>JACYFF010010365.1:47109136-47120527 GCA_017589665.1 Selenicereus undatus | reverse complement strand
TGTATGTATGTATACACACACACACACACACACACACACACACACACACACACATATATATATATATATATGTGGGTGTGTGTGTGTTCATTTGATGTGTGGCTTTCACATATAATAATTTATACATGTTAACCTTAACATAAATGCAGAACTACTTTATTAATGGAGGTATATTTTTAGGTATATGGTACAAAAGGATCGTGCTCACTATATATGATCCAAAAATTATTAATAATATAACACAACATTCTTAGTGTAATTAGAAAGCATCAATATTTAGAAGACCATGCGTAGAATTATGTGTGTTAAAAACAGGAAGATTTTTTTTTGGTATATGATTATAAAAGTTATATAAAACATAAAAATAAAAACAAATAATAATAAGTCGTGGCATTAGGGTTATTAGACAATGTGTGTGTGTATGTATATATATGTATCTCAAAATGTGGAAATAAATACAAAAACTATCAGTTGACCAACCATCATCACCTTCCCAAAACCCATGGCCCGACCATCATCCCCCTCATTGATGCCTCTTACGAGCTCGGCATGATTCTGCCATCTACCTCGAAATGACAACCAAATTTATAAGCAGGGTAAGTGCTTGGAAAAATTTGTCATTGGGGTTATCCATTTTACGGCAGGTTTAACCCAAAAATAAAAATTTCAAACGAAATTAGCGACAAAATTATCAGATTCAGCAAGAACAACCACGAGAGAGATGAGAGGAGGAGAGATAAACTTGAGAGGGCCAATTGATTTCGTTGCAGGAAATGACGAGGCATCAACAAACGCACCCTAGACTTTACATTGGAGGATGACCGCCGCCTTCCCCACCATCGAGTCTTGATTGGCTTTGTTTGGTGTGTTGGGTTCTGTTCTCTTCTCAAAAAGGAAATACTTCAGAAAGGTTCAATGGGTAGAGAGAAAGACATCTAGAAATTCATTTGTGGAATGGGAGGGAAAGGGTTGTTGATTGAGGAGGTTAGAAGAGGAAGAGGAGGAGCAGAGAAAAAAAATAGGAATAGTGAACAGGGGGATGAAGGAGGGATAGAGGAGGAGAAACGTATAGAGGATGGGCCAAATGCACGTCAAATTAAATAGGGGTGGCCATGGAAGCCCAATTTTCTTTTCACTTTAGGCGTAGACACATACTAAAGCTGCTTTATCTCAATAAGGGGCAACACTTCTGAGAAAGAGAAGCATCTGTGAAGAGTATTATTTTAAGCAGCACCAAAAAGTAAATTTTCCTTGTATTAAGGAGCTCTTATTTTCGTTGGCAAATATTAGTTGATAAATGGGTGAAGTTTGTTGAGAATGATGAAAGTGAGTTAAAGTATGTTAAAATGAGTATTTGTTTTGTTGAAGTAGGTTAAAGCAAGTTAAAGTTGGTTGAAGTAGGTTGAACTGAGTTGAAGTCAGTTGAAGTTAGTTGAAATGAGTTGATTTTTTTACATGATGGGTAAAAGTTGGTTAACATAGAGGAAAATGGGTTGATTGGTTGAAATGGGTTGAGGTTGATTGAAATTGGTTCAAATGAGTTGAAGTTGATAGCTGTTATTAAAATTTGTGAAGTGAGTTGAAATGGGTTGATGTGGATTGAAATTGGTAAATTTAGATTTATAAACGAAAAGAACAGGTCCTAAATGGAAAACATGGGTTGGTAAATTGGTGAAATTGGTTGAGATTGGTTAAAATAAGTTGAAACTGGTTAAAGTGGGTTGAAGTGGGTTGATTTTTTTTATACTATAGATAAAAATTGGTTAAAATGGTGAGAAGTAGGCTGAAGTTTGAAGTGAGTTGAAAACGATTTTGGTTAAAGTGAATATTTTTTTAATAAACTTAATGAAGAAAATTGAAGTTGATTAAAATTGATTGAGATTAATAAATTAAAATTTATCATAAATTACCAATAAAAAGAACGCCGGAACATTTTTTGCTGCTAAACCCCGTACTACTAATTCTTGGGCATGGAAGTGTATCCTACGGAATAGTCATCAATTTTGTAAAGGTCTACGATGAGTTGTTGGTGATGGTTCTTGCATTAATTTTTTGTTGGATAGCTGGTGTGACCAAAGCAGTCTAGCTGATCTAATGTGTATTATCGACACCACGATTTTGGATACGACCCTCACCGTTTCCCAGTTCATCCTCCCAAATATGACTTGGGACGTCCCAAGATTACAACATCTGGTACATACGAACTGCCTTCAGCTAATATTGGCAACCCCAATACTGACTAACCCTATCCCTGACTCGATCTGTTGGGGACTCATTGGTAGTGGAGATTTCTCCACCAAAACTGCCACTTGGGCTGCCCATGGGCTTGATTTGTGCAAAACTCCTTCGTGGGAATTTAACTGGATTTGGAAGCTAGACCTTATGCCTAAATTAAAGATATTTCTATGGCAAATATGTCACAATTCATTACCAACTCGAGAACGTTTGTTTGCTGGGGGCTTGGATGTTGACCCTCTTTGCCCCCATTGTCAAGCTGCTATTGAGGACGATGAGCATCTATTTTTACGATGCCCGAATGCTCACCTTATATGGCAACTAGCTCGTGATCACAACTGGATCATGACTGATATTTTTCATCGCTCTCTGATCACGCTACCAAACTGGCTTTCTCACATAAAACGGTCTTTGGATGCCACTATGCTCAACAGAATTGTTGCACTCCTGTGGAGCATGTGGAAGACCAGAAATAATAAAGTATTTCGGAATGTAGATGCTAGTCCGCCTATCTCCCTTATTCGAGCGAAACGTGTCAACCGCCGAATGGCGAATAAGACATAAATTTTCAAATTATTTTTTCCCACACTTATCAACCACCCCAAATCTCAACCACAAGCAAACCAGATGGATCTCGTGGCAGAAGTCTCATGGAGGATTCGTTAAAATCAACTTTAACGGATCCAAGAGTTCGCAGGGCGCAGCTGGAGGGTTCGTCGTTCGTGACTGGAAGGGAAGATTCATCCATGCGGAAGCATTTCACTTAGGAGCGGCTTCAGTTCTAGTTGCTGAGGCCACAACCATGCGCAATGGAGTACAAGCAGCCATACATGCAGGATTTACAGATGTGCAAATCGAAGGCAATAATAGTATCCTCATTCAATCAGTTCAAGGAAAAATTCATACACCATGGGAAATTCAAATGCTCATTCATGACATCACTACCTTTATCACTCGCTTCAACAATGTTAACATCAATCACACTTTTAGAGAAGGAAATAAGGCCGCCGACTGGCTGGCCAAGTGTGGGCTTGATATGCATACTAAGGCCCTGTTCTTTTCAGTGGGAAATGAGGGGTGTGGGATGGGTGATTGTGGGAAAGAGGGGGAAGGAGTGGGTGAGCGTGGTTTTTTTTTTTTTTAAGTGTGGGAAAAAGTGGGTGAGTGTGGGTGAAAGTTGAATGTAGTTGAATGAAGTTGAAGCATTAGTTATTAATATTTTTTTGTTTTATAATGCAATAATTTTATTGTGATAGTAATTAATGATGATGAAATTTTTTTAGTTTTGTTTATTCTGTTTTGTTTATTTTTTATTTTTGTGTATTTGTATTTGTATTTTGTATTTTGTATTTTGTATTTTGTATTTTTTATTTTTTATTTTTTAATTTTTAATTTTTAATTTTTAATTTTGCAATTTTTTAAATTTTTTAAATTTTAATTTTTTAATTTTTTTCCATTTTTTTAATTTTAATTTTCTTAAATTTTTTAAATTTTTTTAGTTTTAATTTTTTAATTTTTAATTTTCTTATTTTTTATTTTTTGTATAAATTTTTTTATTTTTTATTTTTTTGGAATTCTCCGTTGGTTGTTTTTCTGTAATAAAAAAATAAAAAAAATAAATACAAAAAAATATAAAATACAATTTTTTTTTAAAATTTATTTTTTTTTAAAAAATAAAAATAAATACAAAAAAATAAAAAAAATAAAAAATAAAAAATAAAAAATAAAAAATTTAAAAATTAAAAATTAAAAAATAAAAATAAGTACAAAAAAAATAAAAAATAAAATAAAATAAAAATAAAAAAATATAGAATTAAAAAATTAAAAAAATTAAAAAATTAATGAAAATGAAAAAAAATAAAACTGTTTCATAACATCCGAAAAATTAAAACTGTTTATAATTGCTATCAGATTATTCGTACACATAATTACGTAAATTATAAAAATTTTCCAAATATGAGAAATGGTTGTTTTATATAGGTATGAGAAAGAGTAGGTGAATGTGGGAAGAAGTGGTATTTTTGTTAAGTGCAGGAAGGAGTGGGAAGAGGGGACAGAAGTAAGTGGGTGTAGGGTGGGTGAATTTTCCAACGAAAACAACAGGGCCTAAGAGGTTTTGGTCTTCGGTTCCGTCTAGGGACTTCATTTGTATCCTCAAGGAGGATAGTTTAGGTTTTACTCTTAAGGGCGTTCTAAATTGTATTGCATTATCGTACTTACCAAAAAAAAAAAAAAAAGAGATCGAGAGCACAAAACACTAAGCAGGGCTGTCAGCTCACCTATTCTGTGGCTCTCTCCTCATCTCCCACTCCAAAATAGTCATACTCTCTCTCCTCATCGCGAAACACAACGACGGTCAACTAATCAAATGCAGCCAACAACCGCTGCCCCGCCGGCGGCGGCATTCTGTGTCCTCCTCCTCCTCCTCCTCAGCACCGCCACTGTCTTCTCTCTCTCTACCCCCTCCTCCGCCAACTCCCTCACCTACATCTGGCCGTTGCCGGGGTCCTTCACCTCCGGCAACGCCACTCTCTCCGTCGACCCCGATCTTTCTCTCTCCTACTCCGGTAACTCCGCCATTATTTTCGATGCGTTCCAACGCTACAAATCCCTCATCTTCAAGCACGCCACTCGGGTCCCCGGTCCCTCCCGCCTCCTTCGTGGACCTCCTTTCGATGTTAGCGTCCTTCAGATCATTGTTCACTCTACTAATGAAGAGGTCTTCACTGATTTTGATTTTGCTTGATTTAGGGTTTGTTGTGTTGGCTGGCTTGTGAATTTTGACTTAATTTGTTGTAAGAACAGCTGCAATTTGGGGTGGATGAGAGTTATACGTTGAGGATTGACAAAAGAGATGGTGGCTCCATCGTTGGTGCTGCAACAATTGAGGTATAATTTTTGGTTGGTGGGTAGATTGATCTATTCGGCTTAATAAATTTGGGAATTTTGCTAATTATGTGTAGTTGGAGTTGAATTGTTTGGAAATTGTTTTCTGAAAAATGAATGCTCTGTTTCAGAAAGGAGGAGATTCCCTCGTTTGCTTTCCTCTTTTTGTAGTCACGTTTGAAGAAGAGTTCTCAAGTTCTCAGCAGATTTTCCTGAGACTCTTTGAAAATTTCAGAAATGGCTCTGAAAGATGTTCCCTGGAATTTTCGAAATTAAGTTGTCTAGGAGCAATAAAGATTTCTGAGAGTAACCGTTAAATCAGTTTCACAGAATGATGCTATAGTATAACAATTGAATCAAACTTAATAGAAGCTGAAGGGAATATAGTTGAAGTTCAAAAACAAATATATTCTTATTTTATCTAGTTTTAACCACAGTTCTCCTATATTTATTATTTTTAGATGTAAAAATACTGGTGGTCCTCAAGTCTAGATTTCCACAGAGAATGGAGTTTAGGATAAGGAAGACGATGTCCATGTTTGACGAACAGTTTTTTGAATAGCTTTTTAAAGTAGTTTTATGTGGGGTCTCAAGCAACTATTTTGTTTTGGTTGGGGGTGGGGGCTCAAACAACTCTTTAGGTTGTTTGGTTAGTCAGCTTTTTGTAATAGCTTTTTGCCTCCAAAAAATTATTTACAAAAAGCTAATTTGAGTAGCCTTGTGTGATTAGCTTTTTCTCTTAATATTTTTGGGAAACAACTAAATTTACGAAATTCCAAATACCTTTTCTACAAACAGTTTTCATGCTAACAACTCATACAAACAACTAAATGCAATAAGCTAATAGCTAATCGATTACTAAACAAACCTAATGACACATGGAAGAGTAATACTCCCTCCTCATATTATTGTCAAAAGCATCCATGTTTGTAGACCCATAATTGTCAAAGTTCTCTTTTCTAGAAAGACTGCCTGTATTTTCATTAGCTAAAAAACCATTTCTGCGATGTAAACCATTTAATGCTTATTTTGATATATTCCCATGTTTGGCTATAAATATTTTTGTGGGTTAGTATATGCTAGCCCCTAGTAATATTCCACTCTCTTCAAGTCCTTGAGCTTATCCAACTTTTAATGGGGAATTTTTCCAAGAACAATATTTCCTTATGTGTTGGATGACAGAGGATACAGGGAAAAAACACTAGCACATTATGCTATAACTGGGATTTTATAGTCAATTTGACTACTTGCAGTGAAATGAGACTCTAGTATGGTGACATCGTGGAAAATGGAATTGATTATGTACAAGTGAAAGTTCTCACTATATCACATTTTGCTCTTCCAGATCTTACCTATTCCTTCTGAGATATGGCCAAAACTTTGATGATCGACTTGTGTGACTGAGTGATACTGGATCATCTAAATTAGTAATTAGCACTGGTTCATTGTTAAATACATTTTGGTTATTCAGAGGTGATACTTTCTTGCTGAGTTGTGGGGAAAGCATTGATGATTTGCTTTTATAGCTGGAAGATGTTGGATATCCAAGAAGGTAAAATGATGTCTGCTGATTTTTCCCCCCTCGCTGTTTTGCAGGCCAATACTGTATATGGCGCATTACGAGCATTAGAGGTATGTACCTTTAATAGTCAATTGATACATTGATGTCTATGACGCTACTACCTTATCCAGGTTGGAGTTTTTAGTGGTAATTATTTGGGCTTTGTTTGCTTTTTTGGTAAAAGAGTAAATGGCCACAACAATTGGAAGATCTTTTCTAACGTTATAAATTATGTGGTTTTTTTCTTGATAAAAACTAGGAAGTGAGGGAGGTCAAGCCTCTCTACTCAAATGTCCAATTGCCCTTGTGAGTAGCAACTTGTGTGTCTGGGATTGCTAGGTAGGTCACCTGAAAGTTCCAGTTTGAGGAATGGGAATAGTAATATTCAATTTAAGTAGCAAGAACTGCACAATGGTGGCACTAGTTTTGACTATAGTACGTGCTTTCAATTCTGATCATATTATTAACTGCGAATGCTCAGACATTGTGATTGTACGAATTCATGTTGGATTGAAATAACAGAACAGTTCACCTTTCTGGCTTACAAATGTTATCTATAATCATTTTTTTAAATTTTATTTTTGACGTGACTTTAAGAACAGTTCTTTACTGCTGAAATCTCATTATGCATAGTATGGCTCACATACCTGGAGCGCTTCACATTTCAAAATTGCCCAAAAGCAAAGCTTTCAAAGTCAGCCTTAAATATGTATTCTTTTCAACCTCATATTTACTAAGTTAAATTAATCTGGACAAGTTCGTGCGCTGGTTTTGTTTTTTTGCTGATATAACTCTCTCTCTCTCTCTCGCGCGCGCGCTCTTTCTCTCTGTGGGGCTGTACAACCAAAGACAGTAGCATATATGTTTACATCTTCCGGTAGGGTCCCTGTGGCTAAGTCCTGTCTTGGCCGGTTGCTCCAATCTACCAGCTTCATATGCAGGTCCTGACTAAACTGCTGCAAGATATTCTGTGTGACCTTACATTCCAAAAACAAATGCATGTTTGTGATCTTTTTCACCATAGACTCACTTTTGAGATCAGTATCAGCCCTGATCTTTTGTCATGAGCTTAACAAAATCCTCAAAGTTAATTGGGATTCTAAACCTGTTCCACGCAAACTCTCCAAGGCACCTTCAGATCAGATTGAGTATTCGCCAGCTTTTCCATCCAACCACTCACGTTTAATCTGCTTTACTTTCTCCTTGGTCTTCAATAATTTCGTTCGCAAACATGCTCTCATCAGGCTTTGCCTTATATTCACATATACTAGGTCTCTTTAAATAGTAGTTATGCACCCATTTAACCTATAAAGCATCTTCTTTCTTCGCACCATACCAAGCATTCTTGCGAATAGCTCCTACATTCCACTTAGTAGTCTATCTGAAAATCCACGCCACCTTGATTTTTTGGTAAACATAGCATGCTTCAAGCCATTGGTGTGTTTTTCCTACAGAAACCCTGTAAAAATCTTCACTGATTTGATTGATTTGCTAAATAACACTTTGAGATTGCATACGTAACTGTACAGACAACATTAATAAGCTCCACTTTCTTTGCATATAACAGTCTGCAAACCGGCGAGCTTCTGATTGAAGATCAATCAAGACTTGGCAACAGTGGCGGATCTAGAGTTTCAAATAAGGGGTGTCCGCCTATTAACATTCATCACCATGTGTACCGTAAAATAAAGTTTAAACAATAAATGAAATATTACAATAATCTACTTTTTTTTTTTATTGGTAAGTACAAATATTACAATAATCTACTAATACAATTGTCTTTTACGATTTTTCATTTTTTCAGATCAATACATGACGTTTAATTGTTACAATTATATTTTATTTTCGAACAATGACACTACTTTTCACAAGCTACCAATTTACATATAAATAATTATGTTGTATTTCTGAAACTACTTTTATTACCCAGGATCCTCTTCACCAGCTTTTCATCTTATAATATGATATCCTCATTGGCAATATTGGTGATATAGCCACCCTGGCATAAATTGAGCTGAAATGAGTAGACGTCTTGGCACTAGATCCTAACCAGTACTATAAACCAAAACATATGAGTTCCCATTTCTGATAATAACTTTGAAGCTTCATTGGACAATATTTTATGAGCAAGAAATGGCCATTTAGAAGTTCAAATTCTGTGTGGAAAAATAACATAAGTTTCTAATAAAAACATCCCTTCAAAGAGGCAACAAATAGGACTCTTGAAACTAACAAAAAACCATTTCGTGCCTCAATAACCATCATTGAAATTACAATTCAACAATTCTCAATCATAATTTCTCGAATTAGCCATAACCAATGGCAATTCAAAAGTCAAATAAAACAAAAGGGCAAGTGAACTACCTGTAACAATTGAAGGGCCTTGGCATCAGCCTCAGAATCCCAGTCATCATGCTTTAGATTTTGAAAACCAAGATGAAACAAAAGAATCAGATCAGTGATTTGTTTATGGTAAGCAGGAATTCAAGTTCAAAAATTTGGGCATATCCAATCCACACTTAAACACAGATGAAAGAGAGAAAACCCTTACAATAACTGCGTTGATGACGATGTGAATAGGCATATGGCAGAGAGGGCGAGAAGAAGTGACAGGGTTCGGGGAGGTCACTCTCTGGTCAAAGAATGAAGATGCCGAGGAGCTGAGGAGTGAGGAGTGAGGAAGTCTGGGCCTTCTGGGCCCATGGACTTCATCAATTAATTTTTTTCAAAAGAGAAATAAATGAAGCCTGGGAAGTTTAGTTGGGTCACGTTCAGCACAGATCGGTCCATTAATGAATGTTCAAGTCAGCAAGCCTTCAAAGTCAGAATCTAAAGGTTTTTTGGGCCTTGTTTTGGGGGTGTCCACCCATAATATCTTTAAAGCATTCAAATAAGCTGATTAGAGATTTTTTTGGGTTAGGGGTGTCCATGGACACCGCTAGGCTGGTCATAAATCCACCCCTGCTTGGCAATCATTTTAGCTTGGTAGGTTTATCTGGGACTCCCGTGTATATGATAGGGAACATCCCCTTGCTAAGGCCAGTGACACTTAAAAGTTGCTCGTGGTTATTCTTATGGTCTGGGGTTCAAATTCTTTCACTAACAATTTCTTGTGTTTCTGCCTTGTTTTCTGGCACTTTTTATAAGAATGGGATTGGGGCATTGGTCTATGATTTTGTCCATTAAAAAAGAAAAGTATGCGGAATGCTCAAAATTGCATCCTAATGCTAGTTGTGTAATTTAGTAATGCCTGTAAGTACACAACAAGATGTTAATTCCTATTTTAGACATTGGAAATGAAATAAATAAATGTTCATGAGCAACTTCTTCGGTGCCATGTCTTGAATGATCCAAATAACGGTGAAGCTAAAAATCCCTATTGAGCGGCACCAGATTTTCAATATTTAACTTATAATGTTGTTGGTGGGGGGGGGGGGAGGGGAAGAACATAATATTCCGCTCCCGCCCTCCCTCTTGAAAAGAAACACAAACAAAAGGGAACAAAGCGTCATTCAACTTGAAAACTTTGCTTTAGTTTAACAATAGGAATGTACACAAGCAACTTTTTTTGCTGCATGTCTTGATATGATCCAAATAAGGATGAAGCCAGGATTTCACATCAAGGAGCACTAAATTGACAATACAACAACAACTCCTAGTGTGGGTCCCGCTTTCGCGGGGTCTGGGGAAATCCACCTGTAGGCAACTTTACCTCTACTGGCATTCCTATCCGTAGAGAGGCTGATTCCAAGAGACCCTTACAGAAGAAAGATCTTGTGAAAATATTTAAAGGGAAAACATTTTATAGAAGAAAGATTCTATAGCAAGAGGTGACTGAGATATATTAAAAAGATCAGTTGTTGAAGGTATGAAATAAAAAGACAATATATTAGAGGAATGTTATATACCTGAAGAATCAGCGGTAAGCAAACAAGAACTCTTCTCATAAGACATCACAACCTGCATACAAACATAGCATATGGGGGGAAAAAAAACAAATCTGTCAGTGATCTAAGATCTTAATCCTATCCTGTCACAACTTCCTATCCTGAGCCAAGTCTTCCGTCAAACCAACAACTTTCAAGTCCTCTCTAATCACCTCGTCCAAGTTTTTTTTTTGTCGTCCCCTCCCTCTTTTGCCTTCGGGGATGTTGATCATCTCACGTCTCCTCACTGGAGCGTCCACACTCCTCTTTTCATATGACCAAACCATCAGAATCTTGTTTCTCTCATCTTATCTCCGATGGGAGCTACTTTAACTAAGTCCCGGATAACTCCATTTCTAATTTTGTCTATCCTCGTATAACCACACATCCACCTTATCACCCTCATCTCTGCTACCGTCGGCCTTTGAACTTGCGTCTTTTTTAGAGGCCAACATTCCGATCCATAAAGAACGGCCGGTCTAACTACCATGCGATAGACTTTGTGTTTCAATACAAGGGGCACCCTCTTATCACACAGCACACCTTAGGTATACTTTCATTTTTGCCAGCCTACTTTTATTCGCTGATTAATGTCTTCGTTAATATCTCCATTCTGTTGAATGATCGAGCCTAGATACCAAAACTTATCGACCTTAGGTATCGGCCTCACATCCAGGGTGACTTCTCTCCCCGCATCTACCCTTCCACTGAAACAACAATTGGAACTTGGCAATGTTTAACTTTAATATATGAAGAAAAAAAGGACATAATATCTATGACAAG
>JACYFF010010365.1:47034395-47109036 GCA_017589665.1 Selenicereus undatus | reverse complement strand
AAAAAAAAAAAGAGAAAAAAAACCAGGTGCCATTCAACTTGGCAAAAAGCTATATCTTGCCTGTTTGACAGTTGGGTAATTTCCAATTGTTTGCAGTTGTTTTAGGTTGCACTGTTGATTCTTTTCCAACTTGGTCTCTCTAATTTAAGGAAAAAAATCATTTGGGAACTGATTGTCTGGAAGCTTGAGAAAAGGCTTTCAAGGTGGAAATCTGGGTACATTTCCAAAAGAGGTAGATTGACGCATCAGGAACTTCGTTTATAGAAAATGATTGCAAATGCTGGAGCCATGAAGCAGTGCTTAGGAATACAATTATCAGAGCACTGTGGACCCAATAAGTTCTGCTAACTGGTACTTAGTGCCATTGGATATGAAGTATGAGCAAGTAAATTAAGGATGATGTGCTTATGATGTATGATTTGGTGACTTTATGACACAGAATTTTGTCTTTGTGATGGAATCTGGATTCACTTGCTATTCAGATAGATACATACTATTTTAATAATATGTACCTATCATTCGGGGTGGATGTATCAGCTTTATGTCATCTCCTACTCCAGTGCTTCCACTGCTGAGGATAAACTTACCTCGTGATATATATATATATATATATATATATATATATATATATATATATATATATATATATATACAACAAACAAACTCCCAGTGTGGGTCCCGCTTTCGCGGGGTCTGGATATATATATATATATATACTGGATATTAAACATTTGCTGAAACTTCAGTTAGCAACTAAGCATGCATGGAAAGTAAAGGCATTGTGCTCCAATTTGTATGTGATCTAAACAGGGTCAAATGGTATCTCAGCTTCACTTTATAATCTGCATACAGACATTAAACATTTGCAGAAATGTGAGCTGGATAGCATGCTAAACTAGAGGATTGTGCTCATGCATATAAACCCCATGCTTTTCAGTTTGTAATTTTACAAGCATTCGTCAAGCTGAATTCTCCTTGGAAAGCAGCCTTAGGATTTTTTATTCTCTGCTATGTCTATGTTGCTTTTTTCCCAGGGTTAGTCACAAATGAGCATAACCTCTTAGATCTGTGGAGTGAATGAATCTTGGAATTGAAAAAGAAAATTGAGATGTAAAATGTAGCACTTGATAAAATTACTTAGATAAGTATTGACGAGCCTGCTGAAGGAAGTAGGATTTTGAGGCATTGGTTTGCTTTGGTTTGGTTAGGTTAGGTTATTGGTGTGTGCCACTTATTTAGGTAGACTACGCTTGACTTTTTCTTGGGACTAGTCATCCTCAGTCCTTTTTCTGCTTTGGTGGCTGTTCTTGTCAGAATTCTATGAATGTCTGGCATTTGGCGGTCAACTAGTCAAGATACCTTTGGATTAGCCAGTTTTAAGCCATTTTTTGTTCATTCTGTGATGATTCCGCTACTTTTCTCTCCTTTTTGTTTTTGTATTTGAGTTATATATATCTCTTTGAACCCCTTTGTTTTCTAATTCCTTCCTAAGCCAAACGTTTCAAATCTTATGCAGACCTTTAGCCAGCTGTGCACATTTGATTATGGATTGAAAACTGTGCAAATATACAAGGCTCCTTGGTATATCCAGGATGAACCAAGGTTTGCTTATCGCGGACTTCTAATTGGTAAGGCTTTCCATCTTAGAAGAATTTCTTAAAAGATTTTTCAGTGGCCTGGGCCCTGGGCTCAATCGGTATTAGGTTTGAAGTCCCCAGCCATAGTGCATATACTTCGTTGTAGGCTTGTTATTGCATATGAGTCTTCTGTTACCTGAAAAGGGGAAGAAATATTGGTATACTTAAAATCGGTATATGATGCTGTCTCTGACATAAGTTGCTTTGTTTCAGATACTGGTCGGCATTATCTACCTGTAGATGTCATTAAGCATATTATTGAATCCATGTCATATGCTAAACTTGTGAGTTTTCTTCTGATAAATCTTCAGCGCTTGCGTTTCGAGTCTTATATAAGTGAAGATCTTAGCTTGCATTCAAAAGATCTTTTAATTGGTGCTATTTGAAAATTTTTATCCAGTAGAACGTTCTCCATTGGCATATCGTAGATGAGGAATCATTTCCTCTTGAAACATCTACATATCCATATTTGTGGAAAGGTGCATTTTCAAAATGGGAACGTTACACAGTTGAGGATGCTTATGATATTGTCAAGTAAGTTACTATCATTTTCCATCTCATTGTAACTTATCACATATGAATGGTTAATGAACTCCTTTCGTCTTTATCTCTATAATCCTTTAGTCATCTCATTATAGAAGTCTTGCTTGATAATGATGAAATTAGTTGGTCCAATAGGGCCATGAGGGTAATGGCATAAACCAACCTACATTGGGTGGGAAGAGTACTAGCTGCAAGATATAAGTAATTTGTTGAGATAATTGGGTGCTCATTCATTAATAAGTGGCCATTTTAGTCATGCTTGTGGAATATCTCTCGATGGGATGGAACTAACCTTTAATACATAGAACTAGTTGGACTTCTCATTTCATATGGTGTTGTGTAATTGTGTTCTCCGTCGTTCTATCTGTTAAGTTTCTGTTCAATTTTTTGCTAAGTTGCCACAAAGTCCCACTCCCCTTCACCGCATGTCACTGTGTTAATAGTTTAGGAGTCATAGCACCATGTGAACAGGTTCGTTGAAATAGATTAGTAATTTAATTTTTTTGGGTGTTGAAACTTCATTTTTTTGGGGGTATCGGAACATTAAGAAATATAAATGAAGTAAAGAAAAAGGGGGAAAAAAGGCCGAGCGTCCTCTACCGCCCCTTTCCCAAGTACCTGAACCCAAAGAGAAAGCCCTCCCTACCTTGCAACTACCTCACCCTATTAACAACTCTGCCAAAGTTTTGATCTCTGGTTTGAAAATCAGCGAGGTTTTTCTGCTCTAGAGTATCCTATAAAGTTCAATACAAAATAATTAAAAAAACCAAAATGGAAAAAGTTTCTTCTTTTATGCTTTACTTGCTTCAGAGGGTTTCCTTTTCCTTTTCTCAGTTCAAATGGAGGGAAAGGGAAGGCAAAGGATGTTGGGGCCTTTTTTTCTTCTTATTCTCCTTATTTTCCCTTTTTTTTTACTTCATTTGTATTTCTTACCATTTTGGCATCACCCCAAAAAAATTGTAAAAAATTATTGGTTAAGTCTTGTCAGTTGGTTCATAAGTGCTAAATTGCTGATTCACTTCTAAACTATTGACACAATGATACATAGGGGGGAAAACATAATAAAAAAGCTCGAGGCACACAAAAGCACAAGGGTCTCAGGACAATAGAGCCTGGGGTCTGGGCTTCGAGGAGAAGGCATGGGCTTTTGGGAGATAAGGCGCACGTTTACTCAGAAATGCTTGAAAACCATTCCCAAACCATATTTTTGACAAATAAGTTCAATGATAGCTTTGAACAAGTGATTAGATCATAATTAGACCTGATCAAATTGAGTGTCGTGTCGGGTCAGGTCGAGGGTCGAGTCATGAGGGTAGGAAGACATGATTTTTTCGACCCTGATCCTACCTGACCCTGATCCTACCTGACCCTGACCCTGACCCTGCGGGTACCCCCGGGCCTTCATTCAAACCCGACCCTCAAATATTCTCGATATAAAAAATGAGATTTTTCACTATGTTTCCTTTTTATTATAAAGTTCGGCATTAAATATTCCGCAAAACAAAAGGTCAAACGATAATATAATGTTCCAATGAAATGTATCGCAATTACAAACATTCTAATGTGTAATTTAGTGATTAAACGATTAGTTCATTAAAACAACTACTCCAAACATCAGAGATGGCGCGTCAAAAGTCAAGCCAGTGAGATTTAACGGAAAGAGGCTGAGAGAAGACAAGAAACTAGAAAGTGAAAAATGTTATGAACAAATCAAATTCGAAGTATCTTGTTTTAGTTATAAATTTTGATGTTAAATTTTAAATTTTTTTCAAAAGTAAGGGTCAGCGGAAAACCTCTACCCAAGCCTGACCTTCATCGTAATCGGGTACCCTCAATTTGAGGGTCGGGCCGGGTCGGAGACCAAAAAAGCTGATCCTGACCCTCATTTTTAGGGGAGGGTTGAGGCGGGCTGGTCGAGCGGGGCCCCGACCCGTTGATCATGTCTAATCATAATAGACCACACTGTATTATCTTATCTTGGCAAGTGATTCAAAACGTGGATTCGGTCGCGGTTGCGGTTTCAGTCGCGGTGTCGCGGCAACGGTATGATATGCTTATCGCGGAGCGGATCGCGGTCGTCGCGGCGTGCAATGGTTCACATGGTTGTTTTTTTGGTTGAATTTGTACCTTTTTTGCTTTGTGCTACAATTATGTAAGTAATTGTATTATTAACATAATTTTTGGTAACGTTTGTAGACGAAGACCTTTCATAACCATTACCTACTACTGCCTGGCGATTTATCTAAAGTTTAAAGTTTCATTATCATGTCGCTGAGTGTTTGATTAATTTTATGTTTTTTAGGAATCGACGATTGTTTGAAACAAAATATTTGGACTCATGGAGTTTCGGAGTGGGGACAAACCGGTCAAGTGCTAACCTTATTTAGGGAAAAAAATAAATAGTCTTGGGTTTTAAACTTTTAGAAGACGTTTTGCAATTTTATTCCTAACAAAAGAGATCGTAGTTGGAAGACAAACTATATTAAATTTGGTCTAAAATATTACTTTTTAAAAAATTTTATGTTAACTTAATGAGATAATTTTCACAATAGTTAAACACGATAAGTTAAGATTTATAACTTCCTACAATAGTATAAAATTACAAATGGTAGAAGATAAAATTAGTTTAAATAATCCATAACTACGAAGTTCACAAAAGATAAAACATACTAGATATCTTATTGCACATTGGGTACAAACTCATATCTAAAATCTATAATGCATAAAAATTTATCACCACCAAAATGAATGACGGGGAGGATCTTAATAGGTGTCATCATTATTCTGATCAAAATCATATGACTCTTGTGGGTAGAAGATTGATGACGCTGTTGAATTCATCTAAGATTGCTCACTTGAAGTTGAATTACCGCTGTAAAATGTGGGCTAATGATAATGATGATCCCCGTAATTAGTTGTCCCCTGGTTGATAATCGAAGGGTTATCTCGATGTCATCTATTTGAATCAGACCCAACAAATTGTGGCTCATGTGAAAGATAAGACGGTGGAGGGCAATTAGAATTTGTTGAATTATATCCATAATTATTTAAGACACCGCTATATGTGTCATAGCCCCTTAAAGGAGCAAACAGACCGGTCCCTGGAATTGGGTTTAAAAAAGTGCGCCTGGGGTGCGCCTAGGCGCACAGAAGCCCGAGGCGCACACTGTTGCGCCTTGAAGGGGGTCAGGCGCAGCCCATTCTTTAAGCGCGGGCTTTTTGGGGCTTTTCTGGGCTTCGGGGTGAGGCTCGGGGCGCGCGCTTTCTGGGCTTCATTGATCTTAACTGTGCCGTTTGAGAAAAAATAGGAAAAAACAAATACAAAGGCTATTTTCAGGAGCTTGAGGCCCTCCACTGTGACTCACCTTGCTCTTTCGTGCTTTCTGGTTGCATCTGGGCTGGCGAATATTGAAGTCTTCTTCTGCTCTCTGTTTGTTCAGCAAAACCCTAGACTCCACCGGGCCATGTAAGTGCTTCTACTCCTTTCTCCTTTCAATTTTTCATCTTCCCCCTCTTCCTCCTCCTTCTTCTCTGTGTCTCGACCACCATAGCAGTGGTTTCGAGCTTTTCTTTCCTTTTTTTTTTTGGGCATGAATTGGTCCCAGACAATGGCCCTGCTACAGTACCAGGCCCTTCTCCTCTTCTTTTCGCTTATGCCTGACTGGATTCTCGAATACCCCCCCACCAAAGCCAGACTTCCTGCTTTTAATTAAAATGGCCACGGGCAGGGGGCAGGGCACTTCCATTTGCTTAAAAATTATAATCACTACCTGCTTTGTAAACACACGGATGCTTCTTTTTTAATAGCTCCATTCCTGTTTCCTTGCTTTGTCATTAAATTTAGTTAGCAACTCAGTTTTAATTTTTTAATTATATATTTTCTTGTGTAATTGATTGTGTGTGTGTTTTTTTTTTGGTTGAAAATTGTAGTGAACTCATTTGTGGTGTTGATTTTTGGGTTGAATACTTGAATTACTTGAATTGAATTGAATGGAGGATACATCCGGTACTCCTACGGGTTCGGTTTCTTCTAAACCTTTAGATCCGGGAAGAAAGTATGGTAGGCAAGATGAAAATAATAAAAATAATTTCTATTGCAACTTTTGTGGAGTGAGGACCATGGGAGGAGTCTTCCGGCTTAAGCAACATTTAGCGGGAGGATATCGTAATACTCTAGGTTGTAAAAAAGTGCCGGAGCATGTTAGAAAAGAAATCCAAGACTATATGGAGCTAAAAAAATCAACAAAGGAAGCATATGACATGTCTAGACAAATGCCGCAAGGCTACTTTGTTGAAGAAGATGAAGATGATGAATGTGTTGAAATGAATCCTAGAAGCGGAAAACATGCAAGTGGCGGAAGTGGAACATAGGGAAGTAATAATGTGCCTTCTAAGAAACCTTGGCAAAAAGGTCCATTGGATATGTATTATACTCCTAATCCCGCAAATGTTGTCAAGGCTCGAAAGGACCAAGGGAGGCAAAAAACACTAAATGAGCTATGTAGGAAAGAGTTAAGAGAAAAGGCTTGTAGAGACCTAGCAAGGTGGTTTTATGATGTCGGGATTCCTTTTTATGCCGCTACTTATGATAGTTTTGCTATTGCTTGTGAATCTATTGGTGAATTTGGCCCGGGATTGAAACCGCCTTCGATGTATGAGTTGAGAGTCCCTTTCCTCAAAAAAGAAGTTGAAGATACAGAGAAGGCAATAGTGGAGCATAAAAACGAATGGGCTGATATAGGATGCAAACCTTTTATTCAAGGTTCTTGATGATATGGTGGAGGAAGTTGGAGAGGAAAATGTGGTCCAAGTGGTGACTGACAATGCATCTAACTACGTTAAAGCTGGTAAGAAACTAAGAATCATCTACTTATCTACATTCTTCATATGTTAGCTACATATTTTTCTATTCCTATTCCATAAATTGCAATTTCTAATTTAATTTTTATAAAAATGTTTATGTAGGAAAATTATTAATGGCTAAGAGGCAACACCTCTTTTGGACTCCATGTGCCGCACATTGCATTGATCTTATGTTGGAAGACATTGGAAAAAATATTCCGAAAGTCAAGATTGCTCTAAAGAAGAGCATGGCTATCAATGCTTATATCCATAGCTCCGTTGCACTTGTGAACTTGATGAGGCGATGCACTAATCAAGGAACTTGCATAGGCCTGCCGTGACTAGATTTGCTACATCATTCATCACTCTTTCCTCCATTCACAAACAAAAAAACAATTTGAGAAAGATGGTGACTTCTCAAGAATGGAGTAATAGCAAATGGTCAAAGGATGCGGGGGGCAAGAAGATGACATCCTATATCTTGCAAGAGAGTTATTGGAAGAACATTCTCTATTCTCTTAAATTGACAAGTCCCCTCGTCAAAGTTCTTCGCATGGTTGATGGAGACAAAAAGCCACCTATGGGTTATATCTATGAGGCTATGGATAGAGCTAAGGAGGTTATTGCTCAGAGCTTTTCAAACAAAGAGGAGAATTATGAGGAGGCATTCAACTATATTGACAAAAGATGGGAATGCCAACTTCACGAACCTTTACATGCGGCGGGGCATTATTTGAATCCGGAAATCTACTATTCAAACCCATCTATTGAAGATTGTAGCGAAGTGATGAAGGGTTTGTTTGATTGCATTGCAAGAATGGTTTCGAATTTGGAGACTCAAGACAAGATTCTTGCCGAATTGAATTCATACAAAACTTCTCAAGGTTTGTTTGGAATGCCCATGGCAATAAGGCAAAGAAAGTCATTAGCTCCCGGTAAGAATATTGAATATTCATAAAAAACTTCCAAAGGTCTCTCTCTTTTTTGTTTTAACTAAATGCTTATTCTAATTTTGTTTTAATAGCTCAATGGTGGAGTTTATATGGATCTTCGGCACCCAACTTGAGGAAGTTTGCCATAAGAATCCTTAGCCTTACTTGTAGTGCAACGGGATGTGAGAGGAATTGGGGTGTATTTCAACATGTAAGTTGCAACTTACAAAAACTATCCACTCATAATTTTTTTAATTTATTAGTAACTAATTAAACCTACTTACTTTTGTTAACAGCTTCACACCAAGAAGAGGAATAGGCTAGCACAATCCCGACTAAACGATTTGGTATTTGTCAAATCAAACCGTGCATTGAGGTGCAGACGAGAAGAGAGTAGCTCTAGAGATCCTATTCTCTTAAAAGAAATTGATGAAAGTAATGAGTGGTTGCTTGGGAGAATGGAAGATGATTCAGATGATGATGATTTTGTGTTTGAGGGGGATACTTTGACTTGGGCAGCTGTTGCTCAAGCTTGCGGCGCTAATGAGTCCCGCTATAGCACCAGGCGTAGAGGATCAACAAGCACTAGCACTGCTAAAACTTCGGCAAGGGACAAAGGAAAAGCTCCCGCTCATGCCTCTGGTTCT
Organism: Selenicereus undatus; assembly: GCA_017589665.1. Classification (NCBI taxonomy): domain Eukaryota; kingdom Viridiplantae; phylum Streptophyta; class Magnoliopsida; order Caryophyllales; family Cactaceae; genus Selenicereus; species Selenicereus undatus. Next base: position 47,100,435 of record JACYFF010010365.1, on the reverse strand, counting down.
AAATCCTCTCGAGCTCGTACTCAATTGTTTGATGAAGATGAGGAAGAGGAATTTGAAGAGGAAGAGGAAGAGGAGGAGGAAGATGATATTGGAGATGATGTTGAGTTGGTGGATGATGATGAAGAAGCGGAGCATGTGGTGTTAGATGATGATGAGGATGCTTAGTTCACCTTTTATGAGTTATTTTGCTTTGTTTGCTATGTGTTTTATGCTTTCTTTCTATGGCTATGCTAGTTGGTGCCTTTTAAGACTTCTATTGTCTCATGGTGTGTGCTTAGAGACACTACAATGTTATGTTCTCGTATTTTATGACTATTCGCAATGTTATTCGTGGTTATCTTAATGTTTAATCCCCTACTTAATGTCATTATCTACTTTATTTTCAAAGAAATATGGTTTGGGAATGATTTTGGAGCATTTTATAGCCAAAGTGCGCCTCGCGTCAGAAAAGCCCGCGCCTTCGCCTCGAAGCCTGCGCCCCGGGCTCCAGGACCCTTTGCGCTTTTTTGCGCCTCGGGCTTTTTTAATCTAAGCCCTGTAAAACTTGATGGCACTTCTTGGAAACATGCATATCCATACATGGCGTCAGTTGGATAACCATGTTGTTGAACTGGTTCCTTACCTTTTCTTACGCGACGATAAGTTTGTGTCGGTTCTCTTGGTTGCTCATCCGCAGAACGTCGACTTCTTTCGTCATCTTCAACAGTGACACCACGACCACGATCAGTAAAGTAATCTGTTGATGGTATGGAGGAATAGGAAGCACCTATCTTATTTGCACTTCCGTTTCCTCCATCTCCTCCACCTCCGCTTACAACATAACTACTCGAAGGCGACAAGTGTCCCTCTGACTCAAAATCACTGCCTTGTATATCTTGTAGTGGTTGGTCAAACACTGTAGTGAAATGGAGCAGTCGCATCGGTTTGGGGATCATCATCATCCTCAATATTGATGGCGGCATTCACCTCATTTTCATCAAGATTCAACCAGTTTAAGTCATCTCGTTCAAAAATTGGTTGCTCCTTTTCGACAGTCAAAGGTTTAATGGATCATCATCGTCAAATATGTAATCCAAGTTGATAGGATTGGAAGACTCAGTCAGTTCTTCCTCAGTCCTTCGTCTTGCACATCTCAATTTCAATTTTTGATTGTAACGAAGGAAAACAATGAGATTGAGCTTCTTATACTTCAATCTGATCCTTGCCTTTGTGTGCACTCGACTGAACATGCTTTAATTTCTTTCATAATTAGAGGCAGAAGTCGTTTTTGACTTAACACTCTAACTGTAATGCGTTGAAGTTCAGGTGTACATCTACTATGAAATATCCACAATTCAGTTGCATGAAATACATTTCCTTAGAATCTTAGATTATGAAAATTCAAACTTTAAAATTTAACATATATAATTATATATGTGTGTGTTTATGAATAAATTGTGGTCACCTGGCATTAATGATGTAATTGCCCTTTGAGTTATAGATGATCCAAAGGAGTCCATCCTATCTTTGTAAAGAAATATCTTTATATTTATGCCAATGTTAAAATTCATGAAATATAATGTAGAAGATAAATTAATAAATTAATAATTTGACATATGCTGTATCACGCAACCTCTCGCCTTGCTTTGATTTGCTTATCAACATGTGGTTCCAACCTCATTATCACATTTTGGACTCCAGTTCTCACCTCTCTGTCTTCCCAATCTTAACTTTGTCGATCTATGTATTGGGAATTAAAGAAATATCCTTGCAAAAAAATAAAGCAGGTCATCCATTAAGGAAACATGATATATAATTTATAAATTATGTTGTAAAAAATAAGAATGCGGCAATAGAAATTAGAAAATTAATTCAATACCTGCAGCATGCAAATCATTATGCATGAAGTTCCATCTTTTCTCAAAGATTGTCTCATACCTCTTGCTATGCGTAACCGTTTTGTCAATAGCCAGCTTCGTTCCATTGTTTCATATCTGAAGCCCATGGTTGGCTTGTCGTCACCATCAACTAATCTCAATACCCTGACAAGAGGTTTAAATCATTGCAGAACTTCATAAGCCTTTTTCCAAAATGACAAGTCGTCTTTAGTTGACGATAGAACGAGTTGACGCACTTCTTTTGCTGTTGCATCTTTTGACTTCCCCAATCTAGAGTTCAACCACTCAGGTGGCTCCCACATGTCTCTTAAGGTAGTTTTACACTGCACCAAACTTTCAAGAGAGACAAAATTTGTCGCAAACCTAGTGATACCAGATCTTATGATGTGTTGATTATTTGTAAACTTTTTCATATAGTTTACAGCCCAATCATACTTATAGATGTAGTTTGAGATCATCCTGGTTGTCTTTATAACATGCCCAACGTGTTCGAGCTTAGCAAAGTCCTCCAAAATGAGATCCAGACAATGGGCCGCATATGGTGTCCAGTATAAGTTTGGAAACTATTCCATCAATGTTCTCCTTGCAGCTTTCATTGGAGCTGCATTATCTGTCACTATCTGGACTATTTTCTTTGGACCAACCTCTTCTATTACTTTTTTCACGAGTTTGAAGAGATAATCAACATTCTTACGTTGTATATCTAGTGCATGAATTGATTTATGGAAGACAGTGAAACCATTTGAGTAAATAAGAAAATTGATGAGGTTCAATTTGATCATACTGGACCAACCATCGCACATTATGGTGACACCTCTTTCTTTCCATTTGGGGGCAAATTCAGATATCCATTGTCTAATTTCTTTTGCAGTTTCTGACAGATAAACATTTAGGAGTTCATAAGAAGGAGCTCTTACATCAGGGCCAACCTCACGAATTGTTTCAAGGAGCAGATTAATATATATAGAATCCACCACAGTAAATGGCACGTTGGTATCTATAACCCAACTTCCAAATGCCTTAATCTTCTTGTTCTTTGCTTCTTTCAACCAACTTGAGTTGACTTTAGATTGTTTCGTCCTAGTTTGATCTTTTTCAAGCTCCACATCAACAACTCTAAGTCTAACAGTAGGGGTTGACATTTGTTCATATGCCATATCCCTTGATCCTCTTGAGCTAGTTTCTCGAACAGTAGCTGGCCGGCGCATTTGGGGAACACTTGGTGGCCGACTACTGCCTCGTTTATCATAATATGTACCCCTGCTTGCTCTGTAGACCCGTTAGTTATGTTCAAACCGATGTTGCCCTAAACTTCGATATCTAGCATGTGCTAGCTGAGCATCTTCCTCCTCGTCATCAACATAATCATTATGGTGAAGTGATCGTGTTATTTCATCTTCCAAATCTCTAGCAGTCCTTGTTTTTCGTCTCTTTTTCTCTTTATAGTCTTGCAACAATTTCATCATGTCTCTTTTGACCTCAATAGAGACATCTGGGCAAGAAGCAACGTCACCCGTCTTGTGGCTAAATGCTGCTTGAGACGTGTTATACCATCTCTTATCACTTTGCTACAAAATTTGCATTGAACCTGTTTTCTACTTCCATCAATTGCTATACCAAAGCGCCACCCAATGTCTTCGTTAGAACGGCTATTGTGACCTGACATTTTTTTCCCCTTTAAACCCGTACAAAAATAAATAAACTTCAAAATAGTACATATAACTGATATTACAAATAATTTTTAAAGTTAATATTGTATTTTTATGGTTTTGTACCATTTTACTAACAAATGCATCAACGAAAATAAAAACTATCAATCTTCCAAAATTTTAAATAAAGATAAATGTCCAAGATTACCTTATATTTACTTTGGAATATCATAATAAACAAAATTTTAATTATTGTTATTTGAAATTTTGAATGACAACTAATATAAGAAATAACATTCACAGTTAATACTATATGTAAATTTTTATGCTTTTGTACTCTTGTAATTTGTAATAACAAATAGATCAACAAAATAGGAAGCCAGGACCTATAAATGTTCGTAATTTTTTTTAAAAATTAATTATTCAGGATTACCGCATCTTAAATTGAACTTGTCAAAGTAAACTTCAATTTAATTATTGTTATTTATGTCACAAAAAAACGAATAAAAGAAAAGGTTGGATAATATAATGGAAAATGAAAACTCGAATCCCGCATGGAGATGTTTATTAATATTACTTAGTGAATGAACAATTTTCATTACTTCTCCTTATTTTTCCCTTTAATTTTTTTTCCTAAATTTTATAAGCCTTATAATTTGTATCAAATGTCTTAGTTAGGACTCATCTATTGATCATTTAGTTTTGTATGCCCTCAAGAATATGAGTTGCAATTAATTAAAATGTAATCATATAAATATATTTCGAATGTATAGCATACTCATTTCCGTTTAAAAAACTATCATTTTTATATTGGTTTGTCATTGTGGCCCAAAACTAAATGCTAAGATTTTCAATACAAATTCGTAGGATATCATAGTTAAATATTGCGAGAAGGTCAATCTTGTTAAGTGTATAAAGTCAAACAATAAGTTATATGCATAATGTTCTATAATCAAATTCTTATAAAATAGTCTCATTCAAGATCCTTTAACTTTTTCGCAGGATTAAAATATTAACTAATATATTGTATAGTCTTTCTAAAATTATAAAAAGTAATTCATCATCAACATATAAGTTAATTAATTAAACCATATAAATAATTTCTTGTTAACAAAATTTGAAAATTAATACAATCATTCAAATTTAGTTCAAATTTCAAAATTTGATACAGGACCACGCCACCCCCCTTTCAAAGTTTCAATTGTAAAGTCTAAAAAATAGAAAAAAACAATTAATTGACTTAACCTTCGTGGCTTCCTCGGCAAGAGTCTTCAATCTCCTCAACACTTCACGACTAAGCACAAAAAATGCAGGCTCCTTCTCTCTCTTCAATCTCCTTAGTCCTCACCACTTCACGTTCCTCTATTCCTCTCTCTCGGTGTCAGGCCAGCTCGTTCCTTCTCTGCCTCACATTCCTTCTCTGCCTTGGTTCCAAGCCACTAATGGTGGCTGTAATTGTAGACAGTTAGACACCGTCGCACCGTCTTCTCTGCCTCTCACACCGTCGCGTGCTTCTGGGTTTGCTGACCTCGCTCGGATGCTCCAACAGGGTGGCTCGTGCTCAAATCTCGAATCTGGGCAATAAAGCAAGAAAGTAAGTATCCTTCAATGAAGGTATGTCAGAATATGCAAATCATTTGTTACCTTTGTAAATTTGTGGTTGTGGTAGTATAGTTCCCACTTCCCACTTTTCAGATATGAGTTTCCCTCACTTAAACACTCATATATGCATGATTTGAAGTTTCATGCTCCCCTATTTGTAGATTGTAGGTCAGATTCGTTTTTTTTTTTGGTCGCTTGCCTTCTTTGTCACTTCTCTGTGTCAAATTTGCATCTGAAAGCAAACGGAATCATACATCTTGTCAACAAATTGTCCTCATCCAAGTCCAGTCGCCCGTTTCCCGTTCCATCACTGGTGGAACGGCCGTTCTACTGTGAAACGGGTTTCGCACCGAGTTTTTACCGAAACTCGGAGCGGTCAAGTGTAAATACGAGTCAACTCGGCCGCTCCAGAATGGAATGACCGAGTTGTGAATCCCTAATCTTGGCCCGCCCGACCCATTGATTAGGTCTAATCATAATAGACTACACTGAATTATCTTATCTTGGGTTCATTAATTCTGATGTCCTTTTAGGAAGGAGAGGAAAAAAAGAAGAGGAAACAATATTTGACCGCATATTAGGACGGAGGAAAAAGAAAGGAAGTATTTTCTTTAACCTTCTTTCCATATATATATATATATACCTATATATATTTTGATAGGAAAAGGTAGTATATTGATAATGATAAGGAGCATACGCAAGAAAGGATGATGAAAAAGCATCCCATAAAAGCTAATTACAACCCAAAGCAAGGCTATCCACAAAATCGAATGCATCAATTGAAGAAGAACAAAAAACCTCCTCCTTCCAAATGAGTAAGGCTATCCATAAAAACTCTCCTATTTCTCTCCATCCACAACAACCAAACGATGACATGGGGAATAGCTTGAAAAAACTTTAGACTTGACCCCCTTTCCCAAAAAAAAAAAAAAAAAAAAAAACTTCCCACCCAACTAATGGATGTCTCATAGATACATGCATCACCCAATGGAGACCCAAACAACTCAAAGCTAACTCCCAAAGGGTTCTTGCTAACCAACAATGGAGGAATAAATAGTCTACTGATTCCAAATTGTCTTTACACATAAAGCCCCACACATAAAACACCTATTGACCAATGCTTTACCCTCTTTTGTAAGTTATCACATGTTAGAATCTTACCATGAGAAGCTTCCCACACAAAGGATACTATAAGTTGGGTCGGGGACGTCCAAATGGTACACCAAGGACACCATCTAAGAGTGAAGATGACGAATTCCCAAGAGACAAAGAGAGGTGAAGAAAAAAGGATTTAGCAGTCAATTTTCTAGCGGTGGTAAGATTCTATCTAACCATGTTAGAGGAAGAGTCCCTCGTAGAAACGCTATCAAGCATGCTGAGGAGCTGGCCCACACTATCATCATCTAGAAAGGGTTTACGAACAAAGATGGGGGACCAAACAGCCAAGGTAGAATTGTGCTCCAAATAATCAAGAGGCAAACGCGTCATTGTCTCATAAGAGCAAAAAGAGAAGTGAAGCGATTCGCAAACGAATGCCATCACACCGTCTATTATGCCAAAAAAAGAGTGAGGAACCGTGACCCATGTCAAAAATAATATAAGAGAAGAGATGATCCCAACCTTTAATAATAAACTTCCAAAGACCTACCCTATAAGTGCCATTATGCTTCCTTAGGATCCAATCCAACCTCTCTGCCCCTAACTATAGTCCTCCAAAGTTTGTCTTTCTTATTCATAAATCTCCACAACCATTTGCCCAGAAGAGCCTCATTGAAGATGATTAGGTCTCTAATGCCTAAGCCACCTTTAGGAAGAGGTAGCTTAACAATGTTCCATTTTATCAATGATACTTGAAATCATTACCAAAAGAACCCCACAAGAATCTCCTCTGAATGGCTTCGAGCTTGTTAGCTACCAAATAAGGGATAGGGAAAAGTGAGAGAAACTATGTTGGGATGCTACAGAAGACACGTTTGATAAGAGTCAGTCTACCCCCTTTTGTAAGATACTTTGATTTCCAGCTAGAGTCTCTTTTCAAATCTCTCAACAATTGGTTCCCAAATGAACTTCTCTTTGACTTTTCCACCTAGAGGAAGGCCAAGGAATGATGACGGAAGGGAATCTAAACCACAGTCCTAAATCCCCGTAAGTAAGTGAGCATTGTCCACTTTCCCAACTAGTAAAATAGAAGACTTAGAAAGGTTGACACTCATACCAGCTTCAAACCAAACGAGAATGCAACGAAGATTAATCATATGCTCACACTCCTTGTCACAAAAGATGATCTAGTCATCAGAAAAATGAAGGTGGGAAATATCTAAGCGCAACAAATCTGATTGTCCCATCAAAAAACCTGCTATCAAACCAGCTTGAGAAGCGGTGGATGACATCCTAGTCAAAACCTCCATAACAAGGACGAAAAGGAGCGGTGAGGATTGCCTTGACGAAGTCCTCTGGAAGGAGGGAAGAAGTTTAGAGGGGAACCATTGGCAAGCACTCCAAAAGAAGTACTAGAGATCCACCAATTCATCCACCCTATCCCCTTGTCCCCAAAGCTCATGCTTCTCAAAATGTAAAGAAGGAACTCCCAGTTGACATGATCATAGGCCTTCTCTATATCAAGTTTGCAAATCACTCCTTGCTTTCCTTCTTTGATCCTCGAATCCACAAGCTCATTAGCAACACTACGGCATCTGGAATTCGTCGGCCCCCTAGGAAAGCATTTTGAATATATGAGATCAGATGGCTGATGACACCTCTCAATCGGATGGTAAGAACCTTTGATAAAATCTTCCACACACACCCAACCAAGCTGATTGGCCGATAGTCCCTAATGTTCTCCACATCCGATTTCTTGGGAATAAGGTCGATAAAAGTAGCATTGAGACTATGAACGAACTTTCCCGAAGAATGAAATTCAGAAAACATCCTCAAAATATCTGTGTTTAGAATGTCCCAATTCTGCCACATGAAAGCCATAGTCATGCCGTCCTGTCTAGGAGCCTTGTCACCACAACATTGATGCAAAGATTTGTGGACTTCATCCTCAGAGAAATTTATCTCAATATCCGCCCTCTGTAAGACGGTAATAGAAGGTAAGAGCAACCCATTGACTTTTGGCCTCCAAGGCTCAATCTCACCGAAAAGGGAAGAATGATAGCCTTGGATGGCGGGCTTCATATTTTCCAAAGAATTATATGAGGAACCCTTCACCATAATAGAAGACATATAGTTGAACTTGCGATAAGAATTAGCCAACTTATGGAAGAAACTTGTGTTCTTGCCACCTTCCTTGAGCCATAAGGCTCTTGATTTTTGTCTCCATGAAGTCTCCTCCATCAAAATAACCCTAGCTAAATGAGTATGCATCTTTTCTGTGATTAACCTTGTCTAAGGCTAGAGAGAAAATTTCCTCTTTGCAATCAAAGGAAGAAATAATGCCCAATAGTTTATATTTTTAACCTTGACGTCACCAACTCACCAAAGACTTCGTTAGTCCCTTTCTCTCTCCCTTTGCCACTTCCCCCAGCCCACTCAAGTTATCAATTATCTATCCGGTTTAAAAACGTCTCACTACTTATCTCGCTGTACTTTTGAACTATTTATAGGGTATACACGTGAATGTGGCTTATAGTGTGACTTGTGTGTTATTGGATGTTTTTCCAACCGTTGTGCCTCTATTGCCATTTATGTTAGGTCAATATGAATTGGTGCAATTGCTAACTTGATAGCTTTGGTGCTTCAGGGATGATGTATGTCTCAAGGGAAGAAACCTCCCAAGCTAACGCACATCAAAAGACAATCAAAACTCAAAGATATAACACGGACACAAGGGGGCACGGTCGTGCTTATGAGCACGGGTAGGTCGTGCCAAGGTGCTGCCAGGCTAAAACACAAAAACTCAAGTTTGCACGGTTTGAAGTGTTTTGAAGTTTGGTTTGGTGTTAGACCTTTTGGGGTAGTTTAGGCCGTGAATATGGAGGGGATGGAGAGTATGAGAGGTATGTGAATGAGAGGATATGATAGGAGTTTCAAGTGAAAGATTAATAACTCAAAATTCAAGCTAATAATCTCACCTTAATCCACCTTGAATCTAGATGAAGCGAACTAGGATAGGATAAACTAAACTCAATGAATGGATACAGAAACACCACCAAACTTGAGTCTAGAGCCCTTAAATCTTGATTAAGATACAGAATCACCACTTAATCAAGGTTAAGACTTGACTTGAACACCACCTTAATTGGCCTAATTAAGGATAAGCAAGCAAGGTTTGAAGAGAGAAAGCTATGGAGCTCTCAAACTGATTTCATATATCAAAGTGAGTTGTGAAGTTGCTATGGCCGTGTAGTTCTTTTAACTAACCAGCAAAAATGACCAAGCTAGCAAGTACACAAGCAAGTACACACCTCTAACTTTCATTACTAGGGAGGAAAAGGGTTACGAGCTTAAGTACATCTGGTTTGAGCTAAGCTAAATACAATCATGCTTAAACCAAACTATTACATCCAAATCATGAAGTAAAGTAATATCTAAGCTTATTACACATCATTCAGCTCACAATTAAGCTTAATACAATCAGTTTGCAATGCTAAAATATGAGAGGGCAGCCGTAAAGTAGAGTTCCCTTTTTGGCTAGCCAATGGTGAGTGAGAGACAAGCTTTTTGCTTCTTATTTCTCATTGCGTGAACTTTCCAAGGCAGCTACCAATCATGAGAGGGCTTAGGGGTGTGTGCCACGCCTTGGGGTGTGTGCCAATCACTCTAGCAAGTAGCAAAAATCAGCTGAAGCAAGCAAAATGGCCGGGATATCCTGAACCGGGTTCAAGCTGAAATTGAGCCGATTTTTTGACAAAGTTTAAGCTTAGTAAAAGTGGGCATGATTTGGGTTTCAGGCCATGGGGGGGTAACTTTGGGATGTGTATAACCCCCCCCCCCCCCCAAAGAAATCAAGGTTATAGTATGTTTAAGTGGGGTAATTTGTCTTAGACATTAAACCGTGCAATCCCGAGCCAAATCTGAGCAGTTTGACAAAATGCCTTGATCTCTCATCCTCTTGTGGGTATGATTGGAATCTAATACTTGGACCTGAAAGTAGACATTATGAGGATTCCAAAAATGCAAAAATTCAAGACTTAAGCCACAATGTAGCTTAAGTTATGAGATGAACAAAACCGGGCAAATTCTGGTTCTTTAGCCATGCAAAAATTCAAGACTTAAGCCACAATGTAGCTTAAGTTATGAGATGAACAAAACCGGGCAAATTCTGGTTCTTTAGCCCGTGTACACTTCCTTGACTCTCTTCAACAATGTGAGTCAATGCTTGAACTTTGGAGCTTGTAAAGGACCTTGAATGACTTGTTGGATCTTCTTCATTGTCTATGGTGGTGGGGACTCCATCAAGGGAACTCCCAGTAGTGCATTTCCTTAGGTTGTATGTATGACTTATAAGTTATAAAATTACCCACCAAGTTAAGATGCAAATTCAATAGGGAATTACAGGTGGGGATCAGAATTATCGTGAATGACATCCCCCCCCCACCCAATGAAGGAAAAAAATCTCCAATAATCCCTGAAGCACTGAAAATGTCATGGAAAGGGGATGTGAGTGCCTAAAAATAGACAGCCATGGAGTTGGTGTCTATCTGCAAAAATGGGCCAAAACATGCTGTTTAGCTCTGCCGAAGAAGGGAGGAACGATGTGTTATGCTTGGGCTGCAGTGAAAGAGCGAAAATTGAAAAGACAGGCATTGATGCGTGTGCAATGTGAGGGCACAATTTCTCTCTTCTTGCCAGTTTGTTTTCTCATCTGCTTTGCTTTGCTTTGCTTGGCTTGCGTTCCCATATTTGCAAATATTTACTTCATCATATTTATGCTCAACAGCAAATTTTTTAAGCTGAGAATCTTTCTAAATGATTTTGAAGTGTGATCGAACGCTTTTTCCTCTGGTTTGCAAACAATTTCTCAAAAGGAGAAAAATTAAGTAATTATGAAAAAAAATCCTACAGTATTTTTCCCAAAATAATTGAAAACCATTTCCACACAAAAAAAGAAAATATTTTCTGAAAATAACAGCCACCAATAATATTGTATGACAATACCTTGGGAATATATAACTAAAGTGAAAATTACATGTGGGAATGTGATGACACCTGTGTAACACTTTGCTTGGCACTTCCATTGTACAAGTCTTATGATAAATTGTGTAAGTGTGATTTTGCTTATGTGGCAAGTGCCAACCTTAGAACCCAAACCGTGAGAGCCCAGAATTTTATTTTCTCTTAAGAAACTTCCCAAAAGATTTTAAGTGAATAAAGGAAAATCATTTGCTGAATGCATGATAGGTAGGATGGTTTTGTACACATTGAGAGAGGGGCTATTGATCGATTAGGGTTTTCCTTGGTTTTGATGTTTAGTATGATTAATCAAGAGTGTCTTTTGAATGAAGATTTCAAATTCAACTACTAAAGAGGGGAGAGGGGGAGGGAATGGAGTAAGGGAGTTGAAGAAGAATAGATTTTGATGTGGATGGAAGCATGTACGGAGATGACAAGCATACTCTCAATAATATGACACTAAAGAAAACGATTTAAATAACAATATCTCCCAGTTTTATTGATGATCCTATATAACAAGGGTAACTTTTAAGTTCCAAGCAAGCTGGCAGTAATTTTATTCTGGAGATATCTATACTTATGCTTCAATAACATGAAATAATGCTAGTGTCAAATCTTGTCAAATAACTGAACTTTCATCTTGAACCCAGTGGTAAACCTCTGAAAGAAAAAGGCCCTCAGATTTTGAGGGCAATCTTCACTGTCTTCCCCCTGCCCTCCCCCCTTGGGCTGGAACATTGTGGTCTTAAACTTTACTAAGACAGTAAGACTTGATGTCTATGGACGGAGGGGATACTGGCTCATTCATCTCCATACTGATGAAGTATGAGACATTACTGTTGAACTTGGAATAAGCTTTGTGAGGTTTCCTTTTCTGAATCAGATTCTTGGTGTGAGTTTTACTAGCACCAGTCCAAGAAAAGGCACAAGGATCTTCCAAATGAGACTGCAAATAATGAAGGAACTTCAGGTAGGAGTTGCCATGAAGTTTTTAAAGATTGGGTTTGAAATACAAACCAAACAATCAGTTAACTAATTTCCTCCTATTAGCTTTAGGGCTTAGGAGAGAGAGTGTGTAGGATATACTTGAATGCCTGTATTTGTCACTGGTACAATTTGGTTCTTTACATATTTCTTGTCGTCCACGTTTTTTTTTTTTGAGTAATAAAAAGACGTGTTAGAATACATAACGCTGTCCACATTATGGTCTCAGTATTGTCCCTCATGTATTTTCATATTTTCTCCGATGCTTTTGTTTCCTGTTTCTCTTTTATTCTTAGGCTTATTGTTTTCTTTCTTTGTTTTTTTTTTTCCTTTTTCCTCCCAATGTGTATTCAATGGCTCATCTGCAGCTTTGCGAAGAAAAGAGGTATGAGCTTGGTCTTAATTTGTGAATAACTGTGATTTTCCTGATTCTTACATTCTTTCTCCCTGTCCACTTCATAAATGTTATACCCTTAATTGTTAGGCCATAGAATCTATTGACTAATTGTATCAGACCATGACCTTCTTTGCCAGCACACATTCTGGAAATGTTTATATGGTTCTTGCTTTTCGTGGTCTGGATTCAATTACTTGTATTCTTGTGGCAGGCATCCATGTCATGCCAGAGATAGATGTTCCTGGTCATGCTGAATCATGGTATGTAACTTAATACAACCTTCATCTTTTGTTTATAATATTGCACTATCTGCTGAAATTATGTGGTATCATTATTGCCTTGTAAATATTTTCTGTAAGATGTGCTCATTTTGGCAAAAATCAGCCCCTGGGGTCACCTTTCTTCTCAGATACTCATGCAGATAAAAACTGAATGTTGTTCCTCCAATCAATCGTCACACAGTAATCTCATCCAAGGTGGGCTGTAAGTGGGTCAGATGTATGCAGCTATCCCTCTACGATTGAATTGTACGGAGGCTTTACTATTGATCCTGGGTTTGAAAGGTGTTGACTGTGTTTTTGCTCCATCACCATGACAGAAGCACGTCGATGGCAGTTTAAATGAGAAATTTTGTTTTTGTCTACTATAATCCAAAGGTAGAAATTTTGCCTAATCAAAACTTGTTTTAGCGATGGGGAAACTGCAAGGGAATAGTTAGTGTTTTCCTTACTAAAGGATTCAAAATGGGGTTTTGGTCGTGGCATTGCAAAATCGCTCTATTGTGGCAATCGTGTTGGATATCGCGGATGTTAAACAAAAGGGCAGCTCAGTGCACAAGCATTCTGCGTTCACGCAGGGTCCGGGGAAGAGCCCCACCCCACAATCCTGACTTTATTAGTGGTTGATTCCAAGGCTCAAACCCGTGACCTGATTACACGGAGACAACCTTACCGTTGCTCCAAGGCTCCCTTTCTTGGATATCGTTGTTGCTGCAGGATGAAAATGTGGTTCCAGCTGGAGAGCTTTTGGTTGTTTCGTCATAGGCATTTTGAATCCATGATCCCTACTACACGTAAGGGCACTGCCTGAAGCAGCCCTTGTCGCCTAAAAAATAGAAATCACTCTTCATTGCGTTGTGTATTTGCTCAAAATAAGTCGAATATACCATTTGAACTGCTTTCAAGTCTCAATAGTCTATGTGTCTATCGACATTCTTCTAATCATATGACTCATATCTTTAGCTTAAGCCACTGTGCAACAACTCCCAGTTTGGGTCCCGCTTTCGCGGGATTTGGGGAGATTAAGATGTAGGCAAACTTACCTCTGCCGGCAATCCTACCTATAGAGAGGTTGATTCCAAGAGACCCACAAAAATTAGATTTTGTGAAAACATTTTATAGAAGAAGGATTTTGTGAAAACATTCTATAGAGAAAAACTAAGGATAAGTCACAGTGAGTGAAATAAGAATACGAAAAAATATAAAAAAAAAATCAGGTGGCAGTAACTATGTAGTATGTAACCATAAGTGCAACAAGGCAGAGGAAGATACCGTACCTTAACAAACAGAGGTTAGCAAACAATGTCTCTTTCCAGATGCATGAACTACCTACATGCAAATATGATATACGAAAAAAAGAACCCACTCTACTGCAACCGAGTGACCAACCATAAGGCTAACTCTCGGCGAACTAAGATCCTAATCCTATCCCGTCATAGTCTCCTATCCTGAGCCATGTCCTTCGCTAACCCTACAACTTTCAAGTCCTCTCTAATTACTTCGTCCAAACTCTTCTTTGGTCGTCCATTCCCTCTTTTACCTCTTGGGATGTTAATCCTCTCACATCTCCTTACTGGAGCGTCCGCACTCCTTTTCACATTTAATGCGGATCAAACTCTTCTTTAGCTTAAGCTACTGTAACTACCTTTAATGCGGATCAAAGGATATTGACAGTAGATGAAGATCTCGTAGGGGTCATGAGTCAGGAAGAGATAATATGCTGCAGAATACTAATGTGGAAGATGTACAGTGCAAAGAAAACATTGGATGCTAATCTTGAACGACCTCATCTTCCCTGATAAATCGCCTTTTCCATGGGAACTTCCTTCATTAGCCCTTTATAACATTTCATCTATAGTTTTAATTTCAGCGAGGCAATCGCTCTTTTTTCTAGAGATGGGGTTTCGGATTTGATAACACACGCTTGCTCGTTCTCTGTGTTCAGCAATGTAACTAGTTTTCTTCATGACATTTCATTGAACACCGACCCTGGGCCCTTTCTTCAAGGTTTTCTGCCACCATTTGAATTGTTGGCCCTTCGGCTATTTGATTGTTGATTGTACAATCAGTATGAGAAGATAAACCTGTGTTCATTGTGGAGAATCTACGTAGTTAATTAAAAAAAAAAAAACTGTCTTCCTGATTTCATCCTTCAACCCCCTGACAGACCAACTTATGGCTAAAGCTTACGGAAGATCTACCAAAGCAACTCACTGTAATTTTGAATGTATTCTGTGACTGTGGCAAGTTGTATTGAGTTCCTTTAAGTGGGCTATGGTATTGAATAAATTGGCACTTGGTCTTACTAAAGTTAAGTCGATCGTAGCTCTAGTATTGAGAAATAGGCTCATGTACCATCGATGCAATTCCCTAAAAATTGCAAAACTCTAGCCAATTCTAACCTAACTAATTAGCCAGTGAAGGTTGGACACCAACAAAATCAGAACAACGAAAGGGTTTCTTCAGCTTGCTTAGAGACTCAACAGTAAAAAATGAGAGTAGAGACAACATTTGAGATTTAGAGAGGAGATGTATTTCATTCATGCCTGCATAATCAGTATTATAGGTAGATTCTTTCTCTTTAAAAGCTAGCATTGCTCGCTGAGGTCAAGGAGATTTTATTGAACATCTGAGGGAATCTATTTAACAAAAATTGAAAGTCCTTGGGAGATTCATTGGATCTACCTTAACAAAATGATACTTCGCTAATTCGCATGATTTGGATCAGATCAATTCTTCGTAAGGCTGGGCTGTGGTAGGCAGGTCAGAAGTACTTCTGCAGTGGTCTTAGCTACTGATTCTGTATTTTCATAGTTGATGCAGCCCTTTCTTAGTCCTTAGAGAGCTTCATGCCTTGGGTACTTGAGACATCGGGTTCTTGATCCTTGGATCTGTTTTTAAAATTTATCTTAAACATAGTTGTCTTAAGGACTCATCTTGCTGTTCAGAAGAAGAGGACCGGGGGGGGGGGCCCAAGATCATCAAGTGTCATCTTGCTACAGCAAGTGTTGGGCAATGATCAATAAAGTTTCTCCTATTATATATATGTTGCTCCACAGGACGAAGTTCTTCTCCCATGTTTCAGTATTGATTAGCTCAAATTATGCTGCTTGTATTAATCATCCTTTGGGATATAAGAGTATTCATGTGCAAAATTTCTGACTCATTCTTTTGAGGTATGAACTGCTGAAATCCAATTTCCACCTTTTAAATGTTTTCTTTGTGCAGGGGTGTTGCATATCCAGATCTTTGGCCATCTTCTTCTTGTAAAGAGCCACTTGACGTGTCCAAAAATTTTACTTTTGATGTGATTTCTGGTATTTTGTTAGGTAAGACATCCTTGAAATGGAGATGTTCTTGTGATTGCCCATACAAGTACATGGTTAATTGTATGCTATGAGTAGACATAGAAAAATTGACCTGAAACCTCAAACCCGAATTGAAGGACTCCCACCAATACCCAACAAAGGTAACCCGAAGTTGACACGAAACCAGAATTGACATGGTCCGACCTGACTGAACATTTTTTCCCAAACTTATTTTTCTTTGCAAAGCAAGCTTATATTGATTGGACTAAAAAATCAAGTGACTTGAAGTCAAAACCAAACCAAAAATGACCCAATCGAAACCTAAACTAATCTCGTGGACTAGAACCTGATATGACCCTAAGTTAACCCGACCCATAACCGAATCGAATGATCTGTTTGTCAGGTCTAACTATGAGACAATCCGATATTACCCTCTTCCATCCTTATTTTCTTATTTACTATTTCTTAGGTAAGATCTCACCAAAAATTATTGTGTGATGGAATGGCATGTCAACTCTTATCATTTGTGACCCATCATTAGTCAAGTGCAATGTAAGTGACATAGATGCTTCTATTAATTGTCTCCCTTGTTTTTTGTTGTCTCTCTTGTTCTGATTTATGATCATCCATGATTTAGTTCTTACTCAATGTTGCTTTTGTTAACAGTCACCACATCTATCTAATATATATAATATGTAAAAAGTGAATAAACATTAGTTGTTTTGGGGGCATTTGTCCTATTATGACTGGCTCTTTGTTTTTCTTTTTACTATTTTTAATTCAAATAAGTAATCAAATTCTTAAAGGGGGAAGAGTTCAAAGTAATAATCTTTAATGTGGCAAGATACATCTATAGGCTACATAAGTTCGTATAATATAATAAATTGCCATGTAATTGAGTATATTAAACAATTTTTTTCTAAATGCATACTCTTAGAAAGGATAAAATAAATTCTCATTACGTAATTTACATGCATGCATCTTTGAAAATATTTTTTCTATAGATTTTGAGGGTTTTTGGTATGTAGATTGACTTGGTAATTCATGCTTGTTGGATCATGCAATCAAACATAGAACGAGTTTGAGTTGTCGTCTTAATTTCTACAGCTGTGTTTTGAACTTTGACCCCTTTAAAATGATGCTATAATGGGTGGTAAGAGATTGATTACTTGGTGGTGGTTACTACAATTATTGTTATACATCGATGGTTGGGTTATCTTCGTTTGGAATTTGGTCCATAGTGGTGATGTTGCTTATGTGCAAGAACCCAAATAACTATGAATAATTCTCTTTTCTTTGCCCTTTTCCCTTTGAGATACGATATATTTCTTATAACATAATATGTATATATATCGATTTTCACTTTTGTGATAATGTGATATGTATCTTAGTTTTAAAAAGCGCGAAGCGCATAGAGGCGCATAGGGTCCTAAAGCATGAGGCGCGAGGCGAAGGTGCACACATCATGAACGCGAGGCGAAGGCGCACGCATCATGAACGCGAGGCGCACTTCTATGCAAAAGCTTTTAAAAGTGTTTCATATTTCACAAAGCATATTTTGCATAAACAAGTTATATAAATGCATTAAAAATGTAATTAGACATCAATATGACTACTAACATAGCAAATAACCTTAAGACATGTTATTTTATCATCTTAGTTCCCCAATGCATGTACTTATGGCACAAGTTTAGCTCACAAGGAAAGAAAAGAAGAAAAAAGGCAAAGGCAAGGCTAACAAAAAGAAGAAAAAGGGAGAAGATATAGTCTCGCATCCTTGAGGCGCACCTCATCCCCTTCGATGCGCTGACCCGGTAGCTTCACACCAAGGGGCGCCTAGGCGTGCCTCAAGCGGGCTTTTTTAAACTAAGATCTGTATCCCAACATTGTTATGTGGCAATAAAGGATAAGGATTGGCTTATGAGGTTAAATGGTTGAACAATACTAGTAGGACTGCGAAAGATGTGCAAATGATTTATAGAAACGTGTATTCACATTAATGATTGTTAAAGAATTTATGCGCAAATAAGCAATACGATTATAGGATATTATGAGAACAGACTTGATGTCTTATACAATATCCTAATTATAACTCAAAAAGATTTCCACTAGTATTTCAGATAAGATTCCCTTAAACACATCAACTTCGACTTGATTTTATATGAATCCTTCTATTCCAGAGGTTGAAGAGTTCAATAAAAGATAGAGACTAGTTGTTACACATTAAGCGAAAAAAAAAGAAAAAAAAGGATAAATATCTAATGGGTAGATACATGAAGGAATATTTCTATAAATACAGGTTGAGAGTTCAATATCAACTAACCGTGCGAAAGCACAGTACAATGACTAGTTCTTAATATGATAGTGACACTGTAAATTATCAATTTATTATATATGCTAACCGATACACTTTTTTTTTTTTAATGTAAGATGAATATGTTACCAATTATAGTTACTCACTCTCTTTTGATTTTAATTGTCAACCGTATTAACGCTAATAGGTATCCTACAGTAAATGAAATAGACGTGAGCTTTTATTACTTGGCTTCCTTATAGTTACCAAAAAAAAAATAAATCGAAATCATTAATGCCAATGGTCACCTCAAGGTCATTACTAATCATGCTTATTGTACTAAATAGTCATCTTAACCCATAGGAAAAAATCTATTATTGTTATCTTGAATTGTAGTTGGAAATTATGATTTCGTTTCGAAGTTTTAAACTAACAAAAGATCTCTATTACATAAAAAAGAATGACTATTATAAGCATAATGGGTCTCTATTGGTTATGTATTTTTTTCCCCCACAGTTTAAGGTGTAACTATTTTAATCACAATGGGATGACTATCAATAAAAACAACATTGACCAATAGTTAAGATATAGGTTATTAATAATTAGCACTATTAATAGAAATAGGAAGTGTATTCTTAACAAAATAGAGTTATTATAAATGAAAAATACTGTGGCCGTAATTTGAATAATTTGGGATTATTAGTTTATTACTACCCACTAAAGGTAACTAGTAATCTGGAAATCCATGACTTCTATAAGATAATCTATGACCATCACCACTGACAAAGACATTATATATCCAGTGACTACTATCCGATTATATATGACTATCACAACAATAATGGGTAGCTAAAAAGTGTAAGCATAAATGCATAATACACCGTGTGTTAAGTACAGAGGTGTTACTATTTATGATGGATGAAAAATGAGCCGCTGCTATTTTTGTTCCTCTCCCTTCTTCCCCATAACACGTGCTTATTATTTGACAAAACATAACTGTTGACATGTAAGCCGTCACACAAAATTTGAACTTGAGACGGTTGTACTCTAGAATTAGTAATTCTCACGTGGTGGGACTTTGGAGTTCTCCATAGAGTAATTTGCATGTTAGGACCATAGATTGTGGTTCCATGCTCCTTTTCGAGTATACTAGTTTGGGTCATAACGTGCACATTTAAATTTGTTTATTAATCTAATCTCCAAAATAATTGATCCTTTAGATTCTCTTATTCGGAGCCTTTTGACTGGTTTTTTCGTTTTTGTTGTTGTTGTTGTTATGATCACCACCGCCATATGATATACCTGGACTCTCCATTTTGCTTCGTCGTACACGTGTCGGACACGACCATCAACGGATAGGATATTAGATACATGTTGGGCCCTTATCCAAAATCTAAAGCGGTCGGGTTGAAAAAATTTAGGAATATATGGTCTTTTTCCTCTTGCGTTCATTATTATTTTAATAGATCTTTGACGTTCAACCATTTGACAAGTTGACAACCTTGTAACTAATGAAATATTCTTGGAAGATTAACATGAAATTGCAACTTCCATATGTAAAATTATGAGTTCACATATCCGTGTCTAAGTTTTGGATGGTGTCCCCGTGTTTTAAAGTTAGAGTTTTGACAAGTCGGACATTCGAATCCGTACCTGTAGACCTGGCAAAATTGACCCGAGATCCGAAACCGGAAAGAATGACCCGGACTCATAGCCGAAATAGGCTCACCCAAAAGCGGACCTGAAACCCGAATTGACCCGATCTGGACCATACCCGATTTGAAATTTCCGATAATGTTGCTTATTTTTGCATGGCAAACTTATTGGACCAAAAATCGATTGACCCAAAATCTATTTGAACCGAAGTTCACCCGACCCAAACTGAACCGATCTGAAATGTCCTTGACCCGAAACATGACCCAACCCAAAGTTAACCCGACCCATACCCGAGCCAAATGACCCATTTGCCAGGTCTACGTACCTGTGTCTCTGACACCCCCTACCCGAGTCCACGTAACATAGCCACCATCGCCACCGCCACCATCACCACCACCTATTCTGTAAAACTACAAACGGATTCTACAGCTGGAAGCCTGGAACAATGGATTCGTTACGAACACTATCGCAAACAACGTATTTGTGTGCCTTGCATTCATTAATGGTTGCAGCTTCTTCACCTGTTAATGCACCACCATCATCATCACCTCCACCACCACCATCATTATTATTATTTTGACTTTCTGGGATATTGATTTATATTCAAATCATTGCAGATCTCAAAAGAATCTTCCCATTTGAGCTCTTCCACTTGGGTGGTGATGAGGTTAATACAGGTTAGTTGCACATTGTATGTTGGTTGCCAATTGTCTTATAAATGGCAGGTCCTGATTGACTATGTGAACAAATCAGAGGATGGAAGAGTACCGTTGTTATATTAGTTGTAGAAAATTATAGCAGGAGAAACGATGGTTTTTCATTTACTAGTTCATATTCATTTCTTTCATTTTATGTAATTATTGCCAAGTATTTAAGTACGCCTGTCTCTGCATGGTGACAGCACTTTGCCAAAGGCCCATATGTAGTGAAAAATTTCCTCTGAATTCGTTGCAATCAATATTTTCTGGATGTATTTTTCTAGCATCTCTTGCGTATTCTTCAAAATTGGAGCTTTTTAGGTTTTTTTAAAGTAAAAGTTTTATTACTGTTCAAATAGGTAATTAGTGCGAGGCACGATACACCAGCCATCCCACTGATATCACACAGGATACTACCTGTACTCACATAAACTCAGCTATGCTAAACATATTAGTTGTGGTGCTGCTGACAATAGCTTTGGACACCGCACTTCTTAGCTGTTGTAAGTCTGATGTGTCCACTCTGGAATCTGAATGGTCCCTCCGATAATTGTTCTAGCTTTGACCTGGCCTTGCCTGAAAATTTTCTCTTTTCTAGCATGCCATATGCAGTAGATTGCAGCTGCTGACACAGCTAGGAATACACTTCTAAAAGCTTCTCTACATGTTTGTCAAACCAATCCAGTGGTAAATCTGGCCCTACTCAATAGGTAGCTGCACATTTACCCATCTGCCCAGAGAGCTCCAAATATCTTGCGAAGGTGGACACTTAGAAAACAATTGTTCATGAGATTCATTCTCCCTGTCACACAGGGGGCAAGTACTATCACCAATCCAAACCTCTGAAGTCTATTCCTTGTGGTGAATCTCTGATTGCTTGCTAACCATAAGCAAAAATTGTGCATGGGAAGAGCCCAAGAAGATCACAATAAAGCAGATTGTTCCCATCTCCGACCCCTGCACAGCATAGAATGAATCTTCTTGATATTATAGGTCTGATGCAGTTGCCAGATAACCATCTGTTGCAGCTTCTCCCTACAATGGAATATCTTCTGAATAAGTCAGGAAACCTATTTTGGGTGGAGATTTTTAGTTCACTAAGGTGTGCGGTTTCAGTTTAGTTATGAATTTTCCTTTTATTGAATTTCAAGATGGCTTATGACATAGTTTGTTATTGGCAAGCTTGAGAATCCTAGATCATTTTTGGAGCCTTTAAAGGATCTGGACCATCTGGTAGGGTTACCTTACTGCACAACTGTGGTGGCTCCTCAAGCTCTTTTTTTTTTTTTTTTTTTTTTTGGTTTGGGACAAACAGACTCTCACTCATCTTTACGGCATCCATCCTTAGTTTTAAAAGGTGCGAGGTGCACTGAGGTGAATGGTCACTAGGCGCAAGGTGAAGGCACACGCATCATGGATGCAAGATGCACTTTTATGCAAAAAATTTTGGAAGTCTTTCACATTTCACAAAGCATATTTTGCAGAAATGAGTTAGATAAATGCATTAAGAAAGTAATTAGACGTCAATATAACTACTAACGCTGCAAATAACATTAAGATATGCTATCTTCTCATCATAGTTCTCCAATGCACACACTTACACTACAAGCATAGCCCACTTTTAGCTCCCAAGGAGAGAAAAGAAGAAAAAAAGGTAAAGACAAGGCTAAGAAAAAAAGAAAAAGGGGGGAGATATAGCCTTGCATTCATGAGGCGCACCTCATCCCCTCCGAGGCGTTGACCTGGTAGCCTCACGCTGAGGTGGCTTGCCATGCCTCAGGCAAGCTTTTTTAAACTAAGCATCCGCCATTTTTTTTATGCTCTCATTGTCATCCAAGTTCCTGAAAAGTGGTCTCAGCATCAATTGAATATAGCTATGAGTATTGATGGTATGGCTGGGTACGGGATCAACCTTGAATCTAAGAACGTTAGGAGCCATTGCATCTCTAGTAATTATTCTTCCTTAGATGCTCCTTTTACTACATTGAAGTTTCCTTTAGGATGTAATTGAGATCTTTGGTTTCTGGGGATTGTGTTACAGAAAGTATTTATAAGAGGCCTAGTGGTTGAAGAGAGGGCTTGATTCTCTCTATGGAATTGTCTTATTCTTACTTAGTCATGTGGTTTGAGGCCTCTCTTTTTTGGGTTGGGCATTGAAATACTGAGAAGTTAGCAGGCTAATAGAACGCAGTAGGCAGCTGTGGTAATTTGGTATTCCAAAATATATTGTTGGTGGGAAATGCAGATGGAGTCCTCTTTAGATGCGTACTCTTTCACAATATAGTTCTAGTGACTCTTGAATTTTCTTTCATGATGCAAGTTGATGCCAGAGAGTCATAGGGACTAACTATTTTTGTAATGGTGTCCCTGTAGATTGTACCATATTTTACCATGTGATTGGCCACAGTGCATCTCACAGGGCTTGTACCTATGTTTGTGGAGTATTGTGGGCATTGCAATAAGAAGTCTGAAGCAATGTTCAAATGCCATTTCCAATAAATTGTCATTTAGAAATTCAGAGACTTGCTATTTCACAAGTTTTCTTTTTTTAGGGGGGAGGGGGGTGGGTACTCGGTGCTACTTGCCAACGGAGAAGAAATATTTAAAAACTACGCAATTTGATTGTCCAGGAGTACCTTATTGACCCTTTCTTTTTTGGAATTCTATCCTGAAAGATCCATGTCTAAAGATGATTTGGGGCAGATGTTGATGGTTGATAATTCTGGCAGATTCTCATTCTTTGTCACTTGGTGCGGACAAATGGGCTGACAAGCTTAGGGCTTTCCCGTGGACTGCTTTTTGTTCTAATATGTTTTACAAGTGTATTTCCCACCTGCTCTTTTTGTCTTTAAGATTTTTAAGTTTGCTCTTAAATGAAGGTGTTTTTCTCTCACTGCTTATAGGTTATCAGAGAAAGAAGGCACAGTTTTGGCTATTGCCATCTATTTTGTATTTTTTTGGTACAACGAGTTAGAATGGAATTCTGACTCGTTCTTATTGACCTTATATTCAAACAGGCTTGTTATTAAAGTTTGCAATTGTCCCTCAATGACCGAAGGATCTTTTTTTGGTCGTGGACTAGTAATCTAAATATTATAATGCTGATTTGAATAAGGGAACTAATTTACAACTGAGGTTTCAACTTGAATGGGATGAGGCCATAAACTTGCATGCATTCCTTACACCTGATCTTGTCCATATTTAGCCTCAGGGGGAGACTTGGTGCTTGTTTGATGTTGTTGTAGTGTTATGGTTTCCACAAATGTGTTATTCTGGGGTTCTCCATTTTGGAAACAGCCTGTTTGTGAGTTTATTGTTGGACTAAGATTGCTTACATGTACAAACACCCGCCCCCCAAAAATAATACCCTCTGTGTCAGTGCGAGATGAGGTCATAGATAAATTTTACCACTATGTTGTCCATTTTTGGTCCAATTTGCCATTATTTTATTTTTCTTTTTCCTCATTGGCTTTATATTTGTTGTTCTGGGATGATAATGCCACTTGATCACTTGGTCATAGTGGCAGAGTGGAAAAAGAAATTACGTGAACTAGTGGCATTATTATACCGAAACAGTGAACTTAGTGGCACGGAGGAAAGATTAAATAGCATAGTAATAGATTGGGAAAAAAATTTGAAAATACAACAACAACAACACCTACTAGTGTGGGTCTCGTTTTCACGGGGTCTAGGGAGATCCAGCTGTAGGCAACCTTACCTTTATCGGTATTCCTACCCGTAGAGAGACTGTTTTTAAGAGACCCATAAAAAAGGATTTTGTGAAAATATTTTAAAGAAGAAAGACTTTGTGAAAATATTTAATGGAAAAATTTAGAACACATCGCAAGGAATGACTACGATAAGTTAAAAAGACAAGTTGCTGGAGTTATGTAACATAAGAACAATAAATCCGAGGAAGGTAACATACCTCAACATCTAGAGGTAAGCAAACGATGCCTCTTCCCAGAAGAAAGTGCTACCTGCAAACAAACACAATATATGAAAAAAACACTACCAGCACGCTGCCACTACAACCAAAAGACAACTACGGGGTCGACTCTCTGCGATCTAAGATCTTATTCCTATCCCGCTACAGCTTCCTATCCTGAGTTAGGTCCTCCGTCAAACCGACAATTTTCAAGTCCTCTCTAATCACTTCGTCCAAACTCTTTTTTGGTCGGCTCCTCCCTCTTTTGCATTCGGGAATGTTGATCATCTCACACCTCCTCAATGGAGCGTCCACAATCCTCCTTTTCATATGGCCAAACCGTCGGAGTTTTGTTTCTCTCATCTTATCTTCGATGGAGCTACTTTAACTAAGTCCCTGATTACACCATTCCTAATTCTGTTTATTCTTGTATAACCGCACATCCATCTAATCATCCGCATCTCTGCTACTATCAACATTTGAACCTGCTTCTTTTTTAAAGGCCAACATTCCGATCTATAAAGAACAACCGGTCTAACTGCCATACGATAGACTCTGCCTTTCAATCCATGGGGCACCCTCTTATTACACAGCACACCTGAGGCAAACTTCCATTTTTGCCGGCCTACCTTTATTCGCTTGTTAATATCTTCGTCAATATCCCCATTCTACTAAATGATCGAACCTAGATACTTAAACTTATCGACCTTAGGTGTCGGCCTTCCATCTAGGGTGACTTCTCCCCCTGAATCCACCCTTCCACTAAAACAGTAATGAAGGTATTCTGTACTTTTCGATCTGCTAATTCTAAAACCTCTAGATTCCAGTGCATGCCTTCATCGCTCCAACTTGTCATTAACTTCCCGTTGGGTCTCATCAATAGGAATAATATCATATGTAAATAACATACACCAAGGTAACTCATCTTGAATTCCTTTTGTAAGTTCATCCATAACTAGACTGAAAAGAAAAGGGCTTAAGGCGGAACCCTTATGCAAACCCATACCAACGAAGAAGTCATTGGTGTCCCCTCATGGCGTCCTAACACTCGTCCTACCTCTCTCATACATATCCTTAATAATTCGAATATACACGAGTGACACTCTTTTCTTTTCCAGGCATCTCCATAACACTTCATGCGAAACTCTATCATATGCTTTTTTCAGGTCAATGAACACCATATGGAGATCCACCTTTCTATCTTTATATAAACCTATGAGCCTTTTAAGGAGGTAAATCGCCTCCATGGTTGATCTGCTTGGTGTAAAACCAAATTGGTTCTCTGAAATCGAAACATCATTCCGCAACCTTCTCTCAATCACCCTTTCCCATAACTTCATAGTGTGACTGAGCAACTTTATAACCCTAAAATTATTACAATCCTGAATATCACCGTTGTTTTTGTACAGAGGGATGACTGGATTAGACTTCCATTCTTTGGGCATCTTAGCGGTTTTAAAAATAACATTGAAAAGGTCCGTTAGCCACTGTAATACTTCTTCACCCAAACATTTCCACACTTCCACTGGCATCTGATCTAGACCATCTCCTTCCTATTGGTCATCTTCTTTAAGGCCTTTTTAATTTCGTCCTTGCTGATAAGACCACACACCCGCAGATCAAGGGGCCTCTCACTACACTCTCTTTCCCTACTTCGGGAATTCTCCATCACTTCACCATTAAGGAGATTGGAAAAGTACCTTTCTCATCTCTCATTGATTTCTGCATCCTCAGACAACACCTTACCATTCTCATTCAGATACACCTCACAACACTTAAGTCCCTTGTTCTTCTTGCCCTAATCTTTGCCAGCTTAAAGACTTCCTTCTCTCCTTCCTTGGACTCCAGTTGAAGATATAACCTATCATAAGCCATGTTCTTAGCTACCGCAACAGCGTTCTTGGCTACCTTGTTGGCTACCTTATATCTAGCTCTACTAATCTCTCTCTCTTCATCCGCTCCACTGTTCAAGAAATCAGCATAAACCTCTTTTTTTCTCCTTGACTTTCTCCTTTACCTCCTCGTTCCACCACCAGGCACCCTTCATTTTGTTACCACCTCTTCTAGAAGAACCTAAAATTTCTTTAGCCGACCTTCGAATACGATCTGCCATTGCCTCCCACATTGCATCTGCATCCTCTACCTGCCTTCAAGCTCCTTCTTCCGTAATCCCCTCTGATAATAACACGGCGTTCTCTTTCGTGAGGATCCACCACTTAACTCTAGGGTCCTCGACTCTCCTCTTCTTCTACTTTGAACATTTGAACTCCACATCCAACACTAACAACCTATGTTGAGTCCATAAATACTCACTAGGAATCACCTTACAATTCTTACAAAATCTCCGACTATCCGCCCTCAACAGGAACTCAGTGGGAGACTTTAGGGTAATTGCTTGATTTGGGCGGGTTAGGTTTGTGCTACTACAAGTTTTCTGTCTCTTCTTCAGCATAATTAGAACATTGGATGACGTAGACTCCTTTTTATTTCATTTCTTGATCAACAATATTCTTCGACCTTGTACTGGTCAAAATATGCACGTATGAGACTGGAGGTAACTTGCATAAAGTTCCATTTAGATGAATTACAGCTGAAATAATCTTGTGGAGATTGGGTATGGTCTGATCCAAAGATTTGCATAGCCATAGAAATTACAGATGAGTGAACGAGCCAATGTGGGTGGCATGGGATACTAATCAATTCCACTCGACCCATTCATATACCATACCGAATGTTCAGTTTCCCAACGCTTTGTGTTCATTGTCCTCACCAAATCTCTTGTAGATTGGAAAGTACTTTATGTTACTGAGTGCATTGCTACTCTCTATTGTAGCCAGTGCATTTATGCACTCCGATAAGTTGATTTACTAGGAAAACTTCTCTTTGAAGAACATAAACAAACGATGAATTCCTAAGTAATAAAGAAATTCAACGGAAAGATGTTTACTGGCTAATACATGTCAGCATGAACTGATACTTCCACCAGAGAGCAATTGATTGGTTCAGGTTTTGTTTGAAAGTCACTGTTATACGACTATCATATATGGCGATTATCTGACTAGTGTGCTCGCATATTTTGACAGGTTGTTGGCAATCTACTCCACACGTAAAGCAATGGTACATTCATCATGTTTTTACTATATTTATTCTTCACAATCATTAGGTTTTCCTACCATACAGGGTATATTTTGCAATGCTTTGTTTTAAGTGGTCATCAATATATGGCATTGATCTTTTGTCTTCCCATGTTCAAGTTCTTTTTTCCCTGCTGGCTTTCAATCTTCTACAGTAGGTAGATGGAGCCATGAGGCTACGCAAGTAGAGCAAATTTATTTTTCTTGCTATACTATGCTGTATTGACCTCAGTAGCTCCTTCACTGATTAGTCTTATTTGCAGTCTGTGTCTTGCAAGTTCTGTTTTGGTCTGATGTCAGTGCATGCAGCCATTATTAGAAAGCATATGGTTTCCCGACTATTCTGAGGTGAACAGGAAATCCATTATCATTGCTGCGTAAACCTTTTTTCAAATTCACAACTGGTATACAAGGTTGGGGACCCATGATGATGCCTTTGGAACTAGTTCAAGAGGCTATATTTCTCATTCTTTTCCTTGAGCAACATACTGTTTGATTCAAAATCCATTGATGTTTATAATGATCATTACATGGTTTCTCACCTCATGTGAAATGTGCTTCCTGTAACAGTGGAGTAATGCCTTTCCGGGCTTGTTGAAGTGTTGCTGATGTTAGATTTATCTGGTCGTGGAGTTCTGCTAAGAACCTTAGGTTCACTTTGTGAATCTGCAGAGTTTAAGGAAATCGAAATATGAAAATCTGGTGATAAGTATATGTGTGCTAGTTGGTGCAACACTCCCGTTCTTGAGAACTTTGTGTTCGGGCAGGATATCTTTTTTGTGGTCAATCTTTGTCTGTATGTTTAGTCTGCTTTGTTCTTTATGTTATTAACTTAGCTGGAACTCCACTTCATTTTTTGGTTTTTTGCTACCTCATGAGTATCTGGATATGCACCCCTTATTTATCTGTGTGAAAAATCATCCCATGGTAATTAATATCCAAAACTACAGCCGTAACCTCCTCAATTATGTCCATAATTAGAACCGTGTATTTTCTAGTCCTCGACCAACCCTTGCTCGATATTTAGCCCATAATGTCCTCCATATTTGGAGTTTGAGTGCGATTCAAGATTCGTTGGAAAATAGACATATGGGGCTTTCCATACATGTATAATTTGTAGAAATTAGAGTTCATTTGCCTAAATTTGAGCTAGAAATGAAGAAAAGTATTCTGTCCAAAAACTGGTAATGAGCTAATGAGGTGGTTTTGGGAGGATTAAGTGGTCAACTCCTTATTTAGGGATACTAATTGCCCAACCACCTTCTAATTCTACTTGGACCTTCTCAAGGCCCAACCACCTAGGGGGACCTAGTCCTTGACCTAGGGTCAACATTGGACCAACTTGGTTCAAGACCCTTACTAATAAGAGTAGGCCTAAGCCCGGAACTTGCTCCGCATCACACTACTAGCCGGCTTTAATTTCCTAGTATCGATTCAAAAGGTTCAACACAAAAACTGTACTTAGAGCAGTGAAATAGAACTTCATGCAACAATGAGGCTTTTTGTATATTGGGCGCAGGCTTGCTTTTACCATGAGCAATCTTACTGAGATTGGGCAAATAACCTTAAGGAAAGTGCTGTTCATCCCTCGAGCCTTGAAAACAATCACCTATTTTATTTTGTATCCCCATTTTATCTAACATCCTCTTTTAAGTGACTCTTATACCAGTTTATCGGACTATTAATCCTTAAAGCCCCAATATCTATATGATGACAGATTCTTAACACAGGTTGAAGGATCATAACATGACTCCGAAAGATGCTTACCAATACTTCGTACTTAAAGCTCAGGAAATGGCAATTTCAAACAATCGGATCCCTGTCAACTGGTATGTGTCTTTGATTATCTAAGATCTCTTCTTTGAAGTAGGGATTTGGCTCTTGTTATGCAACAAGAGGTGGTGCTTTGTAGCATCATTTTTTTGCCTCAACTATCAATGCAAACCCCCACCCCCCCGGGGGACCAAATCAAAACCGGTCACACTTGGGTGGGTTATCTGATGTGCAATTGGGAGACCCTTTTCTGGATAGCATGAAGAACAAGTTTTACTGAATGTTAGGGTGAAAAATAGCACATCAATAGCGTATGAAGTGCTATGAATTCTTCTCGTTTGTTGTAACCCTGTACTAGTTTATTCTCATATTTTCCTCAGATGTACTGATCTAGACCTATTTGTGTATGAGAGGAATTGGCATTCATATGCAAATTTTTGCTTTTGTCAGAGATGGGTATACCTGATGAGATCAGTTAATTTTCTCATTTCAGGGAAGAAACGTTCTACAATTTCCCCTCAAAACTGAATCCAAGAACAATTGTGCACAACTGGTGACTCCATTTGTCATTTGGATCTGAATTTTTCATTTCCTTATCAAAAAAAAAAATGATTAATATAATCATGGAAAACACAATTGGTGATAGGCTGCGCTCTGGGATTTGTCCTCAAGCTGTGGCTAAAGGTTACAGGTGTATATACAGTGATCAGGGTGTTTGGTATCTTGACCATCTAGATGTCCCTTGGCAACCTGTTTATAATGCGGACCCCGTGGAGGGAATTACAGATCCAAGTGGGCAAAAGTTGGTCATTGGAGGACAAGTATGCATGTGGGGTGAGACAGCAGACGCTTCAGATATTCAGCAAACAATATGGCCTCGAGCAGCTGCTGCTGCAGGTATGCACCAGTGTCTCTCTGATCTTTTGGCTTCCAACGTCATCATCTCCATAGCAATGTCAATAAAAATAACAATAACAATTATTAAACGATGGTGAGAAGATGAACAACAATAATACTGAGATTTCTCCCATCCCCATGCAACACAATGCAATATTAGGCGCAGTCACATAAATGAGGGAAGATGTCTCCACTCTTCGAAGACTGGTGGGCCCTCATTTGAGGAGTGTAATAGACATGAGACCTACTGCTGGGCCATCAAACCTCAACATGAGCTTGACTGACACTACTAGAATGTCTCTTTATCTTCAAAATCTGATATTCCGATTTAGTCCTGCTTCTGTCTCTTCATTCCTGCTACTGCCGTGCTATAAATCGATATCTTGGCATCTCTCTTTTAGTTAGCATTCCCAGGCCTCTTTTCTCTGAGTTTTCCAACTAGATTGGGTTACAACTTAGCAAATAAAAAGGGGTTTGCAAAGAGTGAGTCTGCAAAACATGTATATTTCTATTTGGTCATGGTAGACTATTCCTCCTGTTTTTCCTGATTATTGATTGACTTCTCCCATTTAGAACGCTTATGGAGCAGGAAGGAGGCTACATCTGCAGGAAATGTTAACCAAACTGTGCTTCCTCGGTTTCATTACTTCAGATGCCTTCTAAACAGGCGGGGGGTTCAAGCTGCTCCAGTAACAAATTTTAATGCTCGGCAAGCTCCAACAGGACCAGGTTCATGTTACGAGCAATAATATGCCTGTGTTCTTGTATGTTGTAACAAAGACCAAGCTTTTATGAGCTTTGGAACTGGGGGAGGGTGATCTCCTTGACATATGAATTTTCTGCTCGTGTTGTTGATGTTGTAATTCCGTACAGTTCATCGTCTTCATGTATATCAGTTCGTATCTCAGGGCTAGCTGTTGGTATTTTTCGGTCTTGTTTGTCTTGGGGTATGGAAATGGGGATACTTACTGTGTAAAATCTTGTGCATTTGATATTATTTTTCATCTTTTGTTTGAAATGGAAATTCCTGTGTCAAACATTGTTCAAATTAGCCTCATTTGATACATGTTTTTGTTTCTTGAACTATTTCCTTCCACCATTTTCGAGTGCATGGTGAACCGATCACTCAATCATCGTCCCTTTTCCTTGATATGTAGAACAATTCAACGGATTATCCTCCTATTTTGGGAGTTGTCGATGTGGATTATATTCGCATATGTTATAAATGAGCTCTTCGCTCAATTGGCATTAAGGCCACCTTCCAAAGTGGAGGTCATTCCATCAAATCACATGAATTGCAAGTCTCCTTGTGCAGAGATGAGTGGTAAGCTAATACTGCCCCCCCCGGCCCCCAAAACACCAAGTGCTGTTGGTACCCTTGAAATAGTGGCTTGATAAGTG
Organism: Selenicereus undatus; assembly: GCA_017589665.1. Taxonomy (NCBI): domain Eukaryota; kingdom Viridiplantae; phylum Streptophyta; class Magnoliopsida; order Caryophyllales; family Cactaceae; genus Selenicereus; species Selenicereus undatus. The sequence continues at coordinate 47,068,443 of JACYFF010010365.1, read as the reverse complement.
TGATTTGCACTTGTCCATTCAAAATCTGTGTTAAGTTTTTTCAACCTGCTTATCAACAAAGCATAATCAACACCAGTTGGGCAACTTTTGGGTTTAGTTTAACTCAAGTGTTGCGTTTATTTGGGTGCACATCAGAAAATTAGTTTTTTGATCCCCCCCCCCCCCGCCCCTTTGTTTTTGTTTTTGTGTGTGTGATCATTGTATTAGCTAATCGGTTATGGGTCAGTGATGTTACTTTCATGCTTGAAAATTGCATGAATCTGTAGTCATTGGTGTGAGAAATCATGTGCCATGCATGCGGGTGAGCTTGTATTTGTTGTGCGTATTACAATTTTCTTGCTAACAATGTGAAAGATTGTGAGAAAATTAAACGATTAGTTAACTATGAGTATATTATTATTGTATATTAGATGATATTGAATGTGCTATTATTGTCATTGTATAATGTTATAATCTCCTAAGAAAATGATAAATTCACTAATATGATAGTGACAATAACTATAATACATTGCTATTACTACTGATAATTATGATCACCACCACAACTACTACTTTTTAAATTTTAGCAAAATTAAGTTTAAATAGGTTTAATTTAGTCCAAATAAGTTAAAAGACCTTTAGTTTAAAAGGAATAAGTTCGCTTAAATTTCATAAGGATAAGTTTAACAAGAATAAGTTGAAAAGAATGGGGTCTAAGTTAAATTGAATTCAAATATCATATTTTTATCCAAGGTATACATTTAGAATTAGTGTTGAATTCTTATTAGCTTGTAGTATGCTATTGTGTTAATATGAAAATTATCATGATGTGGATTTAGACCTGATCAACGGGTCAGGGTCTTGTCGGACTCGACCCTCAAAATGAGGGTCAGGGTCAGCTTTTTTTTTTTTCTTCGACCGGACCCGACCCTCAAATTGAGGGTACCTGACTATGATGAGGTTCAGGGTTGGGTAGAGGTTTTGACATTCTCACCCGTTGATCCTCACTTTTTTAAAAAAAAACTAATTAAAATTTAAAATCAAACAAGATACTTTGGGTTTTATTTGTTTAAAGCCTTTTCGGTTTCTACTTACTCATCTCCTCTTAGCCTTTCGCTCTCAAATCTCATTGATTCGTAACCTTCAAACTCTCACTCTCTAATGTTTGGAGTAGTTATTTGAGTCAACTAATCGTTTTAATAACTAAATTACACATTAGAATGTTTGTAACTACAATACATTTCATTTGAATATTATATTATCGTTTGGTCTTTTATTTTGCAGAATGTTTAATGTTAAACTTTGTAATAAAAAGGAAACTTAGTAAAAGATCTTATTTTCAATATAGAGAAGGTTTGAGAAAGTTTGAGCGTCAGGTTTGACCTAATTACCCGAGGTTACCTGCAGGGTTAGGATCAAGGATATGCCAACCCGCATAAGGATCGGGTAGAGTTAGGACCAAGAAAATCTTGTCTACCGATCCTCATGACCTGACCCTCAACCCGACCCGACCCTCAATTTGATCAGGTATATGTAAATAGAATAATGTGTATAGTTTTTCATGCTTTAATTGGGGATTTAGTCCTCTGCCATTTACCTATGCAATGCAAAATTGAAATTGACAAAATCATCATGTGACATATTTTAAATTAGATAGCAAATGGGGAGGAATTGGGCAAGAACTTTGTTCATTCAAAAAAAGGAAAAAAAAACTTTTTAAATACCAACCAACTTTGCTTCGAAGTTCTAAAAAATCACCAAATTTCAGAAAAGTTATAGAAATCATTGAGTTTTAGTATTATATACGAATAATCACCAAACTGGATGTTGCATCCACGCATTACTAATTAAAGAAATTTGTAATTATTTTTTATTTTCTTATATGAAATAATTCCTAGTTTTTTGAAAGATAAAAGAAGGGGAAGAAAATTTTTTTATTTATGAGGACAATTAACATGATATTTAAAATAAATTAGGGTTAAATTCATTATTAACATAGGATAATTTTTCAATATACATTGACGATGACCACAAAAAATAAAATAAAAAATCGTGTTAAACATCTATAGGTCTTACAATATAGATAACATCAAAAAATTCGTAGCATCCTTACTTGTAATTATAAGATATTAACTGGACCAAAGAGTTTCATCTATCATTATGTAGATGCTACCACTATTTATTTGATATTATCCTCTTTCAAGTATATGAATTAGACTTTCCATAAATTGTACTTAGATATGTTATTAATTATGTACCTAATTTTTTGCCACCGTTTTTGTCCCCTAAAAACTTAGGAATCATTTACACTTTAAAAATAAAATAAATAAAATCTGAATGTTCTTTATTTAGCAGGACGTGGCATGTAATACAAACTTTGATGATCATTTGCATCAAATATCAAAGCTTGGTGATTTTTTAAAGCCTATTTAAAGTTTAGTGATTTTTAAGCACTGTGGAAGATAGTTGAGTAGCTTTTTAAACTTCTTTCCTTTTAATTAAAAAAAAAGCTCTTAAAAGGATAATATGTTGTATTGAAATTTCAACTGTGTGTTTAAGAAGTATTGTTTTAAAACCAAAATTACAAAAATACCCCCTCATTTTACATTTTACTATTGCCCAAAATAATAACTCATATTATAAGAAGTTTCATGCTTTGGAATTTAATAAAATGCCTCTACACTAGTATCAGGAGAGACAATTGCTTAGGGAAGTGACCAAACAAACCCTTGCAATTACCAAAATGTCCTGGATAGTAAAAATTCCTTATTCTTTCGAAGGGGGAAAGATGTTAAATGTGCTCTACCCAACAGTACTCTTCGTGAAGATGATCTTTACTGTGTATGGTTTAGCATCTTTTGAGCGTTCTCATGGCCTGTTTTTTTTGGGTAAATTGGGTGGGTAAAATGGTGAAGTAGGTTAAGGTGGGTTGAAGTTGATATTTTTTTTTTGGAGGTGGGTTGAAATAAGTTGAAGTAGGTTGAAGTGGGTTGATGTATGTTGAATTGGGTTGAAGTTGGTATATTTTTTATGTGGTGGGTTGAAGTGGGTTAAAATAATGAGAATGTAATTAATGTGATAATTTATGAAGTTATCAAAATTTTGTGGAATTTTTGTTTATTCTTTTTTATTTATTTATTTATTTAATTTTTAATTTTTAATTTTTAATTTTTGTATTTTTATTTTTATTTTGTATTTCTTATTTCTTATTTCTTATTTCTTATTTCTTATTTTTTTATTTTTTATTTTTTAATTTTTATTTTTTACTTTTTATTTTTTATTTTTTATTTTTTATTTTTTATTTTTTTGGAATTTTCTGTAGCTTTTGTTTGAAATAAAACTAAAAAGATAAAAAAATTAAAAAATAAATACAAAAATTAAAAAAATACAAAAATACAAAAATAAAATAAAAAAAAGTAAATAATGAAATATAAAAAATAAAAAATTTAAAAAATTTAAAATTTAAAATAAAAAATAAAAAAAAATTAAATACAAAAAATTAAAAATAAAAAACTAAAAAAATACAAAAATAAAACAATTCCAAAGTACGATAATTTACAAAAAAGTAGTATGGTGAACGTTTTGGTGCAAGAATGATTAAATCTCACATGATACTTTACAAATTATTAAAATTATGAAGGGTTAAGTTGAAGTTGGTTGAAGTAGGTTGAAGTGAGTTGAAGTTAGTATTTTTTTTTTAAGTGGGTTGAAATAGGTTGAAGTGAATTGAGGTTGGTAAATTGCAATTGACCCACGAAAAGAACAGGGCTTAGTGGGAAAAACAATGTTTGACTTATGCATTATGTTAACAGTTGAATTTTTACTACTCCTTTGGATTGATGGTGGACATTAAAGTCTTATAGTGATCACTTGTTCAAGGCTTGTAATTTTCTCCGTTGGCTTCTAGCGATTATAGTTCATAATTTTCTCTATTAATTTTAAGCGAGTAATGTAATCTCTTTCTTTTCTCTTAAATTCCAATTGTGTTTGTTTCAAATTTATGCTTAATTTTTAAGATTAGATTTTTGTGAGGTTGTTCGCTATTATTTGAAATTAATTTTAGTTTGATTGTTTAAATTAGATTAGTTTAGTAGTTTAATACTAGTAATTAAATTCAACTCATCCCTTTGGGCAACCCGTATAGTTCTACAACCACGGTTGTACACTTGCTGTTTATTTTTACAGTTCTTGAGATACGACAACATGCAAAGGGCTGATTCCAATAGAACCACAAAAAACATTTTCAGAAAGCATTTCGCTGGGTGGAAATTTTGCTTTCTGAAACAAGTGACAATAAAAATTATTAGAAATAAAATATCACACGCATTTAACATGATGAAAAGTGAACATTATGGAAAACTAGGTGGGACAGACAAAGGCTAGTAATGATGATGATGATGATGATAACAACAACAACAACAACAATAACAAGAACCATCACCGCAACAACAACAACTACTATTACTCCGATAGAAACCACAACAGCGATGACAATAATAATAACAATAAGAACAAAAACGAAAATCATATAAAATTGACAAGATATTTGAGAAGCTAGTAGAACCACATCACTGCCTAATATACAAGACAACCACATAAATGCTTCTTAAGTTACTAGAGGCTAGAGTAAAAACAACTAACTACTTGAAATATGTGGGTTTAAATCTAGACCTCCATATATTTTTGAATTAAATTAGGATCATAAGGACCTATTGAATTTTAAGATTCTAGTCGGAATTAGATCGATGAAAGTTTTTTGGATCATGGAATTGTAGAATCGTAAGAGCGAGAGTTTAACAATAATGAATTGTAGTTAGGGCATGTCATTTGAGATTTGTTTTCTAAAATTCTTAATTTATATATGTTTTCACATATTCATAATTTCTCCATAATTTTGTTAGAAATATGTAGATATTCATAAATCTGAACATATTTGTAGGTGTTTTTGTGGATATTTACATATTGCTTATCTTTCTTTTTAAGCATTTCATATTCCTATTTTATTTTCTAGAAATTTTATGACTTCGTTTTGTTTTTCTCTAGATTTCCCATGAAATGACATGGACAAATTGTCATAAACAAATCTTACTCGCCCATATTTGCTTTAGAATTATATCTCCTTCAAATATGGAACAAGGTAACTCGAATTTGATTAAATATGACTGACTTAAAATTGATCTAGTTAATATTGATCATGTTTGCTTTATAGGTGCATTACATGAATAAGTGTTCCCTTCGTCTTAGGAAATTGTCCTCATATTTCACTTTTTAAATTTTATCAAAATGTGCATCAATTTAGTACACGAAATTAGTACCATAGTATTTATTTTAAAGTATATTTCAAGAGAATATAAATTTAGAACTTCTAACAATATATGGTGATTAAAATTATTAACTCAATGTCGCATCGAGGATCGCAAGATGTCAATTTTTATGGAAGAGAGGGAGTATTAGAATTCAAAGTGCCCTAAAGTTGAAAGGGCACAAATTGATATGAATTCTGAACAGGGGTTTTGCTTTCACTAAGAATTTCCAACACAGTTTGGAAATACTTTTATCCAAATGTATAATGGCACTGTTTCTAATTACCATTGTATAATCTCTATCTATTTCTTTACCATGATGATTTTCACACAATCTCAATCTCATATGATGCTATGAGCTTTATCTCATTCACCAAGTTTGTTAATAAGAAGTCTACATTCAAAATGCTTGAGTTAAGCTTGGAAATTCAAGCAAGCTAAAAAAACAAAGGAGTTCATGAGAGTTTGGGAGAATGTCTTTAATTATTTGTAACTCGATTGATTAAAACCATGGACCCTTTAGCATATTTTTGGTCATCCATCTCTCCAATGTACAATGGGAAGTAATGACATTCTACAGTGAACATTAATTCTCTGTACACTTCCGCCCAAATATCCTACAAATATCTAGATACTCCTAGAAAAGTATTTGAAACTACCTTGAAAAGCTAGATATTTATAATATTTTACTAATGTAGAATACTATGTGATTCCGGAGGATTCTTTCGAGGTACTGTTGATGATGACGTGGGACAAAAGAACGGGTTTATTTGACAGTTTGCGTGCAACACTTGACGTCCTCTTCTCCAAAGGCCCAACCTATAAAAAGAGCACCCCCGGGGAACAACTCTCCGACGATCAAGTTAGTCCAGGGTCCAAGTCAAAGGTCAATAGAAAGAGAATGTTGTATGAGTTAAATGTACTAGACTGCCAACCCCTTTCCCGAGGAGGGTAGGTGACTATTTATAGTTCCTTCGACAAAGGGGTAAAATAGTAATCTTACCTGAAACACTCCGCATGGGGCCCTGGTCTTTGCACGGAAGGGCCCTAGGAGGAGCCCCTAGGGTCGCATTTGGGGCCCATTATCTAGGATATGGGCCTGGTCTATGGGTCTAGCTTGGATGGGCCTAATTAGGGGAAACCGAATTTTTTCCAATCACCTAACCCCTATCATTTTACCTGTACGTCGAGCCCGATGAGTAGTTAGGTAGAATGTGGAGAACTTCCCATGGCTGGTATACATCCAGGGGGCCTTGTAACGTACGACCTTGTGACCACCAACCATAGTTGGGCAAGTTTCGAGACTTGGACGGCGGTTTTAGGAAACTGCCTTCTTCGCAAGTATAAAATGCGATTGCCGAGGAGGGGGTGCTCCATCCTTTATTTTTCGGTAACGATCGTTATCTGGCGTTCCTTCCATGGCTTTTCCACATTCCCTCAATATTAAGGAGATGGTTGAGTATGTTGTCCGCCACTTTCAGTGGGACCGGCATGGGGTTGCCTCTCCCAAAGGACTTTCAGGCCTTATGCCCGAGTTATGAGCTGGCCGTGGCCGAGGAGGCTGTTGAGCACTTCGAACTCCCAGAGTTGCCCCAAGTGATCTTTTATGCGATACTTCTGAATGAAGCCAAGAGGTTAGGGGTCTTGCAAGGGCGAGCGCTCCGAACACTGGAGTCAGCCCTCATCGAGCTCCGTTGGAGTACCTTTGAGTCGTGGGTGTGGCTGTACGGTGACCAGATTTTCGAAGCCCCTGAATGCGTGGCCTGTCCCTCTACTAGCTTGCTTTTTTTTTGTATTGCCTACATTGTCAGTAATAAAATGGTCGCGGTTTCATGTCTTCCTAGATTGTTATTACTTTGTTTGTGCTTGTCTCAATTTGTGCTGACTAGATGGCCACGTGGCTGAAATGAATTGGACATTAGGCTCTTGGGAGTATCTCCCTGTTCCCAACTCTCCCTACGCCCCTTCTATAAATACAACTTCATACTCCTCGAAATGATGTTTAGGCATCCATCCTTCAAGAAGAAGTGGTATAACAGGAGAGGAAAGAAGAAAAAGAACGCTCAGTACGCCCCCCTTTACGACATTAGGGAGATGGCCGACTATGTGAGGGAATCCTTCATCTGGCGCTGGAGGAGAGCCACACGTCCACCTTATCCCCTTCTCTAAGATTACCATGCCCATGCTTCTCATTGCTCGAGGCCGAGAGAGCGACAACCGACTTTGAACTCCCTAAGATGGTGCAGGCGACATTCTACGCCATGTTGTTGAACGAGGCCGTAGAGTTGGGTGGTGGTGCGCGGTTTTATGGCCGATGGCCTGAAGTCATCCCTTGTAGGTCTAAGGTGGTCATGTTCTGAAGCCTGGATGAGGCGTACCGATCACGAATCGAGAGAAGCGCAGCTTCGACAACAGACTGTCGTAGTGGAGGTCCGTGGTCCTTTAGACGGTCAGGAAGAAAGCTCGGGATCAAATGGCCCCCCGCCCCCCTCTAGTGACGAGGAGTAGCCTTAGGTTTATCTTGAAATCTCTTTTGTATCGTATCCCTTTTTTTTCCTTAGACTGCCCCTTGTGGGAGCGCTTTATAATAAAATGGTGTTTCTTTGTCATAAAGAACTGTTTCCTTCCCGCCTTGCTTTGCGTTTTGTGCTGAATGATTGGCTCTAGGTCCACAAAAATGTTTGTATCTTACTTTAAGTCAGAACTTCAGGCTGCAGGAGCCACGTGGCAAGGTCGGAGTGGCTGTCTGCTCCCTCGGGGGTTGCAATCCCTTGGACCTCAGTCTCCTCTCTCTATAAAAGAAGGCGAAATCCTAATAGAATTTCATAACTTTCCCTTGCGGACGAAAAGTGAGAGAAGCAGGGGGGCTAGAGAGAGAAAATGGAGATAAACCTTTTTCCCAATTTCACCAGCACAGCGCAGGCAGCAGAGTACATCCGTGAAAAATTTCGATGGGCATTGAGGGATCCTTCGGCTCCTAGCCCTAGGCCGCTTCCAAGGGACTACCATGGCCTCTGTCCCCGTTTCGACCTCGGGGTGGCGATGCGCTTTGCTCACGATTCCAACACCCCGAAGATGGTGCAAATAATCTTTTACGCCATGGTTATAGATGACGCCGCTGAGTTGGGTCTTTCACGCGGGCTCACCATGGACTGGGTGATGTGTGCCATGCGAAAGCTAGTCTGGGGCCCTGTGGAGGCCTGGCTCAGGAACAATGACCGAAGGCTCCGAAGAGCCCAGGCTTCTCGTCCAGCCAATCCTCCAGCGAGCCCCATGTTAGCGGGCGGCCCCTCAAGGGGGAGGACGACCTCCTTCCCTACCTTCCGGGACACCGCACAGGCGACGGAGTATGTCAGGGACAACCTTTGCTGGTCCGTGAGGGAATCCTCAAGCCTTTGTCCGAACCTGCTCCCTTTGCATTTCATGACCTACTGCCTCGAGTTCGACCATATTGTGGCGATGCAGTTTGCACATGCTGCCCATATCCCTAAGATGGTGCAGGCCATCTTTTATGCCACGGTGATCAATGACGCGGCAGAGCTAAGGCTCATTAGGAGGGAGCCCGGGGAGAGCTTGATGTTGGACTTATAGGAGCTGAGATGGGACATCATTGAAGCGTGGTTGTTGTCTATTGAGGCAAGCTCAAAGACACCCAGGTTCCTCGCCTAGTGGAGACAGTGTATAACCCTCGGCCATGCCCGACAGTGACTTCGAGGCTGAGGGATGCGCCCCCCTATCGAGGGATGAGGAGTAGTATTAAGATGCTCCTTCCCTTGTATGCCCCCTATGAGGGGTGTGTGTAATCGCAAATCTTGATAATAAAACACTATCCCCTTTTCTTTCAGGAGCAGACAATTCTTCGCATTTATTGCTTATTATTTCATTTTTATTATTTTCATGAATGGGGTTCTTGCTCATAAGTGCTGCGTGTCGATGGTGGACTAGTTGGTGGATACCTCGGGAAGGGCACTGTACTCCAGTCTGCTTCCTTCCCTATAAAAAGGGGCAACGATTCTTCTTTGTCATGTCACATCCTGCCCACCTTTAATCCTTTAGAGAAGAGAGAGAAAGAAGAAGGAAATGGTTCGATTTCCGAACTTCACTAGCACTAAGATGGCGGCCGAATATGTTTGAGAAACCTTTCGATGGCATCTGAAGGAGACCTCAACTCAGCGTCTGAGGCCCCTCCCTAAGGATCACCTTATCCTATGTCCGAGTTTCGACCTTGGCGTGGCTACACGGTATACTCAGGACTCCAATATCCCCAAGATGGTGCATGCGATCTTCTACGCCATGGCCGTGAACGAGGTTGCGAAGCGGGGTATTACGTGCAGAATCTCAACGGGGTGCCTGATGTGAGCCCTGTAGCAGCTGCATTGGGATCCTTTCGAGTTCTGGTTCTAGAACATTGAGGACAGCCTCAGGGGGGCCCGCGCTTTGTGCCTCGTGAACCCGCCCGCTGACCTCTCGTCTTCTAGTGGTCCTGTGAAAGCCTCGGGTTTAAGTGATGCTCCTCCTGAGTCAAGTGACGAGGATTAAGCATAGGAGTTTCCATTGTATTCTCTTTTTGTGCTTGCAGAGACACTATGTACTGATTTGGCTGGTGTAATAAAAGATCCTTTTACGACTTACCTCTTTGTACGGTTTGTTTGCATGCACGTGTTGTGACTGGCTGTAGGGTCGTATTCTGCGACCTTTAGCCTCTACTGGGGTTAGGAGTACAACGACTGACAGTGAGGTCGTGCTCTGGAACCTTTAACCTCCACAAGGGCTAAGAGTTTAGCGATCGACCGTAAAGCCGAGCTCATGGACCCTTAGCCCCTAAGAGTGTAGCGACTTGCCGTTAGGCCAAATCCAAGGACCCTTAGCCCCCCACTGGGACCAAGTGTATGACGACTGGCCCATAGGTCGTACTTTGGGACCCTCTTAACTCACACTGGGGCTAAGAGTGTAGCGACCGGCCAAAAGGTCTTGCTGTGGGACCCCTAGCCCTCGCTGGGGCTAAGAGTGTAGCGATCAGCCGTAAGGCCGTGCTTTGGGACCCTTAGCCCCCACTGGGGCTAAGAGCGTAGCGACCGGCCATAAGGCCTTGCTTTGAGACCCTTAGCCCCCACTGGGGCTAAGAGTGTAGTGACTGGTCGAAAGGCTGTGCTGTAGGACCCTTAGCCCCACTGAGGCTAAGAATGTAGCGACCAGCTGTAAGGCTGTGCTCGGGGACCCTTAGCCCCTACTGGGGCTAATAGTGTAGCGACTGATAGAAAGGCCGTGCTGTGAGACCTTTAGCCCCCGTTGAGGCTAAGAGTGTAGCGATCGGCCGTTAGGCCATGCTCGGGGACCCTTAGCCCCCACTGGGGCTAAGAGTGTAGCGATCGGCCGAAAGGCCATGCTGTGGGACCCTTAGCCCCTATTAGGGTTAAGAGTGTAGGGGCCGGCCATGGGGCCATGCTCGAGGGCCCTAGCCCTTGGGGCTAGGCGTATAGCGACTGGCCATAAGGCAGTGCACTCTAAGGCTTGTTCTCCCCATAGGTCGAGGGCTTCTTACTAGTGAAGAGGTGATAACAAGGCACCACGTGGCACCGGTTGGGAGCGGTTTCCTTTCAGGGTGTTTCAGGAGGAGTGTCCCCTATCCTCGCTCTATATAAGGGTCTAGATTTGGCAAAAAAGGTCATTTTCTCATCGTATATTTGAACCATCTAGAGGGAGAAACGATTTCTAGATAGAGAGGCTCTGCCCTCTTCCTCATTCTGCATTCAAATTTACTATAGCGTCTTAAGCTCCTCCCTCGTATCTTCGAAGGCTTTGCTTGAGTACTCATCCTCATCTTCAAACTACTTCCTTGAATCTTTATCTTTTGTAGGTACACCTTCGTACCCCTTCCAAGCATTCGTTTGTTGTACTAGTAAATTATGTCATCGTGTTGCTCATCCGGTGGGGATGTTCCTGAAGGGTTGGCCGGTCCCCAGGTGGAGGGCTGCCATCCGCAATTCCTTAGCCTCTCGGCCTTTATTGATGGCTAAGAGGTTGCGGGCGTCCCCCGAAAGAACTAATGTAGGAACCCAAAAAGATTCCCTACGCGGTGCCTCTTTTTGAACCGGACACTCCCTCATGGTCTAGCTGCGAGTACTCTTCCACCCGTAGCATCCTTAGTCCTGAGGTGGAGGTCTCATACTTATAGGAGATCACCATTGCTGACTATATGACTTATTTTCAGGTACGAAGAATGGCAAAAACCAAGTCTACTGCCGCATGAGGTCTCCAAATGAGTTGTTGGCCAAGGGTACACAAGGTAATCCCTATTCTGCCCTAAGCTCATCAAAATCGGGGGCCAAGGTGGCCTCCACTAGTACTAGCTCTACCTTGTGGGGAACCTCGTCCCCCTCTTTTGATAGGCCGTCGAGACATTCGTCCTCGGAGGGGGCATCGACGAGCTCCTTGTCCCACGAAGGGTCTTCTACTCTGGGCAAGTCGGTATTTAAGAGGAAAGGTCGTTCTCTTGTGGGACTAGTTCCTGAGATTGTGGTGGAGGGGCTAGAGTTCTTGGGGGCCCCAGCCCGCTCGGACCCGCAAGATGGTCCGAGTAGTCACTTTTCCGACCCTAAGGTCGTTCCTACGTTAAAGAGGACCACCATATTGAAGCAATACCTCTTGCCTGCAGGGAACACCTTCGTAATCCCCGAGGCGGATGCAACTGTGAACGAGCAGCCCGCCAAATGTATAGCAGTTTATCGTGCGGCTCTCAACTACGGTATCAAATTCTCTCTTCAACCGGTGATCGAAGAGATTTTGAACAAGTACAAACTGGCATCCGCGTAGGTTATGCCTACATCACGGCACAACATTTGCTCTTTTATCGCGACTTGTGAACTGAGCGGCCTCACCTGTTCGGCATGAGTGTTTAGTCTCGTACATACCATCCAGAGGGTTCCCAAGGAGACCGGGGACTTGGGATGGTATTGTTTCAACAATAGGTCGGGATTCATGACGGCCATCGAGAAGAAGTCAAAGATGAAGTATTGGAAATACGACTTCCTCTTTGTCCGCCGAGAGTCAGGTTGGGAAATGTTCCTGACTGGAACGAGGGTAAACCCGTTAGGAACCCCTTCGGGGAACCCACAGTTGAAGAGAGGAAAACAGCCCACTACTTCTAATTCTACATACGAGATGACGATAAGCCCCGACCCATCCCCAAGTTTATGGCTCAGGCAATAGAGTCAGTGAAGGGCCCTAAGAGGAGGAGCAGCAAATCTAGTGACAAGGAACCTTTGAATTGGCTCCCCAAGTTGAAGTTTTTCGAAAACAACTTCTTCCTTACTGGGGTGGGCTTTTTGATCCTTAAGAATTTTTCTATGGGTGTTGGTCGTCCCTGTGTTAGTCAGCCTTTCTGCTTGGTTCTGACCTAACTTCCCTTTTGTTTTATGTAAAGCAAGCGAGGGCGAGGTTGACGGTCTTTGAGACCGGGGACGCCACTCCTAAGCAAGTGGCAGCCGATGCCGAGCGCCGTCGAGAAGAGGAGAGACAACGCCTTGTCAACCAGCAAGCCAAGAAGGTACACTTTAGAACCTTGTTTGCCCCCCTTCATCGTGACCCTAGTTTGGAGTAAAATGATAAGTTATTTTGACCGCAGGCACTCCCTCTAGTACCGCGTGAAAAGAAGCACGCAATCAGCTTACCGGTCCACAAGCACCAATGAATCGAGGGTCGTCTTGATGAGACCACGGCGTCTGCCCCTACCCATGCAGGGGAAGCAGAAGTCGAATAGTCTACCCCTCAGCACTCTGGAAGCCGGTCCGCTGGGGACAGCACCCCCGGTCTCCAAGAGCACACTGCCCCCTCTAAGATCGTAGGGACTACTTCTCAGGCCATCAGCGATTCTCCCCCAAGCACCCAGCGACCGTCCACCAATTTTATCAAGGTTGACCCCGCGGCCAAGGTTTCACTTATCCAGGACTTAGTTAAGTCCTAGGACTTGGCGACCCTGGGCACCTCAGATGCCCCTAAGATTACTGAGGAGGAGGTAACAATGGCAGAAGTGTTTGCTTGAGGAGTGAGAGCCATGACAGAGTGCTGAAGGCTGGAGGGACTAGCGACCCGGTATCAGCGGTGTTGGGATAAGCTGAAGGCTGAACAAGACGCCGAGAGGCCGAGAAGAAAAACCTGCAGCGCCAGCTGGAAGAGGCGCTTTCAAAGGCCAAGGCTGAGGCGATCGCGGGGGCTGAAAGAGTGGCTCAAGCTAGGGAGCAAGGCTATCAGTAGGGTCGTGTTGATACCTTAGGGTATCTGAGCAAGATCTTGGTGACGCTGGCCCAAGAATTTAAGGAGGATAGCTACTTCGAGGCCTACCTCCACGACATCGACAAGCACCAGCGGGTCGAGACCCGAGGACGTGGAGTTTATTCCTCCTTTCGGTGAGGGTGATGGTGCAGGGGATGAGGCAACTAACCCCTTGGATGCTGATGCCGGGGCTTCTGAAGATGAGGGTCGTGAAGATAGTGGAGAGCCTGATATGTAATGCACTTCTTTTTCCTTGTTCTTTCTTGTTCTTCGTCTTTTTTTTTTAAAGTTTTATTCGCACTTTATTAATGAAAAATGTTCATTTTTGGTAGCCAGCTTCTTTCGTTGGTCGTTCTTTTGCTTCGTACTTGTTCTTTTGTTTTAGCTTGTGTTTTCGTTCTTCATATGCCGTAAGGTAGCAGCCCTCAAGCAAAAGAACAACCGATGTGTCATTTGGCTAAGGAACACGCAGCTCGTATTGTGACTGGCCGTAAGGCCGTAGTTATGGACCCTTAGCCCCTACTGGGGCCAAGAGAGCAACGACCGGCCATAAGGCCGTGCTCGTGGACCCTTAGCCCCCACTGTGGCCAAAAGTATAGCGACCGACCGTTATGCCGTGCTCATGGACCCTTAGCCCCCAGTGGGGCCAAGAGTGTAGCGACCGGCTGTTAGGCCATGCTAATGGACCCTTAGCCCCCACTAGGACTAAGAGTGTAGCGACTGGTTGTTAGGCCGTGCTCATGGACCCTTAGCCCCCACTGAGCCAAGAATGTAGCGACTGGCCATTAGGCCGTGCTTATGGACCCTTAGCCCCCACTTGGGCTAAGAGTGTAGCGACCGGTGGTTAGGTTGTGCTCATTAGACCTGGCAAATGGGTCATTCGGTTCGGGTACGGGTCGGGTCAAGTTCGGGTCGGGTCATGTTTGGGTTAAGTGACAGTTTGGGTCGTTTCGGTTTGGGTCGGGTATGGTTCGGGTCGAGTCGATTTTGGGTCAACCAATTTTTGGTGAAATACGAACGTCATGCCAAAACAAGCAACTTTGTTGAAAATTTCGGGTCGAGTATGGTTCGGTTCGGGTCAATTCGGGTTTCGGGTCCACTTTCGGGTGAGCATATTTTGGGTGTCGGGTCGGGTATGGGTCCGGGTCATTCAGTTCGGGTTTCGGGTCTCGGGTCAGTTTTGCCAGGTCTAGTGCTCATGGATCCTTAGCCACCACTGGGGCCAAGAGTGTAGTGATTGGCCGTTAGGCTGTGCTCATGGACCCTTAACTCCCACTGGGGCCAAGAGTGCAACGACCGGCCGTTATGCCGTGCTTAGAGAAAAGGAGGGTTGCATATGAGTGCAAATGTGGCTGGTGTGGGCTTATGATTTTATTACTTGTAATCAGGAATACATGTCCGTTGGAGGTAAAGAAAAGCATGAGCCTAAGTATAGTACTTTCTCAGGTTGCTGCTATGCTAGGTTCGTGGCATGGGAGAGCCGTTAACGGTGTAGAGGTGATACGTTATGGGGCGGACTTGATAAGCAACTTTGTATGGGCCTTCCCAATTGGCAGTGAGTTTACCATGTTCCCCCGCGCGAGCTATGGCCTCCATACGACGAAGAACTAATTCGCCTACTTGAATTGGCTGCATCCGCACTATGCGGTTGTGAAGTCGTGTGATGTGGAGCTTGTAGAGGACTTCCCGAAGAAGAGCATCACTGCGAATATAGGGGAGAAGGTCCATGGCCTCTCGAAGTGCTACATTGTTCAGCTCTTCCTGGAAAGTTTTCAATCAATGAGTGTGGAGAGCGATTTCCACGGTAAGACAGCCTCGAACCCATAAGCCAACATGAAGGGAGTTTTGCCAGTAGCGGTTTTCTCGGTGGTGCGGAGGCACCATAGAACCCCATGTAGTTTGTCCGCCCACTTGCCTTTAGCGTCATTGAGTTTCTTCTGTAGGCCATGGAGAATGGACTTGTTGGTCGCCTCGGCTTGGCCGTTGGTCTGAGGGTGAGCAACAGTAGTGAATTGAGCTTGGCAGCCCAAGTTGTTGAGATAGTTAGGGAGCCTACTGGTGTAGAACTGCCTGCCGTTATCAAAGATGATGGCACGAGGGATGCCGAAGCGGGTTATGATGTTCTGCCAAATGAACCTTCGCACTTTAGCGGTGGTTATAGAGGCTATAGCCTCAGCCTCTATCCATTTGGTGAAGTAGTTGACGGCCACAAAAAGGTACTTACGCTGCCCCGTAGCCTTGGGGAAAGGGCCGATGATATCCATTCCTAATGTAGCGAACGACAAGGAGCTGACGAATGGCATCATGGGGGTGGAGGGGACTCGTTGGATGGGGGCGAACTTCTAGCATTTGTCATAGGTCCACACTATTGTCATGGCATCCTCCCGCAAGCTGGGCCAGTAGTGGCTAGTTCGAATGGCTGTCACGACTAAGGCGTGGCCTCTGGCACGTGTGCTGCAAACGCCTTCGTGTAGCTCTTCCAGTATCTTTCTCCCTTGCTCCGGGGTCACACAATGTAGGAGGGGTTGGGCGAAAGATCTCTTGTATAGGATCCCCTTCTATAGGATAAACCAGTTCAACCTCTTCTTTACTCTATCCGCTTCTTTGAGATCCACGGGAAGGGTACCGTCAGTGAGTTACGCGCGGATAAGATCCATCCATGTCGAGCTTCTTGCTAACCACAACACTTCATGTGGATCAATGCTCCTCTCTGTTAGGGTCTCCCACTAAATGTTTTTGGGCTTCCCGTCATCAAACGAGCTTGCCAGTTTAGACAGGGCATCAGCCTGTCGGTTCTCGAAGCGAGGAATGTGTGTGATCGCAAAGTGCTTTAGTGACTTAGTTGCTTCCCGAACCCGCCGAACATATGCAGCCATGGTGTCGTCCTTTGCTTCATATGCGCTGTTGAGCCGGCTGACGACTAACTGGGAGTTAGAGAAAGCTTACATAGAGTCCGCCCTAGCGGTGTAACATAGCTCTGCTCCTGTGATGAGGGCTTCGTACTCTGCTTCATTGTTGGACGCTTTGAACACGAACTTCAAAGCGTGCTCGTACCATACCCCAGTGGGACTTTAAAAAATGAGGCAAGCCCCACTCTCATCCTTGGTAGACGAGCCGTCTACATACAGGTTCCAGGGCCGCGAGTGTAAATCACCTTCTTGGGATGACGTTGTATTCTCGGCCAAAAAGTCAACTAGTGCCTGGGCTTTGATGGCCCGTCGTGGTTCAAAGGCCAAGTCGTAGCGTGATAGCTTGACGACCCATTTCAAGAGCCGCCCTGAGGCATCTAACTTATGAAGGACGTTCTTTCAACGGTTGATCGGTTAGGACCAGGATCTTGTGAGCCTCAAAGTAGGGCCCCAACTTCTGATTGGCCATCACTAGGGCACAGGCAAACTTCTCTATAAGAGGATAGTTTACTTCCGCCCCTGCAAGGTGTGACTCATATAGTACACGAGGATCTGCTCCTTAGCCCTTTCCACTAAGAGAACAGCGCTAACCGCGTGCTCTGAAACGACCAGATACAAGACTAGAACTTTCCCCTCCAAGTTACTGGTGATTTTGGGCAGCTGAGCCAGGTAGGTCTTCAATGCTTGGAAGGCCCCATCAGCCTACTGGTCCCAACTGAAGTTGGCCCATTGTCGTAAGATGCAGAAGAATGGTAGACACTTGTCTGCGGACCGGGACATAAATCGGCCCAAGGCGGCAATGCAACCAGTTAGGCGTTGCACTTCTCTTCCACTCCGTGGTGGCTTCATGTCGAGGATGGCTCGGATCTTGTCCGAGTTAGCTTCAATTCCACGGCTACTGATCATGAACCCCAGAAATTTGCTAGACCGTACCCCAAACACACACTTCTTGGGGTTAAGCTTCATGCTGAAAGCCCGTAGTATATCAAACGTCTTCCTCAAATCATGGGCATGATCCCCATCGGTCTTGCTTTTTACTATCATCTCGTCGATGTAGACCTCCACGGTCTTGCCAATGAGGGGTTCGGACACTTTGTTAACCAAGAGCTGGTAAGCAGGCCCCACGTTCTTTAATCCAAAAGGCATCATCTTATAACAATGGAGGCCGCGGTCCGTGAAGAACGTAGTCTTTTCTTGATCTTCCGGGCAGAGGGGTATCTGGTGGTACCCGGAGAAAACGTCCATGAAACTCAATAAGGCATGCCCTGCCGTCGTCCACCAACCTGTCAAGCTTCGGCAGCGGGTAGCTATCCTTCGGGCGAGCCTTGTTCAAATATGTGTAGTCCATACACATTCTCCATGTCCCATTGGCTTTCTTCACTAATACCACATTCGAGATCCACTCAGGGTATTGACATTCTCAAATGAACCCAGCTTCTAGCAACTTCTGTACTTTGGCATTGGCGGCGGCCGCTCTCTCTGGGCCCATATGGCGCTTTTTCTGGATGACCAGCTTGTGATGGGGGTCCACATTTAGCCTATGTTCCAGAACGGTTGGGGCGGTGTCAGGCATTTGTAAGGCCCGCCTTCTTTATTGTAAGTTAACCTGCCTGTCTTACCTTCTGCGTTATAAAATTCGTATTTTTATTAACTTTACGAGTTAAATTACTATCGATGTGCTTATGGGAGCTATAATTTTATTAAAAAGGGATTATTATTGCTATTATTGATTTTAAAGTTAATTCATGTTATTTGTGCCTTTAAATTATATCGATAGTTTAATTTAGTCGTTATTCGATTTATTTAGTCGTTCCCGAATGCGATTAGGTTATTAATATTAGAATTAGTTTTGAAGTTTATTAAAATCGGATCTTAACGTTTTTGGGAACGAACAATCGAGGAGCGATTATAATAACTATTGGGTTTAGAATAGGAGGTTGCGAGATAAGATTAGCAATTTTAGTTGATTGAGTTATTAACCAAAACAACTAAAAAAAAAGAATCAAATAAGGGGCCGAAGCCCCTTACTCGAATAGAAAATGCCCTACAGAGGGGGGGATCTCAACCCAGCCTCCGCGACCCCGACACCTAGAGAGAGGAGGAGAGAGAGATTGAGCGAAGCGGAGAGAGAGAGGGGGAGGGTTCGCCGGCGACTGGGGGCCGGTCAGGTGCGCCCCGTTGCCCTGCTTCCCGTTAACCACCGCAAAGAGAGGTCGAGCGAACTGAGCAAGAGAGCGAGATGGAAGAGAGGGTTGGGGCTATGTTAGGCGTCGACGACAAGGTGGGGTGTCTCCACCGGTGGGCTCGAGTTTGGCAACCGCCAAGGGCCACGTGAATCAGGGACTTGAGGGTTAGGGTTTTGAACCCTCAGCACCATCAGGACTGACCACTTGGGATTCGAACCCAGCATCAAATTGCCCAATTAGCCCAGGTGTTAGGTCCTTTAGCTTGGATTCGAGGTGGGTGTTTCTCATCTCCTAAGTATTAGTAGTTTCGAAAACATTTTTAGCCTAAAGTGATGATGCACATTGGTTTAGGTTTAGATTGATTGATTGAGAACATGGAGACTGATTGTGCATGTTTTATTTTAATTAAAACAGCCTCGATTACACGTGTACAACTGCTGCCCAAAACGAACCGATTTTATGCCTTAGAGTACCCTAAATTGATACATGCTAATTGGATTGTCTGATATGCTAAGATGCTGTTTAAATTGGGTAAAACGCCCTCCTTAGGTAGGCAGAAAGTATGCCGTTAAAATGATAGAATTGGTGATTTTTATGTTTAGTGAATTACGTATTATGTGAGTAAATGAATTACGTATTATGTGAGTAAACGACACCGATGTAGGTTAATATAATCAATTCATGCTTGAAAATATGGCCTTGAAACGACCCAATAACACTCTAAATTGATATACGTTAATTTCAGTTAATTAACCTTGAAAATGACTTCGAATCGGTATATGTTAGTTTAGTTAATACATGCTTATTAGTAGCTTTGAAATGATATACGAATACCCTGATTCAATGCTTGCTTAATTAGTTAATCCATGCCTCATGAGTAACTTCAAAATGATATATGAACACCTTGATTCGATGCTTGCTTAATTAGTTAACCCATGCCTCATTAGTCACTTCGAAAGGATATACGAATACATTGATTCGATGCTTGCTTAATTAGTTAATGCATGCCTTGGGTCATATTGTGTTTAAATGACTTAATTAGGTTCGAATAGTAACTTCGATGTAATAAACGAACGTCTAGAATCGTATTATGCTTAAATGGCTTAATTAGGCTTAAAATGTAACTTCGAAACAATGAATGAACTCCTCAAATCGATACTTGTCTATTTAGTTGAATTATGCTTATGAAATAGCTTTGGAAATAACATTTGAATGACGAACTGAGCATGTTTACGTCCCTTAACTGCAATACATCAATGTAATCATGTTTCATGCTTAGTTGGTTTAGCTTAGCTTACTAAACGTCCATTTCAAGTTAAGGTCGTATGAATGTCTATATATATATATGTGTGTGTATGGCTATAACCGTTGTTTACAGCGCACTGCTAATATTTATTTGTTTGTTCGCTAAGTTAAGCATCGCTAAGTTGCGTAAGCTTATGTATCGCTTTTCAGTATATCATAATGATTGGGATACTAGATTGTGAAATTGAAACCGAGATGGTAGTTGGATGGTTTGAGGTAGAACTATGAGTGGTTCGAGGTTCTTTGTGGTACGGTGCCTTTGAAGAGGGAGCCTGGGTTGTGAATTAACCGTAATAGTGGGATTGCGAGGCCATGTGTGGCTCATTGTGCTGAACTGATTATGAAGTGCTCTAATGTGATACATGTGGACCCCCTTCCCTTCCATGTCCTCAGGTTACATTATGTGCATAAGGGTGAGTTTTTCAATGAAGGATTTCATGTTTTGAAATGATAGTAGCCATAATTATTAGTGCATGATGACCTATTTTAACAAAACGAATATAGTTTTGGGAGTGAACTCGCTCGAACGGGGAAATCCCTAAAGAGTTTTATAAAGGCGTGAGTTGTATGAAAAAGGATTTCGCTGTGAGAGGCAGCATAATTATTATCCGTTATGGCCGATACGCTTTAAATTGGCTAAGATAATGTGCTTCGGACAATATGAATGATGTTAACCTAGGGGATAAGTCCTGGTACTAGGAAACCCTAGAAGACCCTGACGAGGGTAATGTAATGGTCCGATATGTTATATGTAGCAATCCCGGGAGTAAGAGCTTAAGTGTGAGCGTTAGGTCTCACTATAGGGTTGAGAATAGATCTCACCCTATCAGCACCCTATAATGATCTTATGCCAGATGTATTTTCCTAATAAGCAAAGAAAAGCAGTCGGCATTACGCCATTTTAAGTATTTCAGGAAGAATGTTTTTATGGGCCGATAAGAGGTCAGATGAATTAGATGTGAAAAGTTTATAAGGGTTAGTATGCGATCGATATGAAAGAGATTTCTTTTAAAGAATAAGAGCTTCAAGAGGCTAAGAGAAGAGTTTTTATGAGTCTCAAGAGGCTAAATGAAGTGTTTTCAGTAAAAAGAAAGAAAGCTTCTTGTGCATGACTTGTGCATATCATATGAATGAGATCTAAGTAAAGTATGCTAATGAAAATAAAAGCGTTATGTGCATATTCCAAGTATAACTTATGAATGAGATGCTACGTAAGATACGATTATGAAAAAGAAAGCCTTATGAACATGTTTCACACATACCCTATAAATGAGGTTTGAATGAGACTTGAAATGTGTGTGTGCCTTATGCATATCATATGAATGAAATGCCAAGAAAAGTATGATTATGAAAAGAGATAACCTTATGTGCACATCATATGAATGAGGTTTCATGCATAGTTTAAATGGAATGCTAAGAAGTTATGTTTATGAAAAAGAAAGATCCCTATGCTTAGCCCTCGATGCTTGCTTATGTGCTTAACTGCTTGTTAGTGAAGGAACTTAGTCATTCAGGGACCTAGAAATGTGTTTGAGTGTTAAAATGAAGTTCATGGTTAGTAATCCTTCCATAAGGGTTTTATGAATGCCTAATATGATAGTAAAGTATGAATACGTGATGTGTGACTACTAAAGATATTATTGTATGCAACGGTTTTGGTTTTAAGGGGGTCGGGGGACACTCACTGAGCGTGTGGTTGCTCATCCCACTACTCTTTCCCCTTTTTCCCCAGGTTTTCTTCATGACAGGAAGAAGTTGAGTCAGCTATGTCAAGATGGAACCTATTCTTGCTTGCAAGGTGTCGTGTGTGCCCATTTGAAGGGATCTTACGTGTTTAATAAAGTCATGTAATGTATTCTTAGTTTGTAAACGTATGTAAACGAAGTATTCTAGTTCATGTAATGCATATGGTATAAAGGTCGCTTTGTATGTCCGTATGTGCCAACCATCTAATTAGTTAGATGTCTTCTTGGTTAAAGTTAGTTATGTTTTGGGATGTAAACCCCAATACTCTGGTTGTGTGAAACGTTGAGTTGTATCTTTTATTTATTCTTTATTAATGAACTATTCTATTTGGTGTACTCCGAGAGAGAGGCTCGTTGAGTTATGAACTCCGGCGTGTAGCCGTTGAGTTTCTTTTAAAATGTTTTACGCTTCTGTTGATCTACAGGGGTTATTGTAAGGCTTTTAGCCTGAAAGCGGTCAGTTTTTAGGAGAAACTCTGTCCGTTTCACCCCAGAATTTAAGTAGAAGGTTAAGAGAGCGTAACGCTTCTGGCCATAGGGGCTCGGGGTGTTACAGCATTTCCTCAAGTCCAAATGCGAAGACATCTCCATATTCCTATCGGAGCAAGAGCAGTGATTGCCGATCGAGGGCTATCATATCTCGACCCAACTGAACTGTCCGATTCCTCCTCAAGTGGAACTTACTCCACATCACTCGCGTCCTCTGGTCGAGGCCGTGAGGGTTCCGCCGAGGTAAGGGTGTGGATGACCAATGCTTTAGGGACCATGGTGGCTGGTCCAGCCCTTGCACGCTTTTCCGCCTGGGACGGTCCGTCAAACTCGTGCTCCTTCGTTCGCTATACCAGGGGCCGAATGTTCACCAAGTAACACTCCTCGGCCGTCCGTTGATCCCCATGCATTTCACCGACGCTTCCGTTATCAGCCTCGAATTGGAGCTGGAGGAGGTATGGGGTGATGACGGCTTTCACCTTGTGAAGGGTTGGACATTCTAGGATCACATTGTAGGTCGTGGGCACGTCAACGACCAAGAAGTCGACCTCTAGGTTCTTGGCTTTGATCTTATCACCAAAGCGTACAGGGAGGCGAATCATACTAGTGGGATTCACCTCCTGCCTGCCGAAAACCAAGATGGGGTGCACCAAGGGGACAATGTCCGTCCTGCTGCGTGGGCTTCTTCAAGCAATCCCAGGTGATGATGTCAACGGAGCTACCCTTGTCGATCAGAATTCACCGTACAATTGCACTCACTATCTTCATCTCAACGACCAAGGGGTCATTGTGTGGAGAGGCGAGTCGTGGCGTTTCCTTTCCAAGAAACACCATTGTGTGCACCGTTATGCGAGGCCCTTGCTCAGTGGTGAGTACCTATTGCGTGCTTCCGAGTTGAGCTTTCCAAGCTGACAGGGTCATTCCTTCCGCATAGCCTCCAGCAATCGTGGCCACAACTTCCGTTGAACACTCCTCATCTCTCGGTTGGGGTTGTGCGGGCTCTTGCTCTCGTCGAAAGAAACGTGGACCTCTCTTAAAAAATCGGTCGATCTGACCCTTGTCTGCCAATTCATGGAGAGCTTTCTTTGGCTCCTAGTACTCAATAGTGGTGCGTCCACTCTGTTCATGAAACTCGCAGTATTTCTGGGCATTTTGCGGCTTCAGGGGTGCGGTCATGGGTGGTGGTCTTCAGAGCATGGGATGTCCCCTAACCTCCATGAGGATGCTTCTTGCGTCGGTGGAAAATCGAGGGTCAATTGCCTCGAGTTGCGGCCTCCTTTCCCGGGGGTTGGGATTCCTGTCACCACAATTGAGATTCTCATCCCCCGGGATCCTAGCCTTCTTCGGGATGTCGGAATTTTCGGCGCAAATCTTTGTGGCGCAGATGAAATCTGCGGTCTTTCTTAAGGCCTCGGCCAATGTGGTCTCTTCTACTCAGTCAAGGAGAACTTGAAGAGGTCGCTTTTGAGACCGTTCAGGAAGGAGGTGTAGGTCACCCCGTCTTCCAGGTCCAGAATCAGCACCGCCTCCTGATGGAAGCGCTTGACAAAGTCGATGAGGGAATCCTGTGGCCCCTGCTTGATGTTGGACAGGAGGATACTAGGTCCTGGAAACAGGTGACGGTACCCGGGGGCAGACCGTTAAACCATGATTGCTCCACCCCCTTTAAGGTAGCGGGGAAATAGATGCAACATGCAGCATCATCCACGTCTTACACGTACATCTGCGCTTTATAGACCCCTAGATGTTCTGCAGGATCTGTCGTCCCATCATAAAGGTTTAGCGTGCGCATCTTGACTTTCCCGTAGTGCGGAGCATTGATGATTTCTATATTGAACGGGGTGGTGAAAAGAAGAGCAATCAGTCGAGTGGCGGTTCCCCGAAACCTTGATGAGGGTTTCAGGATGGTGCTCCAGTTCGACAACAGAGGAGCTCTTCCTCTCCCGGCTCTGCCTCGAAGTTCTAGCTGGAGACTTATCTCCTCGGCGAGGCTCCTGATTCGCAAGTGCGGTCACGGTAGGAACGATGTTTTGGGCTTAGTCGATGCCTGCTCGAGATCTCCCCCCGACGCTTGGAAGTCTATTATTGTTCTTCGAGCATGGAGAATGGGTTGTATAAGGAGTGGAAGCAATGGTAGACTTAGCCGTTGCCCCTTGCGTGTTGCGACCACTAGGTCTCGCTACCATGCATCAACCTTGCTGCTCTGTATTAGGGCCGACCGCTCCGGTTCGACCTAGATACCTCCCGCTCCCGCTCTGTGTAAAGGGGAGATGGTACCCCTTCCTGTCGGTGGGAAGGCTCGCATCCGTTGGTAGGTGCATAGTCAAAATGAGGAAGCGGCCTGGTCGAGTTCGTCGCCTCCATAGCCCTTTTAACCTGCTCTAAGAGCTGTCGAGTGATAGTGTTCGTCATGGTGGACATAAAGTTTTCTAGGGCATCCACCGTGACGTACGCCTCTCTCTTGGGAAGTTGAGGGCTAGATGATCGGGGATTGGCCCATGACTCTCTGAGGCGTCCTGCACCTCAAGAGACGTAGAGGTATTAACCATGGGGCCCTTGTCTTTGCGAGTCCGTGCTCGTGTAGCTTCACTTACAACTATCGCTACCGCTCTATCCCCACAGACGGTGCCAATCTGATTCCGAAGGATTCTTCCGTGGTACTGTTGATGATAACGTGGGACGAAAGAACGGGTTTATCTGACAGTTTGCGTGCAACACTTGATGTCCTCTTCTCCAAAGGCCCAACCTACAAAAAGGGCACCCCCGGATTGTGGACCGGAGAACGCCTCTCCGAGGTCAAGTCAGTGCAGGGTCCAAGTCAAAGGTCAATATAAAGAGAATGTTGTATGAGTTAAATGTACCAGACTACCAACCCCTTTTCCGATGAGGGTAGGTGACTATTTATAGTTCCTTCGACAAAGGGGTAAAATAGTAATCTTATCTGGAACACTCCGCGTCGGCTGCCGGTCTTTGCACAGGTCCTAGGGGGAGCCCCTAGGGTCGCGTTTGGGGTCCATTATCCAGGGTATGGGCCCGGTCTATGGGTCTAACTTGGATGGACCTAATTAGGGAAAATTGAATTTTTCCCAATCACTATGAAACATTCTACAGGATGTTCTCGAACTATAAAATATAGTTAAAACTTGTTTAATTCATTGCATTTTTTTTTTGAAACCCCAAAGTTTCCACTGTTTCACCCGTTTTCCCCCTTCACAAAGCTTATTGTCATTTTTACGATTGAAATGTCAAGCTGTCATGTCTCATGCCTGTTTAAAATTGAAACATAGGATGTAATTTTTATTAAAATTGAAAAAGTTAGTATCATTTGTTTTGGAATACGCAATGAAAAATATAGGAAATTTATTAAGAGATTCTGCTTTGAATGTACACATGACAACTTTTATTGTAGTTGGAGAAGATTATTATCTATCAAGGAAATATAATTTTATGTAACACATAAACTTTTACATTCTAAGATTGGTATCAATGCAGATAATAGACTAGCATATATATGATACGATAAAAGAAATTAGACAATCTATTAATATATAACTTCTACAGATGGTCTCAACTCATCATTACAAACAAGTATAAAAGCTTGTTATCTAAGTAAGGCTGTCAATGGCGTTGCAAATGTAGGGTCCTTTATTAATAGAATTTGCCTTAGTTGATTGGGATGTAGATAAGTATATCAATTTTACAAATACAGTAATTTTCATTGTTTCCATTATCGACATATGTAAATCTCATATTTTGTTCCGATAGTAGAACTAAAAATAAATAAATGGAGCTTTCTATAAGTTTGTCTAGTCTTTGTTGAGAGTGGAGATTGATTGCATGTAAATTCATTTGTGATTTTCTTGTACAAGGGCTCATGAAGGTAAGATTAGCAAATACTAAGGTTTGGAGAGTGATTTTGGAGAGAAAATCAAGTATTTTGAGATTATCTTTCTAACTTAATTTTACGACACGTAAATTTTTCCCCCCTTTGAAAACTAACCTAGTATGTGGCAACCAGTGTTTGGCTCGCCCTTAAGAGTAATTTAGGTTTGGTCCAACTATTATGTGAGTCATGTGCATGCATTCCCATAAATCTGACTCAATTCTTATTAAATTAAGGTAAGCAACACTTGTATCATGATATGTTGATTATAATGTTATGGTAGCTTTCAAGTACTAAAATTGATCAACATCCTAATTCAAGCCTTCACATGGCCATGCGCTGCAAATAAAAGTTGTTCATGTATCATATTAATATTGATATAAGTACTTTATCATATCATATCGCTTCTTTATGCACATATTATCTTTGTATCTTTTTTTCCATACAAAACAAACTTTTCAAGCTATGTGAAAAAATAAAAAGTTTTGCAATAGAAGTTTTTCAAAATATTTTATTGTTTGTGTTTGTTTCTCATAATATTAATAAGCTCCGAACTTTATCAATATAAATTAAAGTTCTTGAACATATGTTTGTTCTACTATAAAGTTGCCAATAAGGTTGGGTCATACTAACCATCTAATAACTATGTTGGTCCCAATTTCGCTTTGAAATATTTTTGATCTATATAATATGAAGCATGTCTTCATGCTAAATTATTCAATTTGGTGCTGCTTGACTCAAAATGTTGAGTTTTATCTTTTCTATTTTTGATATAATACACATTTGTTCATTCCATTTTGGATTTAACACTAATGTTTTCTTCAAAAATAAATCTTCTAAATTGATTTTTCCTATTTGAAAGGGTAATATCTTTATTACAACAATGTAATTTTACTTGTGGAGCCAAAATAACTAAGATGAAAGATTTCTTTCCAAAGTTAGTTTTCTTTGTAATGAACGTACTTGCAAGTTAGATGTTCCTATTAGTCCCTTAAGAGAATGGTTATCTAGACATTATAATCTTTCCTGCTTAAAAAAAGAGTAAGAAGTTTGAATGTTCAATATAAAAAATAAATATTATCCAAGATAATGTAAAACAAATAATATTAGATAATTTACGTTGATCAATCCAAATATACATATACATGATGTGTGATTGTTGGCAATTGAGTAAAGTTGAAGAGTTTTTTTTTAAAAAAAATAAAATTTGGAGTTAAGATACATTTGCTCAGCTTAAATCTTGGCTATGCCTTTATTTCTCTCATAACTCCCTTTAGAATAGATCGCATTGCAAGTGAAAGTTATTTAAAATATTTTCAAAATTTTGAACCTGTTTTAGTCTAAATGTATGTTTACAATGGATTTCAAATGGGGCTAGTGGGTGGGTGTTGAAAAAGTGGGTGATGGTTCATATTTTGGCTTCATTTGCCTGTTACTTCTATTCGGGATACTTGAAAGTTTTCTCTTCTTGTTTTTTTTTTTTAAAAATGCCCTCCAATGTGTTGCTTCTTTATTAAAGAGTTCAACCAAAATCAACAATTAAGGTCTCCATTGAAAGGAAACTCTAATCTTGTCAAGTTGCTTTTTTCCATACAAAGTTTGCATTTTTTTTTTGTACTCTCTCTAACTATGTGCATTTGAAAGCCATTGTCTCCCCTCTCCCTTGATGGTCACCACTTATCAGTTTTGTTTTGGTAAAATCCTATTCTTTAGGCTTAAATTCTTTCAAAATTAAAACATAAGGGAATACTTGATTAAAAGTCCAAGATGTTTATGTTGGAATTTTCCAAGAATAAAATAAAAGTGGAAGGTTTTTATAGTGCTTATCCGAAAAGGTGAATAAGCATGGTGCATCTTTAAGTTTACCCGCCTTATCAAATCCTTTCGGTGAAAAGGTGGATAAGCATGGTACCTCTTCAAGATTTACCTGCCCTACCCTATCCATTTTTGGTACATCTTCAGGCATGATCACTCTTCTATATAAGGAGGAGTGAAATCATAATCACAGGTAATAAAAAAATCAAAGTGAGTGACTGCAGCACCCTCATCGATTAACCTTTGAGAGAACCTTGAAACACATACTTGTTTTACCAAGTAGATTATCCCTAAGATTATTTGTGGTGCAACAAATAAGTCTTAAGGAAAGTGTTCCATTTCACGATTTACTTGGTTTATCCTATACCACATTCAACCCAATTTTTCTAACAATCTTAAGACTTATTTGAGATGGCGTCAATTCGTGAAATGACATCCAACTTTCAGAAGTTGGACAAGTTCGAGGGTGTGGGCTTCCATTGCTGGCAAAAGAAGATGCATTTCCTTCTTATAACTTTGAAGGTCGTGTATGTGCTCAACACTTCCTACCCAATAGAGACAGAAAATGAGACTTTGGAGCAAGCCGACCGAAGATCCAAATTCGAGAACGATGACTACATTTGTCGAGGCCATATCTTGAATAGCATGTTAGACGCTTTGTTCGATGTCTATCAAGGCATGGAATCGGCAAAGGAATTATGGGAGGCGCTAAAGAACAAGTACATGATAGAAGATGCCTCTAGCAAGAACTTCCTTGTAAGTCAATTAATAACTATAAGATGGTCAAAGGACGTTCTGTTCTTGATCAATTGCATGAAATTCAACGAATCCTAAGTCACTTTGAGCAATATAAAATGCACATGGATGAGACCATTATAGTTTCCTCTATAGTAGACAAACTTCCTGCCTCTTGAAAAGACACTAAAAGAACTTTGAAACATAAGAAAGAAGAAATGTCATTTGAGGAATTGGCTAACCATCTTTGAATAGAACAAGAGTTACGTGTGCAAGATGAGTCAAAGGAGCATGTCTCTAAGATTCATATTATCAAAGATGGTGAGCCGAGTCAAGTGTCAAAGGGAAACAAGAAGAGGCCTAATAAGGAAAACAACAACAAGGGCAACAAGAAGGCTAAAGTGGTTTGTTGGGAATGCAACAAACCGGGCCAGAACCAAATGCTTCTATTACCGCTTAACATCGTGATAGAATCAATTGATGCCATTTTTGATGAAACTAGATTCTCTTCAATTCCTAAACCAAATGATCTTATTCCAACCACTATGACTCCAAGTAATGGTACAGAACAAGGAGACATAGTGGAAGTAAGGAGAAGTAAACGAATTAGAAAGGAGAAATCCTTAGGTTCTGATTTCTTTGTCTATTTGATAGAGGGAACAAGGGATTCGATTGAAAATGAAATACCCTATGTTTATAGCATTGATTCGGATCCTAACTCTTTTAAAGAGGCTATGGAATCTCAAGATGCTTCCTTTTGGAAAGAAGCAGTCCAAGATGAAATGGACTCAATCATGGAAAATAACACATGGGTCTTAGTTGATTTACCCCCGGGATGTAAGCCTATCACACCAAAGTGGATCAATAAAAGAAAAAGGAAAGTAGATGGTACCATAGAAAGGTTCAAAGCCCGGTTGGTCATAAGGGGTTTTAACCAAAAATATGATATTGACTACTTTGACACATATGCACTGGTGGCTAGGATTGCAACCAGAAGAGTTCTCATTACTCTTGCTGCAATTCAAGAGCTAGTAATTCACCAGATGGATGTCAAAACAGCATTCTTAAATGGTGAATTAGAGGGAGAGGTGTACATGAAACAACCAGAAGGCTTTGTTGTTCCAGGCCAAGAAAACAAAGTATGCAAACTCATAAGATCATTGTATGGCCTAAAACAAGCACCTAAACAATGGCATCAAAAGTTTGATAAAGTGGTGCTATCTTATGGGTTTAGTATCAATGAATATGACAAATGTGTATATTCCAAGTTTGAACAGGGAAAATGTATGATTATATGCTTATATGTTGATGACATGCTAATTTTTGGCACTGACTCAGAGGAAGTAGAGAAAACCAAGTGTTTTCTATCTTCCAGGTTCTCCATGAAAGACATGGGGGGGGGGGGAATGTTATACTCGGTATTAAGATCATTAGAAATAATGATGGCATTAGTTTGTCTCAATCACATTATATTGAGAAAGGGCTTGGGAGATTCAATTACAAAGATTGCTCCCTAGTGGCCACTCTTTTCGATCCAACCTATAAGTTGACTTGAAACAGTGGAAGACCTATCGCACAACTTGAGTATGCAAGGGTCATAAGATGCTTGATGTATGCCATGACAAGCATAAGGCTGAATATTGCATTTGCCGTTGGAAAATTAAGTCGATATACTAGTAACCCTAGTAAGTTTCATTGGCATGCAATATGTCGAGTTTTGAAATACTTAAAGAAAACTCAAGATTATGGTAGGTGTTATTCAGGTTATCCTTCAGTGTTAGACGGATACTCAGATGCAAGTTAGATAACTGACAAACAGGACTATGCCTTTACATCAGGTTATATATACTTGCTTGGTGGAGGGGCAGTATCTTGGGCATCCAAGAAACAAACTTGCATAACTGACTCCACCATGGTTACTGCGTTTGTGGCTTTGGCTGCAGCCAGCAAGGAGGCTGAGTGGCTACAAAATTTGTTATTAGAAGTGCCTTTATGGCCAAAACCAATGTCTCCACGCTCCATACTTTGTGATAGCAAGACCACATTTTCCAAGGTTTATAGTCATGTCTATAATGGAAAATTAAGGCACATTGGACTTAGACATGCCTATGTCCATCAATCGATCAAAGATGGAGTGATCACTGTCAACTATGTGCAAACAAATGAGAATCTTGCAGATCCTTTAACCAAAGGTTTAGCAGGAGACTTGGTGTTGAGAACATCAAGGGGGATGGGACTTAAGCTCATATCTACAATCACTAGCAATGAAGCCTCAACTTAATTCGTGGTATGACATCACGTTCTAAGTTCAATGAGTGACAATATTGCATAGTGATTGGAAGCACTAACATATTTCATCCCAAGGTAAGAGTGCTTAATTACTGTAATGTTATAAGAGGGTGAGTTTTATGCTCATAATAGACCCTGATTGAATGAATTGTATTACAGGAGCATATTTCTAAGGTCTACCTAAGTGAGTGTGAAGTGTTGTCGCTTCAAAGAGCAATTGAGCTTGGCTTGATGCAATCATAATGGATATGGACACATGGCCGGATAATAGTGTCAAATTTTAAGTGTGTAATGAGACTCATGTGTGAAGTGTATCCAATTAATCAAACAGGATGTATAGTTCAAAGACTTGTCTACTATTTACATTCAGATTAATTGAAATTATATTTTGCTAAATGGAAGTTCAAATCGCAAGATACTTCTCTTATGCATAAATCTCCTTGTGTTTTCGGTTGTGATTGTGTATTTGTTGGAATGGTGGGGGTTTGTTCTATATCTTGAAAACGGCGGGGGATTGTTGGAATTTTCCAAGAATAAATTAAAAGTGGAAGGTTTTTATAGAGGTTATCCGAAAAGGTAGATAAGCATGGTGCCTCTTCAACTTTACTCGCCTTATCCAATCCTTTCGGTGAAAAGGTGGATAAGCATAGTACCTCTTCAAGATTTACCCGCCCTACCCTATCCATTTTTGGTGCCTCTACAGGCATGATCACTCTCCTATATAAGGATGAATGAAATCACAATAACAGGTAATAAAAAATCAATGTGAGTGACTGCAGCACCCTCATCGATTTACCTTTGAGAGAACCTTGAAACACACACTTGTTTTACCAAGTAGATTATTCATAAGATTATTTTTGGTACAACAAATAAGTCTTAAGGAAAGTGTTCCATTTCACGATTTACTTGGTTTATCCTGTACCACATTCAATTTAATTTTTCTAATAGTTTATTCTGTAAGTACAACTTGTATATGCATAGTATGCGCTTGAATATAAGTTGCTTACGGGGAGTATTTTTATTATTTATATATATGCAAAATCTAATGAGTATTACTACATAAATTAGTATTATTTTTTAAAATGGATACTAGTGTAAGTATGATTAAACTGGTCTTGTTACCATCCATACTTTTCCTCTTTCCTCTCCCACCCTTAATAGCTTGAGCTAAATCAAGGTCGACTATTACCTAAGTCTCTACTCTTTTTAACCTTTTTTTTTTACATAGTATTTTGATTTCCCAAAAACATGTAGTGTACTATTTAAGTACTTTTAAAAAAAAAATCTGTAACACCCCCAGCCCCTAGGGTCGAAGACGTCATGTGTTCTTAACTTTCTACCTAAATTCTGGGACGAAACGGGCAGAGTTTTCCCCGAAAACTGACCGTTTCCCAGGCTTAAAGCCTTACATAATAACCCTGCAATACATAAGGTAGTCAACAACCAACAACAACTCAACGGCTACACGTCGGAGTTCCCAGCTCTACGGGCCACACGCCCGGAGTACACAGAACTTTCGATTTTTCATAAACTTTACAAAGAAACAAATTGATTACATAATCTTACAACCACATACGACATTACACATTAAATTCACAACCATGGCAACACAGTCCACGCAAATCCACCCTAGGCGCTCCACGCAGCAGTCACATAACTGTGAATCTGGGAAAAGGGGAAAAGTAATGGGAATGAGCAACCACCGCTCAGTGAGTAAACCCTCTCTCCCAAAACATACTTAAAATACATATTAACTTACCAAAAGCCTTTCGTAATTCATTTTAGTTGAAGACTTACACATCATACATCATACTTGAACCATAAACCAAGCGGAATCATAGACATACCAAAAAGCTTAACTTTAATGAAATCGTAAAGCATAAACCGTTGCGTAAATCCATAAACATAGCAAAACATAAGCTTACTGAAAACATATGTAGTATCTTATTCACGTAAATGAGGAGACTAGACTCTTAGAGGTACTTTGTTACTGCCATCCCGAGTCGGCCAAACTCGAGCGGCAACATACGCCTATCCGGACAGACATCATACCATGCTGAGACATAATTTTCATACATAGACTTCAGGCGGAAATCAAACCACCATCCCTGAATCTATCATAATATAACATACATAATACCAGGCGGGAACTAAGCCACCATCCCTGGGTCTCAGACTTAAGCTTAAAGTTTCTAGAGTAGCTCCTCCACATATACATAGACATAAACATAATCATTCGTAAACATACATACTTATACTTAGACATAAACATAATCATTCGTAAACATACATACTCATACTTAGACATAAACATAATCATACGTAAACATAAACACTTATACTTATTCATATATATATATATATATATATATATATATATATATATATATATATATCTTAAGAACTTATGACATTCATTCACATAAATACTTACATACACATACATACTTAGTAGACAAAACATACTTATACTTATTCATATATAGGTTTTATGAACGTAAAACATGAAAACATAATTTTCTTACAACTTTAGCTTTAGGCAAACAACGAGAACGGCCTCTTAAAACATGGTGAGTATTCTCACTCACGATTCAAAACTTGGGTAGTTACTAGCATGTACTTCAAAACTAAGATTCACAATACACAACCCCAGTTGTCCTTTTTCAGATCGTTTCAACCCTTTTATTCGCAAAAGAATGAATTTGATGCAAATCAGGTTTACTAACCCATAAATTGATTTTGCGAATAATTTAAAAGCTTTTCATAATCGAAATAAATTTGCTAATGCGCAAACTACTTGGTGAAACACGTTTACGAAATCATTTCTAACTTAAAAGTTACATAAAACGTAAGTAGTTGGTTAAATCGTAAAGCGATTCCATTTCTACCTTAAAAGCATCGTGAGAACGACATTAGTTTGCTAAATCATAAAACGATTTCATTTCTAACTTAGAAGCTTTGTAAAAACGTAATTCGTTTGCTTTCTCGTAAAACGATACCCGTTTGAAACATAGCGTTTTTAGTTAACACCTAATTCAACTAAGTTTGGAGTTTAAAAACTTCATTTAAAACGACAACGCTTCTTTAAAACGTAATAAGCGTTTGGAGTTTGTTGATCCATAAATCGACTTCATTTAAA
>JACYFF010010365.1:47021932-47034385 GCA_017589665.1 Selenicereus undatus | reverse complement strand
TCGACTTCATTTAAAACTTCAAAGCTTCTTTAAAACATAATAAACGTATTAAGTCGTAAAGCGACTCCATTTTCAATTTAAAGGTTCATATAAACGTAGTTCAGGTACTAACTCGCAAAGTAACTTCAGTGTTAGACTAAGAAACTTCTCTTAGATGTAAAACATTTGCTAGTTTATAAAACAACTTCATTTTTAACTTAAAAGCCCTTTTGAACACGCAATGCGTTTATTAACTTGTGAAACGACCTTACTTTAGCTTTAAAAACTTCTTATAAAGGTAACCGCTTCACTAATCGTAAAACGACTCAATTTTCAACTAAAGGCTCTTTATAAACAAAATAAGGTTGCCTAATCACAAACGACTTTGCTTCTAACTTGAAAGTTTTGCTAAATCATACAACCGACTTCGTTTGTTTACAAACGTAATAAGGTTGCTTATAAACATAATAAGCTTAACTCACTTGTTTGTCCACACATACATTTGAATACATATAACGACTTCGATTTAGCAACTCGGGGGTAAATCACCAAAATTGATTCAATCGATACTAAACATATGTAACTCACTTCCAATTAACACCTCAAGCCTACTTCATCCAACTTGATTGAAGCTAAGCATATATAACTCTCTTCGAATTAACCTCATTAGCATAAGTCACCCAAGTTGATTTGAATCGAAGCTAAACACATTTAACTCACTTCGAATTCACCCAAATTGATTCGAATCGAAGCTAACCATATATAATTCACTTCGAATTAACATATTACGCATAATTCACCCAAATTGATTCGAATCGAAGCTAAACACATATAACTCACTTCGAATTCACCCAAATTGATTCGAATCGAAACTAAACACATATAACTCACTTCGAATTCACCCAAATTGATTCGAATCGAAACTAAACGCATATAACTCACTTCAAATTCACCCAAATTGATTCGAATCGAAACTAAACGCATATAACTCACTTCGAATTCACCCAAATTGATTCGAATCGAAACTAAACGCATATAATTCACTTCAAATACATATCTCTAGCATAATTCATACTCTTTAGGCATAAATACTTATAACTAGCAAATCCATAAACTTATTCATATGATTATCATTCGAAATTCTTAAAATAAGTGGGATTAAAGGATTACCCACATTGAATTCAAGCAATTTGCGTGCAATTGGCTAGATTGAAGACTAATTCGAGCTCCACACACCCAAGAATCTCGTTTGCCTTCGTGTGGGGGTTCGGATTCCACCAAACCGAAACCCTAACTTGCAATTTCTGGAGAAATTAACCACAATTAGGAAGAATCTAGGTCAAGAATACACTTATAGATGAATGAGGGGTTCGAATTCACCTTGCATGCACTGAAATCGCCGGCGTTCGGCCGGTTCTTCGCCGGTTTTCACCCCGTCTGCGGCCGACTTTTGGCTCCCTGGGTGGCTGGCGGCGCTTGGTTGGCTGGGTTGGGCTCGAGTTGTTGGTTGAGGTGCGTGGATGGAGGAGAAGCGAAGGAGGAGGTGAAGAACAGGGAGGGCAGCGCAGTGTCGGGAAGGAGAAGAAGAAGAGGAGAGAGAATGTGGGGGGGGCACGCGTGGAGAGGAAGGAGCAAGGAGGAAATAAGTCGCGCGTAAAATTACTAAAATACCCCTCCCTATCTCTTTCTTTTTGTCCCAAGCTGATTCACATACGATATCGCTAGTCTAATTCATAACCGAATTCTAAACCCAAATCGATAATATACTCCTTCATCAACAATTTGTTCCCAAATCTATCCAAGTTCGATTTAATAACATCGAACCACTTCTAAGGCTGACGGGTATTCAAGTAAACTTTCTAACCCAACAGGCATGATATTCATTAAGCGAATACGACAAAACTTCGGATCTCACAAAATCATTTTTAAGAATGAGCCTTCAAGGATAGATGTAGAGGATTTTAGATCTTCCAAAATATTAAGTATAATCAATAAGTAGGTTTTTTTTTTAATGCGACAAAAAGCAATTTTCAAAAGGAAAAAAAAAATATTTTAGCCAACTACTTAATTGACAATGGAGATTTTTTTATGCAACAAAAGGAATAGAGAAAACTACTCCAATTTATATAATGTTCTCAATGGTCTTGTATATATTGCAACTATGAACTATGTCAATGATTTGAATTAGGGTCTCCATTAAATTTGATAAATTGACCAACACAAAAATTCCAGGGGTTTTATATTAAGGAGGTGATGTTGTGAGCTTAGGTGATTTCCTCTCAAGCTTTGCTTGAACCATGGCGAGAAAAGTCAAAGCCTTGACAAGGACTCCATCCCTCATATAATCAAAAACCATTAAAAAAAATACTACTCCAGTAGCTATGACAAATAAGAATTTTGGATCTTATTCCACCAAATATATGCTCAGTAAACTAGTACCTAATACTTCCCAAACTATGATTGAACGCCAATGTAATCCTGCTATTGTCTCTAAAGCTATGCTCTGGGATAAAGTTGAGGTTGAACATCATCTTTCATAGACGGATGCTGCCAAGTATGATGAAGGAAGACTTTGATCCATTTGGGTTGATTTTAATATAATAAGTTATGGAATTCTAGGCAGAAACTGTGTTAGATTCCCCTTGTTTTCACAAAATTAGAGGTAGTTGATATTGGATATGAAGTGAATTATTGGCAATCTGTTGTAATTTGTTATGTGCTTAGGGCTTCCACTCCATTTGCTATTCTTGAAAGTTTCATGGTCATATTTGGGCTTCCTATGGCATTGATAAGTTTCGCATGCTTAAGAATAATCTCCTAATTATTATATTTAAATATGTGATCAACATGATTTAGTATTGCAGCTAGGTTGTTTCCACCTTGATAGAAAACTGTTTTTAGTGAGCCCATAGGCAGTTGATTTAAAGAAGGAGAAAGTTAAAAAGGTTCTTATTTAGGTTCGGTTTCTTCATCCAGATATAAAATATAAAAGTACTAGTTCTTTAAGCATGTTGGCTAGCTTGCTTAGGGAGCCTATTGTGGCTACTAGGAATACCCAGCTAAAAACCATAGCTAGTTATGTGAGGGTTCATATTGATGTACCTATCCTAGAAATAATTCATAAATATGTGGCGTTTGAGAATGACAAAGGGATCTTTACCCACCAGGATGCCAAATTTGAATAGTTGCCAATATTTAGTGATAACTATAGTGGATACGTATATCAAAGAATTGACTATAAACATAAAAAAGGAAGGAAGATGGGAATGAAAGCCTAAAGTTGTTTGGCCTTAGCAAGCACCTGAAGTTGTTTAGGAACAATATTAGCCTATTTTGATTGATTAAGAAAAGCGGATTAAAGTCAATTAAAAATAAACTGCTTCTAAACTTTGGTTTGATGGGGTCAGTGGAGACCAAAGTGACACCAATCAATTTCTCAAAGTTGATACTAGTTTCACATACTTGCAGGTTTTTATGAACCATGATGATTGATTAATGTCCCAAGGGTAAAGTATGGATCATGAGGAAACCTACTGACTTTATTATGCATATTGTTTTTATAATTGCATAGGTTGTTCTTTGTCATGTCACTCACTCATTTTCTTAAAAATCTTTTTGTTTGGCTACTATACGTTGGTTTAAAGAGGAGAGGATGCCTCTTCAGATTGGATCGAAATCATGTGCTAGCATTAGTGGTCCTGGGCTTCTACTAGGTGGTTTTAAGAATGTTCTAAGTATGGAAGATAGAATTGGTGGTAATCCTATAACTTTATAGGAAATTGTAGACTTTCAGACTTGCTTGAAAAATGCTGGCTTGGAAGAATTAAGGTGGATTGGTTATGGATTCTCTTATACTAACAAGCAAGAGTTTGGCACAAAGTCTTCCCTAAGATTGACAGGGCCATTACTAATGAATATTAGCTATAGGTGTTTATTCACATAGAAGCCCTTTTCTTGGCTAAGCAAACCTCAAGCCATTATCTTATTCTCATTAAGTTTGTGAACGTTCCTCAATTAGGTTATGCTCCTTTCAAATACTTTGAGACATAGGCTAAGGGTGCACAATTTGATGATTTGGTCATGGATATTTGGAGTAAACCTGTACCTAGCTAGCCATCCTATGCTGAATGTTTCTAAGGAATTGAAGTTTCTCGAAAACCTTCCAAATTGTTCAACGAAAATAAGTTTGGGTATGTTCAATTGCAATTGGCTAAGGCTAAAATAAATTAATCTACGCTCAGGAAGCATGCATGCGAATCCTGAGAATGTTATCTTATATGAGTGGTAGAAATTAGTTATTCATGATTATAGGAAATGGCAGGCTAGTGCTGAAAGCTTCCATTGGCAGAAAAACAAAATTAGACAACTGGGCTCAACCGGGATGATCAGAATGAAAGGTACTTTTACACGTCCTTGTAACAAAGACACCATCACAACAAGACATCCACCACCCAGAATGAGAGAGATGGATTGCTTACCAACAAATCTAGTATAATTGATCATTTTATGAGTTATTGCAATGATTTGTTAGGTTAACTAGCTCATTTTACTGAATGTGTTGATGTTGATACTATGGCTATGGGGCCTTGTCTTTCCATTGACCAACAAACAATCCTTATTAAGCCTTTTACAAAAAAGGATGTTGAATCAACATCATTAGGTTTGATGACTATGGTAATTGGTTTTTAAAATCTTTCTAGAATATTGTTAGGGATTAAATGACTAAAGCCATTGTGGATTTCTTCAAATATGGTTGTTTGCCACAAAGTTGGAGCAAGACTACCATTACCCGTGTGCCAAAAGGGCCTAACCTTGTGGTAGCTATAGATTCTATAGCAATTGCTTATTGCAGTATCTTTTTCAAGTGCATCTCCAAAATGCTTTATGTTAGATTGAAGTCTATTCTGCCTAAAATTGTTGGAGAGAAATAGTCAGCCTTGATTAAGGCGAGACCCGTCTCACATAATATGATGATCACATACGATCTTGTTGGATGATATAAAAGGGGTAAGGTTTGCACAAGATGTTTACTTACGATTGACTTGAAAAAGGCATATTACACAATCTCCTGGAGCTTTTTTAAAGCAACTCTTAGTCACTTCAAGGTTTCTCACTACATTTTGTCAATGGATCAAGATACTTATGACCACTAGCAGCTTCTTCCTCACTATTCATAATAAATCTCATGGCTATTTTCAAGGAAAATGGGCTTAAGACAAGGGTATTCCATTTGCCCTCTTATTTTTGTTTTAATGATGGATTACCTCTAAACCTGGAAAAAATTGACCCGACCCAAAAATCCGACCCGAGCCCGCTCGAAAGTTTTGGGTTCTGAACATGATTTTCTCGACCCGAACTCGAAATAAACCGAACCCGAAAAACCCGTAATTTTTTTGGGTCAAACCCGTTCCGAACCCGAACCCACCCGCTCGACCCGAGTATTATATACTTACTTTTTATTTTCTTTAATTTTTCCTGTTAACAATAATGGTTTTTCATTATAACGAATCGTTTGAAAAGACGTTAT
Organism: Selenicereus undatus; assembly: GCA_017589665.1. NCBI lineage: Eukaryota > Viridiplantae > Streptophyta > Magnoliopsida > Caryophyllales > Cactaceae > Selenicereus > Selenicereus undatus. The sequence goes on along the minus strand of JACYFF010010365.1, from coordinate 47,028,879 downwards.
ACAATTACCACATCCCTTCGCAAATTAGACGATGGTTCCCGTTTTTTCCCATAAAACGTCATATACAACTTATAAATCGTCCAATTTTTGAAAATGACCATGAAACAACTCTAATATTAAGAAAAACAATTTAGAATTAGATAAATATTGAAAATGTGCGAGTCATACCATTATATTCTTCGTAAAATGAATACGTCTCATCGCATTTTAAATAAGATTATTCTATAATAATGTAAAATTCTGATTTTATAATTAATATATAATTATAATATCTTGCGTGTATATAATATTCTCTCATTTGAATTTCTTCTAATTGGTCTCAAATCTAAGCCAATGTTGGGCAATGGACCAACTTATGTTCGTGTTAGGATCAATGTACTAATAAAGCATGCTTGATTAGGTAATGCTAGGTTAATTAACGAAATATAAAATTATTAAACAGGCTATTAACGGGTTGAGCCGCTCTAACTCGTTAACATGTTTTAGATTGACCGACCCATGAATGACCTAACCAATTATTAATATTTTAATATACGGGTCAACCCATCCAAACGTGACTCATTGTCCACCTGCACATGAATTTCATATATCATGTTGAAAAGTTTGGATATTTTTGATATTCTTTGAAAAAATTACAATTACAATGCTTGATCATTAAATGCAGACAATTTTAAGTAATAAATATGTCGAATTTTTAATTTTGACAAAAAAAGAAATAATTCATTAAAAAGGCGCTTCAAACCCGTTGGGTTGATCCAAAACCCGTAAAACCAAAATACGTCCGCCCGTATTTTACCCGAACCAGAAATACACCGGATCCGTATTTTACCCGAACCCATATACACCCGACCCGTATTTGACCCGCCCGTCCGAATTGACAGGTCTAATTACCTCGCAAGAGCTCTATATAAAGATTGCCTTGTAATATCCGTTCACGTTTCACCCAATTTGTAAGCAGTTAAGGTTAGTGAGTCTGTGCTAATGATCTATGGGTAGTTTGCGAGGTTTACATTTCTTGATACTTTCAAACTATTTACTACCAACCCAGGATTCATGTGAATCCTAGCAAGTCCCCAAATTTTTATTACAAGGGTTAGTGATCAGGTATAAGATCAAATATTGAACGTAATTGGCTTGACCAAAGGTGTTGGTCCCAAATTAGGCTAGATCACCTTAGAGGGGTGAATAGGGTGATAGTAAATTAAAACTTTGATGCACAATAAAATATAACACTACAATTCAAGGAATATTAATAGAAAAAGTCAAGGACACTGAACAAAGTGTAAAGTGTAAGAAATAATTGAACACTGTACTTTTCAATGAGCTCACCCCTCCAATTGGGTTATATTGCCGCCTAAGAATATTTTTAAGGATTCAACCAACTTGTGTTATTCAGCGAGATTATACAACTAAGCATCCACTCATGGACCTTGCTAGTACACCCTTGAAGCTTTCTTGAAGTGATTTCTACTAACTCCCAACTTAAAAAGGATGATTCTGACAACCAACCCTGTTGCTTATGAGCAGAGTTTCCTAACCTTCTTGCCTCACAAGGAACACTCTCCAATCCCCACTTAGAGTGATTTCATCTAAGACTTTTCTTAGGTAGCATAGCTCTCTAATCCTACCGTCTTTGTTACAAGCAGAGTTCTCCCAATGCTTTTGCCTCACAAGGATTTTTCATATGTATGTACAAAGATTACAATGAATTTCAATAAGCTCAATACAATGTGTATAAGTAAGAACACTTAAAATATTCCTTGAATGTGCTTGATTATTCCACTCTTTTTCTTCAACAAGGCCTTCTATTTTATAGGATTTATGCATTAGACTGTTGGAGGATGCTGGAAAGTGTAGTTGTTGGATGCTAATATTTTGTTAAAAAAGCTTCTCTCTAATGGCTAGTAGCTGGTTTAGGAGCCTTAACTATTGTCTCTAGTAGATTTTTGTCTCAAGAACTGCAGTATCCACTCTGAGCCACTTTTGGCTTTGGGAGACAAGATTTTTGCCTCCATTAAGTGCCTTAGCCGTTGCTTTCTTCATTTGTTGAAGAAAGTAACCACCTTTCAACCCTTGATGTAGATAACTTTCCTTTAAGGCACTTGACCTGTAGGTTGCTTTTTGCATAAAGCTATTGTTAGCCATTTCTCAAAGTAGAGTATATTTGAATTTTCTTTCTTTGCTTCCACAGAACTCCAACTAGCATTTTGGTGATTGGAAAGAAATTAATGTTCCTTTTAAACATTAAGCACAAAATAATTAGCAAGGAAATTAGTTATTTAAATTATGATTAATGTAATAAACCTAATTAAGCACATGAGACAAGACACTATCATTCCAAGACAAATGATATAGACAAGTAAAAGATAAAATTAGGACAAATTAAAGCAACTATTTGAGCTATATTTTTAATCATAGAAAACATATCTTCGTCCAATTTTTTCCTCTAATTCATCATTTGCGCAATAATATGCAAATCCTAGATTTGATTAAACTTATCGCTGTGTTAGAAAATTCACTCTAAGCACTTTTCACGTTATCGAATTTTTATGACGCTCGATCTGGGTAGTCTATTGAGATGCTTGGTGAGGTCCTTAGCAAAACTAGTTCAAGGACACTTAGTTGTAGCTTTGAAGCTTTAAGCATGTAGTGATTTATGAACTTTGTATGATAGTTAGTTATGTTCATTTTAGCATATAAGTGATATTTAAGCAACTTGGCATATACAATCATATGTGTGTTGAATTCATATATATGCATAAAGCACCTTGAATCACATAATTCATGATAGTTAAGAACTTGATGTGCTTATGATAGATAGACATATATGCATGCTCCAACAAGGTTTGGCTCACCTCATAGTGGTATAACAAGGTATATATGCCAAAGCCATATAGGTAGAATATCATGATCTCACATAGCTTCTTTGCCCAATAAACATTATCAAGCATATCTCTTGCATAAGATAATCGCTTTAGCAACCCATTAATCAATTCATCAACTAAGCTTATACAATCATTTCTGGCCAACATAAGGAAGGTCCTTGATTGTAGGTCAATATTAAATCAATTTGAATGCATGTCAAGGTTAGGCTACTTTGAGTATGACCCAAAGTTTAGTATAAGATTAATACTTTCAAGTTTATCCTATCACATGATGATAGCAACTAACTCAAATATATTACAAGGGAACACTTTGGAGCTATATATAAAAGTTTATACTTTATAGTGTTTAGCTCAACATTAAGTATATATAACCAAGTAAGTTGACTCTTGAGCAGATGTCATTGTTTAAGAAAATCTAACAATAACTCAAAGCAATTCAGATATCATGTCAAGGTCCATTGAGCTTAGAGTTGACATAACTCATTGTACTTTCAAACCTATGAAACTAAGCATCAAGAATTCAATATAAACACTTAGAATATATTACACATATGCACCAAGTATCTTATGCACATTAAGCTCAACAATTAAGGAGACTAATAGACATGTTATGTTCAACTGTTTGCTCTCCAATCTTATTAGGCATCTATTTTTGTTCTCTCAGTGTCTCATTAAGAGGGTGGAGCTTTTTGCAGGAAATAGGGTTGTTTATTGGCCTATGACCAAACCGGATCGAACTGGCTTGTTCAAAGACTTAACAAAGGCATTATGGCAGGTTGAAAATTAAATTGTTAAACACTCGGTCTGGATCAGGGCCAAATCGAAAAAAGGGACTAGAGCAGGACTAGACCAAATAGATTGACTTGGTAGTAGAGAAAATAGAAATTACAGGTAGAAAAAATAAGACAAGAAGACACTTCAATGATTGTGCAAATAACAAAGTTTGTTTCCACACCCCGAGCCCCACATCTTCTAGTCTCTTTAGTCAGCTTCTTTACATTCCCTCCCCCCTCTAAGTCTCACCCACTGGCTTTGTATTTGTGTTACTTGGCATCGTCATGACCTCATCTAGAAACCTTTTTTTTTTCTCTCTCTCTCTTTCTCTCTCTCTCTCTCTCTCTCTCTCTCTCTCTTCAACATCTCAACTTACAAGAAAATGATTTTCATTTTTCAAATCATTTTCTTTTTCAAACTAGAACAACCATTTTAAAAACCCTTCAAGGAACAATTCAGGCAGTGGCACTAATCAATTTAAAGGCAAATCTCCATCAAAAAGAAAAATGAATGATCTAACCTTGATCCCACATATATTCATATGAGAAAACATAAGTAAACGATCAGCACCAACATTTGTTGGAAGGCGAGTGAGTGATAGAATATAAGATCAAGAGATAAAATTTGTGCACGAGAATAGGGGTTCATTTGATTAAATAGGACCAAGAGAGGAAAACACTTGTGGCTTATGGGTTGTGCAAAATGTGGAGAGTAAAGAAGAGTTGAGCACAAAATACTCAAATCAAAAACTTAAATTTGAAAGGACTTTTGTTTTTTTGAAAAGATTCGGTCTTGATCCAGTCTATCGGTTCACCTAGAGTGAATAAGAATCAGACTTAGGATCTAGAACAAGACCGATTTCACTTAGTCTAGTCTAACTTTGATCGATCTTCATGCCGATCTGATTTTGGACCGAATAATGAACAACATTAGCAGAATTTTTCTTTAAGCTTAGTGTTGTGATTATCAGAAGACTCCCTATCAGCATGGGACATTGTATGCAAGAGTAAGATTGCTGGAGGATTGGAAATTAAAGATTGTAGTAGATAGAACTAGGCAGTTATAACAAAGAATCTTTAGAGTCTAACCCTTGATAAAAATCATCTTTTGGGTTAAATGGTCATTAGAGTACATTTTAAAAACTCAAGCATTTGGAGTGTTGTCCTTGAAGCAAATTCATCTTGGTATTAAAAGAAGCTGCTGAAATTTGGAGGTGTATGTGTCAACTTTTGACAATCAGCCCTGACTGTAATCTTTTTGGGGGTTACAAATGGCTTTTAGGCTTAGTTGACAAAGTTGTTTATGCCAAGGTGATTTGGTATATATCCTATGTCCCCAAACACATTTTTGTTTGTGGAGATACCTTCTTAGTAGGCAGCCTACCAAGGACAGGTTGTACAAAACGAGCATAACATCCACCACTATTTGTCATCTTTACATTGTTGAAGATGAGAGTCATCTCCATCTCTTTTTTGGTTGTTCCTATAGCAGGCATGTTGTAAGTGCTATTTTGTACTGGTTTTTTGTTCCAGTCCCTTACCTTGATCTAGTCATCTGTGCTAAATGGATTGGAAGGCATCCCTCTTTGAAAGGTAAAAGAAATATTATTTGTCTAACTCTGGTTATGGTTGTTTACGCTTTGTGGGTAGACTTGAAAAATGGGTCATTCAATTTGGATATGGGTCGGGTCAAGTTTGGGTCGGGTCATGTTCAAGTTAAATGACATTTCGGGTCGCTTCGGTTTGGGTCGGGTATGGTTCGATTCGGGTCGATTTCGGGTCAATCAATTTTTGGTCAAATACGCTCGTCATGCCAAAACAAGCAACTTTGTAGAAAATTTCGGGTCGAGTATGGTTCGATTCAGGTCAATTCGAGTTTCGAATCTACTTTCGGGTGAGCATATTTGAGCATATTTCTGGTGTCGGGTATAGGTCCAGGTAGTTTGGTTCAGGTTTCGGGTCTCGGGTCAATTTTGTCAGGTCTATATGTGGGTAGTAAGGAATGAACGTGTGTTTACAGGAAATTCCAAGGAAGTTGTTCCTATAGTGAAAGACATTATTCAGATGGTAACTCATAGGCTTTTGTACATACAAAAAACGAAAATTTGAAGTTGTGAGAAAAAGTATATTCAGCTTTTGTGTGCTTAAGGGCTTAAGTCTCTGACTTGAGTCTCTTTGACTATCCCTTTTTGCTTTGTCACCCATGCAATTTTGCCAATGGTAATAATATTCCTCACATTATTGCCAAAAAAGGAAAAAACAAATGCGGAGGAAATATTTTGTCCAATATATGGTATTTTTTTGAATTGGATAAATTGGATAGGCCTATATTTGGGTTTGAATAACATAAAGAGATAAGAAAACTAATGTTTAAATTCAAAATTTGATTGAAAAATTTATAATCATATTTGATTTTTTTTTACTGGGATAAACTTAGTCAATCAAGTCGAACAAAATTTTGTTAGCCTTAGGAATTCGATACTTCCATTTTGAATATTCTAAACAAGCAATATTTAGGAGAGGTAACTTTCAACAAATAAAATAGGCAGAAGGTCGATCATAGATAAGGATGATAATAAAACCCGTACCCATTTAAAACCCAAAAAATTCACCTCATTTAAAATCCAAATGGGTAGTGAAAATTGGATTTAAATGGGTGTGGAGTGGGTATTGAAAAATGGGTATGAGTACAGGTATATCCCTCACCCCACCATACCCACACCCTACCCGTACCTGTTTTTACAATAAAATAAAAAAAACTATTATGGTTTAATGTTTGCTCAGTCGAAATCCATTGTAAACCCTTCTAGCAAAAAGTTAATCAATAATGTGCTTGATTTCACATTTCTAAACAGTATATTCCCAAAATACCACAACTTTGCAATCTTATAATGACCTAAATGTATATCATACTTGTATGTGGTTGCATATGGGTGTTAGTTTTCATTCTCTACGTGAACCTAAATAAAACCCGCAAACTTGCAAAACCCGATGGGTATAAGTATGGGTTATATTTTTCAATAACGGATGGATAAGGATACGGATATGGCTATGATTTCAAAAAATGGGTATGAGCACGATTATGATTAAACCCGCCACATTGTCATTCCTAATCATAGATGCAAAATACATAACAATTAATATGGAAATTATTAAAAAGTTGTTGGACATTTATTTTGTAGACTAGATGACACTTTAATTCTATTAGCGTGCTCCTTTTATATTATTTTTTTTGGAGAAAATATTATTATTATTATTATTATTATTATTATTATTATTATTATTATTA
>JACYFF010010365.1:46936948-46999808 GCA_017589665.1 Selenicereus undatus | reverse complement strand
ACACACACACACACACACACACACACACACACACACACACACACACATATACATATAAATGCTAAATTGAATTTTGGCACCCCAGTTGATTAATTTGTGATTAGAATAATTTGAAGTAATTATCATGAATCTTAGGTTCAGGCCGTTACGGTATATAAGTCGACTCTTAACATTAGAATCTATAACAAAGATTGTTCTTTTCGAACTTTACAATAACTACACAAACGTAGCCCTTACATACTTTCTTTGGGGAAGAGGCACCAGTTGCTCATCTGGTTGTTAAGGTATATTATCTTCCTCTGATTTACTGTTCTTATATTACGATGTGTGTTTAATTTTTTCATTAAATGTTTTCACAAAGTCTTTATTCTTTAAAATATTTTCAAAATCCTTTTCTGTGGGTCTTTTGGAAACAGCCTCTCTATGGGTAGGAATATCGGTAGGGGTAAGGTTGTCTATAGTTGGATCTCCTCAGACCCCGTGAAAGCGGGACCCACATTGGGAGGTGTTGTTGTTGTTGTTGTTTCTCTTCCCAGAATTTGAACACATACCTTATGATGTTTTAGTAATCCTATAAGCAACCATTGGCTCCTTGATCCACCATGATAATGACAATTGATCAAAAGTAACAACTTCTTCTTTAAATCCCACATACAAAAGCCTATCTCTGGGGTCTATGCATGGAGAAATTTTCAGTAGAAAGGGTAAGATATTAGGGTTGTTTTTGGAAGCTTAGAAGACAATCTTGCTTGATATGATCTTTGGAGGGAACTTCAACAAATTTTTTATTTTTTCCTTTTCCTTGCTCTTTTATGGGGCTCCACTAGTAAAAAAAAAAAAAAACATTGAGAAACCTACAGTAGTTGGTCAAGTGGTCTAGAGTGGTAAACTTGAACTTAAAGAAACAACTTAGTGGCAGGCTTGAGCAAAAAAAGTTATGAATGGTAGTTCTGAAAAAAATTGAAATGTGAGTGGTAGAGGAATCTAAGGACTCTCAAAAACATAAACAGTGGCAATTTCATCTAGGGAAATTTACAGGAGATTCACAGCTTAAGTGACCCTCAACTAAGTCATTTTTCCCCCCAATAAAGTAATGTTGGTTTTGGTGGAAAATTAAATTGGCTGAAAAGACACTTGATATTTGAATTACAAAATTACCCTTAGCAATAATTTAAGAATTTGGGTTGAAGGAGAGGTTCTCTGAGAAGATCTCCAATTCGCCTGGGGTTTGTGCATTGCTCTTTCTCTCTCTCTCTCTCTCTCTCTTTCTCTCTCTCTCTATCCAACTCATTATCTGGCTTAGGTGTTCATTCCTTTCTTTCTCTCTGTACCTATCTCAGCTCCTGCTTCTCCTCCTCTGTAGTTACTGAGTGAAATAGTAGGAATTAAAAGATTTTAGTACCGATTTGATAATGGATAAGAGGAATGGATGAGATAAGGTACATCATTGTTCTAGTGAGGAGGAGTAGGCGAAGGAGTAGCGGAGTTCTTGTGTCTGTTGCAGTTAAAGGTGACCAGCGAAGCTTACAGAGGAAGGAATGGGAGCATCTCATACAGCTAAACGCTAGCAACTTGCTGGGTAGACAATAGGTATGTCATAGTTGGTCATAAATGTCAGAAAATGGTTAGCCTAATGAGCTTGTTGTCATTCATCTTGTTGTTGTGAATAGTAATTTTTTAGGTATTTACGTATGCCATAATGTTCCTGCTTGTTTACTGGGGTAATAGAATCGTTGCTGTTGTGTAATCAAAATTTTATGAAAATGTACTGAGGGTAGTATACGGTAGTGGTATGAGGGAAGACATACATAAAAAAAAGTTTTAGTGATATGGCAACGTTTATAGAGTTATGTATAGCAACGGTAATGTTAGTGGAAAAGTTATCGGGTGCGCAATCGTGTCCTCGGGGGGACAGTATAAGATGTCGTAAAATAGGCGATGTTGTTACGACTGGGGTATGATGTTGGTGGAAAGCCCAAAAGTAGAAACTTGTAAACCTAGGGTATGTTTAATATATACCATGGTAGACATGGTTTAGTAATTGGGTAAATTGAGGGTTGTAGCGCTGGGGGTTGTACCGCTGGGGACTATTTAAGCAACTTGTGTGAACTAAATGAGGTGCTATTATATGAGTTGTCACAATGCTTATATCGTATGAAATGCAGGGCAATTACGAAGACACGAACGTTGATGCGATTGAGTGATATGGAAAGAGATAGAAGGTAGTAGTTGTTGGGACATATATGTAAAATGAATGTAGATGGTGCCAATGCAAAAAACGGTGGAAGGGGGGAAGAACTAGTTGTATATGTTTTATAGGGGGTGTTAGAGGACGATGAAGATGGAAATGTAATCTATGAGAGAGGGTAAAAAAAAATGTATGCTAGTAAAGCAGAGAACGAGGGTAAAGAAGGTGGGAAGAATGGTGAAGGAGACTGTAGGTGATGATTTGTTAGAACGAAAAGTATGGCAAAGTTTGAACATGATAGGAAAATGTTAATGCCGGTGCAAATGATCTGTATACCCAACCCAAGTGTATATGTTACAGGTGGTGCCTCTTTTCCCTGGCATAGCAGATAGTGGTGTTTTTCATTTACCACCATTTTCGTAGTCATACACCAAAGTGTGCATGTTGTAAATGTCTGGTAAACAAGCAGAGGAGTAGTTGTATAAAACCCCTTTCCCTTCATGGAAGAAACTAGTTAGGTAGAAAATCTCAATATTATGAAATTAGTTGGTGTCTTTATTTGATGATGATTGTGTTTATCTTGTGTGATAAGCAAGAGATGACAATGCACTGTCATTATACAAGAAAAGAGCATGAAAGACCTGAGCAAGATTCACGTATGTGAGTGAAGGCAGTGCAAGCAATGATGATGATGGCTGTGGTTTTGCATCGCTCAAGGGGGAATGGAAAAATTCCACGAGCATTATATCAGTGTCATTGAAGAATGAGGCAAGTTCTAGTAGCAATGATGTGATGTGCTCAAAAAAGCTGCAAGATAAGGTGTTAACCGCTAGCAGAAGGAATGTGAGGTGAAGTCATAAATTATTGAAGGTGATTAGCTACACGGTGAAGAGGGCAAGAGAAAGGTATGAAAAATCTCATCTCCTAGGAATGAGACATATCATATTTACCAGGTTTCTGTTTACATACTACCAGAGTGCAGTATTACATGATTTGTAGTAAATGGAAAATGTGTCAGATTGGTTACATGTACATTGATGAAGGGGGGTCGTTATGTAACCTTCAGAACGTTCGTACTCAACCAAATTGGATGGTAAAAAAAGGAAATTTCATGGCCTCCACTGCTTCTCAAATATAGTGAAAATGACATTACGTTAATCCGTAGTGAACGATATTTTTCTATCTCAAATTAATTTTAAAGTGACGCATTCAGTGGCTTCAGTTTCAATATTGAAGTTGGCGTAGAATGGTTGGGTGTATTAAATATTGTGGTTAACAAATGTAGGTACAGGTTTTAACTATATAGTGCAAATGTAGATTAAATTATCTATTTCACATCGGTCACTACGTATGGAATTTATTTTTAGATTCGTAATCTTAATTTCAAAAACCGAATACACCCTCTCATCATACTCCTTCCCCCAAAAAACAAGTCATCTTCATGGTACTGAAAATATCTTATTTACCTCATTTTCGCAACATAGTACCCTGGTAAATGAAAACATGAAATTGTGGTAAATGGACACTTTGCTGCAAACTTTCCTGCCCATTGAAAGTCACATTAGCGACATATCATGACTAATAACACATAATGTTATATACTAATTATAGTTGACTTATTATCGTAAGCAAGCATTTCGCTTAACCAAGTCATTATATGTGGATGCAAATAACTCAACAAATAAACTGACTACTCCCTTAATGTCTGGCATGTGTTGGTAACATGAAAAGATTCATTACAGCAGTTGAACTACCTATACAACATCATCCAACAGTGGTACACACCAAGTTGCACATTCGCACATACTGTCCATGCACACCAAGACATATGGTATGTATACTAGGTTTTCAGCCATTGCGTACCATGGTAAACATGACACTTAGGTTGGGTCAATAACAATGTTGGGTGCAACTAGTGGACCTGTAAAAAATTACATTGTTGCGGACAACGTGAACATAATCCTGAGGTGTTGGTTCTATAGAGGCATACTTGTCACTGTCCCCAACTCAAACAATAGAGACCATAATGATATACAGTTACTGCATCCTTATCATCTTGGGGTAACAGCTATGTATACTAATAACAAACTTTATTCAAACGGGCAATTTTTGCATCGTGCAATCACATTCTACTTGTGTCTGCCCCATATGAGCCATCCAGCAAATCTTCTACCTACAAAACATCACCTTTGAAGCTCACATCAAAATCAGCTCAGGATTACGGCATGTTCTCCTTTTATGTCCAACTAAGTGGTATTCTAAGCACTCGCGAGCTTTTGTGCCCTAGAATTAAGACTCTCTTCGCTTTGTACTGCCATCAACTTTTGCCACGTCATTCATTTCCATTAGGCGGACAAGCTAGTTATATATGTAATGTTGGACTGGAGCCTTTATATATTGGATGCACATAATCGAATGCCATAGGATAGCCTGGCCAATCCTAACTAGAGCATGACAACAAGGAAGTACCTATATTGCCATTGCCTGCAAGTGCAAGTGTTTTAACTAAACTTGACCACTAATTTACCGTTGTTAGTCAACTCCACATTGTACGTCCCTAACATGACACTATGCTGCTTAACGACAAGGATCTCCACGTTGTACTCCCCTACTATGACATTGTATCCCATCAACATTTGTGTCTTCGTAATTGCCCTGCATGTCATATGATGTAAGCATTATGACAGCTCATACAACAGTGCCTCATTTAGTTCACACAAGTTGCTTAAATAGTCCTCACCGCTACAGCCCTCGGTTTACCCAATTACTAAATTATGTCCACTATGGTATATATTGAGCGTACCTCGGGTTTACAAGTTCCTACTTTTGGGCTTTCCACCAACATCATTACCCAGTCATAACAACATCACCTATTTTACGACATCTTATATTGTCCTCCCAAGGATACGATTGTCCACCCCATAACTTTTCCACTAACATTACCATTGGCATACATAACTCTATAAACCTTGCCATATAACTAAAACTTTTTTTATGAATTTCTTCTCTCATGCCATTACAGTATACTAGCCTCACTACATTTCCATACAATTTTGATTACACAACAACAACGATTCTATTACCTTGGTAAACAATCAAGAACATGATGGCATACATAAATACCCAAACAATTACTATTCACAACAAGAAGAAGAATGACAACAAGCTCATTTCACTAACCATTTTCTGACATTTATGACCAACTGTGACATACTTGTCGTTTGCCCAACAAGTTGTTCGCATTTACCCATATGAGATGTTCCCATTCCTTCCTCTGTAGCCTTCACTGGTCACCTTTAACTGCAATAGACACAAGAACTCCGTTACTCCTCCACCTACTCCTCCTCACTAGAACAAGGATGTACCTTATCTCACCCATTCCTCTCATCCATTATCAGATCGGTACTGAAAGCTTTTAGTTCCTACCTTTTCACTCAGGGGCTATAGAGGTAGAGAGAGAGAGGAGGAGGAGCAATAGCTGAGTTAGATACAGAGAGAAAGAGAGGAATGAACACCTAACCCAGGTAATGAGATGGAAAGAGAGAGAAAAAGAACAACGATGTATCTTTTCTCACCCATTCGTCTCATCCATTATCATATCGGTACTGAAAGCTCTTAATTCCTACCGTTTCACTCAGCGACTACAGAGGTAGAGAAAGCAGGAGGAGCAACAGTTGAGTTAGATATAGAGAGAAAGAGAAGAATGAACATCTAACCCAAATAATAGAGAAAAAGAGCAACGCATAAAGTCGAAGTGAATTGCAGATCTTCTCAGAGAACCTCTCCTTTAACCCAAACTCTTAAATTATTACTAAGAGTAATTTAGTAATTTAGCTATCAAATACCTTTTCAGCCAATTTAATTTTCCACCAAAACCAAGACTACTTCTTTGGAAAAAAACTGATTAAGTTGAGGGTTCGCTCAAGCTGTGACTCTCCTGTAAATTTCCCTTTCATCCATGAACTCCGCCAACAGTCACCCCTAGGGGTGTTCATTATTCGGTCCAAACCCGGACCGGACCGAAGACCGGCCTAGACCGGACCGGACCGGACCGGACCGAATGAATTCGGTCCGGTCCATGGTCCACAAATTTTTTTATCCGGTCTTCGGTCCGGTCCACCGGTCCGGACCGAGGACCGAATAAATTTTTTTTTAAAATAGACTTTTTACTTATTCAATTTTAATTTTCTTTTGCAACTTATAATTTCTCAAACGTTCAAGAATATTGATATGTTTTTCATGATGAAAATATGTTGAAATTATTCATATGAAAATAAATATAAGATGTTTATATCGTAAAAAATTGCTAGGTTGACAATTCGGTCCAGTCCGGTCCGGTCCAATTTTTTTCGGTCCGGTCCCGGTCCGGTCCTTGACTTATTCGGTCCGGTCCACGGTCCATAATTTTCCTCTTATTCGGTCCTCGGTCCAACCCGGTCCGGTCCGGTCCGGTCCGGATTTGGACCGATGAACACCCCTAGTCACCCCCGCCTGAAGCTCGCTATTACACCTTTCTCTCTCCGACGCCACCGCCATTCTCTTCCTCTTCTCCTTCTCTTCTGTTGTCTTTTGCTAGTCTTGCGTTAACTCTCTCTCTCTCTCTCTCTCTCTCTCTCTCTCTCTCTCTCTGCGAAAATGAGGTTGATTTCGAGAAGTTTGATTCCTTTTTTGACGTAGATATCTCAGCAATCATCGCTAATTTTGATATCTCAATAACGATCGACATTTTCGGATTTTCAGCTTTGCTATCAATTAGTCTCGTCATTGTCAGATTGAATCGGTGAGTACTTCAACTTCTGCTTAAATATTTGAATCTTCCTTATTTTGATACGTTATCGCAGTGTTATGATTTTTATAGTATGAACTGATTTCACCTTGTTAGGGTTTAATTTTTGTTTAATTTGAATTCAAGCGGCAATCGTGCAGTCACTTTGTGCAAGCATCATTTATTCATTAGTCTTGTTTTTCTTGCTCAGATAGACTGTGTTTAGTTTGGTTTGATCGCTTACATCTTGGACAGTTTACAAATTACTACAGCATCCAGGCAGATAATGCCTACCTCGAACCCTATCTTTCTCTCGCCGCCTGGATTGAAGTTTAGCTTTTGATTGACTTTACGGATACACAGTGAGTTTGATTCATTATATTTGATCAAAAGGACATAGCAAATCAAATTTCTGACAATTTGTATTTTGCTCCGTTCATAGTTTTGTAAGTTTTCTGAGCCTATGTCGCCTCAACTAATTTGATATCACATGCATATGCATAGTTCATGCATTACGGTGCCTCATAGTGTAGTGCAACAGATGACTGGCCTTCTAGCATCTATCGAGGAAAACTTTATTTTCTCACATTTGTTCTCACTCACTGTCTTTTTGAATTTGAATTTACATTCTAAATCCCCATTATGTAACACAATCCACATGCCTTGAGTTCACTATGGAATGGCTATGGAGTAAAATTCAATATGCTTTACCAACCCTGATTCGTTGTATCTTCTTCAATCAAATCCACTATAGACTTACTTAGATAAGTTTATAACATGCTGCGTTAATGTTGGTGCTTGTATATTTCTGCTTGCATCCTATTATCTTTGGTAGTCAATTTGTAAGAACGTAGGATGAGCGTACATGATGCAACAACTCTTGCTCTGGGCATGCTTTCGTCTTAGGAGAATCATTTGCAGCTGGATTCATCAGTGATGGGCTTGTGTGTGACAGTGTGAGCAAAAGCCGTAATTTCTTTATTTTCACTAATCAAATGGGATGCCGATTTCAATTTCTTTAATTTGGCATTGCATGATTGATTTTAACCAAATCTTGGCAGCACCAGCTAAGTTGAACAGGAAAAATTCATAAAAAAAATTCAATCACGCTCCCTTTTCCCCTTCGTTCCATCCCCAGTCCCTGTAAAAAGCATCCACAAATATATATTTTTTAGGTTTCTTAATATCTTCTTTAGATTGAAACTTTCTGAAAACAGAATTCTGCCTATATAACTTCTGGAGCCATAGGAATAGAATTAAGTAACAGAAATCAAATTCCCATTCAGAGAAGAGGGGCCTTGCCAGGGTGTTTGGGGGGGGGGGGGGAGTGGGTTCCTTTCCTCCTCATTCCTCTGGGGACTAGGGGACGATCAAGGGAAGGAGATGATCATAAGGTGGATTGGATACTTTCTGGTTGGCTGCCAGAGTAGCAGCTTAGTGCCCCGCGAGTGCTCTGCTGAAGAGCGAGTAGGGGAAGAGGAGGAAATTTCTTGTATTTTGTGTGGGAAGGTGTGTAGTTAGTTTGTCGAATGCATTTTAGTAGTGTTGTGCATTGCATCTGATGAGATAAGGTAACTTTGAGGCTGTCTATAGTCTTACATTGTTTTCAGCATGTACTCCAATTATTCTATACTCCCTTGATTCCATTTGTGTTGTCAAAAACACTCACTCTATTTGTCCTACAATACTGGCAAAGTTCAGTTGCCAATATTTTATGAACGCTCGTATTAGTTGAAAATTATTTTTAACCATACACCATTAAGCAGATGTGTATAAGGTGCTTATTTTTATATGTTTTCCAGATATTCCAAGATTTGACAATATATATGGGGCAGAGGCATTATTGAATATTTCCCAAATTCCACAATAGTGATACCTCTATAAGCAACTCCAATTGATGGGGCTTACCTATAAAGATGGGGCTTACCCATAAAGAGTAACTGAAATGTTACTAATGATCTAGTCAAGTACTCATAGCCAAATGACAAATCATACCATCAAGATCTCTGTCTAGTTGCAAAGATCTAGGCCGTAGGTGCATAGGTCTCATGTTATATTCCTCCTCTATGCATGTAATTATATTTTATTGACCTTAAAGGAGTTCCTTGCGAACCGAAGGGTTGAGCCTTGTGGATGACTGCCAGGGAAGGTTAGGGAGGTCAATGATGAATTTGAGAAGAAATGCACTCCGCACACATTGTTTGTTTCCACTTACTAATTCTACTATTTGGCTTCTGAGAATCTACTAGAAGGTGATCAAGATGTAAAAGATATCAAGTCATGCAGTTTGAGTACTTAGGAAACACTAAACAGAGACCTGAGGAAGATACAGGGTAGGGGTACTTGTAGTAGTTCTTTTCCAATGTTGATTTCCTGAACCATGTATTGCTTCCTTCTTTGCCGGGCCAGAGGAGCTCAGACTTCTAGAACTTATGAACTACTGCATGCAGAACCATCTGTTCTGGTGTTTGATATTTGGTCAATAATAAATTATAATGAAGCATTTTCCGTGCTACCTTCTCCCTGAAATTTCTTTTTAAAAAAAGATATGTGAGAAGCTCATACTAAGATTCCATGTTGATTGGCCAGGTTCTTCTAGGTCCGAATAATGCCATGAAACTGAATATTTTCCCTCAAGGTTAAGATGAGATGCAATGCATGCTGGAGGGAATTGGAAGGTCGAGCTGTTACAACCACCTGTGGTCATCTCTTGTGTATCCTAACGGCTGCATCTGTTCTACTATCTTATCCAAATTCTATTGTTTCCTATAATTTTATCTTCATTTTTTTTTCCACCTCTGCATCTTGCCTCTTGAACTGCAAGAGATAGCACAAGTTGATCTTAACCCATGATAAGGTACCGAGGATGCGAGTAAGATACTCAGCAACGATGGTGCATGTCCCATTTGTGATCAAGTGCTGTCTAAGAGGTAGATACTTTGAGTGGTTAATGCTAATGTTGCCCTAATGCTTCTATTTAATTTTGTACATCCAGTTTGAAGCGTATTGAACTATCATGACATAACATTGTGTCAACATGTGGCCTTCTATATGGAGATGGTTGTCAGCTGTCTTTCTTTTGCTTAGAGCAAGAATGTAAAACCTTTATATGGGGTTTCAATATGTTAAGTATTGTGCTTTCTTTCTTCTGATAATTAGAGGTACTTTTAATTGTGAATTAGTTATTACAGTTAATTCATTTAGATTGATTTGCCTTGGCTTGTACTCTAGTAAGTTCTATGTACTGTTGTAATAAAAAAATAGCATGTCCATTGAATAGAAGTGTTGGGCCTTGTAATATTTGTAATTTATGCTTGTATGGCTTCTAATTCGATCTCTTTTTCCTTCAGTCATATGAAACCAGTGGATATTAGCCCAAGTGAGGAGTGGGTTAATGTAAGTAGGCCTTGAGATTTTCCATTGTTTGATCTATAACTGTTATACGTGCACATGGTCTATACTACTAGTTTTGCCGGGTTATTTTCTGCTTGCTGTTTCTATTTGTTATGTCTCTTACTGATTCTTCTATTACTTGCAGATGTCCATGGTAGGGGTATCACCGCAAATGTGTATCCTCAACCTGAGAAATGTCTTGTATGTCCTGTTTTTTAAGGAGGCCCTAATTTATGTTTTAAGCAAGAATTGGGTCCAGTTGAAAACTCTTAACTTAATAAACCTTTTCTCCAATCATAAAAAGCTTGCAAGGTGAAATTGTCGTGTAGGGTTCATTGGCCATATGTTCTGTCTTTCCTTAGCAAGCCCAGTGATGAAAAGCGCATATAGAAGCGTGATGTTCTACAATGGGCAAAGGGAATTAGAGCTGCAATGCAAGATGAACAAGATAATTGCCCAATGCCGACAAAAATGTGAGACAATGCAAACTCTTGCAAAAAACACGAAATCCCTCACGTTCAACAAACATGAAAGGCAACTCATCTATGATAATCATCTTCACAAGCTCTTTCCTACTAAAATCTGGATCAAATTGCCAACAAGAAGGAACATTCACATGCTCAATGGATCCATCTTCTTTAACAACTCTTTTTGTTTGAAAACTAAGCAATTTTTGTTTTTGATCCACATTGGCAGCATATTTTTTGCATATCTGTAAATGATTTTTCATGACACTTGTCCCATTTCTAGAACAAACATGAAGCAATTGTTCACAATATTTGCATTCAATCTCTCCTTCAACATTGGTTTCATCATAATGCGTCCAATATATCGACTTTCTCTTTTTTCCAGAAGCGGATGAAGTACTTACATTGGGTATAGGTGGCTTGCTTGCCTTACTTCTAGTAGAATTTGCCTCATTTGATGACCTTTTTTTGGTCTTTGTTAGTGCCACGTCCTCTACATCGTCGAGATCATCATCATCAATAATTATGTTCATAGGAGCATTTTCATTGGTCGTATCATTGCTCGAACTCGAAAACATCATATTCTACAAACAAACAACTGAAACGAGTAAGTCATTGAATAGAGAAAACCTAAAGCTTTTGGTTAGGGATTAATTATATATGATTAATTATAATAATTATGGGTCAAACTCATATAGTATATGTATTCAACACTTTAAACCTAAAGCTTCATTTATTCAAAGCAAGCACTTAACAAACACATAAAAAAAAACTCAAAGAAGAGTCCATAAGCCATTCAATCCAGTAGTCGACATTCGACAACCGATGTTACTTGGCCATGAACAATAATTTTCACGGATCTGAAATTTACACAAGCCAAGTTCTTCGAGCATGCCATCAACATTAATTTCCATACAATTGTTAACTATAAGTAATTCACAACTTCACATAAACAACAAAGCTAAACTATTATACTCAGTTACTCACTAGTTCGATGAATGACAGACAAATAGACAATAATTTGGGCATCTTCTGAAACAACTTGAAAATAAAGATTGCACGATTTAGCCTAAATTAGCCTGAATTAGAGCACTAAATTGTCCAATAGTCACTACTACTTACTCAGCCTGAGGAGAATCCGGTGAGCGAACGGGGAGCACGAGTAGATTCCGGCGAGCACGAGCAGATTCTGACGAGTGGCGACCGCGACCAAGACTCGAGAAATGGTGAGCAGATCCCGGCGACCAGGACTCGACCAAGAGCAACACCGTGACGCAACAGAGCAGGGAGAGAAAAACGGAGGCCGGTGGGTGACTGGGTGGCGTGTGACCGTGTGTGGCTCTGCTGTGGTCGCCGGTCAGTCCGGTGGCCGGTGGGATGACTGGCGACAACGAATCGACGAGGGCGAGCGGCTGGTGACTGTGACTGGTGAGTGAGTGGTGGTGGGACGGTGGCCGGCGGGTGGGAGTGTGCGAACTGCCGAACTGGTGAGTGGTGACTTGCTGACTGCCGTGAACCACTGAACCGTGATGCCGTCTGCCATGGACCCGTGGTGACTGGTGAGTCACTGAGTCCGGTGAGTCGGTGACTGTGCCAGAGGCGAGAGGCCAGAGCGAGAGGCGAGAGCGAGAGGGAGAGAAGAGCTGCGCGAGTCTGTGAGAGCCGAGAGGTGACTTACTGACTTTAGTCTTTACTCTTTAGTGACTTAGGGAGTTAGGGTTAGGGAGTTAGGTTTAGGTTTGCTGCCAATTAAAAAAAAAAAAAACGGTTCGGATCGGTTAACCGCGGTTAACCGAAAAATCTATCCCCTGAACCGAAACCGAACCGCGAACCGGGAAAAAAATTCGGTTCGGTTAACCGAACCGAAAACTTCATAAAATTCGATCCGGTTAACCTGTTTTTCGATTCGGTTTTTCCGGTTTTTCGGTTCGGTTTTCGGTTTTGGTTTTTTTTGCTCACCCCTACGAATAAGGAGGTAGTTATCTCATGACATTCTAAGTTGGACAGACAGTAACATCAAATATGCTATTCTAACTTGCTACTGTCTGCTACACTAATTTGCTTTAAATTTGCTGGTTTCATCATGGAGGAAAACCAGTTGACTTATTTGTTGCAGATCGATTGGTTTACACTCCTGAAACTCCAGGGCCGAGAGAGGATATCTAGCCAGCGAGGCAGAACAGCTCCAACTCTGAAGGACCCTTTGACGTCTCAACTGGCTCACTGGCAAAGCGGCCTGCAGTCCCAGCTGAGCCTGGAGGCAGAAGGCCTGCTGCTCACTGTAGGCGCTGAGAAATTTGGTCCTTTCTCCTATAAAGCGCCCTCAGTTGTCACTCAACAACCGTCCTCATCTTTTTACGTAAGTAGTAATTGGTCTCTATTTCCCGGAATGGAGTGGGGGAAAATCAATGCCCTCTACACTTGACTCCATGATTTTGCATCTTGAATGGTCGGCCTTTGCAGGCTATAGCTTAGACGGGCAATATCTTCTTTTGGAACTTGTGTTGGGGAGTTTTGTGCTACATTCTGGGGCATTTCTATTTTCCTGTACTTCCTGGCTTTTTTTGGGTGTTAAAGAAAAAGCACAACTCCTGTGAAGAAACTCGAATAGACTGGTGAAGACACCAGCTGGTTCAACCTTCTGTAGAGTTATCTGAGAAATGAGAAGTGAAGAGCTTTATGGGCTTTATGACTCTGATTCGATTGCGTCTGTATACATCATTATAATTGTGGTTGACTCGATCACATCTATATACATCATTTTATTTGTCTAAAGATGCTACTAGACTTGTTAGTTCGGGCGGGCGGGTTAAGTATAGATCGGGTGTATTCGAGTTCGGGTAAAATACGGGCGGGTGTATTTCAGTTTTACGGGTTTCGGATCAACCCAACGGGTTTATAGCGCCTTTTTCTGTTAGTTATTTTCTATTTTCAAAGTCAAAAGTTTCTGCATATTTATTATTCAAAATTATCAATATTTAATGAAAAAGCATAATACTTGCAATTTCTCAAAAGAATATTAAAAATGTTCAGACTTTTTATTATAATATATGAACATCTTAATAGGCGGCAAAGAATCAAGCCCTACTTGGTCTTGGGTAGATCGACCCGTACATTGAAAGAAGGTCAATAGTGGGTCAGCTATTTATAGGGCAATTCGTCTAGAGTATTTTAATGGATTGTAACAATTTGACTTTTAATAATCTATTTAATAATTTAATATTTTTATTAACCTACCGAAGTCAATTAGGTAAAATTTTATTAATAGAACGACCCCAATACAAATATGGTTAGCCGTTTTCCTACTATGAACTTTATAGTTCAAGACTAATTAGAATGAAAACCCAATAAAATTGAGTAAAGGAAGTACAAGATATTATCTTGCAGTTATAACATCAAAAATTTAAATCATTATAAATTAATTAATTTAAAAAATAATTAGACATATTTGTTTACTAAATATACAATTGTATGATTTCCGCATCTTTAATACTTGTCTTCTTTTAAATTAACTTTTTAAAAAAGATTAGATAGTTATTTCATGCAAGCTTATACCTCTTTTTAATGTTTTTTTTTTCATTTAAAAGCTATGTATGATATTATTTTTAGAGAATGGAGAAGAAAAATAAGGTTATTATTATTTAATTTTTAAATAGATGCAATAGTTATGTAATGTCCTTTTAAACTATTTGATAAAAATGACTAACCATTATTGTTAAGAGGGATACATTAGAGAAAAAATAAAAACTAAGGATATAATATTCAGGTCAAGCGAGCGGGTTCACGTTCTGGTTCAGGGCCGGTTTGACCCGTTAATTTGCAAGTTTTTCGGATTCGGTTTATTTCGAATTTGGGTCGAGAAAATCGTGTTCAAAATCCAAATTTTTTGGGAGAATTCGGGTCGAATTTTCGAGTCGGATCAATTTTTATCAGGTTTGGATGCTACTGATGTTTTGAAGTTACTCAGTTTGTATGTTGCAGGACACAAGGTAGTTCTAACCTTTTAGGGTCACGAAAATCTGTCATTAACCCCAAACCCATGATTTGGAAAATACTCATCGTTAGTCATTAATTCACAGCATAAAACTTTATGCAACGTTTGAGATCTTTAGTTCTAATTCAAACCAATGACTACTGTTTTTGCATTTATGGATAAACTTTGTGATTCTCAGTATCATTTTTTGGTATTGGTAATTTGTAGGAAGGTTCTATCTTATGGGATGCGGTTATGTTCTTAGAAGAACTTATTTATTGTTAGAATGATAAATGTTTGCTTCCTGCTTCTCTGGTTTTTGCCAAGCATGCTAGGTGTCTTTCCTCAAGTAATGAATAGGTAATTTGAGCTAGAACCCCTTCGAGTTCATAACACTGTTACACTAACGCCGTGTTCGGCAATAGCGTTTTGGATAACGTTCAGTGTTTTGATCAGGTCAATACACTAATTAGTTAATTTTTAGTGTTCGGTAAACTAGAGTTTTGACTAACATTTCAAGTAGCGTTTAGTATTTTAAGCAGCGTTTTTGAAAAGTTAATAATATTAACGTTTGACATTTAAAAGTAGCGTTTCATATTTTTTAGCCAAAAAATATCCTTTAAAAATTTTATCTTTGGAAATTATCTATATCCTTTTATGTCAATTTATATTAATCAGCTAGCATAACAGCTAAATTTATTGAACACATTAGTTTCAATTGTTGATCTAAATAACTATCTACTAATAGCTAAATTAGAAATGTTATCCACTATCTGAACAGCTATCCACTACCTGAACCGCTACCGGCTAGCTAAACAGCTAATTTTGTCGAACATGGTCTAAATCTAAAACCAAATCCAAATCCAAATTCAATTACTCAAAAATTCCGCCACCAGGTTGGGTGTTGGCAATGTTAAGAAAATTGAATCGGTAATTGACCCGGCTAGATGAGTGGGTCAATGGGTCAACAGGTCAGATATGTTAAACCGCTTTTGACCGGTTGACCTGGATGACCATTGAATCGGATTGGACCGGGCATAACCCGGTTAACCACATCATAAATATTGTCAAAATTGTCCTCAAAAGTGATATTAGTTTTTAAAATTAACGAATCTTTTTAGTACAAATCTTATTATATATATTGTTTTAAAATATTTTTTCATATTTCATATGCATAATTTTTATCAAAATAATTTAATGCATAAAAAAGCCCTAAATTAAAAATCAGCAAATGTCCAGCAGTGAAGGCCACACGCCGAAAAGCTGTTTAAAAAAAAAAGAAAAGAAAAGAGAGAAATGGTAGTTACTAATCATATACAAGAAAGATAATCAGAGAAGTCCTACCACTAGTCTTCGGCTCTTCGCTACTAGCAGCCTTCCCACTGGCCAGTTGCATCGTCACTTTCTCTCTCTTCTGCTGCCTCTCTATCTTCCTTCTAGATTTCCAAACCCAAGCTCCTTCTATTCTTAATCTAACCCTCGACGATGACTGGGGATTGGGGTGAGATTGTGAGACGGTCACTCACCGCTTTGAAGTCAACTTGCTGGCGATGGAGAAAGAAGCCACAAGTGACCCCACGTGAGATTGCTTTTTCTTCCTTTTTTGGAAAAATCCGGTTGACCCGCGGTTTCTCCGGGTCGTCGGTTCACCGGGTTGCTCGGTTTTTGACTAGTTCTCAACGGTTCGATAGCTTTGATGGATTTCATGTTTTCCAGACTGGTACGGAAAGGGGTTCTGGTCGGTTGCTTCGGTTCTCGTAACAATGGGTGTGGGAGGATATGATGTAACAGTTTATCGCTGAATTATAAAGTATAAAGAGACTAGTTTCAATTAACTTGAATTTTTTTTTAAAAAAAGAGTAGACTATCTACTACTCCATACAAATGAAGAAGAAGAAGTTTAGAAAGACACTTTGGAATAATTAAACTTTGGGGGTGGTTAAGAACCATAATTTTAACTCCAATTGGGCACCAAAAGAGATTAATTAGATTTGAGTATGCTTGGCTAGTTGAATTTAATTAGTAGTGTACAGAATGTCCCCCCCCCCCCCCCGTCCCCTTTTGGTGATAGGTAATAAACAATATTTGACTGACCTTTCTCTCATGGGTTTGGCCAAGGTTGCTGGATCTAAGGGTGCTATGTAGTTGACCTTGCCTTGCCCTCTGTAGTTAGCTGCTAGATTACCTTGTTTTTATACATAATTGATCCGACAATTATAAAAACCTTCTATGTCTTGTGTATCTTGAATTAATGTTTAAATCTCCAATTACAACAAACATCATAAATTTATACAAAATGGTACATCACATATTATGATTATGTATGGCTCATGCACATGATTTCTTCATAAATGGAGATGTGGCTAATTTTACTTCCTTTCCCAATATTAGTGAACAGTTGTTATATGGTTAGCGTAGGTGTACAGGAATTTTGTACACCCACACAGCCCAACCCAACAAAATGTGGAGCAAAAGTGCATGGCCCATTGAAATGATGTACCAAGCGAATGGCTGAATATCTCTTGTGCGTAAATGTCCACCATGTTGTAATGTGGTGCGTTGGTAAGAATATAGTTTTTGATTCTAGAGTTCTCAGTTTTGAAACATGCTATTGACAAGTTTCTTATTTTTAATTTTTTTAACTTTCATATCCTTTATCTTTTTTTTTAAACATTTCTGGAAAAACATATTATGTTATTCATTAATCAAATTTAAAACATAACTTATTGTTCACAACATAGATTTTTTAGAAAATTTCATTTGGTGACTGTGAACGTCTTCTGTTTCCATCGAATGTTTATGTTCTTAACTCGTTTCATAATATCACATTATCTATAGTCCTATGTGTATGACATGACTAAAATAAGGAACTTGGCCGTTAACTTTGCATCTTTGCCCCATTTAATGAAAAAAATGAAAGTTGTTGGACATAATTACCCTTGTTACTTCCCTCCTTGCAAAGACAAAAACTCTAATCATAAACCATGGCTATGATTTTGCATCTCCTTTCTCAATCTATCACTCTTTCTTATTCAATCCATCTCAACTTCCTAATTGTAAACTATGGCTGGAGGAAGAAAACCCTAACATTTGAGAACCCCTTAACCCTCAAATCTAGCATAACTCTCCCTCTTCTCACCTTCCTATTTGTGGCGCTGTTCTTTTTTTTTTTTGGTAAAAGGAAAAATCTTCTATTATCCAAACTTAGCATCTATACATCCCTCTACCCTTGTCATTATTTCTCTATATACATAATACTTCATATCAACTCTCTCCACCTTTTCATTTTCCTACTCTTCCTAGCTATGTAATCTAGTCTGTAAGATACTTCCTATCTTGTCAACACAAACAATTGTTTTGCTTCTCTTTTTTGCTTTCTAAAGTATCTATAATTCCTTTCCAACCAAATATGGTATTGTAATGTTGTGCCTGCCGCATAAGCGATTCTTCTCTTCACCCTTTCTCCAATTTCCATGTAGCAGTGCCTCGTGCAATTATTGTAGATTGTTAGCTTGTATGTCAATCTGCATCCAGTGGAATACTTGTTCTCTGACTGAACTCGTGTAAGAGCAACTCATGAAAAGTGTTGTTCCTCCTCTTGTACCTCATTGCATAGTTCACAAGTCGGCTCCACCGATTTGAATATCTGTAATCTATCCTTGTTTGCAGCCTACTTAACATCAACAATCATAGTCTAAACACTTGCTTAGAGATGTTTGCTTTGTTCCATACCATTCTTTCCCAAGCCCACTAGACACTCCCTCCTATGAGCGATTTGTATCCACTTTTAATAGTGTATTCTCCATGTACTAAGCCTTCCCATCACCAATTGTGCCTACTTCCTTCTTTGAACTTTCCTTTCACTTTTAGCAGCTTCCTCCATATCTAGCATCTGTCCCCCTATACCTAGTAATCCCACCAATTACTCATTTTCAAATATTGCTTATGAACCCAATTGACCCATAAGTTGTCTTTTTTCATAGCTACATCCCATATATGTTTTGCAATCAAGGTTTCATTCCAAGCTATCAAGTTCTTGAGTGCCAACCCACCCTCTTTTTTGGGAGTACAAATTGCAGTCCATTTAACTAGGGGAACCCTAGAATATGTATTGTTTGCTTCCCAGAGGAAATTTATGCACACAACTTCAATCTCTTTGGTAACCATCTTTGGCAATATGAATATTTTGCTCTAAAAACTAATTATTCTCATCAAAGCTAAGTTAATTAATGTAACCCTTCATAAGAGAAATGTCTGCTTCCCCACACCCTTATCTTTGCTGTTATCTTATTCACAAGTTGTTGACAGTCTAGTTTAGTCATTCTTGCTGATGTGACAGGGACCCCTAGATACCGAAAAGGAAAGCTCGCTCAGCATATCCAGTGAGTTGAATCAACACCTCCTTGTAGGTTTTGTCTGTCACTCCTCCTACAATAACCTGTGATTTTTGCTTGTTGACATATAAACCTAATGTACCTGTAAACTCCTCCAGCCCTTCACTCAAGACTTTAATTGACTTTTTCTCTACTTTACATGATAGTATCAATCGTTAGTAGAGATAAGATGGCAAAGCTCCAAACTCTTACACTTGGGATGATATTGCAATTTCTCAGTCATCCTTATTTTCAATAGCCTTGAGCAGTATTCCATTGCCAACACAAATAAGAGGGGGGACATAGGTTCTCCTTGTTTGATCCCTCGTCCTCCATGAAAGAAACCATGTGTATCTCTATTGAAGCATAGTGAATACGACACACTGGTAACAGAAGCCAGGATCCACTTGACCATTTTTTGAGGAAAATGCAACCCATATAAAATTTCTTCAAGGAAATCCCTATGTAGTGAATCGTATGGCTTTTGTAAGTCCACTTTCATCAAGCATCTGGGAGAGGTCGCCTTTCTATTATGCCTGTATAATAAATCTTGACAAACAAGTACATTATGCACTAACTCCCTTCGTTGTGCAAAAGCGGATTAGCTTTTATCACCAATGTTTGGCATCACCTCTTTTAATCTGAAGCATATGAGCATTGTGATGCCTTTATAAATGACATTACAATATGATATTGGTCGAAATTCATTTGCCTTTAGTGGGTTTGTGGCTTTTAGAAGTAATACCATATTGGTAGTATTTACTCGAGTCAACAACTTACCTATCTGAAAAAACTCCAGCACAGCTTCACAGACTAGGCCCCCCACCTTGTTCCAATTTGCCCTAAAGTAACCACTATTGTATCCATCAAGGCCTGGTGATTTGCTCGTGTGAATGGAGAAAAAAGCTTTCCTAATGTCATCTTTTCTAAAAGGTATGCACATCTTTATCTACTGCTCAGTTGTTAACGCTTGGCCTTCTTAAAACAGCAGATGTGAGCTCTTAGCTCTAATCAGGCTTTTCCTTAACAAATTTTCATAAAATGACACCATGATATTTGCAACCTCTTCTCTCCCCTCCCGAACAATCCCCCTCTCGTCTTGCAATCTATAAATCTGCAGTTGTGATCTCCTTTGTTTGACTCTCGCAAAGAAAAAGCTAGTAGATTGATCAGTCATTGTTGTCCAGTTTAGCTTACTTTGTTGTTTCTTCAAGCTCAATGATGCTGAAAGCGCATTTTAGTAGCCCCGCCTCGGTACTTGCTTTTGCTCTTGTAATTGTATGTTAACAGGATCGAGCATAAGTTGTTTTGAATTACACTCAACTCCAGTCTCGCTACATCACATCTGTTGTGTGTACCAATAAACCTATCGTTGTTAAGCCTCTTCAAAGGCTTTTTCATAGATTTAAGGGAACATACTAGATGTACATGCTAGTCCCCTCCACCTTCTGATTCAAAGCATCCTCCAAAATAGCATGAAACTTTTCATCTTCCATCCACATGTCACAGAACTTGAAATGTGATTTTTTTCCTACGTTCCATCTCATGAAACTGTAGTTTTAATAGGGTATGGTCTGATAGGTTATCCATCATAAATTCATTGCTTTTCTCATCCTCAAACCCCCAATAGTTTCACATGGATTCTTATGCCTCGTCGTCTAGATCAAGAAGTGCTTGGAGGTTGTAAAACCAATATTACAATTATCGACCACCTAAAAAAGCAGAGCTAAAGATCTCAGAATAAAAAAAGAACCCTAACGCTCCTTATTTTAATTGCTATGAATGTGATTTCTTCATGCGGGTGTTATATGCTCACATAGTTGATAATAGGCAAGAGGAAGTCAAAGACAAGGAAGTTGGGGAGGATTCACCAACAGGGCTTAGGGATGGGCTAGATGAACTGAAAGAAGAAGTGTTGAAGCTAAGGAATGTGGTTACGGGGTTGACACAATTTTGTGCAATTTGTAGTGAAGGTGGCTATGATATTGTATGTCATCTTAGTGGCAATAGTTATGAGTAAGTGATGTGTATGTTTGTTAGCTTAATGGTCAGATGGTTTTTTTATGGAAGCAATGGGATGTATAAGTTTCATGTTATGGATGTATCCTCACCAATATATGGATGAAATGCAAGTTATTGACATTCATGGAGTGAACTTTTATGATATTTATGAGCATATATGAAGTTATGGATGAACATACATAAAGCAAACCCAAATTTTAATACCTTGAGAATTAGAATTTTCCTTTAATATATATCAACATACATACAACTGTTATCCTAGAAGATGTGAAAATTAGGATAACAGTTATAATTACTATTCATTCATGCATGCAACAGTCTAAAAAAAAAGGGCAGCCCGGTGTACCTGCATCCCGCGTTTGTGCAGGGTTCGGGGAAGGGCTGCACCCAAGGGGTGAATTGTAGGCAGCCTAACCTGACTTTGTCGGTGGCTGATTCCACGGCTCGAACCCGTGACCTTTTGGTCACACGGAGACAACCTTACCCTTGCTCCAAGGATCCCCTTCGATGCGTGCAGCTGTCTAAAAGCAACAATTGACAATTGTCTCAAAACCCATCAAAGTAACAAATCTCCTTTATAGAAGCAATACATAACATAAGTGTTCTAAAATGTTGGGAAAATGGAGGAAAGACTTCAATTCATCATCCTTCTTTTACTATTTCTTATTAGCGGCCTTGAAAATTTGTTGTATGGGGACATTTTCTCTTTGAGGCAGTTGTTATGGGCTAAGGTTGGGAGGTGACTGGCTATGAAGGATCAGGCTGACTTGGCTGGGATAGAGGAGCTTTTTTAGGGGATAGTGTTATAAGCTCCTTATTTGACGCAGTAGCCTTCTTGTTGTTATTTTGGCTTCTTCTCACCACTGCGAGACCTAGCTGACTTGGCTTACTTCTTTTCCTATTGGATCTATACATGTCTTGGAATTGTGGTCAAGACATTTATATTTGTTGCACTTGTTGGTGGATAGGCTCATTCTTTCCTTTTTTCACCTATCTCCCTCCTCTACCTAAGAGTCTTATAGCCTTCCTTTTCATAGGTGGGTGCTCCATAAAGGGTAAATCTAATTGAGGCCATTGTTCAAGGTCTAAGATTGGCATGACGTTCAAGCCATAAACAAGCCTATATCTCTACACAAAATACCAGCCACTGACATAAAGTTTAGGTAACTCCCGATTACGCATGCTTGCCCTAATTAGATGTTAACAAGGAATCAAACTGATCGACCATTGTCTACAAACCCAGGTTCTTCTGCTTAAGGATGTAGGCAGCTAACTGTGACCTTTGTGTGTATCATACTTATCATTCCTAGCAGTGAAGACTCTACAAGCCCTAGACTCAACAGTTTGCACTTTTACGAGTTGGGAAATGTTTGAACAAATACCATCCTTATTCCAACTCTGTACATTCTGTCATCTCACAACCAGCCTAACCATGTTGAGCCTCCTGATACCTACAAAATATAAGCTAGTTAAATAACTCTATATATCAATTACTAATATATGAAAAATGAAAAACCAGGAATTGAAATTGCTTCCTAACAATGTCAACACTGGCTTACATACATCATCCCTAAGAGTTGAGTTGAATGACTCAACAAAGTTTGGTGCATTCTCATATGAACATAGGGTTGGATCAAACTTGTGCTTAACCCATCTTTCCTGGGCTCCCAAGTCATGGAACCATTGAACTATACCCATTCCTGCATCTTTTCTTAATCTTTGTATGGCTTTCTTGAGAGTGAAATCTAAGTATGTATTTCACAATCTCTAGAATAACACATGCATCTATAGCCCAAGATAATCTTTCTTGAAATTTTTATAGAGATGTCTACAACAATGCCTTCTCCTTGCTCTTGGCTAAATTTCATCTAAGATTGGATCCACACCTTGTAAATAAAGTAGTGAAGGAGTCAAATTGATGTATATGTTAAATATTGTGGATGATAAACTAGCAAACAGTTATGATCCCTTTTATCTATGTAAAATTATGATCTATTGATCATCTATTGCCTCTTGCAAAGCATGTCTCAAGTGGTGTAAGAAGAAAAACCATGCGATTGTTGTTTTTGAGTTAACCACAACATAAGCAATAGGGAACATTTCATTTTTCCCATCTAAGACAACTATAGACAGCAAGACTCCTCCATAGTTCCCTTTCATATGGGTGCTATCTGCACCGCTCAACCTTCTACAACCTTGAATCAACCCATTGAATTGTGTAGTAAATGAAATAAATATCTTGTTGAACACTAAGGGCCTCTCAATGATGTTATCCTTCTTCCTATAATCTTCTTCCAAACAATATGCACAACATTATCTGGACTAGTTGATTTCACAATCTCACAGTAAGCAAGTAGTTTACTGTAGGACTCATCATGACGACACTACCTTCTTCATGTTGTACAAAGAACTTTTTCTCAATGAAATGTTATACCTTTCCACTAGCAACTAATTGAGAGCATTGGCTAGGATGTCAAGGTTTGCTCTTATGTCTTCCTTCAAACTTTAGACACTCAGTCCACAGTTGCCAAAGGATTATGTCCTTCCATCCTTGGACATGTGTATTTAAGGTTCTTTAGGGTTTTAGTTGCCCAGGTCATGCCATCGGGTAACCTACTTGTATGAATCATCCACTCACAACCCTCTTGAAAGCAATATGTGTTAAGCATAGTTTTGAAGTACTCCATGTCTAGAAAGATCATCCAAGGATTTAATTTTATACTATTAAATTTTTTATTCTCATTTAACTCCCCATTTTGTTATAGTTTTGAAAAGTAATCATCATCATGAGGAGGCCCCTAAGCATTCTATCTAATGGGCTCATAGCTGTCAATGGCACATTGCATCAACACCTTAGAATTTTTCCCATCTAAACTCTCATCATCTGACACTGGAGGCTCACATAACTCAGATTGGTTATAATATTCATCTGTGGAGTCATCATATTCTGACTCATAATTTTCTAAGTTCTTATCACTGTCATGGTCAGAAACTGAGAGCCTAATACCCCTAACCCTGGTGTTATAACTACAAGGTATTTAGCTATCGCTAGGAGAAGAGGATTGGGAAGGGGAATTCTGATTTAAAGCAGATCCATTGACTCATATAGTGTCCTTTTATCCTTTGGAATGTAGAAAGTCTTCCTTATTGTAGTACTCTTAGGCATTTTCCTTCCACGAGAGGGGATGGTAAATGACGATGTATGTTGTTGAGACTACTGAGATGAAACATTAGCCTTTGATACATACCTATGAGAGTTTTCAGTCATAGGGGTATTACACCACCATTTAAGCTAACATCAACAACGATATTATCTTGACCTTTTGAAAGCCTTAGGTTTCTTCTAGGAGTAGGGGAACTAGCAGGAGAATAAGAAGGACCAACACCATGGCTAGGAGTAGGAGATTGATCAAAGGTAGGAGAAGTACTTACAGTAACATTAGAAAGAAGATTAGAAAAGGTGACCATACCAGGAGAGGTGCCCTTAGTTTTCTTTTATGGTGGTTCAATTTGAAATTCACTACAGCAATTCAATATGAGACTTCTCCTAAATAACACTGAAGATTGTTGTGTGGTAGATTAGGTCTACACATTCATAGCAGAACTCATTTCTTTCCTTCTAGTTGGCAGCTTGGCCTTACTATTATTGCTTTATACAATAGGTGCAGTCGGTTTAGAATTAGAGCCTTTATTTCCTAAAGAAACATGTTGCACAGGTGAAATGACAAGGCTCTCAAAGCCAATTGGTTTCCGAACTGACCTAGCATGAGTAATAGATATTGCTTGGATATTCAGCACACCCAATCGGTATGTCAATAACAATCTACTGCAAATTTTCATACAAGTCAAGCATATTAACTAAATCCTTATCATAGATTAACTAGTAACGCTTCATATTTGTAGTATAACTCAAGGTAGGATACTTTGGCAATTCAAAACCTTTCCTCTCTACCTTCTCATCTAATTTATTAATTGCATCCATAAGCAAGGTTTTATCAGCATCATCAATAGGGATCTTTAGCACTTCTCCCCTAAAATTCATATTCATAATGAATTCTGCCATTTCTACAAATTTGACAACCCCAATTTCTCCAATTTTGTGTTGATTAAAATATAAGCCTATTGTTCACAAAATAGAATTGTATGCTATCAATGTTCACAAAATACTAATTTATTGTTCACATAATATAAACCTATTGTACACAAAACATGAACTTATTGTTCATAAAATATGCACTCATTGTTCACTAAAATGTAACCATATCATTTTCAAAATTAATAGATCGTTTATGCCAGCAGTGTTTGATTTTCAATCAAATAATTATTATTCACAAAAATTTCCTCTAATAAAGTAAAAAAAATAATAATAAAAAGAAGTCTATATCTTGTTTGAAAAAGGAATAGGAATTTGACCGCCTAAACAAAGAACAATGACGTAAAGAAATAAAAATAAATAAACAATTGAAATGAGGTGTAAATAGTATTTTTTTAAAAAAACAAAGGGGGAAGCATTATATTAACAGGACTCAAACTTTCAACCTTGAAAATGTTGCACTAAATGTCTACCACTATTGCCAGTGCTTTCTCGAGAACAATGATGTAGCGATAGATATTTAACTTTACAGCTACCTGAGCTAGGCGTACACAGTTAGGTACACCCAGATTGTTTATATAATTTGCATATTAGTAAAAATTCTATTTATTATTTGGGGGGAGGGGGCTGGAGGGGAGACAAAGAGGAAGCTAGGCTTAGTCGTAATCACCTAACATTAACTACAATCTGGCTTATGATCAATGCATTCATACTATGACTAGGCGCGAATGCTTGACTCATTGCGAGCCTGTCCATTGTATATATTAATAAGATGTGTGGCCTAACAAAGATAACCCCATCAAGCACAAGTTGCAAATTACTACCCATACCCGACCACACTAACATGGCTCATGTGCCCCAAAAAAATCCATTTTTCCGGATACAATGGCCGTACCTGATTATGACCAAAGCTGCACCGAAAGATTTCTCAAATTTCACGACTATAGAAAACGGAGACAAAAAAAATTAGAGAAACCTAGGGCTAATTTGACCAAATTTAGTGAATCCAAATAGAACTAATCAATTTTGTGAATCTAAATCAAGTTCGATTCAATCAACTTGATGGACATCACACAAGAAATACCACATGACAATGAGGTTTTCCATGTGCATTTCGAAATAAAAAAGCCAACTACAGGTATAATAAAGATATATGAAAGGTATATCATTTAAATCATATCAACTTAAAATTGTGTATCCCTCTTATGAAAGTTCGTCATATAAAAACTAAGATATTACCCACTCAAAAATAAAAAACTTCAGTTAATCAAACCTAAAAATTCTTTTATTTTTCTTTTATCTTTTTAACAGAAAAAAAAAGTAATACAATTTTAAAACAAAAGGTTCCTTAACTATGTTTTGTATGAAAGATAACATTAATCTTTTCAAAAACAAAAGGTTCATCGTTTTCAAAACTAAAGGTTCATCATTTTTATTTTTGAAAAATGTGCATTTTTGAAGGTAAAGATTCATTGACGCCTAAGAATGGTTCACCATTTTAGTATATATATTGAAAATTTTTGTTCACTATAGATAGCAGACAAAATATTCACTACAATGAACCAAAAAGGTTAATTGTTTATATCTTAAGGTTCAACGATCAATTTAAGAATGAAGGTGATTTTGTTGTGGCATCTAGACACTCCTCTATGCACATCTAAATTAGAGCTTTCATTTTTCTTACAAATTTATCAACAATTAAAGCCAAAATCAATCAAATGACCATCGGGCAATGAATCGATGTGAAACACAATAAAATTTTGGATTTTTTATTGGAGAATTTTGGGGATTAGATGTTGATAACAAAGAAATTTGAACAAATAAAGGGAAATTTGAAGAAAGGGTTGGGGGGAAATTCAGACAGGAGGAGATGGTGAGGTTGAAAATGATGAGATGAAGGTAAGGAGAAAAAAGAACACATTGTAGAGATTCGAACCTCAAATACTTTACATCCCAAAAGAAAGTCCTACCATTTTACTAGGCACGCTTGCCTAATAGAATACACTATTTTTTATGCATGTGAACACTATGAGAGTAGGTGATGGAGGTCCATCCACAAGGTCCACTAATGTTCAATTGATCCAAAATAATCACGAAATCAAGTCCAAGTGCACGATCATAAGTTGTTTAATGAAGAATGTTCAAGATGATGCACTTGGTTATTCATCCGGATTTTTACCTGATTTTTACTACTTGATTTTTCAAGCTTAATCCAAGTGTAAGCATTCACTTTTTGGTGTTGTTACAAGTTTAAGGTCTTAGCTTTCAATTCCAATTGGAATTATCAGGTTTGGAGCTCATTTGGTTAAGGAACGAAGCTACTTTTCAGTCAAATGCTGTTTTGCACCCGGATATGCATGGTTTGGGTATTCAGCCCTTTTCAAGGGGCAAATGATGTCCAAATTCATTGATTCCAAATGGAGGGTATTATAGACATCTTAAGGTTTCCTTCCATGTAAAGAAATCCCAAAATACTCAGCATTTTAGGTGTCAACTCATGAGGACAAAATCGGGCATAAAATAGCACCTAGATACCCGGTTGCTTAGCTTGTTGGTTTTACTACCTAGGTGGGTTTACTAGAGGCGTGTGCTTGTTTAATAGGTCAAATTTGACCTGCTTGGTGAGCTTCCACCTAGCCACACATGAACAAGACATGTGGAAGCAAGGAGAAGCCTCCATTTTGGAAGCATTGAACCGACCACTCAAGCACCACATGGCAGCCATGCATTTTTTAGCTTTTTGAGGTGGCAACCATGAGGAGATTACCTCCCTAGAGAGGAAATTGAGTCACCAAGGTTGATTAATGCTTAGGAAAGGTTTTTAAGAGTGTAAACTTGTATTTTGTACCTTAAACTTTCGGCTTATGCATGTTTAAGCTCTAACCGTGTATTAAATAGCTTAAGTTAGTTTAAATGACTTTCCTAGCTTAGAAGGAACGCTCCTTTCGTGTATTTGAAGGAATATAAAAGCCTTAGTTGCTCATTTTGTAACATACTTTTGACTTTGAATGAAAAGAAAAGACTTTGTGTCTTGAGTTTCCTTAAACACTTTCATTGCTTATCTTAGTTTTTGGTCAAACTAAGTGGTGATCAAAGAGAGTCTTAATCCTTGGTTAGGTGGTGTATCTTATCCTAATCCAAGATTAAGGGCCCTAAGCTAGTGATTAGTGGTGTATCTTATCTA
This sequence comes from Selenicereus undatus, assembly GCA_017589665.1. Classification (NCBI taxonomy): domain Eukaryota; kingdom Viridiplantae; phylum Streptophyta; class Magnoliopsida; order Caryophyllales; family Cactaceae; genus Selenicereus; species Selenicereus undatus. Next base: position 46,971,350 of record JACYFF010010365.1, on the reverse strand, counting down.
ATCATCTAGTTTAGTACTATCCAAATTCACTTGAAAACACTTGAAGTTCCTTAAGTTAGCTTCGAGTTCTCCTTGAAGCCATGAGCTCCCTTAAGCTCTAGCTTGTGTTCTTCATCCTTCCTTGCTTTCCCTTGCACACTTCCATCAATTTCGGTATCAGAGCAAGTTCAACCTTGCCTGGAACCTACCACACGCCTTTCCCAGCTCATCTCTGAATCCAAAACTCAAACACAAACTGCTCCATTCACACTTCCAAAATGAGTTCCAACATGACCGTGGAAGAAAAGCTTGAAGCCGTGACCAAGCAAATGCAAGAGATGTCTATTGGTCATCAAGAACTCAGAGCTCAGAATGAGTACTTGAGGAAACAGCTTGGAGATCATATGAAACAAAAACAAAAGCTTTATGAGGTTGGTGAACAAAGTGGAACGAAGTATAGAGGTGAAGAAGAAGCTAGCAATGCGTCATCTTTCTCTGATGATAAAGTACCTTTTGAGAGGATAAGAAGAGAAGCACAGCCTACTTTCAACTCAAGTGATTTCAAAGTCGAAATTCCTGAGTTCGAAGGTAAGCTAGATCCAGATGAGTTCTTTGAATGGCTATAAACTGTTGAACGGATTTTCGAGTATAAGGATATTCCTGATGAACGAAAGGTGAAACTGGTTGCTCTCAGATTGAGGAAATATGCCTCCTTATGGTGGACTAACCTCAATGCTAAGAGAATTAGGGAAAGGAATAGCAAAATCAACACTTGGGACAAGATGAAATCCAAGATGAAGGCACGATTTTTGCCATATACATACGTCCAAGATAATTACATGCTCTTTCACCATCTTACTCAAGGAAAAATGAATGTGAAAGAATACACACATGAGTTTGAGAAACTCATGATCAAATGTGACATTCATGAGCCAGAAGAACAAACCATGGTTCGTTACCTAGGTGGGCTTGATCATAGGATAGCTAACGTGGTTGAATTGCAAGCTTACACCACCTTTGATGAAATATGTGTCCTAGCACATAAGATAGAACAACAAAGGAAATCTAGGATGTTTGTTCGTGATTCCTTCAAGCCATATTCAGCACCAAACCATGGGCAACCCTTAAACAAGGGGAGTACCACACCTCAACCTAAACCATCTACCCCTTTCCCAATTAATCCACAAAAGAACCAAGCTCCTCAAAGGCCACAACCGAATCCCCAATGTCCAAACCTATATCCCATAAACCAAAGAAGGTGTTATAAGTGTCACGGCTTAGGACATATTGCTTCTAGTTGTCCAAGTCAAAAAGTGGTCACTTTAGCTGAATGGGAGGCCATAGAGGGAGAATTTGCCGAGGAAAAGGAGGAGGAAAATGAGGAAGATGTTGAAGAAGATCCTAAAGAAACTCAAGAGGAGTTTACAGAAAATACAGATGAAGGTGAGATGTTAGTAATTCGAAGGGTAATGAGTACTCAACGAGTTGCTAAGGATGAACAACGTGAAAACATCTTTCATTCACGGTGTACAGTCCAAGGCAAAGTTTGTTCTTTAATCATCGATGGAGGAAGCTGCGTCAACGTGGTTTCATTGAGTATGATTGAGAAGTTGAACCTTCAAGCCACGGCACACCCACACCCATACAATATTCAATGGCTAAGTCAAGGCAAGGGATTGCAAGTTAACTCTTGTTGCTTGATTTCATTTTCTCTTGGTAAGAACTACCAAGATAAACTTTGGTGTGTTGTTGTTCCTATGGATGCTTGTCATATTCTGCTAGGGAGACCATGGATGTATGATAGGAGAGTCATGCATAATAGTTACCTTAATACCTATTCCTTTACCAAAAATGGCAAGAAGATTACCCTTAATTCTATGTCACCATCCGAACTCCACAAAATAAAACCACAAAAAAGCCAAACCCAATCTGACTTGCTCTTGACATTTGGAGAACCCCTTTTAAAAGCTTTTCAACTTGAGTTTGAGGCTTTAAAGGAGTGGATATTGCAAGTACAAGATGAACTAGAAACACCACTTCCATCCCATCTCGTCGCCAAGGTCATATTGAATCAGTTCAGTCACTTGTTTCCAGAAGAAATACCTTCGGGTTTACCCCCAAAACGTGACATTCAACATCATATTGACCTTATCCCTGGAGCCATTTTACCAAATAAGCCAGCCTGCAGGACAAATCCAAAAGAAGCCCAAGAGATACAACGCCAAGTTGAAGAATTGATGTCCAAGGGGTTAGTACGTGAGTCCTTAAGTCCGTGCTGTCCGGGCTCTATTGGTTCCAAAAAAAAGATCGTAGCATGAGGATGTGTGTTGATAGTAGGGCGATAAACAAAATTACTATCAAGTATAGGTATCCTATACCTAGACTTGAAGATATGTTGGATGAGTTACATGGCTCTAAGGTGTTTAGCAAGATTGACTTGAGGAGTGGTTACTATCAAATTTGTATTAGGGAGGGTGATGAGTGGAAAACTGCTTTTAAGACCAAAGGAGGATTGTATGAATGGTTGGTTATGCCATTTGGTCTTTCCAACGCCCCTAGTACGTTTATGAGATTGATGAATCAAGTATTTCGGCCATACTTGGGCAAGTTTGTGGTCGTTTATTTTGATGATATATTGGTGTTTAGCAAGAGTGAGCAAGAGCATCAAGATCATTTAACTCAAGTAATGCTTGTTCTTAAAAAGGAGAAATTGTTTGGTAATCTTAAGAAGTGTACCTTCTTTACCCATGAAGTTACCTTCTTAGGTTATATTGTTTCTGAAGATGGTATTAAGGCGGATGAAAGCAAGATTGAGGCTATTCGAACTTGGCCTATTCCCAAAAGTATACATGATGTTCGAAGCTTTCATGGTTTAGCTTCTTTCTGCAGGAGGTTCATACGCAATTTCAGCACCATTTTATCTCCTATAACTGAAGTTCTCAAGGGTTCCTCATTCACTTGGAATCCTAAAGCCCAAGCTGCCTTTGCAGAAGTGAAAGAAAGGCTAACTCAAGCACCGATCTTAGCTCTACCATGCTTTGAGAAAGTCTTTGAAGTTGAGTGTGATGCTTCTGGGGTTGGTATTGGTGGTATTCTTACCCAAGAAGCCTTCTTCAGTGAGAAACTATGTGATACCAGAAAAAGATACTCAACTTATGATAAAGAGTTCTATGCCATCGTTCGATGCTTAGAACATTGGAATCATTATTTGATTGCCCGTGAGTTCATTCTGCATTCAGATCAAGAGGCTTTAAAGTATATTCAAGGCCAGCACAAGTTAAACTCACGCCATGCCAAATGGGTTGAATTTCTTCAGTCCTTTCACTTCACAATCAAGCATAAGTCCGGCAAGTTAAATCAAGGAGCTGATGCACTCTCTTAGCGTTATCTATTATTATTCCAATTAGATGCTTGTATCCTTGGATTTGAGCATCTAAAGGGACTATATCAAGATGATGAAGACTTTGGGATGTTATATTCTGAGTGCACAAAGCACCCCAAAGGGGATTTCTTAATTCAAGAAGGCTTTCTCTTTAAGGGTGCTAGATTATGTGTTCCTAAATGCAGCACTCGTGAGTTACTGATTCGAGAAGTCCATGTTGGTTCATTAGCTGGTCATTTTGGTGAAGACAAGACCTTAATCATGCTTAGGGAACATTATTATTGGCTAGGCATGGAGAAGAACGTTCAAGACATCATTAGAAGGTGCAGTACATGTCAAATTGCAAAGAGTCACTCACTTCCACAAGGGTTATACACGCCACTTCCTATTCCCACCATGCCTTGGGTAGACGTAAGTATGGATTTCATACTTGGTTTACCAAAGACACAAAGGAATAAGGACTCTATCTTCGTGGTGGTAGATCGATTTTCGAAGATGGCTCACTTTATTCCCTGCAACAAAACTAATGATGCTACTCATGTTGCTGAGCTCTATTTTAAAGAGATTATGAGACTACATGGAATTCTCTGCTCCATTGTTTCAGATCGAGATACCAAATTCTTAAGTCACTTTTGGATTACTTTATGGAAGAAACTTGGTACTAAACTCAAGTATGGTACCACTTGTTATCCACAAACAGATGGACAAACAGAAGTTACTAATCGAACCCTTGGCACTCTTTTAAGGGTTTTACTTAAAAATCAAGCAAAGGCTTGTGATCTGTTACTTCCACATGTTGAGTTTGGATACAACAAGACTCCACGTAAGGCTACTGGTCTTTCACCCTTCAAAGTGGTCTATGGGATTGATCCCTTAAATCCACTTGATCTTATTCCACGACCATTAGATAAAAAGCCTAGTGCAGATGCTGCAGCTAGAGTGGAAGAAATCCAAAAGTTACATGAGTTAGTGAAGGCCAAGATTGAGAAAACTACACTATCTTATACGACCCAAGCTAACAAGCATAAGAGAGAAAAGCTTTTCAAGCCAGGTGATCTAGTTTGGATACATCTTCGCAAAGAATGTTTTCCTTCCAAAAGAAAAACCAAGTTGATGCCAAGAGCAGATGGTCCATTTGAGGTTTTGGAGAAGATTAATGATAATGCTTATAAGGTTGATTTACGAGGAGATTATGGAGTATCAGCTACATTCAACGTTGCTGATTTAAGTCCTTTTGAAGCAGATGATTATATTTCAGATTTGAGGACTAAATCTTCCCAACAAGGGGAGAATGATGGAGGTCCATCCACAAGGTCCACTAATGTTCAATTAATCCAAAATAATCACGAAATCAAGTCCAAGTGCACGGCCATAAGTTGTTTAATGAAGAACGCTCAAGATGATGCACTCGGTTATTCATCCGGATTTTTACCCGGTTTTTGCTACTTGATTTCTCAAGTTTAATCCAAGTTTAAGTGTTCAATTTTTCGTTTTATTACAAGTTTAAGGTCTTATCTTTCAATTCCAATTGGAATTATCAGGTTTGGAGCTCATTTGGTTAAGGAACGAAGCTACTTTTCAGTCCAATGCTGTTTTGCACCCGGATATGCACGGTTTGGGTATTCAGCCTTTTTTAAGGGGAAAATGATGTCCAAATGCTTTGATTCCAAATCGAGGGTATTCTAGACATCTTAAGGTTTCTTTCCATGCAAGGAAATCCCAGAATACTCCGCATTTGAGGTGTCAACTCAGGAGGACAAAATCGGGCAAAAAACGGCACCTAGATACCCGGTTGCTTAGCTTGTTGGTTTTCCTACCTATATGGTTTTGCTAGAGGCCTGTGCTTGTTTACTAGGTCAAATTTTAGCTTCTTGGTAAGCTTCCACCCAGCCACACATGAGCAAGACACGTGGAAGCAAGGAGAAGCCTCCATTTTGCAAGCATTGAACCAGCCACTCAAGCACCACATGGCAGCCATGTATTTTTCAGCTTTTTGAGGTGGCAACCGTGAGGAGATTACCTCCCTAGAGAGGAAATTGAGTCACCAAGGTTCATTAGTGCTTAGGAAAGGTTTTTAAGAGTGTAAACTTGTATTTTGTACCTTAAACTTTCGGCTTATGCATGTTTAAGCTCTAACCATGTATTAAATAGCTTAAGTTAGTTTAAATGACTTTCCTAGCTTAGAAGAAAAGCTCCTTTCGTGTATTTGAAGGCATATAAAAGCCTTAGTTGCCTATTTTGTAACATACTTTTTACTTTGAATGAAAAGAAAAGACTTTGTGTCTTGAGTTTCCTTAAACACTTTCATTACTTATCTTAGTTTTTTGCCGAACTAAGTGGTGATCAAAGAGAGTCTTAATCCTTGGTTAGGTGGTGTATCTTATCCTAATCCAAGATTAAGGGCCCTAAGCTAGTGATTAGTGGTGTATCTTATCTAATCATCTAGTTTAGTACTATCCAAATTCACTTGAAAACACTTGAAGATCCTTAAGTTAGCTTCAGGTTCTCCTTGAAACCGTGAGCTCCCTTAAGTTCTAGCTTGTGTTCTTCATCCTTCCTTGATTTCCCTTGCACACTTCCATCAGTAGGTATATATTCCCAAGTATAAAATAGATTTTGTGTTATTAGAGTCAACACAATGTAAGTGAAATCCGCCGCCAACAATTTTACACCTCTTCCACATCCCCCCATAATTTTTTTTTTAAAAAAAATATGTTCTTCTCGATTTATCTTAAACAATCTGAAGTCTAAAGTTAATAAATCTCATGAAAATTTTTGGAGTTATGTTTTACTAATGCATCTTCGTTTTAGTTGTTTACATAAATTATATTATCATATAAGGATCTATCAGCTCAAAATTGTACGTGTTGTGTTTTATTAATACATGTTCTATGTAGTTGTTTATACAAATTATACTGTCATAAAAGGGTCCATTGGCTCAAAATTATACTTTTTTAATATCCAATCCTTCTTTCTTTATTTCCAATCACTCTCCAAACTTCATGATGAACGACATTTATATTGTTGATTTGGTCGGGTCATATGTCAGTAGATGGCAGCCTAAAGCAGAAATTGCGAAAGATTTAGAAAATTAAAAAAATATAATAGAAATTGTAGTTTCCCTCTATATCTTACAAGCAATTTTGAGACTATAATATAATCAATTGTCAAAAATAATTTGTTTCTAAACTTTTACTATAGGTTGAAAATACTTGTAAACTTATATTTGAAGTAAATGGCCCCTCAACTTAATAATAGAAAATTCTCTTAAACCTTTAAAATTGAGTAAATGTCCTTTGACTTTAACTTCGATACATAGTCTGGTGACATGTCTTGCCCATGAGATGGCATGACTCATCTAAAATATGACGTATGTACCATCTAGTTTTATAACTTCAATAGCTTACTGGTTCAACCAAATAATATCGTATTATCTTTTTTTAAAATAAAAGACCCAAAGAAGAATACCTTTTAGCAAAATGATAAACATCTTAGTACAAGAAATTTCTAATGATGATGATGACAAAATGAGGATTTGAAGACATTTCACACAAGAAATTCATGATAAGGGGGCTTATCACAAGTGTTGGAAGCCCACAAAGCCCCTTAAAGTACATGCTTTCACCATTAAAAAAATTACAATGCTTTCACGGTTAGTTATCCTAGCTTCTCAAAATTGTCATTTTTGCCTAACCATGATTTATTGAATACATCAGATTACTGCTTTGTTGTGATCAATCTAGAATCATTCTTGCAAATATTACTCTCCAAACACCAAAAGGCTAAATTTATTGCTCCTGATCTTTGTTGTGGTCAATTTTCATAATTAGTTGTTGGATTGTCGTGTAACTACATTATCACTAATAATCTGTGGTATGTGCTGCAATTGGGAGTGAAGACACATCTATCATGGATTGTCGTGTAACGACATTAAATACACTAGCAAAATAGATATTAAATTTGCACCAATATAATGTGGTGTAATTAGATGAAAATATCATTATGAAAATAGGAGACTTTACAATAAAATTAAAATGAACCAATCACAATATTTTGGTGCACATTCAGTATCTTTTTTTAGTGTAAATATAATTCCCCTATAAGATATGTTCTCAACAACATTTTTGTTTTAAATTTGGCGTTAAATAACTTATTGAAACTGAGGAATTCTTATGTACACTTTTAGCTTAGGATTTCTGTTATCTATTGTCATATTCTTTTTAACAATGGTAAATGATAAAGGCATAATGTTAGGCGCTTCTTCTCACAAGAGTGCGCCCAACTATATCATCAGTCAGAATTAACCAAAGATAGGGATAAAAACATAACTCCATAGAAAAGGAATCCGTAATAGAGTGACCGAACTTCAATAGCGAATCAGTTGCGATATTTGCCTCCCGATAGATATGATTGACGGTATAGTGTGTATCTTGTCTCAACCAAGCACAAACATCCTCGATAATATTTGAAATTTGCCATGGAATTTGGGAATTGCCTTTTAATGCTTGAATCACAATAAGATTGCCACATTCTATTTCCATTTTGTTATATCTTGCTTAAATTGCTACTCTGACTCCATCTCTAAGCGCTTATGCTTTCGCTATTAGTACCTAAGCACTCCCATATTTAGTTGCTTCTGCTTTAATGGGTTTGCCTGTCTAGTCACGTATAATAAAAGTATAAAATCGCCTGCTACTGTAGATTTGATGATTGATCTGTCAAAGTTGATTTTAACAAATCCCGCCTTGGGTAGCAACCATCACACAAAGAGGTTTGGGGTAGTACAGGGGAAAGGTGATCCCATATAGTGAGTATCAGCCGACATGCAAGTTCGGATTCTCCATTTGGCCCATGCTTTTTTTGCTTTAATGGGGCACACTAATGGATTGAAAACGTCATTTTTGAAAACTGTAGCATTTCTACATTTCCAAATGCTCTAGAGAAGAAAGGACACTTTTCGGTGTAATTGCTCGTCTCCATCCATTTTGAGTATATTTAACCATTGTTGAACTCTCTTATCACTGACAAGAACAACATCAAATGGTAGCCACTGATGTTTCATTGCTAGATCCCAAGCCTTTTTGACCACTGAACACTCTTTGAAGAGGTGGTCCGTTGATTCAATATCTTCTTGACACATAGGACAAGCGTGGTCAATTGGGATACCCCTTTTAAGTAGGGTTCCTCTAATAGGTAATGCATTATGGGCTAATTGCCACAAAAATACATTAATTTTTGGCATAGTATCTAGTTTTCATACCCATTTGAAGGTCCAATCAAGGGCACCATTTCCTTGAACCTTGGACTAGCCATGTGGCAGTTTTAGTGCTAAACTCTCCTTAGTTGTTGAATCCCCAACAGAAGGTATCTCTAATGTAATGGACCGGAATAGCAATAGCTTGGATTTTTTTTATAATAGGGACATTGTTGAGTGTCTCTATATGCTTAGGATTGTCCCATCTTACATCTGGTTTAATGAATTCACTTACTTTGGCATTTGGAAGATTATCAATAGGCAATTCCATCATCATAGCTAAATTATTGTTTTCTACCCAGTTATCATGCCAGAAAGAAATTTTGTGCCCTTTTCCTACTTTTCACACCATACCTTTCCTTAATAATTCCCTGCAATTAAGCAGGCATTTCCGTACTGGGGAGTCAATACCTTTTTCTTGTCAATAAAGAAATTAGTATTCTAAAGGTATTTATGTCTAGTGGATTGTACCCACAGACTAGAATAATCTGTTAGTATTTCTAGGCTAGTTCATATTGAAATGCTTTATTGATAGGTTCTATTTTACGAAGGCCCAACCCTCCTTTAGATTTTGGCATACAGATTTTATCCCTCGCTATTAGTGGTAGGCTCTTTTCTGTGTTCTTTTTTTATAGAAAAATTCTCTATTTATTTTATCTAGTTGATTACTGGTGCTCTTAGGTAGTTGGAAACATTACATGGTATGAGCTGGCATTGACTCCAGATGTGATTGGATCAATATTGCTCTTCCTGCTTTGGAAAGATAGTTTGCTTTCCACCCTTCTAGTTTAGTTGCAGCTTTGCTAATTATTTCTTGGAAAGTTGCATTGGCAGGTCGTCCTTGGAAGACAAGACAGCCTAAGTATTTGCCTAATGATGTACTTTGTGAGATATTTAGAATCCCCGTCACTATTTGTTTTTAGGTGACAGTGGCATTTCGTAAAAGGTCATAATTGACTTATGGTAATTTACTAGTTGGCCTGAAATAGAGTTGAAATAATTTATAATATTCTTTAGTTTGTATAGCTATGCTTATGTGTTTCACAGAAAAAGCAAGCAGTCATCAGCAAAGAGTAAGCACGAAGTAGTAATAGCATTTGGGGAAATCTTAATTCCTATTCCTAATTTTGGTTCATAGTTTCCCTTGTTAATGCTTGATTAAGTATCTGCATACATACTATAAAAATATAGGGTGATAATGGATCACGTTGTCGTATTCCTTTTGTTGGTACAAATAGTCCATGAGGTTCATCATTGACTATTATGGAGTAAGAGACAAACGTAATACATGCCATAATCTATTGATTCCAGGTGGGATGAAATCCAAATTTTTGTAGACAGTTCAAAATGAAGTCCCACTCTAATCTATCATATGCTTTTTTCATGTCTAATTTGATAACAACCCATGCTTCCTTTCCTTTTTGGTTCTTAAATTTGTGCATGATTTTGTGTGATAACAAAATGTTATCATGGATAGATCTTCCCGGAATAAATGCGCTTTGGAAGGGAGAGATTAATTTATCTAAAATGGTGCAAAGCCTTACAACTAGGATTTTAGAGATGATTTTATGGATGGTAGAACAGAGACTAATAGGCTTGAAGTAATGTGTGTAGGATGAATTGTCCATTTTAGGAATTAATGTGATGAGTGTCTCATTAATTTGTTGAGAATTTTTCCATTTCTAGAAAACTCTAGTACATAGTCGAATAGATCTTTTTTGACAATATTCCAGTATTTTTGGAGGAATCTGCCCTAAAGCCATCCGGCCCTGGAGTCTTATTAGGATCTATACTAAAAAGTGTTTGCTTCACTTCCTCTAAATTAGGGAGACGTAGTAGTTCTGCATTTTCATCATCTGAGATTTTCTTTGGAAGTCCTAATGCAAGTAAAGTTCTCTGGTTATACAACTAGTGGATTTGAATCGTTTTTTATAGTCATCAACAAATTTCCCTGTAATTGCTTTTTGATCATTTATCCAGACAACACATTTGTCTTTAAGTTTTGTGATCATTTTTTTTTTCCCCTTCTGAAATTAGCTCTTCTTTGAAAAAATTGTGTTCCTATCCCCATTAACAAGCCATTCCTTTCTACTAAGTTTCCCCCAATATTTTCAGTTGTACAACACCATCTTTTCTCTTTACTTAATAAGACACAACAACTAAGAATTAAATCTATAGCTATTGAGGTCAGAAAGAAGCCTATGCTCAACATAGTAAATTTTTTGAGCATCTTTGGTAAGTCTTTCATGTAGGTTACCAAATTGTTTTTTAGACCACCCCTTAATCTCATGTTTAGTCGTCCTTAACTTCTTACAAAGTTTAAACATATTTGTGCCTCTACTATTCGTTTGCCAGTTATGGGACTCTATATCATTAAGTTGTTGGTAGTTGCACCAAAAGTTCTGAAAACAAAATGGGAAAGCGTTTTGTTTTTCTTGACGAAAGTCTGGTGACATAATGATTGGGCAGTGATCAGAACAGGTAAAATTGCCATGTACTTCAAATGCATCAGGATACACCGATGACCAGCCTTTCCTAGCGACCATTCTAAACTAGGTGAGTATAGATCCTCTTTTTTCCAGATAAAGAGATTACCGTTGACCAGGGTTAACTCCACATTGGTTATACCACAAAAATGATTTAATCATTGGTATTGATTCACCGTTAGGATCTAAACCCTTTTTTTCTCGGTAGGGGATGTCAGTTCATTAAAATCCCTTAATAAACACCAAGGCACGCCAATTGCAAGGTTAAGTTCATTTAAGTGATTCCAAAAAAATATCCTGATCCCGATTTTGAGCAAGCACATAGACTCCTGATGCCACCGAATTTTGTGATTTTTTAGGTTCATGGACTAGCATACGTATAGCCCTTAGTTCTTTAAGAAGAACTGAGGCATGCATGTTCCCATTATTCCAGAGCACTGGTAAACTCCCTAAGTGACCAGAAGGTAATACAAAATCAAAATCATCATAACCGATTAAAGGAAGTATATTCTTAGTATTTACTTCATTAACCATAGTTTTAAGTAGAAAAAACATATCAGGTTTATGTACCCTTGATAGGAATTTTACTTCCTGAGCTACCTGAGTTTTTTTTTTCCACCTTGTACATTCTAGCTGATCATCTTCATTGCAAACTTTTATAAAGGTAAGAAATCAATAAGTTCTTGCCCGAATTAGGGGTGCCAGTGAGTTACCCCTCTTGCTCCACCACTAGAATAAAGACTCCGATAGTTTTGTCATACTAGTAATATGGGTAATTCCCAATTATTCGAAAATGTGCACACTTCGTAGAAAAGAATCAATAGCTTAGTCAAATATTTGGGACATAGTATGCCTTCTTTTCCCAAATTGGTAAATTCAATCTCCATAATTTTCGTCCAACCGTAGGTAATCCATAGATAAGGCCAAACAGTGCTGAAGGAATCCACAGGCTTATTAATCAAATGTCCATAAGGATTAACAAACCTTAGATCCTCTTTAATATACACAAGGCAAATAGACATACAAATAATCCAATCTATTTTAATTAAGAACACAGAGCGAATACATACATAATGGCATTAGCAATAAAGTGCAGCAGGAAAAAGGCGATAATAAAGAGATCCTAGGCCCAAAAGCTATCTTGAATAGGGCCCTGGAAATGGTATGAGGAATAGCCTCCTCACACATTTCTCCCACCATAAACAGAGCATAGAAATATTTATATATCATCACACCATATAGTATGCCAATAAGGACATAATTAAAACTAGGCAACCCAAGAGGCCCTCTAGCCCCTTTCTACCTATCATGACTGTGATAGTTGGTGAAATCCACTTCTCGTTTGCAGCTAACCAAAGACGGGGGCTGATCGGATGGGGAATGACTTAGATTGATTCCCTGCACTGAAAGAAGGAAGATACGATTCCTTAGTAAAACAACAATTTTGTACAACTTGGTAAGTGAACTCCAATCAAACAAAACATTAACCCATATAAGCACTTTTTCCTTTAAAAACTGCATAGTAATGAGTTGGAGATGGTTTGCCATCAAAGACATTTTTTCTTGCCGGTTACTTTGGTCAAAATAGGACATGGGGTATTGAGATAACAAAACTCTGTAATGAATGATTAAAACTCTAAAACAAAGCTTGCTCCCAATCAGCTCCATATGTAACCAAAGGTCATATGATAACCCACAAACATAGTGGCAGACACAAAAAACGGTAAAGACAAAGGCGATGACAAAATCTCAGAAATGCGAAGTTTCATCATCGACCAGATTCTAGATAGGGGACCATACCCATGCACATGTATTTTAGGCTACCCACCACAATTGGGAGCATCTTTAAATATCAAAGTGCATGGCACAATCCATCTTCCATCTAGTGCAGTCAGTAATAAAAACATACAGATCTTATTGTAGGTGCATGGTGGTGTACCAAGGCAGCCTCATGTTGATGCTCACCAGGAAGGGCAGATTCAGAAGTGGGGTAGGGCTGATTAATAGTAGTAGAAGGATCGAGATTCAATCTAGAAGATCTTGTGGATTTATAGCCAGTCATCGTTCGCATTCTTTTCTTCAATGAGACGGTTACCCAATTATTAGTAGTGGGGGGTTTAGTTAGTAGAGGAAGAACTGGTAGTTTTGTGGGCTATAGAGACACACTGGGCATCAAATCTCCTAACCAAGATTTCAATTTTCTTTTGCATAAGAAGCTTTAGGCAAGACTCAAGCTGACGAGAGTCTCCACCACATAGAGGACACACTTCATGTAGAGCCTTATAAATAATGGGGACACGCAATGACATACCACCTCTCTTTATGGTAATACTTCCTAGTAAAGGTTGAGTAATATCTATATTGACACAGACCCTGGCAAATTTACCTTTCAATCTTAGGAAAGGGTTTAGATTAACTCTCACTATCTGACCTATAGAACCTAATAACTCTTTGAGGGCTTCCCTTTCCCAGAATTCTCAAGGCAGTCGAGGGATCCTAATCCACATATCAACTCTTCCTATGGTGGTTGTGTAGGGGTCAAAAAATGGCACCCAACTGATTAGGACAAAGTTCAACCCATTAACAAACCAAGGACAACTGTTAGACACAAGAATCCTATCTCCAGAGTTTGCAAAACATATAAGAATCCAGTCATTCCCATGATCAACATATTCAATATAACCTTTAATTTGGCAAACTTCCACTCATTACGGGTCCTATGTATGAAGGAAGCTAAAGGAACTAGTTCCCCTTAAGTTTTCCCGAGAAGACAGCACGACATCAACTCGTCAAAATTGATGTCAGGGTTGGAATTGGGCAGATTGGGTGTGATGGTTTCTGTATCTTTGGTGACACCCCTAGAGGATTGGCCTACGGAAAAGATCCTTGTAAGCTTACTCTCTCAAAATTGAGCACTAAGTTCTGATTGAGCATAGGGACTTCAGTATTGCTTTGACTTCCCACTCCGAACTTGAGAACATTAGAGTAAGAGGCATTGTGAGAAGCAGGGGTGTGGCTACTAGGGTGAGATCCATATCCAGCCAACACAATTGGGATTCCAAATTGGGCAGTGTTATGAGGAGAGGAAACATCGTCTAGGATGTCAGCGCTACCATTAGAGCCGTTTGAGAATGAAAGAGGGGAATTTGGTGACGGTGCTGACATAAGCCTATATTCAAGTAAGATGGGAGGGTGGGTGATTGGATATGTGTTGAAACTTCCCTCCCTTGGTATTTAAAGAGGCAGGCAGTAACTATGGTAATCCAATATATCTCAATAAAAAACAGCATTAAAGTCGAAAGGACCAGAGAATCATAGGCTAAAAAATAATTAAGTACTTGGCAATTAATAGAGGTAAGGGGTGAGATAGGAAAGAATGCACCTAGAGTCATGTTGGTGTGGCTAAAGACACAACTTGCATTGAATCCCTTCATCAAAATATTTCTTCTCGCGATTTTGTGATATATCATCCTTAAATGAAAATCATCAGGATGATGATGATTCCAAGGGTTGAGCAAGATCCTACTATTATAGGCTTTACAAACTCAATAGTGGTAGAAATTCTCAATAAATAAACACGATCTGCTTCATAAATGGATTAGACATGCTAGAGAGAAGCATGGTTAAGGCGTTGCCCATCTGAAGGTAGGACAAGATTTGGAGATGGATATGCACTCGATTAGGCCTAAATAGCATAGGGTTATGGTGGTAGATTTCATAGATTGAGAATTCATGGGCAAATTGAGTCACATGGTAAGCTCTAGTGGTACATCTGACAAGGGTAAGTAAGGGTTAGCATGAGAGAGGAAGCTAGTAGGCAGATATGGAGTTAATTCTTGGAGAAAGAGTAGAAAAGGAGCTTATTGATGGTGACAGTGGATTAGGAAGAATGCTATGTGCCATGAGAGAGGTAAGGAAGAAGGAGGGTCTGGTGGCTTATTCATCATAAAAAGGGGTCATATCTTAAAAGACATGCTTCCTCTCTCTCTGGAGAATTCTAACTCTTATCTTTTGCCATAGTATAAGCCCAATTTCAACTCGGCCCTGCACTTTTCAACTTAATGTTACTGAACTAGTCTGAAATGAACTTATATAAAGTTGAGCTCAATTGATTTTTTCCAACGTAAACTATTAACTTACTTTTGCTGAATTGAATTTACATTCCTTGAATTCTAAACTAACTTTTTCAAAACTGAATTGAATCAAACTTATTATTGTTGAATTGAACTTATTTTTGTTTAACTAAACTGAATTTATTATTTAACAAGGTTGAAATGAATAGGGCTTAACGGTTTAGAAGTTATGGCTAATTTCCCTAGGAACCGCTGAAATCATCACAAAATGACATGATGCTCTTCATAGACTTCAAGTGATTGTTGGGGTAACGGGTCTAAATGAAGACTTTTGCACAAGTTCCGGCCTTTGCTAATTGGGCTTATACACCGAATCAAATGTTTAGAGCTAATGTAATAAGTCGCAGGGTAGGTGCTACAAAGCTCCCCTGACTTGTACCGGATCACGTTAGGAAAACCTAAAGGAGGAAGTGCTATCATGCAAATTTTCATCTCATGGGATCCAACCAGATGTTAGGAGGTGGCATGTATTATAGAAATTATCCTAATTTTGACTTTGGTCAAATTATCTATTGATAGCTCTTATGAATTATTTGATTTTTGACTCTGAACTAATATCATTGTCATTGTTGATCAGTAGAATGCATGATCCATTTCACTTAGACTTGATGTGAGCTCAAGCATGGAAAATGCCTTCGATTAGATAACAACTATGCACAGACTTTGTAGGTATCCTTTGGATATGTTTCATCACTAGTGAAGCCAAACATTGAACTCTGGGGTGTCGAACTATAATATAACACTAAATTTAAGAGAGGTCTCAAATCCATCAAGTTTCATCTTCAAATTCCCAATTGGATTTTCGAACTCATAAGTTTATCAAATTCAAGTCCCATTTGACCATTTTCAAAATAGTATTAGCATAATTATTAGACAAAAATTTGACTAGGATCCTAAACTAAATAAATTATTTAGCTTTGAGCTTGATTATAAACAAGAATTAGGATTAGGCGAATTTGAAATAAAAAAAGAAAAGGGAAATCAAGGTTGGGTGAATTTGAAGTTAGTATAAAAGAAAAGGGAAACGGGACAGCTTTAGGGAAAAGGAGCGTGTTGCAACCTCTAAGAGTAAAACCAATGACCAACTGAAAATAAGAGAGACACCTTACCAGCAAACCAAACAACAACTATCTATATAACTATGTATAAAATTGAGTGATTTCACAGGTGTGTGCCAAGTGTTATAACTTTATTGATTGGCATATTAGTATTTTAATTCATTTTGTGTCTTTTATCATATATACAATTCTTTTTCTATTTTTTATATACTTCATAAAACCTTTCACTTTCTCCTTAATCAATTACTTGAAAATATCATTAATAAACGTTTACTTTCATATGTAAAAATAATACATACGTGAATCTAAAATATTCAATAGATACAAAGATTATTCAACTAACAAATTTAAATCATCAAAATAGCATTGTTGATGAAGTACTAATTTTAGACATTGATATATTGTTTAACTGAACCCTTGCATGGCAAGGGGATAGTTCTAGTTGATATCTAAGCTCAGCTTTTGATATATAATATTTTTCATTCAAAAACCTGGGGAGGCACCATGGCCCAAGAACTTTAGGCAAGGCTAGGTTGGAGATGCTTGTAATGGCAAAATCCTTAAACTTGAATATTGTCATAGCAAGAGGGGACAATGTGTCTAGGCTCTTATGATTCCTAGAGAAATCAATCTCCAAAATTAGCGCTTATCACCATGAGAGGTGAAAGCTCCTACTCTATGGTGATGAGTCCAATTTAAAGGTCATTCCTTTATGTAGACTCTTATAAAGGATATTGTAGAAACGTTCAATGTGATGCTCCATTGGGGAGAGGACGGGTAGGTATATAATTCGGGAACAAAGGTCAAGAAGAGAGTGATACATGTGGTGAGATATGCTTGTGGGATTTTGGGATCACCTACAAGAAAATGATTAATTTTGTGTAGGATTAGTGGCATAATGATAACATGTATCATATATCATATCATATATATCATATTAAAAGTTGGATTGAATTCATGTATAAGTGATATATAAGTTTTCCATGTAGGATGCCACATAGCCATGTGAGATACTTTAATACAACATAGGATGCTAGATGAAATTTAAAATAAAAAGAAAATACTATGTAGAATTGATGTAAATTTAATACAATATTAATTCTATTCAATAAGGTAGCTTCTCACATATCTTCCTATTATTTAATAATAAAATATAATCAAAAAATAAATATGATTTAATGATGCAAATACAACAAAAAAAATGTGAGTTAGTTATTAATTAAGAACAAGAAAGTATGTTATTAGTAGGGAACAAACTAAAGAAGACTCGCTTTACTTTTGCATCAACAAAATAATTTAATACATCAATTTATTGTTTGCTTTTTTATAAAAAAATATATTCTCCTAATAATATATTAAAAAATTATTTAATTCACACCCTTACATCGTAAGCGTATAACCCTAGTTTGATAAATGATTAAAAGCTGAGGGATTTGTGGGGGCGTGAGAAAATAGTGTGGAAGGAAGGGCTTAAGAAAATAGTGTGGGGGTTGGTGGTGGAGCGAGGAGGTTGTTTCTAGAGCTTTTGTTCAAGAGTAGTGATATGGGTCTTGGGGGAGGACAAAAAATAAGTGTCTTTCCTAATGTGTAATTGCCACGTAAATATACAATTGAAATGTTTAATTTTTTTTTATTTTGGGATAGAAAACAACATGACTTGGGAAGAATCGTGGTAATTCTATAATTTAGGAAATTTTAGGCAAAATTGTACAGAAATAGAAAAGTGAAAGGACTAAATATGTAAATAAATTTGGTAATAGAATTTTTATGCCCATTAAATTTGAAGATTTGATATGCAATTTTTCATTTAAATCAAGATATTTTTGAAAAAAAATAATTAAAATGAATAACTCTTTTTCCTAATGTGATTTACGTCGTTCATTTTTCTTTTACACTTATCACTACAATGTATGATTTTTTTTACAAAAATTTATATATTTTTTTTTTAAAAAAAATAAGAGATCTCATAAAACGAAAATAGTTATTTGAGTGCCTTCATGTAAATAGAAATATTTGATGGCTTGAAATTCTTTTGAGTAAGGAGAAAAAATTAATCTCACTCTCTTGAAGGAATGAAAAAAATTTTGTGAGAAATGCCGTTTGGGTAAAATATGGAGCGAAATATTAGGAAGTGGAAAAAAAAAAGCAGAGAAAATCGGTAACAAATCCGAAAATAAATATTAGAAAAAGATAATGGTTTCAATGTAAATATTTTTCAAACTACTTAGTAACTACCCACTCTCCTCTAGAATCATATGGATGATGGGAGTCCATTAAGGATGAAAGTTGAATGCTGAAGAGAGAAATTAGACTAAGAACGAAATCGCTTCTCTTTAATCACAGCAACAAATCCAATTCCAAATATCACGGCTAGCAAACAGCATATTTGAATGCTGCTTCCAGAAGAGCAACTATATAAATACTCATTGAAATCGAATAGAAGACATTGAGGAAAGAAGTGCCCAAACAACATTAAGAACGAATCATTAGCAACCCTAGTCTCTCTTGGCCAGAAGTGAAAATGCTGATACTGTAATCTCTCTCCGCAAGAAGCCCAAATAACAGATTCGTTACTTTCATATCTTTGACATGAGGTTGAAGATGTTGGGGGTAAATAACCTGAGAAAAACATTGCCTTAATTGTTGTGAATGTAAGAGATGAGGTTGAGAGGGGGAAGGTGGGGGGATGAACATATATGTCAAGAGGTTGAAGGTGTTGGGGCTAGAAAATTACATTAGAAAAATATTGCTTTAATAACTTTGAACCTTGGAGATGAGGTTGAGAGGGGAAATGAGAGGGGATGAACTAATAAAGTGGGAATACCTTTTACACCTAGAGACTAGCTATGATAAGACACAAGCATGAGTTTTTAATTCTTGCAAGCAAAATTAGTGAGGTCTAATTCAATGGAGAGCGTCCTTTTTATTCGTGAAATCTCTTTTAATTTAAACTAATATAGAATTCACCTTACATATTTGACGTGTTTTAGTTTCTTGCTGAGTTTTTTTTTGGGGGGTTAAAACAATGTAGATTATGCAGAGGGGCCTCTTTTTAGGCCCTCTTCGTTAAAGGTACGGACAATGCATGAAGCTTCTTAATATCAAATAGTATCTCAACTATGAATGGCATGTCAAACAGGTTACTGGTATGCGCAATTAGTTCTAGATTGATTATTGTAAAAGTTGAAATTGCAAGCTTGAAATCCTAAAATGTTATCCATCCCAAATGTATGAATTGGAAGTGCAATAATTTACGCCTACATATTTGAAACTGTGTTGACTATTGATTAAACTTAGTGATGATTTTTTTTTTGTTGGGAACATATAGGAAATATTTGCACCAAGTTTTGGTTCAACTTTTCTCTTTACCCTAGCATTAAGTAACTGAGAAGGGGGTGTTTGTTGTAAGAGTGGTAGTTTGTGAATCTCAGCTATGATAAGACACAAGCACTAGTAAGAGAATAAGGCGTTTATACTAAATATGAGATATTTTATAAGTAATTCTACTCTTGCATTTAATGGTGCAAAAGTTGGTGGCTATTTGAGGGAGTACCGGAAACATTTTATAAAAGTGGTATGCGCAATTCTATATGCATATGTCATTAGTAACTGATTATAGAATTACTTTGTTCATTTTCTTTATTTTTGGTACAAGTGATTATATCTCGTTGATGTGGTAATGTTCAACTTATTAAGTGTGCTTAATGCTAAATATACGCATTCAAATGTAGGTACTACTTTGTCCTATATCATTGAAAAATTAAGTTAATGTTTCCACGACTCAAATTACTTCTTAATTGAATGTGTCTTTTCCAACTTGTTTTGTGTATTCATTTTAATGTCACTTGTTAAGTAGTATACAACTTCATTGTAGTTGCCTTAATGGAGTGAAATTAAATTTTCCACTTGATTAATACGATATAATAATATACCTGAAGCAAAATTAGACAAGTAATTAGGATTGGCAGTTAACTTTCTTTCTTTAAAGACTCCATTACCTATGCAAATGGTTCTAATTTGTCATTTTTAAGTTTTATTTGATTGCAAAGTTTACAAAAGTGGATATGTTTTGTCACATGATTATTGATTACCATATATGTAACCTTTAATTAATTAGTTAGTTAGTGTTTGGAATAATATTAATCTAAATAACAAAGAAATTATTCGTTAATTTCTTCATGCAAGCCGAGTATCTAGCAGGAAAATAAACGTCGGTCTATTTGATCAAGGAATGATATTGGTATTATATTTCACAAACTTTGAATCCCAACAATTAACTCTATCTTATTTGATTTAAGTAATGATCTAGCGTTGTTTGGTTTGTTGGAGAAGTTAGATTTTAGGAGAACTTATTTTATTTGCATATGAAGGAAGACATACCATCTTTCATTAATTCTGGCATTATTTGGTTTCCACTTATGACAAGATAGTTTAAATACTTCCCTTAATTACTAAAATTCATTGTGTAAAATTTGTATCACCACTTTATCTCACTTATCTAATGAAAATATATAGGAACAATTATTTCAAAGGCAATGGAATTATCAGGATTTGAACACGAAAATGATAGTGTGGAGGATATGTCAAGTGGGAGAAATGATGAAGTAAATAAAGACATAGAACATAATATTCCTAAAGTCGATGAAGAAGTTGTTGTTCCAGCAGTGGGCATGTCATTTTCTACAATGAATGAAATGCATGCACATATGCGAAAATATGCATATCCAAAAGGTTTTGGGGTTGGAAAGTATCACAATACCAAAGATGATGAGGGAAATCTAAAACGTCAAATGTATGCTTGCAGTCACGCTGGTACAAGAAAAGCAAAGGATTTGAAGAGGGAGAGGTGATTTCATAGGTGTGTGCCAAGTGTCATAACTTTATTGGTTGGCATGTTAGTTAGTATTTTAATTCATTTTGTGTCTTTTATCATATATACAATTCCTTTTCTATTTTTCATATACTTCATAAAACCTTTCACTTTCTCCTTAATCAATTACTTAGAATTATCATTAATAAAAGTTTACTTTCATATGTAAAAATAATACATACGTGAATCTAAAATATTCAATAGATACAAAGATTATTCAACTAACAAATTTAAATGATGAAAATACGATTGTTGATGAAGTACTAATTTTAGACATTGATATATTGTTTAACTGAACCCTTGCTTGGCTAGGGGATAGTTCTAGCTGATATCTAAGCTCAGCTTTTGATGTACAATATTTCTCATTCAAAAACCTAGGGTGGCATCGTGGCTCAAGAACTTTAGGCAAGGCTGGGTTGGAGATGGTTGTAATGGCAAAATCCTTAAACCTGAATATTGTCACAGCAAGAGGGGACAATGTGTCTAGGCTCTTATGATTCCTAGAGAAATTAATCCCTAAAATTAGCGCTTATCACCGTCAGAGGTGAAAGCTCCTACTCTATGGTGATGAGTCCAATTTAAAGGGCATTCCTTTATGTAGACTCTTATAAAGGATGTTGTAGAAATGTTCAACGTGATGCTCCATTGGGGAGAGGACGGGTAGGTGCATAATATGGGAACGAAGGTCAAGAAGAGAGTGATAGATGTGGCGAGATATGCCTATGGAATTTTGGGATCACCTACAAGAAAATGATTAATTTTGTGTAGGATTAGCCGCATAATGATAACATGTATCATATATCATATCACATATATAATATACAAAGTTGGATTGAATTCATATATGAGGGATACATAAGCATGCCATGTAGGATGCCACATAGCCATGTGAGATACTTTAATACAATATAGGATGCCAGATGAAATTTAAAGTTAAAAGAAAATACTATGTAGGAGTGATGTAAATTTAATACAATATTAATTCTATTTAATAAGGTAGCTTCTCGCATATCTTCCTATTATTTAATAATAAAATATAATCAAAAAATAAATATGATTTAATGATGCAAATACAATAAAAAAAATGTGAGTTAGTTATTAATTAAGAACAAAAATGTATGTTCTTAGTAGGAAACAAACTAAAGAAGACTTGCTTTACTTTTGCATCAACAAAATAATTTAATACATCAAGTTATTGTTTGACTTTTTTATAAAAAAATATATTCTCTTCATAATATATTAAAAAATTATTCAATTCACACCCTTACATCGTAACGGTATAACTCTAGTTTGATAAATGATTAAAAGCTGAGGGATTTGTGGGGGCGTGAGAAAATAGTGTTGGAGGAAGGGCTTAAGAAAATAGTGTGGGGGTTGGTGGTGGAGCGAGGAGGTTGTTTCTAGAGCTTTTGTTCAAGACTGGTGATATGCGTCTTGGATGAAGATAGAAAATAGATGTCTTTCCTGATGTGTAACTCCCACGTAAATGTACAGTTGGAATGTTCAATTTTTTATTTTATTTTGAGGTCGAAAACAACATGACTTGGAAAGAATCGTGGTAATTCTATAATTTAGGAAGTTTTAGGCAAAATTGTACAAAAATAGAAAAGTGAAAGGACTAAATATGTAAATAAATTTGGCAATAGAATTTTTATGCCCATTAAATTTTAAGATTGGATACACAATTTTTCATTTAAATCAAGATATTTTTGAAAAAAAATAATTAAAATGAATAACTCTTTTTCCTAATGTGATTTACATCATTCATTTTTCTTTTACACTTATCACTATAATGTATGGTTTTTTTACAAAAATTTGTACATTTTTTTAAAATAAAAAAATAGAGATCTCATGAAACGAAAATAGTTATTTGAGGGCCTTCGTGTAAAGGGTGCCTGTGTTTGTCAAAGATCATTTTGGGCTAGAATGTCTTCTACGCAAAGAAGTGAGTATGAATTCATATTTCGATGGATATGTTCATAGGAAAACCACACTACAAACTTTGTGGAGCAATTTGAGATTGCTCTTGGTGATAAAATTGAAAAAGAGATTAAAGAAGATGTTGCATGTATGAACGAGACACTTAAATGCCAAACGAAGTTTGCAATTCAAGTGCAATTCCAATAGGCATACACACATAATTTGTATAAGAAAGTGCAAGACGAACTCAGTGCAATTATGTATTGTGATGTTGATTTAGTGAAGGATGATGAACTCACAGCTGAGTACAAGGTCACTAAGAGAGAAGATCATGCAAATGGCACAATAAGTAAGAAAGAGTATCTTGTGGTATACAACATCTCCAATGGTGATGTAGATTGCATATGTAGAATGTTTAGCTGGAAGGGGTTGCTTACTAGACATGCTTTCAAAATTCTATTGAAAAGGGATGTGACTTTAGTGCCCGAAAACTACATCTTACGCAGTTGGAGACAAGATGTGAAGAGAGAACATAATAAGATAAAACTAGTAGGTGTAGGGGGAAAGTGGGCGCCTGAAATGAAGAGGCAACGATATCTACAAAAGCTTTTCTACAAAGCCACTAATCTTGCAATTGATTCACCTGAGAAATACGAGTTCTTGGCATAATATATCAAAAAGGTGACCAAAAAACTAGTAGGTGGAAGTTAGGCGACATCTACAAGCATGCAGCAGATAGAAGGGGTTGGGGATTGTCTGAATAAAGAAAATTATGATGATGCTAATGACACAATGGGCGGTGCAGGAAAAAAAATGCCTTGATCCAAGATTATGCAATTTAAGAGGGTGTCCAAAGGCAAAAAGAGCAATGTCACTTGCAAAAATGCTTAAAAGGGGAAAAAGCAAGAAAGAAAGATCATGCCAATCTAATAAGCCACAGTTGGTGCTAAATCAATCAACCCCAGATATTATGCTAAGAAAATTGATTGTTCATAAAATGTTAAAATATGTGAAACAAACTCATTACTAATTATTGATTGGTTCTGCAGATTCCAACTACACCATTTTTCTCACAAGAGGGTAATGATATGATGCATGATCAAACTCCATTACACATGATCAACTTAATTGGCTAGGTATTATTTATTTTATGCCACTTCTCAAAACGAAAGATTTTATTTTACACCAAGCTTTTTATAAATGAATGTAACAATTTCGTAGATGATGATAGTGGTTTTTTTCTCTTTCCAGGGTGGTGAGGACTCAAACGATCGCGAAAGGAGGACAAACTTTCTCCAATCGACGGAAATTGGCATCACTGGACAAAATCATGCATCTAATAATATTTGGCACTCCCGCTCCATCAATATATTTCAGTAAGTTATTTAGAATATATTTACTTGCAATAGTTATATCCCTATTGACTTATTTCTATTGATGGGTGTGCATTATATTATTCTTGGTATTAGCATTTGCTAACACAATTATCTTGCATAGGCCATTCAAGATCCACATACTATAGGAAGTATGACTGCGCTTCTTCAAATGATGGAAGCAGGAGCAGGACCTACCAACATTATTAATATAATGTTCTTTCTACATTAATGTACTCAAAATCTAGAATATATTATTCATGTTATGGTTTTTAACTTCTTTGTTCTACAATTGGGCTAAGGTTTAAATAATAGTACCATACTCACTAACTCGATTAATTGGAGTCTATTGTAGTCGTTAACTCATTATTTTACTTGCATAGGTCAATGAAAATTCAGAAACTGAAGAATACATGTTTAACCATCTTAATCAAATCATAGGAGGAGGATCAGGGGGACAAAGTTAGCATATTGAACTACATGTTTACCTTCTTGGGTTTGAACTTCAGTAGCTCCTTGTTTTGTTGTTTATTTATTATTATTATTATTATTATTATTATTATTATTATTATTATTATTATTATTATTATTATTATTATTATTATTATTTATTTGGATGAGGTTTGCATCTTTTCTATTGGGTTTTCACTTGTTATGTTTGATTTTGTAAGATACACTTGTCATTTTTTATGCTTGAGACTAGTGGTCTTTTTAATTGTCCCATTTTTTAATTTTTGTTTGGGATGAATTTTATTCTTCCCTATTTTTAATTTTTCCGTTTGTTCTAATTTCACTTTTGGCTATATGAAACTATCAATGCGAGGTACTCATGCAAATTTAAAAACTACCATTTTGAAATCACACACAATGTGTGCAAGATTAAATCAGGTATATTTCATCCTATTTCGAAAAATGATTGACCTATATTTTATCCGCCTGCATGCCCGAATAGCCAGATATATTAAGAATCAATTCCCTATTAATATTTAGCCTCACGTGCACAACATATGCACTAGGTCAACTTATTAATAGTACTATATTTATATCACGTTCAATAGAATAAGAGAATTTAAAATTTTTGTGAGAATAAAGAACAACATATTATGAATACGTGAAAAATATAATGAAAGAAATTACAAATTCAATTAGATTTATGACCTGTTAACATTAAATGCAATGAAAACAACTCATTAGGCTGCTTACAACCCTCAGCTCCGTACACCTCACAAACATAAATGACCATAAAGAGCATAAGATCAAAGCCTAAATATGAAATAACATGTGCAGTTACCATAAAACTAAAACTATAATTAAAGACATAAAAATGAAATAAAATTGGGGATGGAGAGAGAGAACCATAAATTCAATCTATTACGACAGGGTCCTCCATGTTAGGGTCTTCTTCGCGTACAATCGAGGTATTAATAGTCGGTTACCATTCGATTTCCTTGCTCATCGACTCTGTAAAATAATTCATTTGGACTGTTGTCGACACTAGCGCTTTGCAAAACCGGTTAACCGGACTTTCAATTAACCGAAAGTCGGTTAACCAAAAATTCGGTTAGTGAAAATACCGAACTGTAACCGAACCGAAATTTTCAGTTAACCGAATATTTGGTTCAGCCAAAATTCAATCCGTAACTGAACCGAAACATTCAGTTAAACACTTTTTCGGTTCGATTAATTGAGTTTCTAGTTTGGTTAACGGTTAATCAATATTTGGGGGGGGGGGGGAAACTACATTTAGTACACCTTTTTCATGTGAAATTAAAACCAAACTCCTACTGTTATGGTACTGAATATTGTGACTATTAACTTTAGAAGCTTGAGGGCAACACAAAACATAATAAAGTAGCAAATAAAATAGCAAGGTGCTCATGACTTATTATCACAGCAGCAGGCAGCCAGGCAGCAGCAAGCTAGCAATGGCCAATGGGTCCTCACTCTCGAGGGCTGGGGTGGGAATTTGGGGATAGGGAATTACAAACTTGAAAACATCTAGTTGTCTTGGGGGAGGGGGTAAAATTGCAGCAGCAATCGTCAGTAATCTTGACTCTTGAGTGCTGGGGAGAGGGAATTACAAACTTGAAAACATTCATAAGTCCATAACCAACAACATAAATTGTCTTGGGGAAGGGGTAAAATACATAAGATGTCTAAACCATAAATTAAAGAACAACAAAGTAGCATCCAACAAGCTCCAACTCATATGTCATCCGATGGAACCATTAACTCATCTATAGCAATTGTAGGTTGCTCCATTGTCAAGTCATGGCAACCTAAAATTAAAAGTGCGAATAATAAGTTTATGACTATACATATAATAATAATAATTAATAAGAGCAACAAAATCAATAGTTAATATGATCAAATACGTTTAGTCCCTGAATCAGGCAGACAGACATGCCAATCAGCAGGTGAAGAACAATAACACAATCCACATTCCACAGAGACAATAATCTGCCAAGTGCCAACCAGACATGCCAATCAACACACTCCAATAAAATGAACCAACACAAAGAGAATTCTTCGCCCAGAAATTGTACAAGTAGAGATGCAAAACAAATCGAAAGAAACTTACCCCAAATCGAAACAGATTTAAACCCAAATCGAAACAAATTGCACAAGCAGAGATGCAAAACCAATCGAAACAAATTGTACAAGTAGAGATGCAAAACCAATCGAAACAAATTTACCACAAATCGAAACAAATTTAAACCCAAATTGAAACAAAGTTAAACCATATTAATCGAAACAAATTGTACACGCATTAAACCCAAACAGTAGCCACATCGAAAGTCAAAATCAAAGATCGAAAATGAGAGTTACTGACACCAAAATCCAGATCTGAGAGTTAGGAACTCGGAACCTTGAAGGCTAAAGCTAGTCGCAAACGTTGCCGAAAAACAAAGCTCGCCAAAAACGAACCCTGAAATAAACCCAGAAAACGTCGCAAAATACATTTTAGATATGAGAATTTGACCAACGTTTAAAGGTTTGGAGAAGAAATCAAAGCAACCAACCTGGAACCCAGAAGAAGTCTCGAACTAGAAGTACTCGAAGTCTCGAAGCCTGGGAGATTCGAACTAGCCGAAAGTCTAGAATGGAAGCCAGACAGGGTAGTCGGACGCCGGCGTAGTGGTGCCAGGCGTGCGTCTGGGGGAGTGGGAGTGTGTTTGGAGGGGAAGGGGAAGCTGGAGTGGGGACTAGGGTGGGTTCTAGCCTTCTGGGTTTTGGCCTGAGGCCTCTAGGTAGACAAGAGTCACGAGAGCGAGAGCCGAGAGGTTGAGAGTCTTAGGGTTTTTTGGCCTTATATACTCAAAAAAATAAAATTAATAAAAATTAATTTTCGGTTTTCCGTTAACTGCGGTTAGCTGAATTTTTTGGACCAGCCGATTCGTAACCGAACTATTAACTGAATTTTTTTCCCGGTTCAGTTAACTGAACCATTTATTTTACAAATTTTACTTCGGTTAACCGGTTTTTTGATCGATTTTTCTGTTTTTCGGTTCGATTCTCGATTTCAGATTTTTCTGCACACCCCTAGTCGACATAACCTTGGGAGTGGTTACACTCTTCTTCAAAAATTTTCCGAAGGGTTGAAAACTAGTTCAATTGCGATAAAGTATTTACTACAACATCTCCACCAAGCAATGGGTTTTCAACAATGTTGCATATGAAAAACCTAATTTCTATTAAGTCGCGAACATGCTGCTTTCTCTTCTACATTGCCATGACAAATTACCACTATAAAATAGACTATATTTGACATATTGTGCTTATGGCAATCAATTGTTTAATCACTAGCTATTAGCTAATTTTTATATTGTTATTTATACTCCTACCTTTGTCGTCTAAATCTACCCATTTATCCCCACTCACTCACTATGTGCAACCACTTCTACCACTCATTACAAAAACTAATAACAAAAGAAATCGTAAACACCCAAAGGCCAAAACGTGGTTACTTGTTGTCAGCACATTGATATGATATGATTTTTGATGGGGCAAAAGATAAGGCACATATATAGCGTTTGGTTGAAAGTAATGCAATTATTATGCAATGGAATCAATCATGTAATGCAATTGTTAGTGTAATAGAATGGGATAATAATTACATTACAATGTTTGGTTATAATGTTTTTACAAGTGTAATGGAATGAATTCATCTACAAATAGTACTTAATTTTACACGTGACGTAAAGTACTTGCAATTCAATTCGCATTTTGATTTTGCCTATTTTAATTATTTGTAGCATTGTTGATAACTATCATCTAATATCTTATCATCATGATTACGATGTTTCACATGAGACGTACTTTACTCTATTTCTTCTAGATTACAATAATGTAATATTGTTTAAGTTTATCAAGTAGAGATAAGATGATGATGATGACGACGTGAGAGAGAGACATGATGTCTAGAACGTATAAAAATATAGTTACAATAATAAGAACATAGTCTAGGTTAAACTTTATCTAATATGGAGAGGGGTGAGTGGGGCTTTAAAATTTTTAAAAAATGGTATCAAAGTAATAAGAGAGGGGGAGTAGAGGAGAGACAATGGGGAGAAGAGAGAGAAAGTTTTCAAATATAATAGTTTATAGTTGGATACACTTTGATTCAAAGGGATGCAATCACAATTGTTTAGGAAAAGTCAAGTAATTGAAATTGCATTGATTGAAGTAAATGTGATTACAATGCAATCTTGATTACATTCCTTAGTAGTAACCAAACATTGTAATGAAATCATTATTACCATTTTAATTGCATTACCACTTCGATTACATAGAACCAAACAAGCCAATAGGGTCATAGGGAATACTTTTCTTTAATTGAAAAATAAAACAACACATTCCATTAAAGTGCTAGGCATGGTGTGCATTAATGAGGGATAGATGGAGTTCATGCCCCAACACATAACACTATTAAATTCTTCCTCTTTCACAATTATTTTTCCTTTAAACTATTATACTTGTTAAAATTTCGTTCACTTAGAAAAATATCTAACAAATAAATCTTACTTTTTGAATACTTTCCGAAGCTTTACTCTACAAAAAAAAAAGTTCTTTATATTTTCGTAAATAATAATTTTCAGAAGTTAAGAGAGTATAAGGCAATCAAATGTTTTCTCCAATGTTTGGGGGAAATAGTTAATTTTATAAACGAAGAAAAAATACGTCAATAAAAATATTTTCTCTTATTGTTGCAGCTAACAAATTATGAAAAATTCAATTGAAATATATTCCTTATTTTTTGGAAAATAAAACTACTGTAAATTAAGGGATTATAAATCAATCACAATTTTTCCCCTAATTTTTTAGTCAAAAATAAATAACAAGTAAAAATTATAAATAAAATATTTTCCTTTTTTCGACACAAAATACCTATTATTATAAATTAAGAAAATATAATCCAATATTCTAAAACTAATTTGCACAATTAGTCCCTTTTACAATCTATTTTTACATCACATCCTAACATTTGTTTTAAATACAATATGGACCCCAATGATGCGACAATATTTGTTTTAAAACTGAAATTATTTATCTATTTGGCAAATGTCACGTAGAAGCAAAACACTTAAAAAGTATCTTGTTACAAGACATTTATCATTTTTATTTGTTCAATTCCTCATTCATGGAATTGCCTTTGATGATGATGTTAATAGAGATGATGATGGGCTGAGTAAGTTGGAGGGAAAGCTGCAGGAGAGCAAGATACACAAGAATAGAAAGGAGTAGGCTGTACATGTTTGTGCCCATGTTTAATTCAATGCAATCAGATTCAGGTCCTTTTAAGATTTTTGCAATGTAATTTGATACTATCTAATTGTATTGGTTTTTTTTTTTTCTTAGGGCCAGTTGATTGTAATTATTGTACTGATATAGAAATCTATTCATTCCTCTATCTTAGAGGGGAATTATAGGATGTGATTTTAAGTGTCGTATAATTATGTAAATTTTATTTTGGAAGTCAATGGACGATGGTTAACCAATTATTGGCTGTGCATTTTCGGTTGACAAGTTGCATTATGTTATATTTTTCTTTTATTCAATTCCCTATGATTAATTGATCCCTTTTCTTTGAGTCTTGGAGCAGATTTGCAGAAATTATCACCAAGTATTGCGAGAAAATATTTAGGGATATAACTACGGCTGTTAAAAGCTGACCCGATACGATTACCGATCCGAATCAAACACGAAATTAAGTGGGTTTGAATAAAGATTTTCAACCTGTTTAATTAAATCAGTTGACGCATTTAACCTATTTAAGTAACTGGGTCAGATTCAGGTTGAAAATTTTGACATGAAAAAAATACCTATTTAACCGATTTAATTAAACAAATTAAATAGGTCGACCTATTTACCAAATTACTATTTATTTTTTGGGAAAAAATTATGAAAAAGTAGAATTTAATCAGTCGATCTGTGTTTTGGGGTTGTGGTTCTTGAGATCATGGACAATGGTTGCTTTGTGATGATATATTGAACTTAAAAGAATTGTTTATAATGTTCCATAGTCATATTTTAGACGATATATTAAGTGGGTAAATGGGTAGCCGGATAACCTGAACATGACCCGTTTATATTAAATAGATTAATGAGTAAATTTCAGGTCAACCCGTTTAAAAAATAAATGGGTACAAGTCAAGGTTTGCAACCCGTTTAATAAACGGATTATGTTCAGGTCGAGAATTTTTCGACCCTTTTAAGTTCGACACGAGTACGAACTCAATCTGACCTGACCTATTTGACAGCCCTAATAACTAGGAAAAAAAAATTTAATGGTCATTTAACTTTTCTTTAAGGTTTTATAAAAATAACTGAAGTTCAAAAAGGATTTAGAAAATCATTAGAGTTTAATATTGGGCATAAATGATTACAAGACTTCTGTTGTCTTTTTCGTAAATAATATTTTCATTTGTTTCTCTAAAAAAAAAATAATCGAAACTCTTAAAGTTAATACCTTTCCACAAGTACATTCATTTCTCTCGGTGGTAGGAATGTGAAAAGGGAACACCTTGCCTGGAATTTGTAGTTGTCATCTTTCAATGCAAGAGGGTAATTAATCTGATGGGTTGGAAAGTCAAAATTTCCCGTTGATTTTGTGCCCCCTTATTCATCTCTCTTTCTCTCACCAAACCCAGTGTTCCTGATTCTGTGTTGCGTGCTGTTCCTGCTACTGCCCCAGTCCCAGTGCTGCTTCAAGCGCCAACTAATCTTCGGCGTTCTCCCCCTCCTTTCCGTGCACGGTAAGTTCTTGAAGCTCTGCAAGATCACCATTTTTGCCTGAAGGCTCCTCCATCTACACTGTCTCACATTCCCTAACCATGTCTTTTTTCTGTCAATTCATTATACAACAAAAACAACTCTCAGTGTGGTTCCTGCTTTTCTGTCAATTCATTATATTATTGCTTAATTGTGATTAATCTAGAGTCATCTTTGCCAATATTTATTCCTAAAATCCCTAACCATGTCTTTTTTTCTGTCAATTCATTATATTATATTGTTGCTTTATTGTGATCAATCAGGATTCTAATCCGATCGGTTTTAAGCTGCACTTTTGTTTTAAATGACACCTTGAAAGTTGAAACTGAGGAATTCTTGTGCAAACTCTTAGCTTGGGGTGTCAGCTATCCATTGCCCCCCAAAAAAGGCCAAATTCCCCATGAAGCGCAGAAACTGTATGCCACGAGTTGACTGGATGATTTTAATAGGCTTCAGTGATTGTTGGGAAAGTTTGAATGCAAATTTTAGTACAAATTCTGTCCTTATTAGCTGTATATTTTGTATATATTGTTATCTTTGGATAATATTGTCAATAGCATTATTCTAGGTAGCTTCCTAGTAATTAGGGGATTTCTTAATATTGCCTTCTGTTATTATGCTCATGAGAAGTTGTATATAAACAGCAACCCAATCAATGAATGAGCAACACAAAAATTACTTTGCTCAAAATTCCTTGTGTTTTCTTTTATTCTTTAGTCCTTTCCTTATTGGAGTCACATCTTCTATCCGATGTCTAGAACTGTGATAAGCCGGCAAAACCAATGCTGCAAAACTGTCTTCTGAGTTCTGACCCATATTGTGTCGAGTTTAGGAAAACTTAAAGGGCTAGTGCTGTTAATGGCGGAGCCACTAGGGGGCAAGGGGGTCAATTGATCCCCCAACTTTTTGGGATTTTTTTTTTTTAATGTGGGATGTTCTAGTGAAAACAAAAAATACATATATATTAATTAGCTCTTAGATATTTCATAAGGGAGTGCATAACAGACTGGTTGGTTACCCATTTCTTTGTGTGGGAGGTTGCGGGTTCGACTCCTTGTACTGCTTTTTGTGTAATTTTTTTGAATCTTTTTAAAAGTCTGTCGAATGACGATATCATACTTTACTTTCAAAACATGAGATTTCTTTGAAGACAATTTTCTTGAATGTATTAGCTACGCACTTCATTTTTAGAACTACTAAAGTTTATGTTATGTGTATTATTAATCTCGCCTCTTTTGCTTTGAATCTTGGCTCCGGCCCTGAGTGTTGTCATGCAAATTACTAAAACTATGATGTGATCTAGCCAGCCCACTTAGGACTTGGTTTTTATTATGGGAAGTTACCCTGGGTTTGGCTTTCGTCAGTTCATTTATCCATGGCCCTCATGAGTTATCCTGACCATAAATAGATACCCTTGTCTCTGAAGTCGGTCAGTAGAACGCAACTGTGTGACTTTGACATGGTATGAGCTAAAATAGGAAAAATATCTCTGTTGAGTTAACAATCGTGTGGATGCCCTTTGGATATGTTTTATGCAAGTTGGCCTATTTCATGAATTTCCTAAAATATATAGCTTGGCTTTCCACAAAGAAAATGGTTTGATGTGATTTGATCTTAAGTCTCTATTTCGAGATGAATAGTTTTGTCACATAATATGCATCTTTTAACCGTTTCTAGAACCAATGAATTTGGAACCTTGTGACTTTTAAATTGTAACTGTTGGCAAGAAGCTTTAGGCTTGGTTTGGGAAGAGAAAGTTCTCCATATGTTGCTGATAAGTGAAAAGGCTACTTGCTTGTTGCATAATATGTAACTTTTCTGTGTTGGAAGCTGTCTTTAGAATTGTAGAATACGGTAACCTTATGAGTCTGAAAATGAAATACTGTGTTAGTGAGAAGCCTTGGCTTAATCTAGGAAGAGAAACGTTTTTCAGTAAGCTGCTGACAAAGGGGCAGGCAAGACATGAGAGAGATCTAATGACCTCCTAACATGGAAGCGAGTAAGTTCGATGGACTGAGAGGATACATCTGCCCTGGAATAGAATAGGATTTCGTGGCCGAATAATGCTATGACCCTCCCTTAGGATAAAATGGGCCAGGTAGTTGAGTGTCCGTGATTTAGCATCAGAGATAGGGTCTACCTGCCGGCCCACCAGTCTGTCAGATTCTGGTCCCTACTTGGCATGATAATTAGAAAACTTTTCCGTTGGGTGAGGTTTTGGTAGTTGAGTGATCTTGTGGTAAACAAGTTAGATTGAACTACAGTATCAACACTACACCCATGGAAACAAGGTTTGAGAAGCTCGAATTAGGCGACATTAACCCCACAGGCAGGGAGGCTGTGAGAGATTGAACAATTAGACAATTTCACTGGAAAGTCATGGGTTCTAGTTTGACAACCTGGTTTGTGAATTGTTTGGATATTTCTATTTATCCTCCAGATGTTTGAAATGGATTTAATTAAGTGTATTTTGCTTGAATGCTTGTTACTGTGCTTTGGTTTATTGTTTTAAAATTCGTTGTTTTTAGGTGACAGCACTCAACAAGCGGTGCGGCAGGCTTCTTCCGTTCCCTCCATCAAATCACATAAATGGGAAGACAACGACAGTACACCCCATGCAACATTCTCTGTTAGGAATAAATTCAGGATAATAGGATGTAACAACGAAAACAGAA
>JACYFF010010365.1:46924608-46936938 GCA_017589665.1 Selenicereus undatus | reverse complement strand
TTTTTACGTGGAAACCCAATGTGGGAAAAAAACCACGGACGGCGACAGCACACCGACAAATTTCACTATGAGAAGAGTATTACACCACAATCACTTCAGTGATCAAGAGCAGAATTACAATACTCTCAATTGTATTCTCTCTCAAATAATCTTACTCTCTCAATGTGTTTTTCCTATTCCTTTTCTTCTGATTGATTATTGAAACAAGGTCCTTGACCCCCTTTATATAGGGTCTGTGGGGTAGGGTTTCCCCCTTGACAACCCTAGCCGCCACCTTCCAAAAACCGACATCACGCGAACCCTAGCCGCCATCTTAAGTCGGCGCCCTGGCACGGCCGTGCCGTGCCATGTGGCACGACCGTGCCTCATGGCACGGGCACCCCATGCCAATTTGCTGTCCGCTCCGTTCTTCGGTCTTCTTCGACGCAGCACGCCCGTGCCCATGCAGCATGGTCACCCCGTGCCAAAACTCGAGATTTTGGGCCATAAAGCCCAACATTCTCCTGACTGGTGGAGCAGGCTTCATTGGTTCTCATGTCTGTAACTTCCTAGTCAAAACCTACCCTCACTATCACATCGTCGTCCTTGACAAGCTCGACTACTGTTCCAACCTCAACAACCTTTTCTTTTCTCTGCCTTCACTCAACTTCACCTTCATCCATGGTGATGTATGAGACCTCGCCTTCCTCCGCTCCCTTTTGGCCTCACACTCTATTGACACTGTCCTCCACTTCGCTGCCCAAACCCATGTTGACAACTCCTTCCACCATTCTCTTCATTTCATCCTCAACAATGTATATGGCTCTGGTTCACTCCTCCTTGCTGCTGCTGCCACTGGAGTCCGCCACTTTGTCCATGTCAGCACTGATGAGGTCTATGGCGAGTCTTTTGATGATGAGAGGATGAGGGAGGATTCATCTCTCCTTCGCCCTACAAATCCCTATGCTGCAACCAAGGCTGGATCTGAGATGCTTGCGATGGCAGCAGCCAAATCATTAAAACTGAAAATCATCACCACCAGAGGGAACAACGTATATGGGCCTTTCCAATTCCCAGAGAAATTGATCCCAAACTAACACTTCTCAGCATGAGAGGTGATAAGCTCCCAGTTTATGGTGAGGGGTCCAATTTGAGGTCTTTCCTCTATGCAGAGGATGTCGCATAAGCTTTTGATGTGATTCTGCACTGGGAAGAAGATGGGGAGGTGTACAATATGGGGGCAAAGGTGGAGAAGAGAGTGATTGAGGTGGCAAGGGACATTTGCAAAATTTTGGGGATCAGCCACGAGAAGATGATTGACCATGTCGATGATCGGCCTCATAATGACCAGGGTTACTTAATTGATGATCGGAAGCTGAGGGAGTTGGGGTGGAGGGAGAAAACAGAGTGGGAGGAAGGGTTGAGGAAAACGGTGGAGTGTTACAAAGAGAATGGCGGTTCATGGTGGAGTGAGGAGGTTGTTTCTAGGTCTTTGGTTCCCCAGCCGTGGAAGGTTCCATTGGATAATGGCTGTGGTGATGATGGTGGGTTAAGTAAGCTGCAGAAGCTGGATGAGAGTGAAAGCAAGGAACCGATTAGGAAGGAGTAGGCTGTAAATCTTGTAACCAATGGCCATGTATGATTCAGGGTAATTGTATTTAATTCATCCAAGAAAGTTTTATTGTAATTTGATGGATTCTCGCGTTTACATGATTCCATGTAATCTTCTTTTAGAAAACTGAGAGAAGACAATGAAGATGGTAATGCATTTAATTTTGGTTTGTTACTTGTATTCATATTATTTATTTATTTATTGCTTGACCCCTTGTGCTCTGTTGATTATCATTGCGATATGTATCGGTAAACATTACCTGCATAAACATAATGCGACCTGCGTTTTCTGAAAATACATGTTGTCGTGTTGTTTTACAAGTTTTGAGAAGTGGAAGTAGTTTTACGGGTTTTCTTCCATGCTCAAAGTTTTATTCGAGCCCATCTTGACGAATTGGTGAACAGATAGATATGATTTCCTTCCCTTCTCATAGCCAACAAGAGTAATTTCCCTTTTTTTAAAAATCTTTCTTGGGTTTTTTTTTGGGGGGGAGGGGGGTGTTGGGGAATGGACTCCATGACAGATTAATAGGTTTAGTCTCTACACTCTTACAATCTATTTAGAGGAAAGATTGGAAGTTTTGACAATGCACTGCAAGTATAAAACCAATTTTAGAATTGACTTGACAAATACATTAGCAGTGTAAGACTGTAAGCTAATGAACACTGATAAAATGGTCCCACAAATCTTTCATATGAGGTTACCTATATACAATTTTAGAGCTATCTATTATCCGACTCTCTCCTTCCATATCATACAATAATTTTGATGTAAAATCATCTCGTTCTGTATTTTTTTTTATAAAAAAAGCTTAAATCAATATGTACCGATAATCAATCATTTGGAAATGCAATTTGGTTGAATGAGAATGAAAAAGATAACAAAAGTATCTCAAATCCCGTAACCCCCCCCCCCCCCCCCCCAAAAGAAAAGAAAAAGAGAAAAATTCCATACCTACGAGACGGATTAAACCCCTAACAACCATCTTGACCAAATCACTCACATATTATGAAAATCGAATTGAAGTTACTATCAGTAGCTAAAAAGATCAATCTTATTGAACGAGAAATTTATGGATTCAAAGAAGTAAAACTAAAGGATGGATTAACCAAACTGCATGAGAGTTGCTAAAACTTGTGGAAACAAAAATTTCCCTTATATACAAAACCTCAAAACCGAGCTCCCATATTTTGAACCACCCACCCATAGGTCTTAAGTAGTTTGTTAACCCGATTTTGGCCCAGTAATGGTGTAAACTTTCACAAATTTGAGAGCCCACACACCGATAATAGCTTACATGGCAGAAAAATCTTCAAGACTGGGGCCTTTGACGACACTTGGATGGTGTCCCCTTGTCGAATAGTACAAGTAAAATGACAACCATCCACATATACTTTACCTTCTTCAGTAAACCAATAGATGTCCATGGTCTCATCAGGTTTGACCCACCCATGCATTAAGCTGGGGTTTGTGGCTCCAGATGGAATGGGCTCTCTTACCATATACTGGAGGTCCTTGGACAGTATCGGCATAATGGATCCACCGGCAGAGAGCATAGCAGCAGTCGACCCAGCAGCTGTTGAGACTCTTAAACCACTAGACCG
Source organism: Selenicereus undatus (assembly GCA_017589665.1). Taxonomy (NCBI): domain Eukaryota; kingdom Viridiplantae; phylum Streptophyta; class Magnoliopsida; order Caryophyllales; family Cactaceae; genus Selenicereus; species Selenicereus undatus. The sequence continues at coordinate 46,933,743 of JACYFF010010365.1, read as the reverse complement.
ACAATTGACTAAGGAGTTACAAGATTGGCTGTTGTGTCTTAGCCTGCCACAAAGGAGCATAATCACATCATCCAAAACCGAACCAATAACATTACATACAGCCCCGGCCAGGGCAAGGTTATTTGGTCCCTTGCGGGGGGCAGGGCTGCATAGCATTTTCCCCTACAATCTTATTCTAGTACCATGTGAGGGAATCAAGACTAAGATGGTTTGGCCATGTGAAAAGGAGTGTGGGCTCACCAGTAAGGAGATGTGAGACTATTACCATCCCCAGCGGAAACAGAGGGGGAGATCGACCAAAGAAGAGCTTGGATGAGGTGATCAGAGGAGACCTGAAAGCTGTAGGACTAACGGAGGACATGGCTCAAGATAGAAGACTCTGGCGGGGTAGGATTAAGGTCATTGATCGATGAGTATTGTCGGCATAGTGTCTTTCGGTTGTAGTAGGATAGGTGTTGTTACAGGTTCGCGTTTTTTTTTTTTTTGCGGGTTCAGGTTTTGTTACGGGTTCGCGTTTGTTGTATTGTTTGCAGGTAGTACTTGCTTCTGGAGATGTCACTATTTGTCTATCGCCGATAAGGTATGGTATCCACCCCCCAACTGCTTTACGATACACGTGGTTCTCTCTCTCTAACCCATCTTTTTCAAATGTTTTCACAAAATTCTTTTTTGTGGGTCGCTTGGAATCAGCCTCTCTACGGGCAGAGATGTCGGTTGAAGTAAGGCTGCCTACATCTGGATCTCCCCAGACCCTGCGAAAGCAGAACCCACACTGGGAGTTGTTGTTGTAATCTTATTCTAGTACCATTGAACCCCTAATTTAAAAAGCATAGATTGCCTACTACGTTACAACAAAGGAAGATGAGAGTATTTCGGAAGTCCTTTTCCCCTTTAGACATGAGATCCAAAAGTTAAAAAATGGCTAACATAGGCTCTGATTTGAACCATAAATGAATTAACACATCAGATGCATTAAGAACTCATCAGAGAGAACTGCACCTGAATGAGAACCGAGACACTGAAGCAGGGCATGGGTGCGCAATTAGCACATCATTCAGAGCATGTGTTGGCAATGACTGTGAATTAATGCAAACCGAAACTCTTGTTATGTCAGAAGCGGTAGCACGTTTTTCAAGAATGTCATCCAACACCTGCAGAGAGGAACACAAATTCAGAATTGATTGAAAGGATCAAGACAGAACTCAAAAATTCCTAAAGCTATAAATTCCTCAAAATTTACAGAAAAGTTGATAATATCACTAGATTCACTACAACCTTCTGTTGCTCATTTGAATGCTCTTACCCAGGAAATTCTCAGATGAGCATAACCAGATACTCTGACTAGATCGGCCCAAAAGAACATAGAACTGAGCTAACCCAAGCCCAGGCTCTCGCCTTCTCTTGGCCTAGGTCAAAATCCATAGGGACGGAGGGAAGGGAGGGGCGAGAGTGATGCTGTCACTCAGACTCTCCTCAATTGCCAATTTCCCCGATACACCTGGCACTTTCTTTCCCATGTCTGGAACTCATGTTTCAAGCTGTCAAAGATAATCCAACAAGACTGCTTTGTGAGCGAAATTGGACCGGAGAATTTGAAGTGGTTGGAGTTTCTGGGCAAATTTGGGTCTCATGTCGTCTGGAGAGCACCTTAGGCTGTGGCTTAGTTTACAAACGGTTGGCTAAGTTTGATTCGATTGGGTCATCATTGTTATCATTCATGCCTTGTGTTGTTCATGGACTGGGTTTGTTCAGCAGAATGTGTGGATGGTTTGACCTGGTCACAGTGTAAGCTTGAACTAGGAAAATTACCACAATCAAGTAACAACTGTGCCAGCCCCTTCCTGCTCCCGCAAACCTCAAAGCCGAAACCATTCCACCCCCATTACTTCTCTCACCACCACTCCCAACTAGCAATCCTCAATCTCCAATCTAGAAAGTGAAAGCAACCAGGCATAATTCTAGTTACAACAATATATACTTGTGATAATCTTCTTAGTTTGAGCATTCGAGCCTGCAAGCAGCAACAGCTGGAAAGCCGTCGCACTTCCATTAGAAAACTTGAAGGAAGCAGGGCTAGACTTCTCAAAAGGGAAGAGTGTGACAGGACACAGACGCAATAAGGCCTTACAGGGTACTATGACAGGCTCGAGAAGGGAAGGCTATCAGCTTCGCTCATCAGAAGAGCCTTAAGAGACTCTCTTTATCGCTTGCACGTTGTAGAACGATTAGCATCCATCTCGAAACTCAAGCTCCCCGATCTCGGAGTTTCGTGGAAGCTGTCCATGCTGTGCTAACAGGATGGCCTGGAAAGGGAATTCTTGGACTGCCGCCTCCTTGAAATCGGAAAAGGAAAACAGAACCAGCACCTCCATTATCTCCAGGTCAGGTGATATCAAAGACCCAAGACCAAAATACCTTGATCTAGATGCAGTCAACCTAAACGAGATTGGTGAGACAGTAGATAAACGGGAAGAGGTACAGGAAAGACTAAGAGCGGACAAAGAGAAATCTAGGAGAACAAAGAGGCAAAGAGCACAGTTGCACTCTTATTTCAATAGCTTTATTCATGAACAGGTAACTCAATATTGCCAAGCCCATAAACACAGGCACGATCCTACAACCCCCCTCCCCAAAAAAAACCCCCCCCCCCCCCCCCAATTACAATCTCCTCAGCCAAGGCACCGGGAAATGAATCTGGATTAGGGTAATAAAAACCTAGTCTGGACTTTGGAGCCCATCATCTATGGTAGCCTTAACAACAACAACACCACTACCTCCCAGTGTGGGTCCCGCTTTCGCGGGATCTGGGGAGATCCAGCTATAGGCAACCGTACCCCTACCAGCATTCCTACCCGTAGAGAGGTTGTTTTCAAGAGATTCACAAAAAAAAGGAATTTGTGAACATATTTTAAGGCAAAGACATTTTGTAAAAACAATTAATGGGAACATTTGAAAAGACAAGAAGCTAGGGCTATGTAACATAAGAACAGTAAATCTGAGATAGGTAACATACCTTAACAACCAAGCAAATGGTGCCTCTACCCCATAGAAAGTACTACCTGCAAACAAACACGCTGAACGAAAAAACACCACCACCAGCACGCAGCAAAAAGCCACCGCAACCAAAAGCTAACTACGAGGTCAACTCTTTGCGATCTAAGGTCTTAATCCTATCCCACCACGGCTTCCTATCCTGAGTCAGGTCCTCTGTCAAACCGATAACTCTCAAGTCCTCTCTAATCACCTCCTTCAAACTCTTCTTTAACCTGCCACCATCAACCTTTGAACTTGCGTTTTTTTTAGATGTCAACACTCTGATCCATAAAGAACAGCCGATCTAACTACCATACGATAGACCCTGCTTTTCAATCCAAGGGCACCCTCTTATCACACAGTACACCTGAGGAGTACTTCCATTTTTGTCAACCCACCTTTATTCACTGGTTAATATCTTCGTCAATATTCCCATTTCACTGAATGAACGAGCCTAAATACCTAAACTTATCGACCTTAGGTATCGCCTTCCCATCCAGGGTGACTTCTCCCCCCACATTCTCTCTTCCACTGAAACAATAATGAAGGTATTCCGTTTTCAATCTACTCATTCTGAAACCTTTAGATTCCAGTGTATGCCTCCATCGCTCCAACTTGACATTAACTCCTTAACTCCCTGTCTGGTCTCATCAATAAAAATAATATCATCTGCAAATAGCATACACCAAGGTAACTCATCTTGAATCCCTCTTGTAAGTTCATCCATAAGTAAAGTGAAAAGAAAATGGCTTAAGTCGGAACCCTAATGTAAGCCCCTACCAACGAAGAAATCATTGATGACCCTTCCTGATATCCTAACACTCGTTCTACCTCCCTCGTACATATCCTTAATAACTCGAATATATAATGGTGATACTCCTTTCTTTTCCAAGCATCTTCATAACACTTCACGCGAAACTCTATCATATGGTTTTTCCAGATCAATGAACACCATATGAAGATCCACCTTTCTATCTCTGTACATGCCCATGAACCTTCTAAGGAGGTAAATCGCCTCTCTGATTGCTCTGGCATGAAACCAAATTGGTTTTTCGAAATCGAAACATCTTTCCGCAGCCTTCTCTCAATCACCATCTCCCATAACTTCATAGTGTGACTGAGCAACTTTATACCCCTAAAATTATTACAATCTTGAATATCACATTTGTTCTTGTACAGCGGGATGACTGTATTAGACCTCCATTCCTTGAGCATCTTAGCGGTTCTAAAAATAACATCGAAAAGTTCTGTTAGCCACTCTAATCCTTCTTCACCCAAATACTTCCATATTTCCACTGGTATCTGATCTGGACCCTCTGCCTTCCCGTTGGTCATCTTCTTTAAGGTCTCTTTAATCTCGTCTTTGCTGATGTGGCCACACACTCGCGGATCTAGACACCTCTCCCTACACTCACTTACCTTACTTCGGGAATCCTCCGTCACTTCACCATTGAGGAGTTTAGCAAAGTCTCTTTGCCATCTCCCCTTGATTTCTACATCCTCAGCCAACACCTTACCATTTTCATCTTTGATGCATCTCACCACACCCAAGTCCCTTGTTCTTCTTTCCCTAGCCCTCGCTAGCCTAAAGACTTCCTTCTCCCCTTCCTTTGACTCTAATCTATGGTATAACCTATCATAAGCCATACTCTTAGCTACTGCAACAGCTTTCTTGGCTACCTTCTTAGCAGCCTTATATCTAGCTTTACTCAACTCTCTCTCTTCATCCGCTCCACTGTTCATAAAAACAACATAAGCCTCTTTCTTCTCCTTGACTTTCTCCTTTACCTTCTCGTTTTACCACCATGTACCCTTCATTTTGTTACCGCCTCTTCTAGAAGAACCTAGGATTTCTTTAACTGACATTCGAATACAATCTACCATCGCCTCCCAAATTACATATGCATCCTCTACCCGCCTCCAAGCTCCTTCTGTAATCCTCTCTGCTAAAGACACAACGTTCTCCTTCGTGAGGGTCCACCACTTAACTCGCGGAGTCCCGGGTTCCCGACTATACTCTTCACCTTAGACCATTTGAACTTCACATCCAACACTAACAACCTATGCTGTGTCCCTATACACTCACTACGTATCACCTTACAATCCTTATAAAACCTCCGACTATCCGCCCTCATCAAAAAGTAATCCATTTGGGTCTTTAAAGAGCCACTCTTGAAGGTCACCAAGTGATCCTCCTTCTTCTTGAAATAGGAGTTTACTACTAACAGATCATAAGTCACGACAAAGTCCTCCTCTGTTGTTTCTCTCCCCAAAACCGAAACCCCCATGGGCTGTGTCATACCCCTGTGCGTCAACACCAATATGGTCATTAAAGTCTCCTCCTATGAAAATCTTCTCGCTCCGAGGTACTTCCTAGATGACCATATCTAAATCCTTCCAAAATAGCTTCTTAATATCATCCGACACCACTATTTGGGGAGCATAAGCACACACCACGTTGATGATTTCTGAACTCACCAAGACCTTAATGGCCATAATGCGGTCACTTTTACGCCTTCAACAACAAAGTCTACCAGCTCCTTCTCAACCAAAATGCCAACTCCATTCCTCACCTTTGGTAGACCCCGAATACCATAATTTGTACCCATCGACTGCTCTAACTTTAGCCCCCACCCACTTCGTCTCTTGAATACAAGCTATGCTAATCCTACGCCTATGCAACGCCTTAACTAATTCTATAGACTTACCCGTAAAAGACCTAATATTCCACGACACTATGCGCACCTTCCAAAACCCTACACCCCTCCTAACCCCATTACCCCCAGGAAGTCTGGCTGAAGCTACTACATTACTCACCACTGCCTTAAGCTGCCACCACCTACTTCTCGCAAAGCACTAACAGAACCTACTAAAAGCACAACAAGATTGCTATGAAAGATAAAAGAGACTTACCAAAAATAAAAAACTACGAACAAAAAGAGTAATCTTAAAAGGGGTGGAGCCAAGTAATAGTAACAAAATAACTTATCCAACACTAATTAAAAAAAAAAACGAAACTGCTAGCAACACTAATGATAAAAAATACTACTAAAAACAATAGCCGAGAGTTCCAACAAAAATAATGCCAACAGTAGAAAAATACTAAGATTACCCACAAAGATAATAATAATAATAATAAAAATCAACCTCAGACCAACAAAGAAAATGCCAACAGTAGACTTACCAGCAATAGCTACCAGCGCACTCAAAAACCTTTGCTACTATACTTACAGAAACCAAAAGGCTATCACACGAGGAGGTAAAAAAAAGAAGTAATCTTAAAAAGGATTGAACCAAGAACTTTATTCTAAAAACCTTATCAAATACTACTTAAAAAAAAAAAACTGAAACTAATCGCAACACTGATAAATAAAAAAAAGCGCTAATACTGTCAATGGCAGAGAATCCCAACACAATACTAACAAAAGTAGAAACCAAGAACTTTATTCTAAAAAACTTATCAAATACTACTTAAAAAAAAAAAAAACTGAAACTAATCGCAACACTAATAAATAAAAAAATGCTAATACTGTCAATGGCAGAAAATCCCAATACAATACGAACAAAAGTAGAAAAACACTAATATACCAACAACCTAATACCAATAATAAAAAAATAAAATTGCCAAGAGACTTACCAAAAATGGTGAATATCAATGACAAAAAACTAGCAACAAGGACAGTAAATAAAAATGCTGCAGGGGGTAGTGCAGCGGAGGAGAACTCCACTGCAGCAAGGGCACCAATCCGGAACCTATACAGAGAAACCTATACAGAGAACTCCACTGTAGCCTTAACACTTGAATACTATTAGGAAACTATCTGAAACAAACCTATACAGAGAAAGAAATAAATTATTACCTTGATTCCAAACATTATTGTCTCCAAATATCTTTATTTATAACTCATCTATAATATCCTCTAATAGTAAATACAAAAATAACACAAGATATCAGAAAGCAATAGGTTTCCAAATATTACAGGCTATATCTTTATTTTGACGAACCTTCCATTGTTCCTCATCCTATAAATCGATTTATGTTCAAATCATCTACATACAACCATCCCACAGAACAGAACTCTTCCAGGTTGAAGAAACCATTCAAGAAGGTTGTTTGCCGAAACAAATAGAATCCCAAGGTTATAAGGGCAAGGTAGTAAACTCATACTACCCCTAATGATGGTGCCGAATGTCGTACCTTCCATATGAAGCCCCAGCCATTCAAAAAACAGTCTGCATCCGGAATTCCTCAATATCCAAGTAAGACAACATTTGCTCAGGCCAGAAAAGACCATTTATCACCCATCAAATGCAAACATACACTCACGAGAGTGAAGTATACAAATGATGCCAAAATAAAATTTTGTAACATTATTCAAAGTCCATATTTCTGTTTACTTGACATTCTATTCACTCCATACAAAAAGCAAGTTGAACTCTCACCTGTTCAAAGTTATTAACTGTAGCAGCACAGAGGTAGCCTGTACTTCTAGTGGCATCAAACTCATCTTTGAATCCTTCAACCTAAGCCATAGAAGACACCATATCAGTTGAACCGAATTGCTTTAAAGAAGTGTACATTTGTGCTTTTCCTCCTTTTTTTGGGGGGGGGGGGGAACCCTAGATTACCCTCAAAATTATTATAAGAACTCAATCGTTCTGCAAGATGTAATGTATATACCTCTTCAGGCCGCGTGGGATCAGAGTTAACTCCTAGAACAGGAATTGTGTCATCCAGAAAGTGGCTCGCTTGCAAAAGAGTTCCATCACCTCCAACAGTTACAACCAGATCCACATTCCGAATAGGGTGAGACAAATTATTGTGAAACACAGTTTCCCACTCAACCAACTTCCGGCGCAGGACATCTTGACATAAGTTTATAGCATCTCTGTGAATCTGAACTCTACTCTCCAAATGGCGAAGTAACTGCAATTTTGCAGTAAGATTTATTAGACAATTCAGATGACAAATAGCTAAATAGTTATAGGAAAATGCAAGACAAGGAATGAAACAAAGTGGTACAGTGGCATAAATATAAAGGTGATGACTTCAACAAGAGTTGCCATAATCTTCATGACCACAGAAGTTAAAGAAAAAAACAGACAGCATGGCCACGATCTACACGTCATGAGTTGTGCTAACATACAACACATAGACTCTATAGGAAACCAACTCATAATTTAATGAGAACAGGAACCATAATCATCCAATATTAAGAGGAATCTGCATAAACTGTACTGGTTAGAGCTTCCAAGTCAAACGAATATCCAAAATATTATGATAGAAATAAGCTAGCTGTGACAGATGAGATGTGAACATACTATTGAAAAGTAGAAACAAACGCATTTGCATTAAGATACATTGCAAAATGATGGCACATGTCAGCAGCCCTGCCAATTCATATTGCCTCATTCAGCATTTGATGTTACATAAAGAGGAGAAACCAAAACAGCATAAACTTGTAATGATATCAGGTCGTCACACCAGAATGACTTCCCCCTGGGCATTGGTGCACAGAGAAGAATATTCGACAGGGAGCACTATGGAGCACAATCTATAAAGACTTGCTTATTATTTGATAATATCATCAGCATAAACAGCCTCCTCAAATACCTGATTTGTATTGGTATTGGGCTTTGGTAGCATCACTGAGATCTCCGGAGAAATTCAGATTAAAAAAATACAACTGCTTCCAACAACTCTAAACAAACTAAACAAAACAAAATTAAACAATTAACCAAACGCATAAAAATCCTACCTAGTTAGAGGGTAACATGACCCTCTTGCAAGGCTGTTGTACTGATTTTTTAGATTCAACATTGTCAGGGAACGGAAGCACTCAATGGCGTTGGCCACAGATATGCACACACACAAACAACAAGAGAAAGCACACCACTAATACAAGGAAAACCCCTAAAACAACGGGAGGAAAAAGACAATCCTGCTCCGAACTGGACGAATCCACTATCACTCTGAATGATAGGATTACAACAGTATTAAGCTCAACACTCTCACACATGCGACTAGGCTCTACCCCCATCTGACTCACCTATCTTGTCCCCTACACACTCTCCTCTACAAGAGGTTTGCAATGCTCGGAA
>JACYFF010010365.1:46851939-46899608 GCA_017589665.1 Selenicereus undatus | reverse complement strand
ATATATATATATATATATGTATATATATATATATATATGTATGTGTAAACATTTGTATATATATGTATAGTTATGTATGTATATATATGTATGCATATATCTTAGATTAAAAAAGCTCAAGGCGCACAAAAGCGCAAAGGGTCCTAGGGCCCAGGGAGCGGGCTTTGAGGCGAAGGACGGGCTTTTTGGACATTGGGCACACTTTTACTATAAAATGCTTAAAAAACCATTCCAAACCATATTTTGACAAATAAGTTAGATGATAGTATTAAACAAGTGATTAGACATCACAACGAACCATACTATAATATCTTATATAGGATTCATTGTTTCTTAAGGCATTTTTTTTAATCAGAATTTCTAAAGGCATTTTAGGAAGGAGAGGAAAAAAGAAGAAGGAAACAATATTTTACAATATCTTAGGACGAAAGAGATGTAGATTCTTTAATCCTTCTTTCCATATTATTGGCAGCCCCATATTTCCGATTTAGAGAGAGGGAGAGACCGACGTAGATTGGCCACACGAAAGGTATAAGGAAAGATTGGTCAACTCTGTCTTTATTAGAACACCATACAAGCCTTCAACTACAGCTCAAGCGCTCAACCCTCCATCCAAAAATTAGTGTTTTTAAATTAAGGTTCTTCAGTCTAGTCTATAATCGAAGGAATTGCATGTAATTAGATTAGAATTTCTATCCAAACTTGAATAATATAGCAAATGTAAGTGCCAATCTAAAGCAATTTGTGTTTTTCCATGGTTTGTTTCTCTTTTAACTCTTTCCCATGATCTTTTTCCATAAAGGGCAGGCTTTGGTCGTTTTAAGCCTCGGTCTGAAGCGCAAAAAAGGGCGGGCTTCTGTGGGCTTAAAGAATGGAATAGGCCTGACCCCTTGCAAGGCGCAAGGGGTTGGGCTTCGGGCTTCTATGAGCCTAGGCGCGCCCAGTGCGCGCTTTTTTAAACACAGGTGTATATGTGTGTGTGTGTGTGTGTGTGTGTGTGTGTGTATAGATATATATACATATTTGTGTGTGTATGTGTGTGTGTGTGTGTGTGTATGTGTGTGTATATATAAATATATATATATATATGTATGTGTGTGTATATATATAAATATATATATATATATGGCAATACGACTCTTCATTGCCACTCTAATCTTTCGTCAACCACATACGGTGTACGAATTTTGGTTTCCCCGTGAGTCAACTAACCTGAGTCAAATCCTTTAATGCTTGGGACTTTCCACCTTTCTGCTCCCAATAAATAAATAAGTGGTATATTCATGCCCAACAAATATAACGCAAATTCAAATGGATTCTCACCACAAATTAGCATGTTAACTTACTGAGCCTACAAGAGATGAGACAATTGTAGCTTAATAATCGAAGTCATTCCTAATCTACCAATTCCAAGGGTTGTCTCACTTGCCAAATGTCAGGGGTAGATAGTTCGCACAAACTTAACCCGTGCGGCTTTAGGAAACTCACTTGGAAGCCTTCATTAGTTTGCTAATAAGCCTTGGTGGCTACTTGACTTAGGCTTTGTGAGAAGCTAAGTAAGCACACCGTACACACACAGCCAAAGAGAGCTTATACAGACAGTGGACACAAGTTTGGGAGAATGCCTTGTATTGCACTTAGAAATACTTTGAATAGCTTGGTGTACAAATGAGCATCCTTGAAGATATATGTACACATCCACCTCCTCAATGGACGGTGGATATATATTTGATCCTGCGATTATTATTACACATCCATATAATATTTTATACAAATATCCTAAACAGTACACATGTGTAGAATAGAGTAGAATATTCTACTAAAGCTTGGAAGGTTCTACAATACTTCACAAGGTCCTAGACACTCTAGGAGGCTCCAAAACAGTCTACAAAATTCTAGAGGCCTCCAGAAGGTTCTAGAATATTCGAGAAAATGCTAGCGTATTCCCAGAAAATTCTGGAGGATCTTGGACGTTCTAGAACTCTCTAGCAACTGGGCAAGTTAAACAAGCATTGGACACTTTCCTACACATCCTTCGATTCATCCCCAACCATTAATAAGATGTATGCCTAACTTTGCCTGGAAGATATGTTCACCTGAACTGGGGAGGGTTCCTTCAGAAGCACCATCTGGTTCCATTAAGCACCAAGCTACAGAAACCCAAGTTCACCATTTACCAAATTGGACACCATAGGTAGCAACAGCCCAGAGAAAAGCAATTAAAATGTCACTAGACCGACATCCTTTAATCGTTTATGTAAAGTTTTATAGCATGAAATCTTAATTCAGTACTATTGAGTGACTAAACCAAAACAGCCATAAGCCCAAATGCAAAGCTCAAAACAAAGAAAAGTAACTATATAGCTTCTGGCACTCGTATTCATGGGCAGGCAATAGACATTTTATCAAACAGGTAATATGCATGAAATGAATGAGCCAAGATTGAGAACGACAAATAGCTAACAATTGGGTAAAATGGGATGTTAAAAGGGAACCTTCGGGTTGGTGATTCGAGAAGAATTGCGACGAGGGTATGAGTCAAGCGACTTCAAAAGCAACAGTAGTCTTCTTCTCGACATACCTTCCCCTTGGCCGTGTGAACGCATTCGACCTCCCACCTTCTGGGGCTCAGCTCTTCCCGCGCAAACGAATGATGATGGTGGTCGTACTCCCAGAGGCATCAGATGCAAAACTCAACAATTGAACCCCGCCCCCCACCCTGTTTTTTGCTCCTCACTTGTCTTCGTTAGCAAGGACCCGTCCTCGGTGTAGCCAGCACGGGGATTCGGGATTCCGTTTGATTGTGCAATTGAGCAATGATGGTATCTCTTCTTTTATTTTTGTTTTTTTTATTTGGTATTGATATTCAAATCATTTGGTATTTTTCCTTTTTTAGAACTCTTTAGGGATAAAAAGTTCTATTGAGAATTAAGAAAACTCCTCATTTACTATAACTACTCTATTTCACTACCCCAAATAAACCCTAGCAAAATGAGCGTCACATATTCTATGTTTTACTCTTTACATCACTCTAATTCTTCCTTTTTTAGCAACCTAGTTCCTCCTTTCCTTCTAAGCACTCTAATTTCTTCTCCCTCGCCCATTTTTTAGCCCATATGTACTTACAAGTGCCTTTTTTAAACCTTCCTTGACCTCTTATCCTAAATCCACTGTCCAAGTGTATATACTTATAACAAATGTACCTTGTCGCTCTTATGATTAATCTTCAGAAATTGGTGAGTTATTTTGATTTTTTAGCCACAAATTTGCAACTTTCATTAAGGTTTCAAACTCTGGTCTTATAGATGAGCTTCTTTCTCTCTTTAAAAACTAGTATCGCATGAGAGGAGAGTATTTAATGGACTATAGTAGCTACTTGCCATGTAGTGGATTGCTTAATTTGGTATTTTGTTGCCTCGCTTTTTGCCTTCATCTAGTAAGATACTCCCTTAAACTCTTTAATTATGTCATTTGGGTTTCTTTTCCTGGCTTCTCGTACTCAAGTGTGTTCAGTTGATGTCTGTGTTTGTGCCCTTGATTTTTTTTTCCCTTCGACCATTGTTGTTTATCAAGCTAGAAATTAATTTTTGGATATGTTTACTCCCTCTTAAATCGGTTTCTCCATTTTAACCACCTACGTCCCTCTTTTGGTTGCTGCTTAAAAATTAATTTGATTATGATCCTTTTTATGTTTAATTGTCATTATAGTTCGTGGTTGATTCAACAAGTTTCATGTTTTCAATTGTGTCAAGCGAATTATCTTGCTAATAGTGTTGTTATTATTTATTTGTTTTTACCCCCTATTTCTCTTATGTTGGACTCTACATATAGTTGCTATCTTACTAATCTTCTAGCTCACTCACCTTTTGCATTCTTCTCCTCCTTCCGTATGAATGTCCATTCTGGCCCCATCTCGCATTACTTCTCACACTGCCCCTCAAATCACCTTTCATACTGCCTCTCAACATGCCAATATGATATTTGCTAATCAACTTTTCTATTATGATACTTTTTCTCAGACTTCAACTTCCATCTAACCTGGATGGAAGCACTTGTGGTGATTCAAAGCTATCTTGAGTAAGTAGGTCTTACTAACCTTTTCCCAATGTTAAGATCGGAGTGGGAGTTTCTATATTCAATTTCTATTGGCATAGTATTTCCAAAAATAGGCTGGGGCATCATGTTGATTCTACCTAGAGTAACATGGAACTAGAGGGCTAGGAAACTGACTTTCTAGTTCCAAGATTTGACCTTCCTAACATGAGTCTCTTACGAAAACTTTAGGGTGACTCTATTCCACTTCATCTTATTAGTATAAGACTAGAAGCGATTGGATAGAGTTTGAAGATTACATTTTAATTACATTGACATGGGTAATTGTGGGTTTTTGTTTAAGTTTACCGATGTCCATGATACGTTGTATGTGTAGTATAATTGTTCTTGATTGTCAATATTATTTTGAGGTTTCCATTTCATGAATTTTGTTTGAGTATTTGGAGTTTGGTGATTTTTTGAATCATTTTGAGTAATTGTGTAAAGAGCAATAATAAGAATTGAGTGAGATTGATCATGCACTCATTTTGTGTATTTTGGGCCAAGTAAAGTCATTTAAGGGGGAAATAAATATTTGTGAATTTTATTGGAGTTTTCAGCTCGATTCATGAGAGAAAAGAAGAAAAACATGCATTTGGGAGCTCAATTATGAGTTTTGAATCACTTATGGATATTACAAAGAATGTACCAAGTTTGGGGAGTTTAATTAGCTTTTATTGGAATCAATAATCTATTTGGAGTGAAAAACTGTATTTAATGGACTTGTGAATGAAATATGGGAAGTGGGCAAAATTTTTGACTCAGAAATTATATTTATCAGACCAAGTTATTGCAATTTATGCTATTTTGAATCAAGATATGTCTCCCTTGGCCTCAAACCTCTATTACTTACTCAATTCATAATGTATCAAATGTATTTATCAAGCCAATCTAGTGTACTCGCTGTTATCTTGAACCAAGTTATACATCAGCGAGCCTTAAACTCGTATCAGCAACCTATTTCAGAAAATGCCAAAACCACTCTCCCATTTGCCACCATCAAGGTCTTTTTCTTTGTAATCTCATTTATCTTATTGTGGTATATTTTACTTTCATTTACTCTATATCGAATTTAATTACTTTCATTAATTCAGTTTTAAAGTTATATTGAAATACCCAAGTTATATATACCACTTAAGTACTCAATTTCTATTACACATACTTTTACTTAATTATGTGAGTAAGGATCATTTACTGACTACATATACCTACAATGACATTTATGAAACAGAGTCGATGCCTAGTTATCATTTCCCGCTATACATAAGTGTCATCAAGTCAGAACATATTTATCAAGTCATATGACATTTACGAAACAGATAACATTTTTAAAGAATCAAGGTACATTCATTGTCTATATCTTCATAAAGTAGAACATGTTTACCAAGTTACAACTCTTAATGAGTTTATCAATGAATCAATTTATACAGTGATTTGCCATTTAACTCGTGACCTCATCAGTTATCATCTATAGGGCGTCAGCCCGTCATTTGCCCGCGCGGCTTCAGGTAAAGTTATGATCGGATTGACAGGTGTACACCTATGTATAGATCATATTATTGTAAGGGGTTCACATCCACATAATAATGAGCAATTCAGTTTCATATTACTTACATTTTCATTGTTATTGCGAACTAAATGAATTGCAAAGGCGGGTACCCATCAACAGTGTTTCTACGTTCATTTTACTATACAGGAATGCATGCACTGAGTTTTAGCTCATATTTTCGAATTGTTTTCATGTTTTCTATTTTAGGTGATGAAGTATCATGTGTTTCTCCATTTAGCAAGCCCTTTTGGAAGTCATCAAATGCTCACAGTGGATTCAGCATAGCAACAATGTTGGGATCGATCTCAGGGTCAAGTTGGGTCTATATTCAATATACTTGTGTAGTGTGGAGTGCGAGTTAGCACATGGTATGATTAATTCGATTGTATTGAAGTTGAACTATTATGGACTTTGGTCTTGGAGTGTTTCAGTTTAGTAGACATTGTGATTGTGAACATGAGTTGCAAGATTAAATGGCTTTAGTGAGCTTTGTCCTTATCAGGACGACGGTAGCGCTTTCTATCATTAAGTCTTCCGCTATATTTTTCTGCAAATCATGTCATTAGTATTTTGGGAGCGTTACAGTTGTGGTATCAAAGCTAAGGTTTTAAGGGCCATTGTGAGCTATCAAGTGTTTATGAGTTAGCTATCAAGGTATGTATGAGTAATGTTGAATCAGTTAAATGAGCTATTGACTATAGGTTCATATGTATGGGCATATAAGGAGAAACCATTTCCATTTGGGTGATTCACTCATTTGGTAATATCCTGAAATTCGAGCTTTAGCAAAGTGGAGTGTGGAACCATTTGGATTACCTGTTAGTGAGGCATGCCCTCATTTATCTGGGAGTTGTATTGTATGTTTCATATCTCTCATTTGTTTAAATTTTTGCAATTGTGCACTCCAGGTGTGTGACCCATTGAGTTATGAACTCCGGCGTGTAGCCGTTGAGCTATTGCAGTGTGATTTTTCATGATAAGTACATGTTGTAAGGCTTTAAGCCTTAGCCAATTTTTAGGCGGAACTCTGTCCGTTTGACTCTAGAATTTGAGGCTCTCATTGAGGTATATTAACATACATGATATTGAGTACAGTGATGTTTAAAACGTATTGCTGGAATGCCATTTGCAAATTGGTATATCTTTGGGTTGAATCAGTATGAGATGGAACTACGGTAGAGAATCCTGTGACGGTAATTCAGTAGCTTGTGGTGTACTACTTGGCACTATATGGGTGGTATGAGTAAGATTTAGTTGCCATGCATAGAAAGAGGCTGCTCTTGTCACTAAGACCTTACACCAAACATGCTCCCATTACTTCCAGTCATTAATTTACTTTGGCATTAGTCACCTTGGATTGTTCAGGGGCATTATGCCTTTGCTATTGACAATCACTTGGTTTATAACATTTCTTTATCTACGCCATTTGTTTAAATGGCTTCAATTGTTTTCTAAACCATGCCAATGACAACTTATCGTGTGCAAGAATGCTCTTTTGTAGTAGTTCTTGTAATTGTCTGCTTGTTTCATCTTTCCAATTTGATTTTATCCAACATTGTTTAAATCCCTTATACCCGATATTTCATTTGTTCATAACGATACGGTCATATAACTCGCTTTGAATTCATAATATAATTATTCTCCTTGCTTTTAAATTCAATTCTCACACGTATATTTTACGTCCTCATCAATAAACTTCAGCATTCTCCATTCCATCTTATTGCTTCGCTCAAATTGACTTTTCTGAACAAAGGCACATTTCCAATGTAACTTGTCCAATCTATTTATATATCTATTGCATTTTACTCATCCAATCTATGTATCTATTTATCGCACATTGCTTTTCCCATCTATCTAGTGCACTTAACCTAACAACTGAGGCTAGAAAGTTACCATCTCATCATCATACTTTTGCTAAACCTGAGTGTAATCGAGCCATCTTTCCCCTTGGTTGACCATATATTGGATCCTTTATGATCCTCATTTATAAACCATTATTCATTTGGCATCATATTTCTACCTTCTGGTTATTTTATTTTAACCAGCTCATGATAATCCCCCTTTTATGAATCTTTTCTAATCTCACTGTTTATCTCTTCTAGACTTAATGACTCGCTTGAATACCAATTCCCTTATTTTCGTTCATGGCAATATTCATTTTATTGTCCAACATAGAATTGGAGCAAACTTTTGATTATTCGGATGAGGGGAGAACAAGTGATACCTTGAGAACACTAAATGAGGAAATTTTGATAAGAGTATAATCTTGAGCAATGTCGAGTCTTATTGGAGCGAGCCAGAAGAAGCATTGGGTATAAGAATATCGCTAATCCAAGCAAGTATTAGGAAAGAAATTCAAAAACATGTTAAGGTCAAACAAGGCCGACAAAAGAGTTATGCCGAGCAATGTTGACAAGAGTTAGGACAATGCCGACAGTTTCAGATGACCTAAAAGTACTTTGGGAAATCATACCTCCTCAAGAGCCATTTGGAGAAACCCAGAAAGATATGAAAGACAAATATCCACATTTATTTGTGATATCAGTGCATATTTTCACAAAACTCATAAGTTTCGAGGACGAAACTCTTTAAGGGAGGAAGGCTGTCTTATATTTATTTAAATCATCTTTATTTTCATGGTTATTTATTTAACCAAATTATGTTTATTAATTCAAATACACCTAATTTATTTATTTAGAAAATTGCAATTTTGGGTACCACTTTACATTTCGGGTTTCAATTATCGTAAAAATTTGGGTGAATTGATATTAGGTCTCGATAATTATAATTTCAGAATTCATTATTATTATTATTATTATTATTATTATTATTATTATTATTATTATTATTGTTATTATTATTATTTTTATTATAGTTATTAATACAATTATTTTTATAACCTCACAAAAATTTAATTTCAAGCTATGAAAATTTAATCACATACGGTTTACTTCCTTTCCCGGGCCCCAGACCGTATAAGCCAATCACAATCCAACAAGCTTGTGTGACTAACCTAGATAATTACTATGATTTAAATCTAACCATGGTCAACAAAAAGTCACTTTATGGGTGAATAAAATCACCCGAGTAAAATTTTCATTCATTTCTGACCAAGTAAACACACACACACACCCATCTTCCTCTTTTCTCTCTCAACCCCATTGCCGGCCCCCCTACTGGTTGCTACTATTTGATACTGTTCTAGCCAACCAGAGGTTGCCTCCGACCACCACAACCACCACCAACCATCTCCCACACCTCACACCACATACACCTCTTGCTTCCAAGCATCAAAGTGAGTAAACCCAAACTTGATCTTGATGTATTTTTGGTTTTATGATTGTTTCAGTTATGATTCATGCTCATGAGATCAAAGTAGCTGCTATCATGCAAATTTTATTGATTTTGGGGATCTTGATCATGGTGGGGTTGAGCTTGAAGCATGTTAAGGTTAGGGTTTTGTCATGATCAAGTTGGCTTAAGTCAAGTGATGAATTTGTAATGGTTTGGATATGATTTTGTAATCCTTAGTCTTATTGATGATTATGATGAAGTTTTTGCTGATTTGGAATGATTTCAAGTGAGGATTTATGTGAAAAAAGAGAGGATAAAGCAAAAACAGTCAGGGATGAAAATGGCAGCAAACAGGGGTGACTTTGATATCAAACTGGTAATGATCAGCCAACTGAAAAATTATGATTTTTAAATGGTAGATAGGTACGTGTGTTATCTTTTAAATGCATTTTGAATCATCTTAATCCGAGTTTTGTGGACAAATTTATGGTCGTTTTATGAGAACTGTACAGGTTAAACCAAAACTGACACACTTATATTCTACCCCCATTTTGGGAACTCTATTGTGGGAATCATATTTTCTGTTGCAAATGAAAGTTTTTTGAGACTTCTTAATCTTTCTATATTGGGGTTTTAGGTCTCCATTTTCGGTCAAGGGTGAAAGTTATGAATGTTTGAAGTAAACTGACATGCTTTGGTGCAAATTGGACTGTTATTAAAATGCCCAAGTTATATTAAAATGCCCAAGTTATGTATACGATTTAATTACTTAATTTCTATTACACATACTTTTACTTACTCAATTATGTGAGTAAGGAATATTTACTGAATACATATACCTATAATGACATTTATGAAACAGAGTCGAGGCCTAGTTATCATTTCTCGTTATGCATAAGTGTTATCAAGTTAGAACGTATTTATCAAGTCAGATGACATTTATGAAACATATGACATTTATCAAGTCAGATGATATTTTTAAAGACTCAAGGTACATCAATTGCCTGTATCTTCATAAGCAGAACTTGTTTACCAAGTTACAATGCTTAATGATTTTATCAATGAATCAGTTTATATAGTGATTTGTCATTTAACTTATGACCCCATCAGTTATCATCTATAGGGCGTCAGCCCATCAATTACCCGTGCAGCTTTAGGCCAAGTCTTAATTGGATTGACAAGTGTATACCTATGTATAGATCATATCATTGCAAGGGGTTCACATCTAGATAATAATGAGCAATTTGGTTTCATATTACTTACATTTTCATTGTTATTACGAACTAAATGAATTATAAAGGAGGGTGCCTATCAACAGTGTTTGTGCGCTCATTTTACTATACAGGAATGCATATACTGAGTTTTAGCTCACATTTTCAAATTGTTTTTATGTTTTCCATTTTAGGTGATGAAGTATCACATTTTTCTCCATTTAGCAAGCCCTTTTGGAAGTCATCAGATGCTCATAGTGGATTTAGCATAGCATGAATGTTGGGATCGATCTCATGGTCAAGTTGCATCTATATTCAATATACTTGTGTAGTGTAGAGTGCGAGTTAGCACATGGTATGATTAAGTCGATTGTATTGAAGTTGAACTATTATGGACTTTGGTGTCAGAGTGTGTTAGTTCAATAGATATTGTGATTGTGAACATGAGTTGCAAGATTAAATAGTTTCAGTGAGTCTTGTCCTTATCAGGACTGTAGTAGCACCTTCTATCATTAAGTCTTGTGCTACAGTTTTCCGTAAATCATGCCATTAGCATTTTGGGGGCATTACATTGGGGATGCCCCTTGTGGTTCTTCAATGCTCAAGCTCCTGATTAATCAGCATTTGAAGTTTTTACAACAACTTATCTTGCTTCTCAGCATACATACGCTATATCTAACAATTATGGATGATCTATGGCTCTTGCTTCCCTTGTGCAAGCTTCTATCCCTCCTTCCTTTGCAAAATTACCTTTGGTTTTGTTTTTTCAATTTGAACGGTAAGGTTGATCAACAACATTCTTCAGATCCCTCCAAGAAAAGGTTGATAGTGAAGAACATTCATCATCTTATAAACCTTTGTGATTATGATACTTGGGCTTTTTTGGGTTGTATATGTTCTTTGTACATTTTGTTCAATTGGTTGGATAATGATCCTTTCTGTGATTGATTTCTTTAATTATTTTGGTAGTTATGTGTTACAGATTATTAGATGTAATTTGGTTTGCTTCTTTGTGTTTTTCTCTTCCTTACATGGGTTTTTTTTTTTGGTACAGTGGTTGGCAGGTTTTCGAATTTATTACATGTTGTCAGTGTTATAATTGATGGAGGGTTGTTTGGACATATATAAGCATATAGTACTCCATGGTATTTTTTCGGCCCCATTTTATTATTATCATTGATTGCATATACTACAAAGATTTTGGACTTTTTAAAACTAGAACTCTTTTGTGGTTGTTTTTTGAGTTTGAGTACTACAACCCCTTTTTCTCCCAAGCATACCAAATTCATTATTTTTGTAATCCTTTCTCTAATTGTACTATGCTTATGTTTTATTCTATACTCGTGTCTCCTAGTCACAAGGATCACTTTGTAATTCAGTAACTGGTTTACTTCCATGGATAATTTCCTTTTTTGCCCATTCAAAGACTATTATTTTTTGGATCATTAAGTGTTTTGTTGTTCTACATTGGTGTGGATATTCTATTATTCTACTAGTTGAGGTATCTCTAAGTGATATGTTACCTTTTGATCCCATTATGGTTGCTTATTGTTGCTACCTCATTCCTTCTATTCGTTCTCTGTCATTTTGGCAACTATGTAGCTATGTTGTTGTACCTTTTCTATTATTTATTTTGTCAACCCTACTCTCTATGTATCTTCTTCACCAGACGCAACTACCTTGGTTTGTTCTACGTTACTTGGCCCACTTGATGTTGGTGATATTGCAGGTGTTTCTTAGAACCTTAATCCCTTTTTAATATCAAGATAAGCTTTCGGTTCTGTTTTCAATTGCATGAATTTATGGATGGGTCACATTGTTTCATACAATAAGAACATGACTATTCATTTGTTTCACTTCCTTTGTCAGAAGTTCAGATTCAGCTGGATTGTCTAGTTTGTTCATTGTTTGTGATTATCTTATCTCGGAGTAGCTCATGTGGACTCCATCTATTTTGTTGTATTATTTTCCTCTTATGTTTTAAAGATCGAAGGCTTAGTTGTCATATGAAGAATCCTAGTGGATTTGGTTTTTTGCATTATTTTGGAGCCAATTTAGTTTGTATTTTTTGAACTTGGATACTTGTTCCTAAATGGGGGCTGTTGGAATTTAATCATATCATACTCACTTCAAATGATTATTGTTCTTTGAATGCAACTAAGCTCTTCGGCTTAAGGCAACTGATAAATTCCATTTAGGAACTCAAGGTTAGGGTAAATAATTTTCTAAACCCACAATGTAACACCCCGAGTGTGGCTTAAAAGGATCGAAGTAACTACTTATATCACCAAATGTGCACCTTTTTTTTTTCCCGGGAAGTCCACTCTTAAGAACTCCATAGTTAAGCATGCCTACTGGGGAGCAATCTTGGGACTGGTGACCTCATGGGAAGTTTCCTAGGCAGCGTATGAGCGAGGACGAAACACACCAAAAAGACTTGTGGTGATTTGTGGGGTCAGTCGACGATCCTTGAAACTGTTACTGGTAACTGTCCGCGACCCGGGAGAGGGTCAGGGCATTACACAACGTCAGAAATGATTTTTTGGTCCCTCCAACTTTAGGACAAATAATTTCTGGAACCAAACTTGACCAAATTAACTTTTTAAATTACATGTAGTACCCTAAGTTTTTGAAATTTGCATTTTCCCTAAACACTTACTTTTTCAATTTTCAGTTATGTGCTTGTGATATTCTTCTCATAAGTACTACTCAGAGTCCCCTTTCATTTGGTATTAGAGTCATGTGACCAAAAATAATCAATTAATTAATAGTTAATTAAGTTAATTGACTGTGTTTAATGTTTGAATTGTCATCTACCTGTATTGCTCCTAATCGTTCACATATTGTGCACTTACCATAAGGAAACATTTCAATAGCACCGCAATTAAACCATACCACTGATATAATTTTAGAATTAGAAGCAAAATTAGCAAAAATTAAGACTGTAGTTAATTAATGAGATAAAAAAGCAGTAGTCTGTAATCTATCTTTCCATAATTAACAAAATTAGGCATAGTGAAAAATCTAATTTAAGTATTAGTACACCATTTTAGCGTAAATATCCTTTCCGAAACCCAAAAAAACAAAACCTATTTCCTTTTCATTATGTAAAATTCAAAGAGAAGTAGGAGAAAAATCAACCAAAAAATCAATTGAAAAATCATCTGAAAAGGCAAAGAAAGAAGAGGCGGATGGAGTATAAGCACTATAATCTTGAGGAATTACGTAACATATTTGATAAAAAAACAAAATCCAAAATAATTAAATAAAATCATGGGCGCAATAGTCGAAAAACAAGATATGTTATCTAATGACAACGAAGTAGCAAATAGTGTCTGGTAAGAAGAAGAAATATATTAGTAGATTAACCTAATTAAATTAGAGGATCTTAAGGTTGTTTCTTTAGAAGAAATTAGGAAGAGACTCGATAAAAAATGTGGTAAAATTGTATTGGATGATGAAATTAATGAGATTGGAGAACAACTTAACATAGATGAAATCGAGTCCAATATAGTTAACGATGTTGTTCCCAAACCTGAAGAATTTGGTGAACTTTCTAGAAGGAATACCCATTTTATGAGACTTAGGTACATTTCAGTAGGGTGTACAATTAACTTTTCCTTTGGGCTCATCCCTAGAAAAACCACATCATTTGAAGAAATTGACATTATCCCAATTAGCCAAATATGATACATCTTCAATATCGATGGAGCTCGTAATAGAGAAGAAATATTATAGCATTGGAAAAGAGGTATAAATAGTATCTGAAACTTGAATACTACTTGGATTGCCAAAATTTCCTAAACTACATTGAACATAGTTATTCTAGCATTATAGCTGATAGATATGACTCACCACATGAGGAAGGTAAAAATGTATTAAGAATGATGGAAACACTAGCTACAACGTTCAACAATTTATGCAAGGAAATCGAAACTAAAGTTATCAGAGCTAAACTTGATTCTAAAGAAAAAGCTAGAGAATGGCAAAGAAAGATTAACAACATAGAATTATGAGATATGAGATATTTGGAGAATTATATTGCTGAGTTTAGTCAATATTATTATAAAACGGGACATAATAAAACCAATGTTGATGTGTTTTATGATAAACTACCATGTCCAATCAATGAAAAATACGTTACATGGCTTGAAAAAGTAGATGCCATTGATACTCTTGATACAAGAATCTCTTATTTAAGAAAATGAGTCAATGATCAGTGTCTTGATCTACAAAAACAAAAGAAAATGAAGAAATAATTTTTAGCTTGTTGGGATAATTCTCACCAATGGGGTAAATAACCAGAGAGTAGAAGAAAAAGAAATTTTTATAAGAGCTTTAACAAGCAAACGGGAGAGAAATATAAAAGAAAATATTATAACAAACCAAGTCCTAATGAACGAAGATTGTTTAGAAAAGTCGCCTATTGTGCTACTAAGAAAAACAACTGTAAGTGTTGGGCATGCGGAGAAATAAGTCATTATGCAAACAAATGTAAAAATAGGAAGAACAGCAAGTTTTTAGAAACCTTGAGTAGTCTTGGTTACTTTAAGCTTGGCGAGGAAGTAGCACTAGATCTAGCCTTTAAAGACAAGGGAATTGTTGATATTGCACTGGAGGATGAATATGAAGAAAATGATTACCAAGAAATTAGTCACATGATGAAAAGTAGTTCAATAAGTCTTGGTGATCTTCAAGGAGAAGAATTTGTTGTAGATAATGAAAACAAAGGAATCAAAGGAGATTAGGTTTTTGCCATAATTCAAAAAGACATGATCCATAAAAAAAATCCATCTTTCAATTAAAAAATAAGTATGCATGTGAAGTGATAGGAGGAGATCTAGAAATAAAAGAATGTGAGTACGATGTGGGAGAAATTAATATGATTAATTGGTAAAATATCCTTAAGCATAACAAAGATAGAAAGTATAGGTATATCCATGTTGGAAGTATCCAAGTACAAATTACTCCATTATAGTATTACAGGAAAGATATTGATCTTAATGCTTTGCTTTGTGACATCAAACATATCAAATTTAATAATCAAATTATCACATAGATTAAGACTAATTTCTGTAATGGATCAGTAGGATTTAGTTGTTAGCCTAGATATTATGTAAACCTATAAGATGAGTATAACGCTCGGGTGTGGGTTAAAGGATTTGGAGTGATTACTTATATCACCAAATGTGCACCTTCTTTTTCGAGAAACCCACTCTTAAAAACTCCATAATTAAGCGTGCTTGATTTGGAGCAATTTTATGATGGGTGGCCTCCTAGGAAGCTTGCCAAGCAGTGTGTGAGCGAGGATGAAGCACGCTGGAAAGATTTGTGGTAATTTATGGGGTCAATTGACAATCCTTGAAGAAGTTTCCGGTACCTGTTCGCGGCCAGACAGGGGTCAGGGAGTTACAGATGGTATCAGAGTCGATTCGCGTCTATGAGCTGCGTTAATGGCCGGAAGAACCATGGGCAGTCACCTAGCGAGGCAAAGATACTGGGATGGACTGCGGTCAAGAGAACTTGTAAGTCGGTCGATTAGTGAGGCACAACGAGGACGTTCTGCGCCTCTAATAGGTGAATGTAACCCCCAAGTGTGGCTTAAAGAATTTGAAGTGACTACTTATATTACCAAAGGTGTACCTTGCTTTTCGAGTAGCCCACTCCTAAGAACTCCACAATTAAGCGCGCTTGCTATAGAGAAATCCTATGATGGGTGACTTCCTAGGAAGTTTTCCAAGTAGCTTGTGAGCGAGGGTGAATTACACTGGAAAGGTTTTTAGTGATTTATAGGGCTAGTTGTCAAACCTTGAAGCAGTTCCTGGTAACTGTCCATGGCCTGACAAGGGTCGGTGCGTTACAGAAAACTTTCTCCTCAAAACCTCTCTTAAAAGTGGGTCTGGATAGGTTTTAGTAATTTAGTTGTTATTGATGATTAGGAATAGTTTTGGATTGATTTGGATGAGTTTGGTTATGTGTAACGCATGATTTTATGCATAGGATTTAGGGTTAGTTAGTACTAGAAACTGCCATATAATGTACCAACTTTATCGATTAAACTGCTTTTATGTGCTATCTCAAAACTTGTGAAAAAATTTCATGAATGTAGATCTATGAGTTTGTTTTCATAGGAATTTTAAATAAAAAATTTTGGGCTTAAAATGAGGGAGAAAAATTTTTCTCCATAGACTGCACAAATCTAGGTTGAAAAAAACTGTGTAGAAAGAAGTGCTGTTTTGAGGAATTTTTTCTAGATTTTAGTGAATGTGATTAAAATAAAAGTTTCAGTAGACAAAAAAATCTTTCCAAAATATCCATAAACACCTCTCTGTGAGGTTTGTAGGTGGAGATATCGCTTCTGTAAGTTAGGATAGAATCCTGACTTGAAACTGCCCTGAAGCCTTAATAGGTTTAAGTTGCATTAATTGTTTTTCTTTGGTATTTGATTTTTAAAAACAAATACGGGTTCATAAAAATTAGAATCTAGGGATGTTGGTCCTACTCAAGTCGTCCTAATAGCATGGTTGACTCTTGGATTGAAAAAGAATAATTTTGGGTGTAAGAATTCACTTAGGTTAGTCCATGTTGTGACACTTTAATTTTATCGTTTAGGCCCAACACTCTAGTTCGAGCTCAAAATAGGCATCTATGGTTCTTTGAGGTAATGTCTATGTCCTAACTCCCCTTGGTTGCTCTTTTGATGTGATTTTGGGTGCTTATGAACTGTTATGCGATGTTTTATACCAAGGGGACCTTATATGTAAACAGTGAACTACAACTTGTGATTCTATGATTTTCTGAATGTGGAACATCATGTTGTGGTTGAATGTTTTATTTGATCAGTTCATGTTTTAAGTGGTTTAACTAATAGAGGATTGCTTGACATGGGTTGGGCTTTCGGGAAGTCAAACTGAATATTCATAATATACTAATCCTAAAGTGAAATACTAAAGTGAGTTTGTGAAAGGGTGCCCTCCTGAGATCAGGGTAGGTTTACCTTGATATTGAGATAAATTAGTCTCCCCGGGTTATAGCGTGCAGTTTTTGGGTACGTTCCATTATAGATGGACGTATGCCAAAATGGGTTCCGTATCACTATTTGAAGTGTTTTGTTTTCAGTACAAATGTACTGCATGGGGATGGGATATGAGCGAGGTCGCATAGATGTTTAGATTAAATTTTTATTTGCATTTGAATAATGTTGGAATTATAGTAAACCAAGTTGACTCCTGATTTTGACCCTCAACTTGGTTTACGCCTTTATTTAATTCAATTGAGTTCCTTTTTGCCTTGTATTTCATTACGAAATACAGAAGTGACACCCGTTGGGCTAACTTCCACTGCATTAATTGATGTGGAATAAGGCAAGAAGGAATGAAACAGAAACAACAATCAAACAGCCAAACATGTGTAATGGAACTGAAAGGAAAAAATTAAGTTGCAACTCACCGATTTAAGGATAAACTGAACTTGTTTTTGGATACAGTCACGCCACTAAGACAAATCTAGGGCCCTTGGGGATATTCTAGATACAGACACACCACCATAATGCCACCAAGACTCACTAGAACACCACCTAAATTGGCCAAATACAGGATAGCTAGAGAGAATTTGAGAAAAAAGGAGCTATACTCAACTTCATTTATTCAACAACTGGGTATTACAATACAACTTTTGGCCATTTATAATCAGTCGCACTCCCTCTCTCAATGGTTAGACTAAAATACAAAAACGTATTAAAACAACAAAATAGATTCAAACGAAACAGCCCTAAAATAGCAGCTATCTTTAGATCTTGGGCACCTAATTAAGTTGCTAATCTCCATTACTGAGGTGTCAAGCCAATGCAGCATCAAAGTATTTGTAATGATGGTCTTTGAGATGCAATTTGTAACTGTTGATCAATTGATTACCCAGGGCTGTTAGCGAGTACAATAGCTAGATGTTCAATGGATCAAAGGGAATTTCCTTTGATTTTGAGTCGATTAAAAGCTGATGCTTTATGATCTCTTTCTGCAACGTTGAGGCCTTCTTTGAAAATATTTTTGACACCTAATCATTCCCTTAAACGATTCAAAGGTTAGCTTCCAAGGTGAGTCAAAGTTGACCTCCAAAATTACTGCTAGGCTGGGCAGAAACTGGAGTGGCTGGACTGAACTGCGTTGTTTGCTACCTTGACCTCTCACAAGATATTAGAGCAACTTTTATCATTTATTAGTTGATTGGCAAGCTAGCTAATGAGCTAAGTTACTCCCAAAAGGTAGGGCAAGACCTAGTTTACTGAATCAAATAGCAAATCATGGACTGGCTGGGTATGCTTGTTAGCTCGCTGAGATTAGGAACTTATCCCCTGGCCTTGTGAACTAATGCTTGGGCAATATGACTTCGTTGGCTTTAGTGGAGTGGTCCCCATCATTAATTAGGCTAAATGTTAGCAATAAAATGAAATAGAATTGTCAAGGCGTCACAGGTTTCTTGGATGCCTTACCTATTCTTCAGATTTCAAGTAAGTTGGACATGGACCCATAGTAATTCAAAGATTGTTTAGAACTTCAAAAATATAGGTAAAAATCTTCCTTCTCTTAATTTACCTAATGAAGGAGATAATTTAATTCTTGACATAGATGTCAGCAACGAACAATGGAGTGGGGTGCTCAAAATCAAAGAAGGAGAAACATTCTGCAAATATTGCAATGAATGCTCTAATAAAGTAGAATGCAACTATCCCACGATGGAAAAAGAAATTCTTACAGTCATAAGGGGAATTGAAAAGTTCTTAATCTTTTTAGCCCTAAAATCTCTCCTTATTCAAACTAATTGTAAAGAAATACTTTATCAAATAGGCAAGTGTAAGGGAGACTCCTGCATTGACAATTATGACTTAACCAGTTTTCTTTCTCTATTGAACATATATAGGGATCGAAGAATTCTCTAGTTGATAGTCTAACTCGAGAGCTCGCCAATAGTGATTATCAGAGCAGAACTCCTGCTCAAAAAGGAGGAAATCCAAAATGAAATGTCATTACTGCTAGAACGGATTTCTCCTTCTAGTAGAATCCTGATGGATATTTGGAACATGCTGCTTGAGAAACTTCCAAGGAGGTACCCATCCCAAGATTGCTCCCCAGCAAGCACGCTTAACTGTGAAGTTCTTAAGAGTAGGCTTCCCGAAAAGAAATGTGCACCTTTGGTGATATCAGTAGTCACTTCGATCCTTTTAAGCCACACTCGGAGTGTTACCATCACCCCACTTTGAAGGGCACAACGTCCTCGCTGTGCCTCACTAACCGATCGACTTACGAGTTCTTTTGACAAGCGGTTTGCACCTAGTATCTTTACCCGGCTAGGTGACTGCCCATGGGCTCTCCATCCATTGGTGCAACTCACAGTTGCAAGTCAGCTTTGGTACCATTTGTAATTCCCCGACCCATCCCAGGTCCAGAGCAATCACTAGGAGCGGCTTCAAGGATTGCTGATTGGCCCCACAAATCTCCACAAGCCTTTTTGGCGTACTTCGTCCTCGATCACACGCTGCCTGAGAAACTTCCCAGGAGGTCACCTTACCAAGATTGCTCCCCAGCAAGCATGCTTAACTGTGGAGTTCTTAAGAGTAGGCTTTCCGAAAAGAAAGGTGCGCCTTTGGTAATATAAGTAGTCACTTCGATCCTTTTAAGCCATACTTAGGGTGTTACACCCCGAGTTTCTAATTTATTCTTTACTACTATTATTAACCTACGTGGCAGCGGAAAACTTAAATGGAGTGTTACCGTCGTATTCCCTTCATGGAAATACTAGGTTGAGTATCAATCAAAACATTACTGCAAAAGATTCACTAATTATTACATCAGTTTAAAGATTTCAACAACCAGTGTAGCAACGACTAAGTTGAACACAATCTATTACGAGTCCAATTGAAAACTAATTTCGTTTAACTAAACATAAAGTAACGGGGCCTTGCTCTAGTTTGGATTCCCATCCCCACGCTCATTCACTTCACCTGAAAACAAAACATTTCACAAAAATGAGATAAACTCAATAACTATCACCCCTAACAGTAAAGGTATGCACACAAATTCATTTTAAAACATTTTAGGGGTGGGGGAAACACACAAGCGATTAAGGTAATCCACATTCTTACAAAAGCCAATAAGTACTCCCCGTTCTCTTTTATCCAATTTCAGTTTTTCAAGGGTGAGCGACCTCACTGGACCTCATGGCCTGCTCTTAGGTTGAGAGTAGCCGCTTAACTATAGCCTGACCTACTGTCATTCGGATGGTTACTGCTTAACTAACCCTGGTCTATCGCCTCAATGGACGGTTACCGCTAACCTGGCCCACTGTTAAGTCAAAAATCATGCACCATTTTTGTAATTATTTTTAGTATATTATATATTTTATTTCGTTTAATTTGATTTGTTTTATATATTTTTCAGGATCAGTGTTAAATTAATAAAGAGAAGGAGAAAGGATGTAGAAGCTCGATTTTATATTTGACCACAAGACGGTCCAACAATAATTATGAAAATAATATTTTCTTCATAATTATTATTTTGGGCTAGGAGTCAAGAATTTTGGAAAAGTTAAGAGACTTGAAGAGGAAGAAAACTAAGGAAAAAGAGGAGGAAACCCTAAACCCTAACCCATATTATTTTAAAACCTTCAGCCCTCCTCCTCTGCAGGCAGCACAGCCGAATCTCAGCCATCCTTCTTTCTTCTTCCCCACGCATAATCAGCCCTATTCCTCTTCTTATCCACGCACAGCTCCATCCTTCTCTTCCTCAGCACAGCAGCCTCTTCTTTCATCTCCACGCACAGCATCCCCTTCAGCTCACGCATAGCTTCAGCACAGCCCATCTCATCTCCACCTCTCCTCCTCCTATTCACGTACAGCAGCCCTCTCGTTCAGCCCCACACAGCAGCCATAAAATCCCATCTGCTCCATAACACACGCATACCTCAGCCCTATTCCCCTTCTGCTCTCCATGCCAGAATCAGTCCATCTTCGCCTCTACAGCACAGCCCCACGTAGCCCACACACCAAAAGTAGGATATTTTATTTTATTTTATTATTATGATTATTATTATTATTATTATTTTTACTTTGTTTATTTAATTTTGTGTTTAGTTTGTTGATTAGACATGAAATATTTAAGTTATTATTGTAATTTTAATTTTAATATGAGTGAGTAATCTTTTTTGGTGCTTAGTATAATCTTCTTGAAGTCATGCTAAATGAATAATTTTGAAACAAGTTTTGTGCTTTAATGCCTAGTTGATTTCTATTCATGATTCTTTAGCGATTAGTGTTTATCGTTTATGAAATTTGTGTTAAATCGATTAGAATGCATGCTAGTTGATTAAATACAATTTCGATTGATAGTTTAGAAGATTGTAATACGTAAAAGTTATTATCTTTTAGGCCTAGGTATCACCCTAATTAATCATGGATGGCTCAAACCCATCTCTTTTAATTAGGTAATCGATTTAGATATTTGTTAAATCGATTTGCTGGTAAATTGGTTACAAAGTGTTAAATGATGTTTTTCTAATACGTAATGCTCTAGTTTGGTTAAATTTTTGCGCTGGTGTAAAGATTATCAAATTAGTAGGGTTTATATTAGGGCTGGACCTAAGTAAACTAAAATCTAAGGAAAAACGGGGAAGAACCGCTGGTGGATCTCTTCTACAGTTTAACTCATGAATGAAATTAACTTGTGTGTTAGTGATAAATACTAATTTGCATGGTGGATTGAGATTATACTAAGCATCCTTCATAAATCTGATAACTTTCGATTATTATTTGTTGCGTAGAGTTAATTTGATTTGTATGTTAATTTTTGTTCTATTTTTACTAGCTTGAATATAAGTTCAATCAAACCCCCCCCCCCAAAGTATAGTCTTTTAGGAGTGTCTAGGTATTTTTAGATAGCTTAGAGTTTGATTTTTTTTGGAGTGGTTATAATTTTAGATTGAGTCTTAGTAATTAATTATCGGTTTGTTTGAACTTAGACTAAAAATAGTTATTTTTGTTATTTTTCGATTTTTATTAATTCCGAGGGTTTATAAAGTGTCCTAGTATGCTCATATTCAATTTCGTGATTTTTGGAATTTATTTGATAATATTTGAGAATTATTGTGTGAAATTGATATGTGCAGATTTTTAGGTAATTAACTCTGAAGATTTCGATTTTTAATTTTAATTTACGATTATTAAGTATTTTTAGGTTCAGAAATTTGTGTCCTAGAATTAGGGTCATTTTCTTTATTATTTTCGTATTTATATTTATGCAGAATAATTTATTTCCAATTTTAGATTTAATATCCTGTTTAAGTATTCTGCTGTAATTGGCTGATTTAATTTTTCTGAATTAAATTTGAAATTATTCTGAAGATATATGCTTATAAGGTTACAGAATATTAGTTTAGGATACTGTTTGTTATTTTTAATATTTATTTTTCTGATTATTATTTGCTGTTTTGATTTTTATCAATATTTCAGTTAATATTCTGATTTTATTTTTTCTGGATTATTTAGGAAATATTTTTACTGTTTTATTTCCAGAATATGATTCAGAATATTTAGGAACATCATTGGGTATTTTTCTAGATTTTTATTCATTAGATTTTAATTATTTTAGAATTTTTAAATTTTTATTTCATAAATTGAATTAGTAAAAGCACTTAGGATTAAGCTAGTAATTTACACAATCTTTCCTCGTGGATCGATCCCTACTTCCCTACGCTATAAAAATTATATAATAACCGAAGTAGTGGTTAAATTTGTAGCCCTTGACAGACTTTACACCCACGCCCGCCCATAAGGAGGCACGTGGCTGCTCACATCTATGCACTATACCCGGGGAAGGCTAAAGGCCTTCGAAACACAAAAGAAACCAAATTCCTCAATCTCACCCATTCAATCAGTTATTACATGTTCAAAATTAATAATGTCCTTTAGTCCGCATACCTAGTCCAAACCCGGCCCATTCTGGTATCAAATATTCAATTTTGTTTTTGCAACTTAACCAACCTCAAGCCCACACATTCATTGGTTCAGTAAAACAATCTAGTTGCAAATCATGAGGAAAAATCGCATCACACACCCATCCGGTACAAGCCCCAAACCTTCACACAACACATTCAAATAATCCTTCGAACATAAACACAATTCACATTTTCGAAGCACCTTCGAGGAAAGGGCATGCTAGTTACCTGGTAGTCCGTAACTTACAGGCTCGACTTCCCTTAGCTCAATCTAGACATCCGCTCCTGGATTCGAACAACACCTGTATTTTAGCCCCCAAACTGTACGAAGCATCCCTGTCCTATCCATAGCCTAGAATAAATTTTCTACGATTTATGGATCACTTTCGAAATTTCGAATCATAGCTAATCCTGGTTCCAGTTTCGGTCAAAATCTGGACTCAACTTCCAGAGTGCATATCTCGAGTTCCCGACATCGAAACTCAAAGTTCTTACCCATTCTATAAAGGTCAGTCCATCCCCTACAATTTCTGTATTTGGTGTTTTCCCAAAATCTGTCCAACACTAGGTCAATTTTCTTAAGGATTCCACGCTATCACTGGCTAGCCAAATCTAGGCAACCCTTAGTAAATCGCCCATAACTAAACCAATACAACTCTGATTGCCTTGATTCAAACTCCAAATGCTCAACACATTTTGACCTATCTGTCATAAAAATTTCGTGATTTTTAGACTAATATACCATCGTGGGTTGAATTTTGAAAACAGTGTACATTCGGTCTCTAGTCAGTGGCATTTTGCACACTTTGTCTTCTTTGAAACAGAGTTCTTTTGGTTCGAATTTCCACCACGTCGGGTCCCTGACTACCCATACCCACACTAATGATTTCTAAGGCCCTAACTACTCCAA
Source organism: Selenicereus undatus (assembly GCA_017589665.1). Taxonomy (NCBI): domain Eukaryota; kingdom Viridiplantae; phylum Streptophyta; class Magnoliopsida; order Caryophyllales; family Cactaceae; genus Selenicereus; species Selenicereus undatus. The sequence continues at coordinate 46,875,568 of JACYFF010010365.1, read as the reverse complement.
ATCAAGCCAAAGATCTTAGCTTGATTCAAACAAAAACAAAAATGTCACCAAACACTTACCTTGAGTTAGTTTTTGAGAAGAGGTGGTGGAGTCCCTTCCTACTCCAAAATTCGAGGCTGAAAATTTAAACTTAACGTTAGAAAAATCATAATTTGTTCATGGGGTTGCAAAGATCATTAAAAAAAAAAGATGAAACTCTAATCTTTGATGCATGGGGTGCATGGGTGTAGGGTTTGGAACCCATGCATCATCACTCACCAAACCACAAGGGGGAGATGGTGGTGGTGCTTAGTGGCACAGGACAGTGCTATGCGGTCGGGCGGCACACAATGGCGAGGGGAAGAGTGAGAGAGAGAGAGAGAGAGAGGTGAGAGAGAGCAGGAAGAGAGAGAGAGAGAGAGGAAGCGAGCAAGAGAGAGAGAGAGGGATGGTGAGGGGGGGGGGGAGAGAACGAAGAGGAGAGAGTGGGGAGAGGGGTTGGCTGCCTTGGTGGGAGACAAAGGTGGCCGTGTGGGCTAGGGGAATAGGGAGTCGAGTTTGAGTGGGAGAGGGAGACTAGGGTTAGGGTAATTTGGGAGGGAAAAGTAATTAATTTCAAAAATAAAAGTTGGAGGGAAAGGTAAATAATTTTAAACAAAACAAAAGTAAAGAAAATCTCCTTTTTTTTTTCAAACTTGGCTTGACTTAAACCATAAGTCTTAGATCAATCCATATCAACAGTAATTTGACCAAGAATTGAATTTTCAGGATTTTGCACATGGAGTACTATGATTTCCTTTCTTGATAAATATGGAGTTGGGGGTGTAAGATTCCCAACAAATTCAATATCTTTCGGATGACCTCATGATGCAAGCTTGGGAATATGGAATGGTAGTTTACCTCATGGAATATGGAATGGTAGTTTACCTCATGGAAATCTTAGAACCAAAGTACCCATTCCTCTCAAGACTAAGTTTCAACAATGTATGCTTAATAGGATCCATTGGATTCTCACATCTCCTGATGGTCCAACAAATATTCCATACAATAGATGCTTGTATGTCGAGGTACATTGCACAGTAATTGAGCATGAAAATGAAAAAGCTAAATCAGCCTATTATCTTATTCAGTTAGTTGATTTAGACGATCCCAATGATCAATGACAAGAATGGTTTTTAGAACGATAAGAAGTAGTTAGTGATCTTGCTTTAGCAAGAGCCCTCAGTTTTTATAATATTTATCATCAAATTCGGGCATTAATTGACAAGGAAAAACACTAATGCATTGTAAGAACACTACTTTTGTCTATCATAATGATCACAACAAATATATGAAGGTAGAAGGAGCTACTTCAGAAGATGTCTTTGATTATCTCTTTGATGTTGGAGTTGAAAAATTCTTATCAAAAAAAGGAAAGAAATATCCTCATGAATTATTCGAAAGATGGGATCCAGAGCATTTTCAACTTGATGAAGATTTTGATGACTATCTAGATAATGATGGACTGGAAGAAATTATTGAAAATGAATAAATGTAGAATCTCAATGTGGATGGCTAGTCTTGTCAACATTAAGTGCTTTGGAAAGTTGTTGCACCATTATTATATTCTGTTTGGTGTCATGGTTAGTAAAACAATGCAGTCTACTGTAGTCATGTGTGCGCAGTTATAGTCATGTGAAAATATCAGTGAGTACCATAGCCATGAGGGCATACTATATAGTCCATCTCCTCTATATAAGGAAAGACTAAGTGCTAAGAAAGGATACAGTCATTTGAGCACACTTGAGCAAAAGAGAATTCGAGTATTTCCATTTCTCTATGAGCAAGCATCTATGATGATCTTAGTTATTTAGGTCCCTCTTCAAATCTTTCCATTGTAATATCTCCACTTTCAAGTTTTTAACAAAAGAAGTTTCCCAATAGGGAACATTATTCAATCGAATCTAATGTCTTAATATTATGATTTCTTGATTAAAGTCTTACTATCCATAAAAATATAAAAACTTGATTAGTGCTACGGTTCGAGGTAGGAAACGAAATGAGTCTTTACTATGCCTGATCTAAGGAAGGTGGGGTTAGTATTAGCAATCTCTATAAACTGGAAGCTAGAGGGATGCTAGGGTCGAATGCCAACTAAGTTCAGTTAATGGTCAAAACTTTTAAGCTTTAATTATTTTGCTAAACATGGTGGATGTGTAATCATAGAAAATGTAATATTTATTATATAAGTAGTATGTTGTGACAATTACTACCAATAAAGTCATTATAAAAAGTTTAAACATTAATTTAAGCTTAGTTTTGCAAAAAAAGAACCCCAAAAATGTGAATATTTGCACTTTGAACTCCATCTAGTTCTAAAACAGAAATTTCATAAGGTTTTGGGTCATAAAAATAAATATTTGTCATTGAGAAACTATTTAACCCAAAGAGTTGTACCCCAAAAAGCATTTACACTAAATTAGGGGTCCCAATTTTTTTTTTCCAAAAAACATGAGGCCCATAAATGATTACATCAAATCTCAGTGGACCATAAAGGAATTTTTTTCATTTTATCTTTACACTTTATTGCACCCTTAAATCCTTCATTTATGTGGCATCCATTATTACTGCACTAAATTCAGTGTGTTTTGCTATATTTGATTATTGACCCATGGCTAGGTATGAGCAAGTTCCTTGGCTAGAAGTATCTCACGAGGTTCCTGTTTGATGAAGACTTAGTTTAATCAGAGCCCAACTTGTGACTTACATTGGTTAATGCACTATTTTGGTTGGCTTTGTTTGAAATGCCTTTTCTTTTTCCTTTCTGTCTGTAATCTTGCTCCTTTTCAAGTGTATATTATCTACATCATTTGGATTGTTGCTCATTTTCAATCTCTACTAGGTGCAATACTTCCTTCTAAGGGTTTGGTCACATTGTTATTCTTTTTACCAAGATTGGGTTAGGCTTCTTGTCCCATGTTAATGATGACACTCATCTATCTGAAACCATGATTTGATTTTTATTTTCTTTTTGAAATTCATGGGACTTCTTAGATTGAACCCTCTGTGATTCATCAAACATCCAATTTAAGTCAATGGTGGACAAAATTATTATATCCTAAGGCTACATTCTACCTTGTGTGATAAGAAATGTCCAAGGAGTATAGTAGACATATCTTGGACAAATCTTGGGGTAATTATTATGGCATAACTTGGATGAATTTTGTCTTTTTTATTGTTAAATTAAAGAAAAGTTACAGCGTGAAATGTTTGTGTAAAAAAAGAACCAAGTATACAAAGAAGTGAGGTTTATTTCAAAGACCCACCAACTAGACTTTCTATTTCTTCTTGACAATATGGTAGCGTAAGAAACAACAAAGAGACTAGCTCCCCATTTATGCTTCGACTGTGTTGAGTATATATCACTCAGTGGGTTTTGAATGTACTTATTAATGACCAACAGCTTATCCATATGCTGCCTTTTGATGTATGCACACAAAACCTATAATACTATCTTAAGCACTTATACACTAATCTAATCTCATGAAAACATCATTTTGATAACATTTAGCAGAATTAAACTCTATGATTGAGATGCCCTAGTGTCTCATTGAGGACTTTAACGAAACTGATGATGTCTCTCATAAGCAAGAAGATAATAAATTAACTACATTCTTGATGAGGGTTATTCCTTAACTTCTAAGATCATAAAACACTCAAGAGCAACACAAAACAATGGTTGCCCCTCTTTGAGTCAATCTCTAATAGTCAAGAAGGTTGTACAATTAGAGCCCGAAATTGAGATCCCTAAAAAAGATAAATACCATCCACCCAATCTCTCTTTTCAAGGCTCAAAGCCACTAAAGAGAAATTTTAAAGGAAAGACTCTAAATCACTACTCTAGCAAAAAGATAAAGATTAAGGGATTTTTGAGAGAAAATGGCCTCTTGTCTTTCAGTTCATTTATTCATCAAACTTGAGGACACCTTAAGGGGAATGGGTCTATAAATACCCAAAATGAGTGGAATTAGTTGATACATTAGTAGGGCAAGTAGACCAGTAGGATTCCTATAAATTGTCTCAAGAAATAAATTAAAAATCCAAAGATAACAAATACCACAGAATAATTCGCTTTTGGCTTTACTGTGTTATGGGTAAATACTTATGTGATCTAGGGGGTTTAGATAAATATTTTCGGAACTACCTAGGTTTGGATAATAGTTTTTTCGATACAACTGTTTGACTTAAATAAATTTTGAGGACAAATATTTTTATATTTGACCGAAACTTTTTCAAAATTACAAGTTGGCCCCAAAAAGGGGTATAGTTAGACTTGGTAAAAATTGACATGACTAGAATTCGCCGAAAATTTTGGGCTTTGAAAATTATTTTCTCTATCAAGCCCAAAATAAACCAGGCTCATTCAGGACCCGAACCCGAACCACACCCGAACACTATATGCTTATTTTTTGATTTTTCTTTAATTTATCATTTTAACAGTAATGGTTACTCTTTATATCGAGTCATTTAGAAAGATATTATATAATTATTGTATCTATCACAAATTAAATAATAGTACCCTTTCTTTCCAATTTTATTATCATAAAATAACAACATTTACAATTTATAAATCAGATAATTTAAAAAATTGGGTACAAAACGACGTGAAATTATAATCAACCATTAAAAAAACTAATTTAGAATAGCACAAATATTGAAAAATCTATAAGTCATACATCTATATGTTTGGTGAAATGAATAGATCTAATCATATTTTAAATGAACTACTCTGTAATAGTCTAAACTTTTGATATTATAATTAAAAGAAAATACCTTGTGCATTTCTAGTTTCATTCTCTTTGTTTTCTATTCTAAATGGCCTTAAGCTATGATGCCATGGTTGGAAATAAGCTGGTTGTATTCGTGTTAGTGTGGCCCATTAATAAAGTGTACTTAACTCGGTAATGGAAGGTAGCTAACAAAAACATCGAATTATTAAATGAATTATTAGTTGGTGGAACTGCTTGTTAGCATGTTGTAGACGGGTTGGCCCATAAATAAACCAACTAGGTATTGATGTTATTTTAATGTACGGTCAATCCACCTAACGCAAGGAGGACTTAACTCTTTATCTACTAGACATAATGGTTACATATCATAATGAATAGTTTGAATAGTTTGAATATTCCTTGAGGACATTATAGTTACTATACCTTTTCATCAGATGCTGACAATTTCAATTATGTTGACAAAAAATCACAAAAAAGGCTCTCTAAACTAGTTGGATCGACTCATAGCCCGCATAACCGTAATACTCCCACTTTTATTTTACTCGAGCCTGAAATTCACTCGACCCATATTTTACCTAAGCCCAGATATACCCATTCTGTATTTTATCGGAATCCAAATATGCCGAATATATTTAACTCGCTACCCGAATTGACAGGTCTAGGTACAATCTTTAATTTTTCTTTTTCTAGAGGTTTTAGAGAAATAAGATATGTTTTGTGATTTTATCTCTTATAATGAATTTACTGGTACTAGTTATCACAATCTACTACTTACATCTTAAATATTATATTTTCTATGATTATAAACCGACTATGGTTAGTAAAATAGTAAAATTTAATTAGAGAGTTTTGACTATTATCTGAATTTGAAAGTGAAAATATTAGAATGGAAAGATTGAAGTAGACATAGCAAGCTAAGATTAACGAAGATGCCTGCTCATAGAGAAATGGAGAAATCCGACTTCTCTTTCGCTTAAGTATGCTCAAATGATCGTGTGCTTTCACAATACTCAGTTTCTCCTTTTATAAAGGAGATGGACTACATAGGATACCCTAATGGCTGCGGTACATATACTATTATAGGATACTTTCACATGGTTATAATAGAAAACATTATGTAATTGACTTGATACTTGACAAGATAACATATAATGGTGCAATAACTATTCAGAGCACTTAATCCTAACAAGAGTAATCGTTAGTATTAAGATTATGCATGGCTTCATCCCCAATAATATGTTTGAGCCCATCATTATCTAGATAAATATCAAAATCTTCATCAAGTTTAAGATGATTAAGATCCCATTTATCAAATAGATCATGTGGATATCTCTTTCGTTTATCAGATAGAAATTTTCCAGCTCCAGTATCAAATAGATAATCAAATACATCTTCTGAAGTAGCTACTGCTACCTTCATATATTTGTTGAAATCATTATGATAAACAAAATTAGTGCTTTGGTAATGCATTAGTATTTTTCTTCATTCAATCAATGCTCACGTTTGATGATAAATGTTACAAAAACCAATCACTCTTGTTAAAGTAGGATTACTAACTACTTGTAGTCAATTTAGGAACCGTTCTTGTGGTTGATCATGGGAACCATTTATATCAGTTAATTGAATAAGAGAATGGTCTGGTTTTGCATTTCCATTTTCATACTCAATCAATGCGCAATATGCCTTATTGTGCAAGCTTCCATTATATGGGGCTCTTGTTGGGCTATCAGGAGATGTAAGAATCCAATGAATCTTTTTAGACAAACAAGTTTAAAACTTGGTCTTGAGAAGAATGGGTACTCTGGATGAGGGATTTTCATAAGGTAAGCTACCACCTCATATTCATTGGCTTTCATAATGAGGTCATCTAAAAGGATTGAATTTATTGGGAATAAATTCCAGATGTATTAGGAAAGAAGATCATAGTACTCCATAAATCTTAAATATCATAAGAATAGTTATGATAGTAGTCGATGTAGGTCGCATACCCATTGCTGAACCATTTTTCTTGAACATATGAACCAATTTTTGCTTGAACATCATAACGACACTACCTTAAGTATTTCATTTGTAACTTTAGAAGGTTGAATCTTTGTACTATTAGCTAGACATAAGATAACACACCAAACCATGATCTACTTTTGCTATGAAATTTTAAAATATCCATAAGGATTATACTAGAAGAAGAGACATGTTCCAGCAGTAATAAACAATAGCAACAATAACTGCTAGTGTGGGTCCCATTTTCGCGGGGCCTGGGGAGATCTAGATGTAGGCAGCCTTACATTTTGCCTTTTGGAGTAGTAATGACATTTCATTTTGGATTTTGCCTTTTTCTGGTAGGAGTTCTGCTATGATGATCACCACTAGCAAGCTCACGAGTTAAACTATCTGCCTGGGAATTCTTGAATCCTTGTATATGTTTAATAGAGAAAGAAAACTAATTAAGTTATAATTGCCAATGCAGGAGTCACCCTTGTGCTTGCATATTTGATAAGTTCTCTTTCACAAAATCAAATATTCCTTTACAATCTGTTCCAATAAGAAAGGTTTTAGGCCTAAAAAGATAAAGAACTTTGCAATTCCCCTTATGACTGCAAGTTAATTCTTTTTCTATAGGATAGTTGCACTTTGCCTTATTAAAACTTTCATTTCAATATTTGCATAGTTTTTTTTCCCTCCTTTTTTGATTTTAAGTTCTACACTCTAGTGCTTATTGCTGGTATCAATCTTAAGAATCAAATCATTTTCTTTATTAAAGAAGTAAAGAACAGGAAGATTTTGCACCTTTCTTTAAAAAAATCTAGAATAATTTTTGAATCACTGGGGTCCTTGTCGAACTTCTTTCTTGAGCTTCTGTTGTAATGGTTTTCTTAATTTAGCTGAATTCATAATAAAATCTGAAGCATAGGTAAGATATTTAAGAAACCTTTCTAATTGCTTCCTATCTTTAATCTTCTCAAGAAAACTATCTTATTTTTCTAAAATATGCTTTCATAAAATGATTTGTCTAACTTTTATTTGTAGACCTAAAAACTCTATTTCTTGCTTAGCATAAATGCACTTGTTCTCATCAAGGATGATACCAGGATCAAGGCATCTCTGGGTAGCCGCTCGAATGTCATCTGTATGATATATGGTCTTAGAAAAGAGAAGAATACCATCGACATAAGCTAGACACTAATGATTGGGATCTTTGAGGATGTTATCCATTATTCTTGGAATATTTGAGAAACATTTTTAAGACCAAATGAATTCACTATTCAGTCCTAATGCCTTTGAGGGGCACGAAAGACAGTTAAACAAATGCTTTCTTCATCCATTTTTATCTATCAATATCTAATTTTATAATATATCTTCAAGAATAAAGAGGCTCCTTGAATTTTGCTAAAAGAAAATATTTAATTAGAAATATAATAACCATCAAACACAACATCATCCTTAAGCTTTTTTTTAAAATTATTACCGTTCTAACTTCTCCTTTTTGTTCTTCGGCATGATTTCTCACCATGAATTCAAGATCGGTGTGAGGACTCTTACTATTCCTGATTGACCATTTATTTGAATTTTTTTGATTTTCTTATCAAATTCCTGAATTTCCTGATGTGCATACACCATTTGTAACTCAGATAATAGTGTTGAGATTTAACAAAGTAATCTTTGCAAATGTTTTATCATTATCCCAAAATTTTAGCGGATTATTAGAGTAAAATTCTTCTTGGTATTCAATAATCTACTCTTTAATGGATAGCACAATTAGTAAGATTGTTAGTGCTCGTTGTGTTGTGTAGGGATTACTTTTTCATCACGTTGGCTGTGTGTAAACACACTCTTCTGATGAGTACACGCTTTATTGAATTTATCAATAGGAAAAGAGTGACCATTTATTTTGAATGTGATTTGGCTTATGGTTTGTGTGCACAAAGAATATAGCCTTTGAAAATTATTTTCAGTTATCATACTATGAGAGGGTTGATCAGTAGCCCATATAACTGGTATAACATATTCGACTTGTCCTCTTTAAATGGATAGCCCTTCTATGGCTTCATTATGACACATTATGCTATTATCAGTTATCCTTATTTGTAAAGGAATCTTTGATTTTTTTCCAAATTTATTATGAAAATAAAGATCTTTTGGCAAAACACACGTAACAACTACTAAGCACATAATTCATATCTATTCTATCCTTCTAAGCATAAATTTATTGGGATGTAAATGCTATTAGGATTAGTATCAGTGACTTCATAACATATTTTCATAGTCATATTTTTCACTAATTCATCCTCACAGATTGACTCATTAACAGTCCTTGTTTTATACCCAATGACTTCTTTTTATTTTATTTTATCTAGACACATACTTCGATCCACATTATTTCTTGCAAGTTCAAAACTCGTTCTACTCATTTCATGGTCATACTAATTGTATCATCTACTTTAACTTCTTTTTTAGTTGTTGAAGGCCATTCTCCTTATTTTGATCGTACACTCATACTTCTTAATAGTTGGGATATAATTGTAATTTTTACATTCTCATCGATTTTTCTTACATTCTTCTTATTCATTTTTATGGGATTAGCACAGCTAGCTATCCATGGCCTATCAATTTTTATCTCATGCAGATTGGATTTATCCTTTGAATTTTTTTTGCATGAGAGTAGACTTTCAAATTTTTCTACCCTTATCATTTTTAGCTTAGTTTTTAGGTCTATAGTATTATCTAATTTGTAGATTATTTTCCTGAGTATTCCTCGTACGTAACCTCTTCTCTTCATATCTATCCCAACTGTTTTTATCTTAAGGGATAAATTTTTTTTTGAAAATTCATCTTTTACGCTCACATAATATCCAGGTTGGTAATTGAATCCTACTGAACCATTATACAAATTGGTCTTGATCCCTATGATAATTTTATTATTGAAATTTTATATGCATAATATCACCAAGTAAAGCATAAGGGTTGATATCTTTGCCATAATAGTGTAATGGTGTAACTTGAGCTTGAACACTTCTAACATGGATATATACCTATATTTTCTTTTCTAGTTATGCTTAAGGATGTTTTCCCAATTAATAAGATTTACTTCTCTTACATCAAATTCACGATCTTTTATTTCTATGTCCCCCTCATTTTTCACATACATACCTCCTCTTCAATTGAAAGATGGATTTTTTTTATGGATTATATCTTTTTGTATTATAGGAAGCGTCAAATCTCCTTTGATGTATTCATTCTCATTAGCCAATATAAATTCTTTTCCTTGAAGGTCGCCAATACTAATTGTGATACTTTCTATCATATGACTGCTATCTTCATAATCACTTTCTTCATATTTATCTTCCATTACTATCTCAACAATTCTATTATTGTTTTTTAGGGTTAAATCTACTGCTTCTTCCTCACTAAACCCAAAATATGCTAAACTATCCAATGTTTCATTAAGCTTATTATTCTTCTTATTTTTGCAATTCTTCGCATAATGTCCTACTTCTCCAAATGCATAACACTTACAACTATTTTTCTGTGTAGCACAATACACAGCTTTTCTAAAAAATTTCGCCTTTTGGGGCTTGGCTTGTATAACACTTCTTTTGTATTTTTCTCCCCTGTGCTTGTTAAAGCTCTTTTTCTTATAAATTTTTTTTTCTTCTTTTCTCAGGTTCATTTCCCCATTAATAAGGAGTATCCCAACATGCTAGAGATTGTTTCTTCATTTTTGTTTGTTTTTGGAGGTCAAAACATTGATCATTAACGAATTTTCTTAAATAAGATACTCTTGTACCAAAGTCATCTGCTTTTTCAACATATGCAATGTATTTTTTTTATTCATTATGGAATTTATCAGATAAGGCAATTTGTCTTAGAACATACCAACATTGGTTTCATTATATCCAATTTTGTAATAATATTGAATAATTTAATAATATAATTTTTTATATATCTCATGTCCCACAACTCTATGTTATTAACTTTTCTTTGCCACTATCTAGCTTTTTCTACGAAAAAAGCCAACTTTTGATAAGTTTAGCTTCGACTTGCTTACATAATTTTTGAACACAGCGGTTGGTGTTTCCTTCATTCTTAATATATTTTTACTGTCCTTTTCTAATGAGTCATACAAGTTAGCTATGGTACCAGAAGACTATGTTTTATATAGAGTGTGTTTAGTAGGGCTGAAAACCATTTTCCTAGAAAATAATTTTTCATGTGCAATGATTTTTCATGTAAAATGATTTTTTAACTCATATTTCCAGTTGTATGGTAAAAGGGAAAATGAACTTTCTAAAAAATGAGTTTGATTAGCAAAAAAATGAAGAAAAAAAGGTAAAAAGAGGCACATTAATGAAACACAAAAAATATGCAAGAAATTTAGAACATTAGGAATTTATATTTTTATTATTTGTGATTTTTATTACAATAGTTGTGTCATATAGATCAAAGCTGTGAGAATATGCACATTTGTCAACTTTTTTGATCTTGCTTACTACCTACAATTGATGCTAGCAATACTTATCGATTCTCCACCTTCGAGTAGGCATCCAACAAACTAAAGGGAAAACATGGTGAACTTCTCTATCTTTTTAACCCTTGCAGCAAATTGCAGAGCATTTTGGATTTTCATGAAATCATGGTCATCAGATTCACCGGCGTCGACATCAGGATGATACAACTTTGCTAATCTTTAATATGCTAATCTTCGAACCATATGTCACTGCGTTAATCTTCAACCCATACATTGAAGAAATAGACATAGAAGAGAGAAACTGTATGAGACCGTATGAGAGCCCATGAAACATAAAATCAATTCATGCTCTATTCAAAAAGAAAATATTTTCCTTCATTCTAGGGAAAATGATTTTCCTCCGAAAATAAATTTTCCCTCCTTGTTTACCAAACATCGTAAAATGAGAAAATCATTTTCCAAGAAAATGATTGTCACTGTTACCAAACAAACCCTTAGTTTGAGAATTTTCCAACAATCCATATAGTATTCAAGTTTAATTCATACATTTTTTTCTAATTTTATAATATTTCTTCTCTATTAGGAGCTCCATCGATGTTCGAGATGTAACCAATTTGGCTAATTGAGATACAGTTAATCTCTTCAAAGGATATGGTTTACTTTGGTATAGGCCCAAAGAACAAGTTGGTTGTTCATCCTACTAGAACTTATCTAGGACTCATAAAATGGGTATTTGTTTCTAGATGATTCAACATACTCTTTATGTTTTGGAATTAGATTATTAATTAAATTGGATTCAATTTCATCGATGTTGTGTTCTTCACTGGTTTCATTTTTATCACTTTCAACCACCAATTTCCTATGTTTTTTTTCTGTAGTTTTCTCCTATTCTTTTTTAAATGAATGATATCCAAATCATCCAATTTATTTAGGTTTATCTATTGATATATTTCTTCTTTTCATTATCAGTAGATAATGTTTCTTGTTTATCTATTATTAGGTCCATGATTTTGTTTAATTCTTTTGGATATTGTTCTTTGCCAAACATATTTTGCAACTCCTCTAGATTGTATTGGCTATATTTGATCCTCTTTCTCTTCTCCTTTGTCGTCCTTTTCTAATGACTTTTCAGTTGATCTTCTTGCTTCTTTTTTGATTTTTATTCTTGCAAAGAAAATGAATTTTTGTTTTTAGGTTTTGAAAATGATATTTATGCCGAAATGGAATACTAATACCTAAATAAGATTTTCTACTACGTCTAACTTCATTGATTAAAAAAAGATTGAGTATTGACAATTGCTTTTTAGCCTTCTTAACTTTAGCTTGATTTTTTACTAATTTCGCTTCTAATTCTAAAACTATGTAAGTGTTGTAGTTCTATTGTGGTGCTTTTGAAGTAGATCCTTTTGGTGTGTTCATAATATGTGAAAAACTAGGAGCATGATAGGTGCATGATGATTCAAGCATCAAATGCAATCTATTAGCTTAATTAACTATTAGTTAATTTGATTTTATGAATTAGTTTTTTTGCTCATGTGGATATGATATATGATTAAAGAGGGCTTTGAATATTACTTTTGAGAAGAATATCAAATGTGAAAAATTAAAAATTTCGAAAGTAAGTTTTCGAGGATTTGGATTAAACATGCAAATTTCAAAAACTTAGGGTGCTCGGTGTAATTTAAAAAGTCACATTTGGTCACACTTGGTTCTAGAAAATATATGCCCGAAGTTGGATGGACTAAAAACATTTATCCAAAATATTAGGGTCAGAAAAATATTTACCCAAGCCTGGATGGTCTGCGATGTAATTTTTCCAACTTCACAAGCTAAAAATGTTAGGATTTCTCTCCCATCTTCTAGGATGGCTCTAGAGAGCTGTATTCATCTAGGGGGCCGTTACTTAGAACTTATTCTTTGGTAGGTATAGATTCATTCAATGTGTGGAAAGTCCAAGGATTATAAATACATTTTCCCCTATTTTTAGCCAAAATCTAGGGTGCTCCAAAACTAAAATTTGTGTATATTCACTTAATCTTGATCATTTCTCTCTCCACTAAAATCTAATGTCAATTTTTAGCACATTGGATAAAATAGATATCTTGGAGAAGCAAATAAACTATCACTTGCGTCAATTAGGAGTCCTTTGTTAAGAACCAAATATGTTCAAAAATTCACCAAATATCAGACAAAAGTTTACACTAGCACAATTGAGTTTTTGCCACTTCTAGGTATTGAAGTGCAAATATCTATTGAAAATATTTACATATCCCAGTAGTAGTCTCAAATTCCTTTCCAACATGTCATAATTCATCAATGTTTGAGCCCGTTTATTAGGTGAAACACCATGATAAAGTAGGCATATGTGCTAGATTTTAGTGCCAAGTGACTTTTAGGAACATTGAATCATCTTCTTATCTTGCTACAAGGTTAAGGGGTTTTAATATGTATCAACCTCCCCTACTTGGAAAGGATTTTCCCTTAAATGCTTACGGTTAGAATCCATCAGCACCAATCTTGGGAGCTTACTACGCCGTTTGCGTTTAAAAATACCCAATGTGCTAAGTAATCCTCTTATATTGAATTTATAAGATTTATTAAAGATCTTAAGGAGTATCTAAAAGTGATGAGTAACCCTTCTAGGCCTCATTAGCTCATTAACAATCACAGTATGCTCATCATAAGATGATTCAAACTCATTATACTGAAGAGAGTGGTCGTTCATGGCTTGATCATGCTTTTGGATGCTTTCTTCTAAAATTAGTTTGATAGGCAATGGGACTTCATTGATGACGTCCTTCGGGATTACATCCTCAAGATCTTGTGAGCTATGAGGGATAAAGGTGTCACTTTCTCACTTGTGTCTGCCTTTACCATTAAAAAGTCTTGCTTTACCATTAGTAATGCAATTTGACGCTTACTCTTACCAGTCACACATTCTTCCCATGTTTCTCTCATGAAAAACTTTCCTTATTTCCCTTTCCCGGTTTAATTTTGTGAGGTACGGGTGGAGGCAAAAAGGGCGGTGTAAGGTTATACCCATTGTGCTTGAGTGAATAATTGTCAGAATGCTCATTGTAAATCACATGATTATCATATAACCAAGGTATGCAATCCTTTTACTCTTGTCAAGAGCTTTGACTTGTGGGGTGGGTTTTCAATTTCAATGTGAGGGGATGGGATTTTAGTAGAGGAGATTGAATGTTTTTCTACCCTTAACTTGCCTTTTAACTTTGATTGCAAAATTGTACACATCATTAAAGGAAATGGAAGGTTAAAGGTCTCCTATGTTGGTAATATCAGGTGATAGAGCCTTAATAAATCTAGCAATTTTAAGCTCAGGCTCTTTGTCCAACCCAACCATCATTTGGTCTTCTGCTTAAGATTTTCCAAGCTAAGAGAGGTGATTGTGAAGTAGAGCCCTTGCTTATAGGAGGGTGGTAGTTCTTGTCCATGTGCCTTTTGAGCTTGGACCACATCATGATGTTAGGTTTAGGTTTCTTGCTTTGTTCTTCTTCAAGTTCTCATGTCATAGGGATCCATATCCTATCATATTGAGAATAGCCAACTTGGAACACGTCTCATCAATATATCTTTTAAGCTCAAATATCCTTTTCATGGATTAAACCTGATGTGGGTAGCTTTCTGGGTTGAGATTGCCATCAAACTCTGATGCTTCCACCTTAAGGTCTCTACAGTCATCCTTTGGAGGCCTTACTGTCCTATACCTTCGTTCCTCATCATCATAATTTTTATAGGGATAGGAACAAGTGACGTCTATGGGGCTCACTTCTCGTTCCCGATAATGTGCTCTTCTGTCGGTGGACATTATCCCTTTTATTTGCTCTAGCTCTCTGGTGAGCCTTATTACTTGCTCTTGAAGCTCAAAGAGTCCGTAAGATGAGACTATTGACCAATATTAGCCATATTTGAAGGATTTTGAGGCAGTATTTGGTATGAAGGTAGGTGACACGAACATGGGTTAACATGGGGTATTACACGGGCAATTGTGCCTTGACACAACCAATGACATGGTCAAATAGGTTTGACACGATCAATGACACGTGGAGGAGGATGTGACTATACTAGGCTCTATTTTAGGATTATGTTTTTATGGTTTTTACAATTTTTTAATGCCTTTTTGTGGAGTTTTGGGCTATGTTTTGGGTTAAGGTTGTATCTAGATAATTTTCACAGTCGTTTTGGACTAAGAAGGGTTGGTTAAGAAGAGTGAGTAAGAGAAATTTAGTGAAACTAAAGTACATGGCTTTGGTAGTGGACGATGAGGACTTTGATTGAATAAAGAAGATGAAGCTTTTTATTGATCAACCAACTAAAAGAGGAGTCTCTAACTTTGATGCAAACTTGATGAGGGTTATTCCTCAACTCTCAAGATCATAAAGTAGCCAAGAGGAACACAAAACGGTAGATGTCCCCTTCAATTCAATCTCCAACAATCAAAAAGATTGTGAGATTAGGGCCTAAAATTGAGATCCCTAAAGAAGATAAATACTCATCGCCCAATCTCTCTCCTAAAGACTTAAAACTATTAAAGAGAAATTAAAGGAAAGGCTTTAAATCACCACTCTTGAAAACAGATAAAGATTAAGAGATTTTTGAGAGAGAAGTTATCTTATGCCTTTTAATTCATTCACTCATCAAATTTGAGGATGTAGTTAGGGGAATAGGTCTATAAATACCCAAAATAAGGAGAATTAGCTAGCTCATTATTTGGACAAGTGGACTACTGAGAGTCATACAACTCATCTTAAGAAATTAATCAAAAATCTAAAGATGATGACAAATCCCATGAGCTAGAAATTTTATGATTTCTCTCCCATCTTCTATGAAGGTTCTAGAGAGTTTTACTCATCCAAAGAGCATACAATCACTTGACACTTCTTCCTTAGTGGGTGAAGATTTGATTATATTTTAGAAATTTGAAGGTTTACAACTGCATTTTCTCCAAATTTGAGCCAAAATCCATATTGCTTCGAAGTTGAAGTTTGTGCATATTCCACATAATCTTGATGATTTCTCCTTTTAATGGAATCCAATGGTGGTTTTACCATATGGGGATGAAGTAAACATCTTTAGGAAGTAAATAAACTATGACTTGCATCAATTGGGCATGCTTAGGTAAAAACTATACATCTCCTAAAATTCAGCAAATATTGGGCAAAAGTCTACAGTAACACAATGGATTTTCTTCCCACTTTGAAATTGACATATAAATATTTGCTGAAAATATTTACATATCCTAATAGTATACCTAGACCTATTTCCAACAAGTCATAATTAATCAATTTTTGAGACCATTTATTTGGCAAAACACCATGATAATGTAGGCACATGTGTTGGATTTCAGTGTTAAGTGACTTTTGGTAGATATAACCTAGTCCTTATCTTAGTGCAAGGCTAAGGAGCTTCGATGTGTGTCATTCCTAGTAATAGTGTTTTCCATAGTTGTACAGTCAATTCAAGCTATTTCTATTCCAGTTTAGGATAGGCGTGAGAATTGGAGAGATGCATATCTGACGCTAATGTCAGCCCTAGACCTTTTGCGTATTCAAATAATACTTTTATATTCCTCCATATGTATCCTTAATAATCAAATTCATACCATCAATGCTTGTGGGACAAACATGCTCGAAAGTGATAACTATCTCAAGGACATTAAAGCATCATTTTTCTTCATGCAGTAGTCACTCATAGAAAAAAAGTCAACATGATCATTTGAATTTATTAATATCCACCAGGAGTTTTGTCAGAGTACAAAGTCTAATCTAAGATAAATTTATTAGTGACTACAAGGAATGTTTCTTGGCAACCTTTAATAGAAAAAGAATCATGGTATGATTGAAAATATTAAATCAACTTATGTAGGGTCAAAAATGAATCACAATACAATATTTTTTAAAATCTTAAATCAACTTAAGTAGGGCAAGAATTAGTTAAACAAATCCCCAATGAAGAAATTTGTTAAACAATGTACCAATTGGATTCGTATAAAGCACTTGGAGTTTATGAATGAAAAGTTGACCAAAAATATTAGCATGCTAAAGGAAATGATATATGTTAGAGTCTAAGGCTTCCAAGGGAAACTACCTAGAGAGCATCTAATTCAATTTTATTGAAATGGAATACGATGGCGAATGATGCCAAAAGGTATAGAAATGATTTTTGATTATTGGTTCTGCTTATTTGGTTTAATGTAGGAATGAATTCAATGTAGGTTAAATGGCATACTGAATGCTATGGATTTATGTAAACCCAAAGGATGGGAGTGGTTTAGTAAAACGTACGCCTTATGGGTTTGTCACTCCATCCTGAATATGATTCTAAGTAAAAGAATTACCCAAACAAACATAAATGTATAAAAATAACTGATACCATTCCTGTAGTTGAACTCAAAAAGTCATGAACTAGATAAGGTCTTAATGCAATTAAACATATTATGAGATTTGGAGTAACATCTCGTCATAGATGAATCAACTTCTGTAATACACTGTATAAAGCTATAGCAGATATTTTAATGAATATATTACAATCCTCATATCATATTACTACCAGTCTCTCGTAGGGTGCATTTGTACTAGCAAACCAAATTCATGATATATCCCGCACTAGCCAATACAATTTTAAACAATTTTAAAAATCATAAAGGTACGAAGGTTTGGATAGACCTAAGCATGATATCAAAAAAATGTATTAATGACATAGTTGAATGAGATGTCTTGAAGGATCGCCTAGTTAAATTAACCCCCAATATATGTATCTACGGTATCTTACTCATTTAATTGTCCATGATTTAATTTGTGGATCTATTGCATGGACAATAAGAATAAGACCATGAAATTCATTGTCTAGTTTTTATACAGACAAATGTCATGTCCACTAAGCTTTAAAACATAAGTTCTATTGCTAAATCTAGATTAGGTATTAAGATATGTAATAAAGCAGAATTGATCTTATATCTATTATTTGCTGATGTTGTAAATCAAAACTACGATATAATAGAACACTTAAAAATATTCCTAATAATTTGTGGTTAACCTTGGACCAATAAGTCGATTTTCATAGATCATCCATGGTATTTTCCCTCCCCCCTTAAGAATGCAAAATAGACGTATAACTGCAACACTATTTTGCATCCCATACAAGGAATCATTGGGAAACTATTTAGGTTGCTCGACATATAAGATAGAGGAAAAATTAATAGTTCTAGAACTATTATTGATAAAGCAAATCAAATAGAACTATTATTGATTGTCAAAGAAGACTATTTAATTGAAAAGTTGGATAAGCATATTCATGAGTCTGGAAATGTCTAGCCAAAAGTAGGGAACTATTTTGTGAAGGAATTCAATGGAAAGTATTCAATGGTGAAAATGTCAACTTCTAGCTTGATAATTGATGCTAGAATAATAGTGACTCTAATGTAGCGTTTGGTTGAAAGTAATGTAATCATTATGCAATGGAATCAATCATGTAATGCAATTGTTAGTGTAATGGAATGGGATAATAATTACATTACAATGTTTGGTTATAAAGTTTTTACAAGTGTAATGGAATGAATTCATCTACAAATAGTACTTAATTTTACACGTGACGTAAAGTACTTGCAATTCAATTCGCATTTTGATTTTGCCTATTTTAATTATTTGTAGCATTGTTGATAACTATCATCTAATATCTTGTCATCATGATTACGATGTTTCACATAAGACTTACTTCACTCTATTTCTTCTAGATTACAATAATGTAATATTGTTTAAGTTTATCAAGTAGAGATAAGATGATGATGATGACGACGTGAGAGAGAGACACGATGTCTAGAACGTATAAAAATGTAGTTACAATAATAGAAACATAGTCTAGATTAAACTTTATCTAATATGGAGAGGAGAGAGAGGGGTGAGTGGGGCTTTAAAATTTTTAAAAAATGGTGTCAAAGTAATAAGAGAGGGGGAGTAGAGGAGAGACAATGGGGAGAAGAGAGAAAGTTTTCAAATATAATAGTTTATAGTTGGATACACTTTGATTCAAATGGATGCAATCACAATTGTTTAGGAAAAGTCAAGTAATTGAAATTGCATTGATTGAGGTAAATGTGATTACAAAGCAATCTTGATTACATTCCTTAATGGTAACCAAACATGGTAATGGAATCACTATTACTATTTTAATTGCATTACCACTTCAATTACATAGAACCAAACAAGCCATAAGGGGTTTGGATATATATGGTATTGATGACTGAAAGTCACCAATTAGTCAATTTATTTCGAAGGAGAGAAGTATAGCAGGATGTTAGCATGTTGCAATTACTTCTTAGGGAAAAACTACTTGAAACTATGGCCAGCACATTGTTGCCACACAATCCTGTGCCCAATGTTGTATTGGGATTTTACTGAAAGTTGTCAGTTTCTCACCATGTTTTCAACATGGCTATGCCATGGTTTGAATAAAGACCAAAAATGGAAAAGTGATTGGATTTGGAAAATTAAAATGCCTACAACCCTAAAGAATTTTTATGATCATTAAGCCAAACAGAACTACCTATTATAGACTTCCTTATAAAAGGATGGACGAAACATTGACTCAATTTGTTCAATGCATTTTGTTGATTTAGAATCCATTATTTACTTAATTTCTTAATCTCCCATCTCTCAAAAAGTTTTTGGTATAAGCACAAAAACATAATTGGTGCAAAGGAGTAATCATCGCAAAAAAATTTCATTTCTTCCTTAAAGCTACTGGAGGAATAAAAAACAACTTTTTGCAGTTAAGCTAATGCATGTTATTGCACGTGCCAAGCACGTGATCTAAGTGCTAAGTGGGGAGAAAGAGTTAGGGTTGTTGAAGCATAAGGAATCTTCATCAGACATCCAAGACCATCGAGGTTCAAGGCTAAGGTACTTTAGGTAAAATGGGAGAATCCAGTAGGAGATTTTGTTAAATTTAATTTCGATGACTCTAACATGGTGAATAAAGTGGTGGGCAGATTCACCATAAGATATTAACATGGAAGACTACTTTAAATAGGATCCTTTAAAATAGGAAATGCAACTGTTGTTATTGCAAAAGGCATAACACTTAAAGACTGGTTAGAAATTATAGTAGCAGAAACAAGAAATGTCCAAGTGGACGAAGCTAACAATGTCATTACTCAAGCAATACAATGCATCATCCAATCGCTATGGATAATTGATAATATCACAAAGAGATCAAGGTTTTTATGAGTTAAGTGGAGAGAAAAACAATTCCTCATACTTACAAGTTGTAAACTAGATGGTGCATATGGGACATAACCTTACCGCTCTAGTTCAATGGTCTTAAAGTTTCTTCTTCTGATATTTGTTTGATGAGTTTTGTAACGCCCCCAAAAGACTAATGACGTGATTTACGAAAAAATTGCAGCGGAAGACTTAATAATAGAAGGCGCTACCGCCGTCCTAATAAGGACAAGGCTCACTGAAACCATTCAATCTTGCAACTAAACACTTTAAGACCAAAGTCCATAATAGTTCAACTTCAATACCATCGACTTAATCATACCATGTGATAACTTGCACTCCACACTATACAAGTATATTGAATATAGATCCAACTTGACCCTGAGGTCGATTCCAATATTCATGCTATGCTGAATACACTGTGAGCATCTGATGACTTCCAAAAGGGCTTGCTAAAAGGGGAAATATGTGATACTTCATCACCTAAGATGGAAAACATGAAAACAATTCAAAAATATGAGTAAAAAATCAGTACATGCATTCCTGTATTGTAAAATGAGCATATAAACACTGTTGATGGGTACCCGTCTTTGTAATTCATTTAGTTAACAATAACAATGAAAATGAAAGTAATATGAAACTGAATTGTTCATTATTATCTGGATGTGAACCCCTTGCAATGATATGATCTATACAGTGGTGTAGACCTGCCAATCCGATCAAGAGTTGGCCTGAAGCCGCGTAGGTAAATGATGGGCTGACGCCCTATAGATGATAACTGGCGGGGTCACAAGTTAAATGACAAATCACTGTATAAACTGATTCATTGATAAACTCATTAAGAGTTGTAACTTGATAAACATGTTCTGCTTTCTGAAGATACAGGCAATGGATGTACCTTGAGTCTATAAAAATGTCATCTGACTTGATACAAGTCAGCTGTTTCATAAATGTCATCTGACTTGATAAATATGTTCTGACTTGATAACACTTATGCATAACGGGGAACGATAACTGGGCCTCAACTGTGTTTCATAAATGTCATTGTAAGTATGTGTAGTCAGTAAATAATCTTTACTCACACAATTGAGTAAGTAAAAGTATGTGTAGTAGAAATTGAGTAATTTATATGGTATACATAACTTGGATATTTCAATATAACTTCAAAACTGAATTGATGAAAGTAATTAAATTTGATATAAAGTAAATAGAAGTAAAATAGTCCATGAGATAAATGAGATTACAAAGGAAAAGGCCTTGATGGTGATAATTGAGAGAGTGGTTATGGCCTTTTCTGAAATAGGTTACTGATACGGGTTTAAGGCTTGCTGATGCATAACTTGGTTAAAGATAATAGAATGGCTTGATAAATGCAATTGATATATTTTGAAGTGAGTAAGTAATAAAGGTTTGAGGCCAAGAGAGATATATCTTGGTTCAAAACAGCATAAACTACAATAGCTTGGTCTGATAAATATGGTTTCTGAGTTACAACTCTCCCCACTTCTCATATTTCATTCATAAATCCATTAGATATAGAATTCCACCTGAAATGAATCATTGAACTCAATAGAAGCTATTAAGCTCACTAATTGTGGTATTTTCTTTGTAAAATCCATAAATGATTCAAAGCTCATAAACAAGCTCTCAAATTGATACTTGTCTTCTTTTTCATAAATCAAGCCAAAAGCTGCATGAAAGTCCATGAATATTCATTTTCCCCCTTAAGTAACCTTGCTTTGCTTGGCCTAAAATACACAAAATGAGTGCATGATCAATCTCACTTAATCTTTATTATCGCTCTTTACACAATTACTCAAAAAGCTTCTAAAACTCACCAAACTCAAAATACTCAACCAAAATTCATGAAATCCCATAGAAAATTCGAAAATAATATGGAAAATCTACAGTAAAATCTTCAAAATTTTCCTCCAAGTATATGCTGCACAGAAATTGCAATAATAGCCCAGTTTGCACCAAAGCAGGTTAGTTCACTTCAACAATTCATAACTTTCACCCTAGACCTCAAATGGAGACATAAAACCCCAATATGAAAATATTAAGAAGTTCCAAAAAACTTTCATTTGCAACACAAAGCGTGATTCTCACAATAGGGTTCCCAAAATGGGGTTAAAACACAAGTGTATTAGTTTTGGTTCCATTCTACGCAGTTTTGGAGAACGACCATAACTTTTTCCATAGACCTCGGATTAGGACGATTTAAAAGCCATTTGAAAGATAACACACAGAGCTATCTACCAATCGAAAATCATAATTTTCCATGGGCCGATTATTACCAGTTTAATTCCAAAGTCTACCCTATTTTTCTAAAATTCCAGCCCTCATTATTTTAGCTTTCCCCTCTCTTTTCACACAAATCCTCACTTGCAATCATTCCAAATCACCAAAAACATCATCATAATCATCAATATAACTAAAGATTACAAAATCAAATACAAATCAATCCATAAACTTGGTTTGAACTTACGCTTGCATGAACATGATCATCCCTAAACCCTAGCATGAATCAAGCTCAACTTCAGCATGATCAACACCAAAATAACTCTTATTTCTTATCAAAATATCATTATCAATGATCACAAGCATCAAAACAAGAATCAAAACTAAAATAAAAATAAAAACCAACAAGATCAAGATTAGGATTTACTCACTTTGATTGCAAATAAGTAGAGATGGAGATAAGATTTAATGGTTTTGATGATGGAGGATGGTAGTTAGAGGTACTAGGATGTTGAGGGGAGTTGAAAAACACTTGAGCTGGCCGAAAAAGTGGTCAGAAATAGCCCAAATAGTGGCTGGGCTGCTGCTGTGAGGGGGAGAGAGAAAATGGAGTTTTTTGGGTTGAATTGTGTTTGTGTTGACTAATCTAACTTGTGGCTGAAATTTTATCCTCAACAAAGCTTTTGTTAACCATGATTAGCTTTAAATCATGGTAATTAGTTAGGTTAAAGAATGCAAACTTGTTGGGCTTCACGTTGGGTCGAAATAAGTTGGGTCCGGAAATAAAACGCTTCGTAACAAAAACGTTTTTGCGTAACTCAAAATTAAATTTTTATAATGTTATCAAATAATAAAAACAATAATAATAATAACAATAATAATAACAACAACAACAACAACAACAACAACAACAACAACAACAACAACAACAACAA
>JACYFF010010365.1:46836275-46848187 GCA_017589665.1 Selenicereus undatus | reverse complement strand
ATAGATACATATATATATATATATATGTATATATATATATATATATATATATATATATGTGTGTGTGTGTGTGTGTGTGTGTGTGTGTGTGTGTGTGTGTGTGTGTGTGTGTGTGTGTGTGTGTGCTCGTGTGCGTGTGTGTTCATATATATATGTATATATTTATATATGTATTAGGGCTTTATGTTATATGATTTTGATCATATTGGGAATTCCACCTATTTTTGTTAACTGGGTTGTGGAAACGTGATAATCGTTCCTACTTAATTTGACTGTGACTATCCTGCTTCTAACTTAAGTGGGTTTGCATTAAATTTTAGTGCAATGGTGGCACTTATACTTTGTAGCATTTGACTTTTTAATCTTTTATCAGGTTTTAAATAGGGGAGTATGAGGTTGTTTGCTTGATATCGCTTCCAATAAGTTGAATTTGATTTTTCTAGGTTGGAGCATATGTGATATAGGCATAGACTAATTGATGTTTCCTTTTCAAGCTTGTCAACCCAAGCTTGGGTATCATTTGGGGACATTTCATGCTCGTAGGTAGTTTTGCATCATGTTGAAATGAAATGACATCATAAGATCTTTCTTCTTATCGGATTATGAAGAAAATGCTCAAAATATGTCGATTTTAAAATTATTATGGGAACATATCAAATCAAAGTTAACATAATCAAATTTTATTTTGTATGTTATTAGTAGTGATATCTTTTCCTATTAAGGGTTATAAAGTTTCTCATATGCTTAATCTTGATCTTGTTCTAAAGATAAAAAGTGATTGCCTTCTAAACTCAAGACATACATGGTTTTCTTCTTAGAAGAAAGTCAATCTAATTCCTTATAGTTAACTCTTTCAAATCAGGTTTTCTCCTCACTTGTGGAGGGTGAGCATCACTCCCTATGATTGTGTTGTCTTTACAATTGCATTTGTTCCTTGTAATATCATTTTGCATCTTATTTTTGCTAGAGTGATAGAAAATATGTTTAGTACATTCTTTGTCACTTACAAAATTTCTCCTCTTCATTTCCTCCTATGAAAAGAATCACTTTCCTTTACCAAATTCTATTATGGCAGAGTGAATCACATGATGTGTTTCTTCATTATGCTGTTTATCATTTCCCCTAGCAACTCCTTTTATCATATAACTGATTTAATTTTTCATTGACAACACATTTGGCATGTATTCAACTTATCATAAGCTTAGGTAATTGTAATTGATATCAGTTATTATACTTTATGTTCATTTATTTTGTATGATATTTGTGATTTCCTAGCTTGTCATGCTCTTTCACATACAACTCACTATACACAAAGTTATAGCTTTGCTTTAGTATTTCTGATAAATATTTATACCAGTATTCATATATATGCTTGAGTCCCACTGCCATGAGCACTTCTTCATAAGGAAATTCCAATGCACAATATTTGTCATAAATGACTAAGATCCTTTTATTTTATTCCTATGAGGAAAAATGATAAATTTCACAAAATGTGACTATTACCAAAATAAATGTTTGAAGTTTTAATAGAGGATTAGAATGTCCATACACCACCGTCTGCAGACCCAACTATAGCTAAAATAGTATTTTACAATGTATAGCTACATCAAACAAGCTGTAAAAGGGAATAGTTTACATCTAGGAAACACAAGGGGGCAGCAGAACTATTATAACTTTGATCTTGGTAGTTGATCTGATTTTCAGTTGTGGAAAGAGAAGTTATGTATTTGATGCTTTATGGGAGTACAAGAGAAATGTGTCCTCATCCAGAAGAATGTTAATATTAGACCACTTCAAATCTAGCTCATATGTATACTAGTGAAAAGTAAGAAATAATTAAATTATGCATTAGTGAACTAATGCAATACTAAATAAGCACTATTACTGATGAATTAAAACTATTAAAAGCTTAAATATAATTAACCAAATAAGATTAGCACTAAGCAAGACTGAACTAAACATGGTTCAAATTACCAAAGTACTTACAGTTAAACACAACTTACTAAGAAAGCATCAAATTTAATGCAAATGCAAAGAGAGTAGAAATGGAAAATTACCTAGATAGCTTAAATCCCCAAAGGGAGCATGGATGAAGCTAGATTGTGTTAATTAAAGCTTTCTCTCCACTTATTCTCACTGATCCAACCTAAACTGCCTTAATTAAACCCACAATATTACCAAAGATTTAACTTTTCACAAGTTGTTTTCAAACCCTTAATTGAAAGAAGAAGGGGAGAGTTGAAAATGAAGATTTCGGCAAAGAAAAAGAAAGATTGAAAGTATAAAAAGAGAAAGAAAACATGATTCAAAAGAAAACATCATTAAAGTATGAGATTAACCCAAAATAAGTACATTTGAATGCTAAAATTCAAGAGAAAAGAAGAGATTGAATAACTAATTATTGAAGAACTTGAAAATTAAATAACATAGGGAGAAAAATACAATGCCTGAAATCAACAACATTATAATTTGAAATGTGGCTACATTTGCAAAACTAGGCACTAATTTGCTCTTAAGGGCTAGCTAAAGAACCCTAAAAACTAAATAAACCTTCTTGTATGCAAACAGGGAAAATCAACTCGTTATATAGGAGTGCAGACTCGGGTTCTTGTATGACCTGAATGTACTAGCCCCCTGGAAGACGTTATAACATTACAGGATAAGGGGCATGACCATGCTGTATGACATGGTCTACCCGTGTTAGGTGACACGACCAAACCATGTCACACATGATTTGTGTATTTTTTAGCCACCAATTATTCTAGATGCTTGACGATGTCTCTTTGGACATTCACAAGTTGCTTGAATGCTCCAGTGCTTGTGAAAAGGTAGTATGTTTAAGCTTTAGTATCATAAGGTCCCTTATTAAGCTTATGTAGTACTTTCACCCAATTTTTCACCATCGGATCACCTTTGCTTCATTACCCACAAAATCAAGCAAACACTAGTAAAAGACTTAACATAGCAATTATTATAAACTAAAATCTTTATGAAACAGGGTGTAAATATCACTATTGAGCCCAAACATTATGCTTTATTTCAAAAATGAGCAGCAACAATATGATGAGTAAGAAAGAAGGAGGTCCAACCATTTGAATATGTTAAGGCCCAACTTGACTCTTTATTAGCATTAGGGACCTCTAACTTCTCAATTACTTTTTTGGTATCGAGATGGCCTATCTGAATGATGGCATATTTCTTTTCTAAAGGAAGTTCACACTAAAACTCTTAACACAAAGTGGCTTTCTTGGATCTGCACTTGTAAATGCTTGCTTGCCTCTCAACTATAAGCTTTATCTAGATGAGGGCATACTTTGTTCAGACCCTACTTTGTACAAGATAGTTAATGTTCTTTAATATACTAAGGTGGAGTAGAGTTTCACAATTCAAACCCCTAGTCAATTTATGCAAGTACTAAGAGGCACTCATCTTCAAGATCTTCATCATATTCTTAGATAGGTTATAGCAAAATGTACTGGGGGTTCTGATAAGTTCAGGATCGAAGCCTACTCAAATGCCAATAAGGCCTCATATACTATTGCTAGGAGGTTAGGTTACATCATCCTTCTAGGCTTTTTTCTTGTCATCTAGAAGTTATAAAAATAGGGAATAATATCTTAATCTTATTCTAAAGCTAAGTATTGAGCCATGACCCAAATAATTGTAGAAGTTACTTAGCTAGTAAGGTTGTTCTTGAATTAGTTGTTCACTCTCTTTAGCCTATTAGTCTTCATTATGGTAATCAGTCAGCCATTTTATAGCAAAGAATCTTGTCTTTCATAAGCGGACAAAAGCTATTAAAATTGATTGCCACTTGACGAGAAAAAAAGTTTATGGAAGCTCTCTTGCAGGTTTCTTACCTTCCTACATTGGAAAATTATTCAAGGAGTTATTTATTTTCAATATTAGAGTTTGCTTGACCATTTGAGATTAGGTCTTTCAAAAATTTTAAAAGCAAAAAATTTTTAAAAAAGGAAACAGATGTCTATTTCCATTTCCCTTACTATGAGCATGAATAGTTTTAGAGATACTTTGATTGATTACATTCCTTGTTGCTTATTGTGGTAATTGCATAGAGAAGTATTAAGATTTTTATGCTAGAAATTTGATGAAGCTTAGAGCATGCTCAAATGGGTGGCTTGGGATGTATACAAATATGAAAAGGCTAGTTGTGATTCTAGGTGTTCTTTTCCCAACCCTTTTGGTTATCATGCTAGGTCTTACACCCATCCCCCTCTCATCTCTAATTTTAGCCCTTCTTTTGTGCAGTGCACAATTCTTCTTACCATAATGTTTATTCTTGTCCCTATTATGATATGTTTGATGAATATTATGCTAGACTTAACATCATGATAGAGACATTGATGGAGCAGTGTGAGCAATTTGCTAATGAGATTAAGGAGTGTGGCCTTGTTGCTTAAGACTGACCATAGTCTACCTTTTCCTAGACTTGAGGTCAATTTATATGATGATGGTGAGTCTTCCTATCTTTAGCATTCGATTTTACATTTGACACACCTTTGACTGACCTATGGGAAGAGATTAACCTTCCCTTCCCTCTATAACCACTTACATCCTCACCTAGTACGCTTGGAGACACTAGTAAGGATGCCTTGACCTTACATACTTCTCACCTTCATTTGGCTCACTGTATAGGGCTTAAGATGGCTAAGCCTTTTTGGGTTGCTTCTAGCTTTGGTGATGAAGGAATATATATGTAAATTAAAAGAAACTCTTATTGAAGAGCATGTTCTCATGGAGTAAAGTGTGGGTAATTTCGTTGATGATGTGCCACCTAGTTATCTGCCTATCTTGGCCCTCCCTAGAAGGAGGGTGAGAGTTTTAGTTTCTATCTGAGTTTGACTTCTTTCACTTGATTTATTAGTTTGGCCTTCTTTCCCCATCTCTTTTTAGAGGTGTTGACTCACTATTTGGGAATATGAACCATTCTAGGTTGTTTCATGTTTACATTCATGTGTTTAGAAAATTTCCTTATTTGCTATTAAGCAATAGGCATGCTGGAGTTGCTGATGATTGGGCCCAAGCATTTGATAAGCTCGAAAGAGCTCTTACTTGTAGTTTGATTCTTTATTCTATATATAACACACTCATTGATGTTTAATGTTTTCACTTTTGTAGGAGTTGTTCCATTGCTTATGATGAATTATTTGTGCTTTAACAAGCTATGATTTGGATAACAATTCTGAGCTGAGCTGGAAGTGTTTGCTGCTCCATGAGCCACACTTTGGCCCCTTTAAGGAGGCATTTAGGTGCATCCAACAACTGACCTAGTATATGTGCTCTATGTCTTTTATTTTTCTTTCTTTTCAGTAGTGATTGGTTGGGGGGAAAAGGTTATTCTCACAAAATCGTTTTGCATGGAAGATTTTTTATAAGAAAATAAGATTTTCATTTCACATTTTCCATCATTTCGCAAGATAAATAATATTCCCTGTAAAAAAGAAAATGTAATTGAATATTTTAAAAGGTGAAAAATGCCGACTGAATTGTGTAATGAAGATAAATGTTGTTCAAATGAAGGAATGTTAAGCTTCAAATTCAAATTTGAACTTCTTTTCATATTTCCTATTGGATGAGCAAGTTACAATTTAAACTATTGTAATTGTTTTTCCGGAAATAACATTAGTTAAGTTGTTTAAGTGGCTAAAAATGTTGAATAAATTATCGTGGTGGAGAAAAATGCTAACCAAATAAAGAAATATTGGGCTTAAGATATGGATTTGACTGTATTCTAATTTTTTAAATCCAATTATCAAGTTTTGATCTAAACCATTGAAATTGTTTTAATGATAAAAAATGTCAATTGAATTGTTTAGATGGTGAAAAATATTGATCGAATTGTCATGGCAGAGATAAATGTTGATCAAATGAAAGAAACTTGAGCTTGGAATCTAGATTTAAGCTTATTTTAATATTTCCCCTCCAATGTCGTTCAATTCAAACCGTTGCAATTGCTTTAGTAATGGGAAAAGTCAGATGGTAAGTGATAAAAAATGTCGACTCAATTGTCATGGAGGGAATAAATGTTGACAAAATAAAGGAAACTTGAGCTCAAAATCTATTGAGCTTATTTTGTTCTTTCTCATTAGTCAAGTTTCAGTCCTCATCATTGAAGTTAGATTTTGCACATAAATTCTAGCTGAGCGTACATCGAAAGAGTTGAAGGAAGAAAATCAACTTTCTTTCTTCTCAAAACAGAAATCATTTTCTTCCATTGTGGGGGAGGGGTGATTTTCCTTGAAAAATAGTTTTCCATCCTTTATTGTTCCTTTATTGTGCCAAATAACAAAAAATTGAAAAACATATTCTATGAAAAACCAATTTTCCCTAACCAAACACTACCTTAGCTGTTGATATTAGGTTGTGATTTTGTTGGTGATCAATTTTAAGGTGAAATTTGGGATATTATTGAGCTGATTGATGGCTAATATCAGCATTGTGTGCCTCATGTATATTTTTCGTGTTTTATTGTTAGTGGTGTCCATTTTGTATATATTTGTCATTGTGGAGGTTTTTTTTATGAATATTTTTTGTGATGGTTTGGTGTGGTTAGTTTTGTAAATATTTGTTGCTGGTTTTCTATATATTTGTGGTTGGTAGTGTTGTCCTCTTGAATATGTGTCTGCCTAGTCTCCGAGGTTGTATTTTGGGTTTGTGATGTTAGTTTTGTGCATTTGTGTGTTAGTTTGGTGATTTTGTGTGATTTTGTGATTGGTTGTGTCTCCTTAGCTCCCAATGAGGATATTACGGGATTGAGGTGCGGGAGTAGGGAGGTCATATACTCATATGTGCATATTTAGCGAAATTTTTTTAATTTTTGTATAGTTTTTTACTTGGCTTTAAGATTTCTGTGTACTATTTTGATCTATTTTTGATTTCTACTAGTTTAGTTGCTAGCTTGTGCATGGCTAAAATACATATGATGGAACACTTGTCTAAAATCTAATTTCATCGTTCTTTTTAATAACCTCTTTTATGCCAACTTGTACACTTGACCATTGAATTTTGGTGTTAGTTTTTGAGGCTTCTGTTTAAGGATTATTTGGTAAATTGGCTTAAGGCTTAACATAAAAAAAATAAAAATAAAGAAAAGAATAACAAGAGTATGGAGAGAGCTTGACTTTGGTAGCTTTATTTGGGCTTGAATAAGTGTCCTGCACATCTAAATAATTCCCTAATTAGGGGCCGCAACATGTAATAAGTTGTTCCTCTAGGCTCAAAGCCTAATAGACCAAGACCTACATACTTAGACGAAGAAGCATAAGTAGACAAGAAAAAAGAGAAAAAAAAGAAGAGGAAGAAAATGAAAGGAAGTTAGAGGGAGGTGAGGTTGATCATCGAATAACATTGAGGCCAATACACTGTCCACGGAGCACGAGGGTGTACATATTGTGTCATGGTGTTATGTCATATGAAAACTGAGTGTTGGGCGCAGTTGTAGCATAAGTGCCTCTTAACTGTATATTTTGGTTGTATGTAACTTAGTAACTAGGTTGTTATGGCGATTAAATAGATTGATGTGTACATATGTTTCTGTTTTTCTTGTGTATATGCTTTGCTTTAAAAAAAAAAGTCCTCATGAGACCTCACTCATGCATTTGAGGTAACGAAAGAGTTTAAAGGGGTTGTTGCATAGGTGAAATGCAAATGTGATTCTTATGAAAGTAAGTTAGGTTCTTAATTAATTTCTCTTTGTTTTGCTTGAGGACAGGTGTAGGTATACGGGTATTTATTAGCTTGGAAAATGTCATGATTTTTAGCATAACAACACCTAATTTTCCTACAAAATAATATATTTTTATGATTTCTACATTGCTCTGTTGAATTTTGTAGGTAATAAGTTAAATCAAGAATACGTGCGGAAAAGTTCAAGGACCTTGGGAGCTCCAATGGACATGAATTCACATAGAGAGATGGA
The DNA here is from genome assembly GCA_017589665.1 of Selenicereus undatus. NCBI lineage: Eukaryota > Viridiplantae > Streptophyta > Magnoliopsida > Caryophyllales > Cactaceae > Selenicereus > Selenicereus undatus. Next base: position 46,840,248 of record JACYFF010010365.1, on the reverse strand, counting down.
GAATTAAAAAAGGAAATAGGAACCGGTCAACTTCAAATGAACGAGACCGAATACTTGGTGAACCACCTGTTTTTCCTTGAAAAGATTGGTTTTTGGAAAACCGAGCGGCTTAGGCATGATTGGATTGGTTTTCGGCAAACTATTATTGATTTTCAATAGAGCAAGGATAGCCATACTAGGAACTAATGGTGGTTCTACTGGAATCCAACTAGTTTCCACCAAACCATGGCAAACATGGCTAGGTTCTTTTTTTTTTTGGTGCTACATTGCTTATTTTGGCTAGTAGATGACAAAGTTGTGTAGCCTATTTTTTCAGGTCTTTTTATGTGCAATTTTGGTTCGTGATGAGGGGGAGCTTTTGTTAGATCTTTATAGCTCTGTTTTAAGGTTTAAGGTTGTCCAATTTAAACCCTAGTAGAGGAAAAAAATTAGGTAGATTAGGATTAGTTTAGGTTGATTTTGTGTTGAAAATTGTAGATTTTGAAGTTTTCAAGCATCAACGACAATACTTTCTTCTTCCATCTCTCTCTAGTTTATGTCATTATGCATTTTGATTTTGTTAGATTAGTGATTGCTTTGATTTAGTTTAGTTTCAATGTTTAGCTTTTATTATTCATCTTGTTACATTGTGTTAGATTTAGTTTCTATCTCTAGTGCCTAACTTAGTTATAATTAGGTTAGATTGTGTTTTTGTGTTAATGAGTAGTTAATTTGTGTTACTTAGGTTGTGATTAGCGATGATGACACGTAGTTAGATTTGCTTTGACCTTAGACTCCCTTTGATTATGCTTGTAATTAGGCAATTGCTCCCATGCCTACCAGGGCCAATGAAGTGTTTAAAAGGACTTTCATCCTTGTTTTTGGGTGGTTGGGTTATGCTAAAAGGTGAGGCCAATTTACTAGTGTAGGATGAGAGAGCAATAGGATTTGGACACGAAAAACTGTTAGGTGCTATGGTGGTCTAATTAACTTAATCCTATAAAAATAGGTGGTTAGGCTAATTAAATTAGCCTACGACCCTTGAAAGAGGGCTTAGGTGGGCTTTAACAGTGCAATCGACTATTCCTAACTATGAGCATAACTTGATATGGTTAGGGGGAAGGCTCAATTAATTAGTCGATTAGGTCGACAAAACATGACTTGGGGCTTTTTCTTTGTGTTTCTCAGCTTAGTTTAGTTTGTTAATCATGACCTATCTCTCATTTTTCGGGCTTGAAATGCTTAAGTTGGGTTTGGTTGTTAGAACACAGCTTGTGGACGTTACCCAAAGTACTAGGAGATAAACCTCGTGCTTAAGGTTGCAAATTATAAAACATCATTCTTCGTATCACTCTACATTGGAGCAACTCGGTGATGTTTCGACAAAAAATTTGCTTTCTACTTAGCTTAGACATTTATTACAATGCTTCCATGTGTGATCAAAATTCCAACTTAAGGGAGATGTATTATTGAGTACTTTGAAGGTGAAAGGATGTAATCCTCTAGGATAGAGGTAATTGGGAACTAATTAACGGTTAATTGCGATAAAAGAGAAAGACTAATGGAGTTAAGCTTACTCTAAACTAAGGATACTAATGATACTAAAGTTGTAACACCACCAATCCTAATATTGATTATCTTAATCTAATAACTTATTATTTATGATTGTAGCAGAAGTTAGTTGAATAGAGGCATTATTACGTTCCCGTAATGGAACAGGGCTATCTGGGGCTACATGTATTACTATATTTCACCAAGTCTCCAAAAATTGGAAAGAAAAACGTAAATTTAACATCCTATCGAATTTGTAATACAATCAGCAAACTTAGCGTATAACTATTAAACACTTTGGCAAACACATTGTCCAAAAGTTTATACAAATGGCATGTTTTTAGCAGTGATAACCTTTACATAACTATGGGCACAGGGCTAGCTAACCTTCAGTGAAATACTACAACCCTCATCTACCGCTTGCCACCTTTTAGCTTGCTAGGAGGAGGGTTGTTCACTAATCCCATACCTAAAAATAGAAAGCATAAAAATGTTCGAATTAATGAGCCTAAGCTCAATATGTACATCCTTATGCTGTAAAACTAAACTTTGTACTCAGTTTAGTTGGGCGCTTGCATTTCAAAATATTTTGTTCAAAAACTTTGTACTCAGTTTAGTTGGGCGCTTGCATTGCCGATTGTTATCTGAAAGTGGAGCCGCGCGGGTAAATTTAAGGGCATAAGCCCTAATGATTGGTAACTAATGGGGCCTACTTATTTAGGTGACAAAACATTGCGTCAAATAATTCATTACATGATCATTACACGACTTTTTGTATAATTTGAGAAACATGTGGGTTTTCGAAGAGCACGGACAATGTACATACCTCGTCCTTGAAATCTCTCTCTTCTTTAATGAAAAATGTTTGTCATAGCTTGAAGGGACAGAGGTGGCTTTGCTTCTATTTCAAATGTGTAATTTTACGATTAGTGCAAATTTAAGAAGTTTTATTTGGCTTCTTTAACTTAATAGGTAATTCAATACCCCTTGGCTCTTCTTTTTAATTATCAACATACTCATTATTATTACTTAACTTGATTCTGTTTCACTTTTTTTATGTTCTTTCTTTTGATATTGCTAGCACTGGTTTTATTAATGTTATACTAGAGTAATGATATAACTCACCTCTTTTTTGTTAATGTCGATGTTATTGTTACTACCATTATAGTTATTATTATAAGCTTGTTAATATCAATATTTTTTTCACACTTGTTGGTATTAACGTTATCATTCTTACTATTATTATCATTATGGTTATTTTTATCGTGGTTATTATTATTACGATTATTATATTAGTGTTGTTGTTATTAGTGTTTTTCTCTTTAATATGCACATTGTGTTTACCCGCCGTAGTGATTTAGATAATTTGAGAGCGATTTAGTTAGGGTGATGACATGTGCTTGGTTTTGGGTCCAAACCGAGTGGTCTTCCTTTTAGTCCTCCTCGCTAGTCCCAAACATGTACATCATCATTAACTCTTCCATAATCAATTAGCCTATTAGTTAATCCAAATGCAAGCCATGGACTTCGCGAAGGCTTTACTTACACCGCAATTAACACAAAAGTACCATATTTAACCTATCTAAATTCTTAAACTAAATCTAAAATGACATCTGGAAAGATCCATTCCAAATTTCCAAGTATCTCAAAATACCCATATTTCATTTCATTCTTTCCACCCCTACTACTCACCACACTTATCCTCTCATTATTTTTAATCAACCCACAACTTCATAGTAACTCAGTCAATTTATAAATTTCCTAAATGAGTTCTTTTCCCTCCTTTTGTCCTTTACTACAACTCACAAGCTCACCTCCTCACCCACAGCTATGGCCCTCACAAACCCAAACACACTACGCATACATTTCAAACGAATTTCACTCAACTATTATTAAAGTTCATTTAAACTTCATTAATTTAATGAAATCAAATTTGAATTTTTACTCAAACCCCAAATCCTGAACCACAAAGCTCATGACAACAAAACACACATTCAACACATATGTATCTCATTAATTTCCTTCAAATATTCATTAAAATGTATCCAAACACCATTAAATCAACATAAATAGGGTTAAGTTTATATCCAAACCCCAAATTCTCAACACCATGTTCGCCATCAACTCCAAGCATCCCTAATCTGATTTCACATCCAACGATTTAAGAAAACTACAAATTAATGTTCACTTAATCTAAATCTTCAACTATTACACAAATCCAATCATAAAACGTTAAAATATTCAAATTATGGGGAGTTAGGGTTTTACCTTCTCACCACTAAAATGGAGCACGACAAAGAGAGGAAGTTGGTCATGGCGGCAAGAGGGTGGCAGGCAGAGGCTAGGCATGTTGACGGCAGGCAACAGGTGGGTGGACTGGGCGGCACTATAGTTAGGGTGGTTGTGAATGGGGGTGCAAAATGGGGGGGGGGGGGGGGGTTTG
>JACYFF010010365.1:46823648-46836175 GCA_017589665.1 Selenicereus undatus | reverse complement strand
AGGGGCTGAAAATAAGGGGGTTTTGCGGGCTAGGTTGGGGGGAGGGTTTTGGTTACGTGAAATTTGGTTTTAATTTTTGAATTTGTGTTTTTTCGCTTTTACTTCTTTGATTACATTGGTGATTTGTCTTGGCTAGATTTTTCTAAATTTGATCCTAATGATCTCCCTCTTTCTCCATTTTTTTTCAAGAATTACCCACTTTTTAACTAAGCTAGTGTTATTTCGCTATTGTGTGGGAATTTATCAATATTTGAATGGGTTATGTAGGAGCGTAACAGAATTCATTTTATGGTCACTCTACCAATTAAACCTGTAATTGCATAAATAGACATGCATATATAAAATGCTAAATTGAAATGGGCACCCAACTTAATTAGATTTTTAATTAAGATAATTCAAGGTAATGAGCGAAATTTTAGGTTCAGGCCGTTACAAAAGTTAACCCTAGTTAATCTACTCGACGGAAACCAACACTATAAATAAATGCAGCAACTATCTAATAGTCTACTATTCTAACATTACGCTAGATTAAAACAAACTGACTACCATAGGAACATCAACAAGCATTATAAAAGAACTCAAGTTGATCATTGTCTCGACTTGTCCACAATGACCCAAATTACTTCTCAAATTAAATCACCATAGTAAAATAAAACAACCTAGTTATTTATCACTAACTATCGTAATTACAGGATAAAAGGAAGAGAGTTAAAAAAAGATCACCTATAAGATCCATAATCCAAGATGTTAACTTTGTTAGTGAAACTCCTTTCAAACCATTTAAATGCTCTTCAATTAGACCTGGCAAAACTGAAATGGGACCCAAAACACAAAATGAATGATTCGAACCCATACCCGACTCGACGTCCGAAGTAGGCTTAACTAAAAGTGGACCCGAAATCTGAATTGATCCAAATTGAGCCATACTGAACCTAAAATTTTCTACAAAGTTGCTTATTTTTGCAAGAAAAACATATTGGATCAAAAATCGGTTGACCCAAAGTTGGCCCGAGCTAAAGTTCACCTGCCCTAAACTGAATTGGCCCGAAATATCACTTAACCTGAAACTCGACCCGACCCGACCCAAACTTAGCTTGACCCGTACCCAACTCGAATGACCCTTTTGCTAGGTCTATCTTCAATTGTATGATTAACGTTGGGCATTGAATTTCAACTAAAAAAGTGCTAGAGAACAAAGAAGGGGAAAGGGAAGTAAGATGAGAAAAAATAGAAAAAAGAAAGGGATGGTCGGGGTTGCAAGAAAAAGATTAAAGATTCTAACCATCTAGAAATGAGTCCTCAATCTTCCCTTACCTACCTTCTTATGAAAACTCATGATTTTAGGGGCAGTTTTCATGCAACAAAAATAAAGCATATGGAGTTTCAAGAAAAACAAGCTAACAACTTAAAGAGCTATGATAGCACTAAAGGAAGCTAAAGCAAAACCCAAAGTCTAAGTTTTCATTACTTAAAGTTGAAAATCACAAGAGAGGAAGAAAGAGAAAATAGCTGCTAACCTAAGTAAAAACCCTAAAAGTCTAAACTTTCATGATTTCAAATTTTTTTCCCTCGCTACCCAGACTTAGTATAGGCATCCATTTAACATAGGCAACCCGTGTCAAGTTATTATTTCCCTTTTTATAATATTGGCTTGCTATCTTATGATTAGCACTGTCTTGCCATCATCTAGTGCGGTCACACAACTGGTCTTACCCATTGGCTCTCTAGGCTTGATTTATGGGCTAATCTTGAATAATTCTTCACATTTTGATTCCCTAGTTAACCCTTGCCTCCTTTTCCCTGCAACCTATAAATGCATGAAACAAACACAAATGTCCTGCATTAACCCTTGTTTGGAGCTAAAAACTAAGTATCAGAGGTGTCAAAACATTTTGATTGATAGCCAAACAAATACCCCATATCTAAATTTCGCTCGTCCTTGAGTAACACATGAGGAAGCCATCTTTTTATAGGTACAAAAGTCGCATTTAGTGCATACAATAGGCCATTTAAAACCCCAAACTGCCCTAGTGGGTGAGTGTGGTCTCTTGATGGTTTTTATAGCACATATGCCCATAAAATATTGAAAAAGAAAAGCAAAACCGATACATAAAAGAAAAATCTGTTTTTATTTTTAAAATTTCAAAAATTAACACTGTAAGGAGACAAATCCATACCTCAACATCCGAATCGTCCAAATAACCAAGATATTAAAACACAATCCTAAAATGACCACATCAAGAGTCTAAGTTCTTACTTGTGTCAAACACAAACCAACTCTAACGACTTGAATGACGAGTAAGCTAGAAGTAGGAACTCACCTTGCTCTGACTCTTACTCAAAATCTGATTATAATTGTATCATGCGTTATGCTCACTAAGATTATCGATTCTCCTGCACTTTTATGCATAATGTAGAATGATAATCTAGGGGGCTTTGATGGGTTTTAATGGGGTTCGAGGTGAAGGTTAAGGAGTAGATGAATGATTTTGGGAATTATAAAGCTAAGTAGCAAAAGAATATAGAATGCCCAAAAACGCACTGCACAAGTGCAAAACAGCATCATCCGTCATTAGGTAATCACATGTATACCCTTTGTTAAATTGTACTCAAGAGACACAAGCTGGGAAGGGGAATAAAATCAATTACCGGTGAATGAGATGGGAGCAAATGAAGGATTAACCAAATCTAACTAAAGTCCCCTTAAGTCACACTTACACTCAACTTACAAAAATGATCGGAAAATGTCATCATATTTAATTTATATTATTTTCATCCCCTTGGCCACATTATGTGTTAAACAACCATGAACTACTATTAACCCACACGAACTACCCCTTACAATTTAGTGCATTAAATCCCCCTTAGCCTTGTCTTGAACATAAGGAAATGTGTTTAGCTAGAGGTTAATTTAGAAGGTTCACATCAAAGAAAGTCAATTGAAAGCCCAAAGGGGCTCGCAAAGGGTAAACAATCGTTAAAGGGTGGCAATTTGGCTATATGATGGTCAAACTATACAAGGAATGCCTTCATAATTTCATCAATCATGCACTTGCTAATTAGAGCCACAAAGAAGCCTAAGTTAAGTGCTAAAGAAATGCAGCCACGGAAGTGACACTTATGAAAGGCAAGATGAGACTATATGTAATCTATGGTCCATTAAGGTTCAAAAGTCTCTCAGATTTGCCTATTAAGCTTGCTCTTCACTCTTCGATAAAATTAGAGCATGAAGTCACACAATATTAGAACACGACCTATCATGCATACCCTAATTATGTACAACTGATGCCTACATTGCAAGGGGTCAATATCCATTGAAGTAGTAAAAATTCTCGAAAGCTACCAACTTTTTACCAAAAGTGAAGGTCTTTTTGATTTTCAAGAAATTTTCCGCTATTTTGCTTTTTCAAAAAATTATGTAGGTGTGGCCTCCGCACCCCCATACTAAAGTTACACAATATCCTTATTATGGGGGTTAAGGACCACAAAGGAAGAACATGAAATAAAATGAAAGAATATGTACAAAGAAAGATATGAAAGTAACTTGAATCGAAAGAATGGAAAGACAATTAAAATAAAAATACCTAAGGATGCACACTTACATATACAAATGAAAACATAACATCTATCCTTGATGCAAGTTATTTATAGTTCCTATCATCCTAGAAGCCCATTAAAAACCACTGTCATATGTAACTAATACAATAATTACTATTGCCTCAAATTCAACCATATCAAGGGGACAATGACAACAACCAAATTACACTTCAAAAAGGTAGTGCCAATCATCACAACTAAATTCAATCACATCTAATCAAGGGGGGAAGATATGCCTAACACCTATATGTGTAGCCCCCTTAACATGATATAGCCAAGTGTAAACACAAATGCCATATGTAATAAAGAGTTGGCTGCGGAGAGAGATACAACTCACAAACTCATTGGGCCTCGTTTGGCTGGGTGGCAGACAAAATGAAGGAGGAAAGGGCGGGCCTCCTTCGTTGCCCATGCCCATGCGAAGCATCTCTTCTTCTTACCTTAGTGCCTCCACTTGTTGCCATATAGGTTCATTTTTATTCCTCCTCTATTCTAGTCCCCTTCATTCTCTAATCACTATTGTTTTGATCCTCCTTGCTCTTACTTTTTTGCACCCTCCTTGTCTAGACAGGTACTTGTTAATGTAGGTTATGCCCTTATCCATATTGTCCAATTGGCGGGCCATGTGAGCCATATCTTGGTGTATGTCATTATAGTAAGTGGAAAAGCAAGCTACCTTAAGCTTGACTTTAGTAAATTATTGATAGAACGCCTCATCATAAAGGCCTTAAGCTAAACATGATGGTTCCATTTCATACAAAGTTAGTGGCTGTTGTGGTAGACCTTGTTCATTTTCTTCTTCCTCCTTATCATCACTCACACCAGTCTCCTCATCATATTCCTCACCACATTCACCCTCTATCATAAGACAAGTTGTATGTATTCATCACTATGGTCTAACTTATGTTGGAGATGTTAAAGAGGGTTTCAATGTGGTGGACATATGAGTAGACCTTTGTCTTCAATGATTCTAATGTTTGCCAAGGTGGCTAAGTCAAGGCACCCCTTCACAAAGTGCGTCTTCAAAGTACCTAACTTGTCTTCAAAATCTATTCCCTTAGTAGTTGTTGTAATGATGTCATGCCCCCATACCAATCACATTGTTGTGGGTTGTTCATGTGGCTTCGACTGGGTGGTGAAGGATCAAAGCACCATATCCATGTGCTTATCACTTACGACACCCAAAATGATGTATAATTTCGCTTTCCTACATATGTTTTGGCTATCATGCCTTTCTAAGACTAAGTCAACCATAATGCTTTAAAGGTAGCCAATGTTTATGTTGTAAATATAGGTGGCCCCTTGTTGTGATTCCCACAAGTGTACGGTTTCATCGTAGTGGCACTTACTGGTGTTGATTCTTAGGGACAGATTATGAAATTACTTCACAATTGAGTCTTAAGTAATTATAAAATTGAATCAAAACTAAATCAAACCAAACTGCACAAAGGACCTAGAACTAAGAATAAGGAAGGATGGAAAGCCAAAATTTGAACTAATTGTTCACACATTCAGAAGCCAAATCCGAAATCTTCATTGAAACTTAAAAGCCAACAATTCAATTACACTAATTTTGAGAATTATAACTAAATTTGAAATTGGAAACATAACAAAAAAGGAATATAAAGAAAATGAAAACTAAAAACCACTACCTAAACATGCTTTCCCTTCAATCAATTTCGGGCACCCTTATTGTAGCCAAAAAATGAACCTCCCTTAGTCCTTCATTGTTCGAGTTAATTCCTGAAATAAAATCTTGAAAAGGCCAAATTGATGATGATAAAATGTAACAACTGAGGATTAATGGTGAGAAGAGTGGTTATGGTAGAGAGGGCGGAAATGAAGCAATGCTTTTGGTTTTGGGTAGCGAAGATGCAAAGAAGAAATGAAGCAGGGGGAAGAAGGTTGTGTCACGTGCAAGGGGCGTGTTTCTTTAAGTGAAAGGGAGGAAATTGGGGTTATGGGCATGAAAATAGGAGCAGATGGGCCAGCGAAGAGCCCGCAGAGGACTTTAAGTGAGGTAGAGGGAGAAGTCTTGGCTTTGGGCCACATAAAACTAAAGCAGGTCAGGGCCGCAAGTGGATTGGGAGAAGAGGAAAGGAGCTAAGGAAGGAGCAAATAGGCTACATGAGCAGGCCTGAAAAGGCAAAGGAAGAGAAGTGAGAAGGGAGAAGCTGTCCCAGCATGAACTAGGCCTCGAGTGAGCTAGAAGAGGCCTGTAAGTTGGGAAAGAGGAAAGAAAGAAGAGAGAAAGGGGAAGGGAAGTCGGGTAAGGGCACAGGTCAAGCTAATAGCAAAATGGGCCACATTCTGGGTCGAAAGCTGAGCCAATGTCTTGCTTGTTTGATTATTCTCTTCTGCTAACACCCTTTTGGTTCAACTCTTTATTTTTTTACAAAAAATTTATTCATTCTTCAAACTTTTGAAATTCCTACAAAATAAACAAAAATATATTAAAATCCTAATTTAATTATTCATTTATGATCAAATATTGGATAATAAAGGGTACGAAATAACATAATTTTAGGTTGAATAATACTCCCACACCTAAATTCAACTCGTTCTCGAGTAAAATAAAACTAATTTTTCTGGAAAAAGAAAATAAAATCCTAATTCACTTTTGTTGGAATCACGGTTGCACTTAGCGTGTGCAACAATCCCTTAAACCCCTAGGTTGTCCTAGTCAACAAAGAAGGTCTCATGAGGTTTGTAGAAGATATACCCACAAAATCTAAAAGAAAAAGAAAACAAAAAATCGAAAATCTTTTTGATTTTTTTCAAGAACTTATATACACAACATCGGAGAAACGTACTTTACATTCCAACCAACTACATCACTCAAGCAATCTAAACATTAGATCACATATAAACACAATGTATACATCAAGAAATTCTTCTAATCATGTGTACAAGCCCAATAGGTACAACCTTACTTGAAGGACATGTGGAACACTCCTGCTCATGTGTTTAAAATATAATAAGGTTCACTCAATTTATCTTCCAACCATATAACTACTATAGGCTTGCTAGGATTCTCAATTCTCTATCACTAAAATACACGATACAAAATAATAATTATGAGGACTTAACAGGATTGCAATGGGGCTAAGGGTTAAAAGGGTTAAAAGAGGAACAAACAATTTTGGAAATGAGGTGCTGAAAGTGAAGAGTTGCTAATGAGGAACCAAACACTTCTAACAACTATAATAATCACACAATCTCCCAAATCTATAATAAAATAAAGTACACACCCTAAAAAATGGACCATTGGCAATGCGTATATACAATCCCTATGCATTCATGCAAAGGACTCTTATTCACAACTTTTTTCTCTTTTGTCCCTATGATTTTTTAAATTTTTTATAAATTTTCTCCTTTTTTTCTTGCTTTTCTCATTTTTTTTCCATTAACAAAATGAATGCAAGGCATGTGTGAAAATAACAACTCAATTTTGAAATGATCACAACAATACATCCCTAGATATAACCAAGATCAACCACCAATTATATAAAATACCCAAAAGCTACCCACTAAATATTGAAGTATTGCTCCCCTAGTCTTGGCTTAGGTAATAAGAGATGTGTTTAGGCCAATGACTAAAATGAAGGGTACACATCAAACGAAAATGGACAAGGCTCAAAAGGCTAACAAAGGTTAAACATTCTAATCAGGGTGGCAATTTGGCTAAGTGACTTACAAAACATTAAATGCGTCTATCATCATATTATGATAATACATATGCCAAACGTGATTTCAAAGAAAATCAAAGCAAGTTCTACAGAGGTAATCACGGAAGAGACACACATGAAAAAAAACATGTAAGACTAAAAATGATGAATTAGTCTTTAAGGCTCAAAATCTCACAGATTCATGTACCAAAGTCAAGAGGCTTGCTTTCGAAAAATGTCGAAGGTTAGGACTGTATACAAAAATATCACACATTGGTCTATGTTCAAAAATACACACCGCATCTATATACAACATAATAACTAAAGGTACAAGAGAACATAGTCAATCAGAATTACACATATATTCCCCAAAAACAAAACAAAATAAAAAATCTTTTTGAAATTTTGAAAATTTTCATTTTTCTTTTTTTTTTCCTCAAATTTTTTTTCAAAATGTAGTTTCCCCATCCCCATACCTAAAATTAGACAATTCCCTTGTTGGACGGGGAAGGAAATATAAAAACTAAAAAGAAAAACAAATATACAAAAAGAAAAGACGACTTAAAAGGGAAGAGAAATGATAAGACTCTAAAACTCAGAAAGAAAACAAAAGTAAAATAAAGCAACACAAACATATACAAAAGAGAACAAAATAAAAAGAGAAGACAAAGAGGAATGACTACACAAGGTCAGGTGTTGAATTACACCTAACTATAGCCTTGTGAAGTTGGCTCAAACATAGGCTTATGGAGCATCAACTACTCCATTTCAAGCTGAAAATTGCTTCTCAAATAAAATCCCATTAGAGTATGAAGTAGCTTATCAAACTAGCAAGAACAACTCTCAATCACGTGGAAACAGTAAAGAGTAGAGAGTTGGAGCCAACAAGAGTACATCCATAACATCAGTGCAACACAAGTAAGGACTACTCAAAATTTTTAAATTGTTGGGCCCAAATGTAAAATAGAGTGATATACTCGAACTTAGCTAGCAAGTGGGTCATCAGCCTAGAAATTTTATCATCGTGAACGAATTGTCTACACAAATCAGTAGGTCCTAAATCGACAAGTCTGTTAACAGCAGAATGCGCAAAAGTCTAGCCTAAATCAAAATTCTTAGTGATAATGCCCTCAGACTCAATAAATTCAGACTTGTAAGATTCAAAGAGGAGGTCAGTTATTATAGGGTCAAAAGAGAAGGATTTATATTCAACACTGAAACCCATATGAAGACTTCTATTGATATCAAGCCGATATGAAAAAGATTTGTATTCCATAGAAAGAATATCATCATCAAAGTCTAAACTAGTGGCCTCAACCACCCTTCACGTGACTTTTGTGAAATACATTCTGGCTCATCAAAATCACAATGCTCAACTTCAGTCGTAATACTCATATCTACTCACTAGCACTCTCAAAGTCTTCACCCACAAACTCACAAGAGTGATTAAATAGGGCGAATGGTTCAACAAAAATTAGGATATCCTCAGTGACATCCTTATGTGAGCTAGGTTTATGAGCAAGGTCACGAGATAGAGACATAGAGAGGTCACTCCCTCATTCTAGGTCAGGCAAAGGCATGTCATCATGCAATTCACGCCTAGCAGGATAAGAGGGCTCAAAATCATCATAAAGACTAACTTCAGGTTTAAGAGATCTAAACTAGAGCTAGGCTCATTATAATTCTCCCTACTATGATTAAAACGTTGAGAATATTCAACAGTTCTCTCGTTCATAGTCTTTGTCATTTTATCAGTCATTTCATTTGTCTTCTTTTTAACACTTGCACATGTAGCATCAATATAGTTACGATAAGGACAATTACAAGGATCATGATCAAAAGACTCAAAATAATTACACAAAACAGGAAGCACACAAGAGTAAGGTGGGTCATATGAGTTTTGAAAGTGATCCTGATGGTAAGGATTAGTATGAAAAGCAGACTCGCCATGAGTAGGGTATCCTATGGTGCTTCTAGCTTGTTAAAACTAATAAATATCACACCTATAGGACAAATAAACTCAACATAACCTCGAAATTGAGCATTCAAACCCACTGCAATGACCTCACAATTTCCCATTTTTCAAAGATTTGATTCAATTGAGCATGATAATCATTAAATCTCGATAAATAACTCAAAAACGCTTCATGCCAAAATTGCGGGAAATTAAAAACTGGCATGCTTCAATTATTTTCAAAGTTTTTTTAGGATGTTCAATTTTTCAATTTTTTTATTATTGAAAGAAAAAGTAAAAAATAAAAACAATGACTATACGACAACTAACTATAAACTAATGACTAAAATAGAAACAAGACACCTAAATAATTAAGTTAACAAAGCAAAGTGGACTAACAAAAATAAAACCATATTACTAAAAGAAAAGAGAGACTAAGAAGACTTAAACAACAACAAGTGATCTAACACAAAAAATAGAAAATAAAAATAGAAACAAATCATGAGCATCATTTTCTTTTTTTTATTTTTTGGGATTTTTCCCCCACAAATATAGAAAATATAAAACCTTAAGCAACATAAAAGCTAAAAATGAAATTAAATACAAGATCAAGTGCCAAATTTAGAACAATTTTACATAGAAAATTTAGCACAATCACAAAAAACATAAATATATTTGTTTTCAAATTTTTTCTGCCCTAGAATATCGCAGAAAATTTAAACCAAAAAATTATTTCCGAAAATGCTAAAAGTTTCAGAAATGCTAAAAGTTTCACAAAATTCACCTAGAAGCTAAAAATCCCTAAAAATCCAATAAAAACATCATCATAGCAAAATAAGTTCAAGAAGTTGAAAACCAGAACAACTTGCACTGATGACTGTTGGCTAATTCCAATTCTGTTCCTGCACTGTTCACAACCCAAAATGTTAGTTCTGTTTTTTTATCGGTAGAAAATAACCACTAGAAACCAAAATAAAATTGACTAAAATAAAAACCAAACTACAAACCCTAAGAGAAAATAAAAAACAAAAGAAATCTAAATTAAAGTAAAACAACCAAAACTAAACAAAGACCTAAAAAAAATCAAAAATCAAAATCGAAAAGTACGAAAATGAACGAAAATGACTCAAACTACTAAAGAACGACTCCATTTGCAACCTGATTTCACAAATTCCATCCTCGGCAATGACCTCAAAAGCTTATTGTGATTTTCATAATTGTACGATTTTATCTTAGTGGCACTTACAGGTGTTGATCCATAGGGATAGATTATGAAATTGATTAAAACTGAGTCTTAAGTAATTATAAAATTGAATCAGAACTAAATCAAACCAACTTGCTCGAAAGAACTAGAACCAAAAATAGGGAAGGATGAAAAGCAAAAATTCGAACCAATCGCTCACACATTCAGAAGCCAAATCCAAAATCTTCATTCAAAATCAAAAAGTCACAACTCAATTACACTAATTTTGAGAACTATAACTAAATTTGAAACAAGAAATGAAAAAAAGAATCTGAAGAAAATGAAAACTAAAAACTGCTCCGCAAACATGCTTCCTTTCAATTAATTTTAGGTCCCCATGTTATGGTCAAAAAACGAACTTCCCCTAGTCCTTCATTGCTCCAGTTAATTCATGAAATAAAATCTTCAAATGGCCAAATTGATGATGATGATGAAAAGTAACGACTGAGGATTAATGGTGAGAGGAGTGGTTATGATAGAGAAGGGGGAACGAGGCAACGCTTCTGGTTTTGGGTATCAAAGAGGCGAATAAGAGATGAAGCAGCGGGACTAAGGCTGTGTCACATGCAAGCGGTGTGTTTTTTTAAGTGAAGAGGGGGGATTTGGAGTTTTGGGTATGAAAATGGGAGCAAACGAGTAACCAAAGAGCCCGCATGAGAGCCTAAGTGAGGGAGAGCGAGAAACCTCTGCTTTGGCATGTATAAAACCTGAATAGGTTAGGCCTGTGAGCGTATTGGGACAAAGGACCTGACGAAGGAATAAATGGGTCCACGAGCAAGCAATGAGCAGGCCTGAAAGGGTGAAGGAAGAAGAGTCAGAAGAGAGAAGCTAAGCCAACATGAACTGGACCTTGTGTGAGGAGGAAGAGGATTGCGAGTTGGGAAGGAGGAAAGAAAGAAGAGGGAAGGGGGAGGGAAGTTAGTCAAGGTTGTGGGTTGGGCTGGGGGCGAGATGGGTCGCATTCTGGGCCGAAAGATAGGCCAATGTCTTACTTGTTTGATTGTTCTCTTGTTCCTTTTGATTCAAGTCTTTATTTTTTTTTATAAGAAATTTATTCATTCTTCAAACTTCTCAAATTCCTAAGAAATTAACAAAATATATTAAAATCCTAATTTAGTTATTTATTTATGAGCAAATATTAGATAATAAAGGGTATAAAGTAACATAATTTCAGGTTGAACACCTTTGCATGCCTAAAATCAAAGATCTTTGGTGTAAACCCAGTTCGCAAAGTAAACCTTTCTCTTTTTGCACATGATACTAAGCTAAGCTAGGCATGCATTCCAAGTTTCAGGCATATTCGTATCGGTTTTTGTGCAAATGGGGAGGTGGACGACCTCACTGAAATCACCTAAGCTCATTTGATAATCACCATTACACATCTAAAATTGAATTCTCATTTCTGCCCTCTCATAATATCCATCAGCTTAGTATGTAATAAGCTTGAATTAGACCACTAATCGATTGTACACCTTAAACTTCAAGTTGATGAACCTCAACCAACCAAAATTTCCAAGCAACCCCACCACAACATCCAACATTCCTATAGCTCTCAATGTATCTTCATGCTAATACTTTGGTTCACAAATCAATCAAGAAGACAAAGTTTTAAATTTTAACTTGTGTTTATCAGCACTAAATCTCAAACCCCTATTACTAGGTGGATGCATCAAGGGGCGAGCATCAGATTTACCTTTGTTGTTCTTTGGAGGATTACTGAACGAGGAAGAAGCCTTGAGGGACTTCTTGGGTTGGATGGTTGTTAGGATGCTTCTCCAATTCATTTTCTTGCCCTTGTTGATCAAATGTGGGTGACAAAAATAGACTAAGATGTCTTTATTACTTAAAAACTTAACAAGGATGCTGAAAAGCATAAGAAGAGTGCTAAGTTAGGCCTAGAACTGTTTCTCTCTCTCTCTCTCTCTCTCTCTCTCTACATATACATATACATATATACATATATATATATATATATATATATATATATCTATGTACATATATATATATACATATATATGTATATATATATTTATATATATATATATATATATATATATATACATAT
>JACYFF010010365.1:46783483-46813648 GCA_017589665.1 Selenicereus undatus | reverse complement strand
TATATATATATATATATATATATATATATATATATATATATATGTGTGTGTGTGTGTGTGTGTGTGTGTGTGTGTGTGTGTGTGTGTGTGTGTGTGTGTGTGTGTGTGTGTGTATCTCTATAACTTTTAATGTAAATAATGGTGGGTTAGGGTATTAGAGAGAGAAATTGGGTGAATAGGTATGAGAGGAGATGAAATGGTATGGGGGGAAAGGTTAGGTTGTAGGATTTTGGTGGATGTAGGTGAAAATTTTAAATATTTGAGAGGATTTGGTGTCAGTGGTAAGCATCTAGTGTCTGGTAGAATGGGTATGTTTTAGTGAAGGAGAGGAAAAGCAGAAGAAGAATGAACTATGAGGAGGAAAAGAGGGGCTATGTGTTTTTGTTTTGTTGGGGATGAGTTTGGCATAGGCATCCCATGTCAACTCTTCGCTTAAGAATTTTCTGGGTTGCAGTTTGGCATGGTAGTATCGTTTTGTATGGCCAGACTATACCAGGTATATGTTCTCAACTCACGTTTTCTCTTTACTTGCAATAAAAGGTTTCATGGATATGCCTTCTCTTGGTATGGCCATGTCAGACTAAAACTTCATGTCTTCACTTTCTTTTACCTTTATTTCTTTGTCCTCTCATTTTTTTGTTCAATCATTTTCCAACATTTTATTCACACTCCTTACACACACTCATTCTTTTTCTTTCTCACTCATTTTCATATTGTTTTTTTTTTTGAAAAAGCAATAACACACACAGACACAGACGCAGACACATGCACACATATGTACACACACAAAAAACTAGTGGGACCTTCAAAACCTCATTGCTAGGGAGGTTCTTGGAGCAATAAACACTCCACATCATCCTCTCCTAGCATATCCATAGAATTCTTGAATCTATGAGTGTTGACCTTGAATGTTTGATCTTTACTAGAGCTCCTTTATCTCAATGTGACTGTATGGAAACACATTGACAATAATTATAGATTTGATCTACTAAGAGCTAAGTTTATTGATGAATTGGTGAAGTCTTAGGTCATGGAGGAGCATGTATTGACCAGGAGAAAATTCTTTTCTATTGATGCACTATTATGGGAAACCTTGACTCTCTTGTTACTCAAGATTGCATTGTCGTAAGCCTGTCTTGTAATCTTTTTCAATGTATTTAAATTAAGACTCTTATCCTCACCGATCAAATCATAGTTGAGGGTTCTAATTGCCAACCATGCTCGATGCTCAAGCTCAAAGGGAAGGTGACAAGGAGTCACATAAACCATCCTATAGGGGTAGGTGCTCGTGGGGGTCTTGAAGGCCATCCTATATGCCTAAAGAGTATCTATGAGCTTGTGTTCCCAATCTCTCCTATTTTTGGAGATTGTCTTTTCTAAGATTTATATAATTTTCCCATTAGACACCCCGACTTGACCACTCATTTTAGGGTGGTAAGAAATAGCAAGTCTTGAATTGTGAAATACTTTCTCAATAATACAGTAAAGGTTGATTATCAAAATGAGTCCCTTAGTCACTAATTATAGCTCTCGACATTCCATACTGTGCATGTATGTTCTTCGTAAGAAATCTAATGATGACGTTGGTCTTATTTGTCCTTGTGGGGATGAAATCAATCTACCTTGACACATAATCAACACAAAGACAATGCACTTATTCCTTAATGAGTTTAGGAACAGTCTTATGAAATCTATTCCCCACTTATAGAAAATTTTGACAACAATTATAAGGTTAAGGGACATCATATCTCTTTAGGTACGCCTTTATTTATTGGCATTGATAATCTCTCATACAATGGTCGTGGTTGTCCTGAGATAAATCTAGCCAATCAAAACTGTATTGGAGAATCTTTGTGGTGATCTTTTTCACACTAAAGTGTCACCCACAAGTTTGGATATGACGAAAAAATAAGGACACTCAGAATTTCAACTTTAGGGATATGCTTGTACTAATTTACTCTTGTAAATTTTTGAACAGATATAGGTCATCACACATGAAAAACCTAACCAATGCAAGGAAGCGAATGCCATGGTCTTTGGTTCATCCCTTAAGCATTTAACTCGTGAGCAAGTAGTTCACAATATCGGCATATCATGGCTCAACTTGTGCCCGAAGCAATTGTTCATCGGCACAGCACCCAAGAATGGGGATTGACATAGTCCCCAAATGAATTCTTCATTGACACAATGGTAGGATTAATGACTCTAGTGCCTACTGAGGTCCACCCTAAGGCCTCTTTGTTCCACCTAAGCAAATTTTGCACCTTGCTTTCTTGGTCAGGGTCTAAATCACTAGTAATTATCACAGAGGAAGACTCGTGAGAACCTATGAAAACATATTTGAGGAAATGGGAAGGGTCTTTAATTCAAGATATTTGGCTAGGGGCATACTAGAAGGTGTTTCACAAGATGTTGAGTAAGGATAAGAAATTGATGCAAGATGTGTATGTGCAATAAGTGTTCACGTTATTCATCAAATTCAAATGCATTATGTACAAGTTTATGCTTTATGCAAAATGACTTAAAAACACAGGACATCAACTCCTCCTCATGATGAAATTTCATTTCTTCTAGACAAAAGTTACCCACCTAATTAAGGACAAATTGCTCCACATCATCAAATCTCGTGGCTTGCTTTTACAAATTAAACACATTTAACTCCATTCCTTGTTCCCAAAGGTTAACTTCATTTTCCTATGCCTATAATTAATGAAGACGTTTGAGGTGGTAAGGATGTCTTACCAAGCATGATTGGAATCTCACTCTCAGGACATGCAACCCCCTTGATTCCAAGGACCATAATGTCTACTAAAAAATTGAATTCTCCCAAGTTAATCAACACTTCCTCAACCATTCCCCAAGGTGGTCTAGTGGAATAGTCGGTTAATTAAAGAACCACTTTTATGGGTTTGAACAACCCCAATTTTAACCTCTAATACACTGTAAAGTGCAATAAGCCTAGGTCAAGTAAGACTTGGTGAATAGCGTGGTGTACAATGATAACCAAAATGATCGGGCAATTGGAATCCTTATACTTAATAGGGATTTGGTTGGGGATAGTAGAACTCATATTACTAGCCAATAAGGTTCTCTCAGGCATAACTCATATATGATAAACCTGTCCTGTATCCAACTACCCAAGCTTAATTTGATTTATGAGAGAAACCTCTAGCCTAACATAATGGTCCATACTTTAGTAACTCCACTTTCTAACTCTTTCTCTTTCACACTCTAATCTACTGACTCTTAGACTTTCTTTACACCCCCGTAAGTCCCTTTTCTCCTACTACACTCTTTAGTCTCCACGAGTTGTGACAATAATTATCTCCTTCAACATGACTCATTTTACTCTTTCCCTCTCATCTCTATGACAACCAGTAATCGACGAGGCGAGTCAATCGATGACAGACTAGGCTACCAAGCGATGATGGGTAACTCGATGAGTGATTTTTCTCCTTTGAATACTCATATCTGATTCTCTTTTTCCCTATGTGCTATTTGTATGTTTAAGCATGACTTTTGCTCTATTTTGTTTTATGCTATTTTTTGTTTTTATTTTTCTATTATGTTTAACTAATCAATGGACGTTTGGATATATGTCATTTTTTGCACTTAATTGGTTCTCTCTTATTTATTTGTTTATATTTATTCCCTACTATCTCAAGTGTGGCAATGAGAATGCATGAGATAGAACCAAGAGATGATGGATAATGAAAACTACTTCAATTCTATTTAATGTCAAAATTACAAAGGTTGTATTTGTTTCCTTGCAGTTTTTGTTATTATTCCTATATATTAAAGTCTCATTCTCGCACTTTTTTCTTGTAATTGTAGATAATGGATAGTGAAACCCAACATGAAAGCATTGACACTCCAACTCTAAGTTCTATTTCTAGCCTTTTTTCCATCTCATAGACCATAATAGAGTTCCTCATTTACAGTACGTCCTTCTCATCTGCTTGCTCAGTTTTTCAAACCACAACCTGAACAAATTGTTGAGGATGATCTTACTGATGTAGGAGAAATTAAAGGTACTTGGGTCTGGGGTGAATTCAAGCTTGAAATTGGCAAAAATAAAACAAAGGCTTTTGGTAAACATTATAAGCACAAACTCTTAGGAAAAGCCTCACATGGAATTAAGTTAAGTGACCACCTATTAGGCTTTATACAAAGATGCCCTTTTGTTCTAATAGGCAGTAAAACACTAAGAATTAAACCTAAAAACAATGGGAGAAGGAGTTGGAAAAGCATGACTTTAGCTAAGAAAAATTAAGGAGAGAAAGGGCTGATATGATTGTGATGCACAAATTCATGCTATATATGGTAGATTGTCTTGGTTTTAGGCAATTGGTTAGTGGTTTAAACGCTCCTTTTCAAATGCTATCTTACAACACACTAAGAAGTTACATTCATCTTGATTTTTGAATATTAACTCCATTAAGAACATTCATTGTTATTGTACGACTAGATGAAGCTCTTTACTTCATGCTTGAGTTTATTTTGCGTTATAAGAGAAACTTGGAAAGCTTGAAACATGTAAGTGCCAAACTGAATTTTTCTTTGCCTATTGCTGGTGTCTAGAAATTTGTTGAACTTATTTGTGACAAGATGAATGTCTTCTGTGATGTTAACTTGTTGTTGTCTGTGAGAGACTTTCTCATAGGCAAGTTGATGGTTGAACTCAGATGTTGAGATTATTAATGATATGACATCTAGAATGATCGAGAAGTTTGGTAAATATTGGAGTGAAATTAATGGATTATTAGCCATTGCTTCCATTCTAGATACGAGAAATAAGTAGGATTGAGTGGATTTTTATTTTAAAAAGACGTACAAGTGAAGCTAATTAGGCGATTGAAAGGGTGATCTCCTTATTGTATGCATTCTTAATGGAGTATCAAGATAAAAAAAAAAAACTTAGGGTCCCATTGTTGAAGATCTCATTTCTTGAACCCAAAAGTGACCAATCAATCCATTCTTTATGCCAAAAGGGGTCCTTTAAAGAAGACAATCATGGCAGGTATGGGAAATGAGAAAATCGAAAACAGGAAGGTTTAATTCAGATCCAAGTTAGATCACTAGTTGGAGGAGGAAGTTATGCCCAATATTGCCCAAGTTGGTATATTGGATTTTTCAAAATAATAGTGGAAGTATCCGACATTAAGGTTGATTGCTAGAGATATATTAGCAGTTCCAGTTTCAATAGTGCCTTCTAAAAGTGCATTAGTCTAAGTGGACATGTTATCGGTCTGCATGGATGAAGTTTACATGTGAAAATAATGAAAACATTGATGATTAGAGAAACCAAAAGTAGCCTGCACCCTTGCTAAATTTTTTTAAATCTGTAACATCTTATTTTTCAAAATTAAAAAGCATCATTTTTTTTAGGCAGCCATAAGGTTAGAGAGTTCTTTTGCTATTGCTACTACCTTCGAGGATTTTGATTTCAAGGGGGGACCACAAGTGCAGTAATTGATGTAGTAGGCAATATCATTTCATTATTCGAATACATTCTTAGTTTGCTATAGATGTATGCTGCGATGCCACATATTAAAGTTCCATTATCTGATGTTTTCCCTAGGAATCAGAGTGTGATTTAGGAATTGATCCAATAGAAGTTTGATAACTTTAGCTAGGCAGAACTGGAGATGATGCTGCTAGAGCTATGAAAAGCTATGAGACTGCCAATTGTCACCTTTACCTTTTCCCTTTAAGTACTTTGTTATTTTGCAGGCACTTTTGCTGCTCCCAAGGAAGCTTGGTCACCATGGGATGTAAATAGGGTGATCATAAGTATTGGCAAATATAGAATTAATCACAAAATATAGCAGATAATAGAAACTGAAGGAGGATGAACAATAAGATCTAGGACATTTAGAAAACAAATCAAGGAAATTTAGCAACAAGAGAGCAATGTACAAAGTAAAGCACACGGTGCTTTTTAACGAGGCTCAACCTCTAAGTAGAGTACATCCCGCTCAAGGTTCCTGCACTAGGATTTAACATACAACACACCCTTTAAGACTTCTCTTAAACAGATTTCTTCTAAGTTCCTACTTAGGAAGGAGGAGACTCCTCGTCAATTCTCTTACTTACAAGTAGCATTCTCCTACTATATTTCTTCACAAGTGTTGGTTGATTTTGAATGAAAAATGAAGTGCCGCAAGTATACGACTATCATCATGGTACTTGAGGGTCGTCTCCACAAGGAAGATGGAAAAGATTAAGGTCACTAAGTACAAATTTAAACTAATTTAGCGTCATTCTAAACTAATTCAACAAAAAACAACTAAAACTATAGATTATAAGTGGGACTAATTCTAAGTTTCCCTGCCACCACCCTTCATGCATCTAACATCAATTGATATCAAGTCTAATCAAAGGAGCAACATCCTAGCACTAACATAACCAGATGAGAGCTACAAATAGTGAAATAAACAAACAATGACAAACAGAGAAGGCAGAATAATGGAGAAGACAGGCAGGGCAGGGAAGAGGGGAGCATGATCAGGGGCTAAGCAAGGAAACATAAGTATTTGATTTAACCCAAATCAAACCATACTTCAAAGCAAACAGAACAAAACCAAATCAACATTTAACTAATTCACAACCTGGAACTTAGAAATCAAAATAGCCATTGGGGGAGAGGGGAGTCTCAAATTTAAGCATTTAACAAGCACTTGAACTTTAACTAGATGCAAATAGGTAATGTGAAATCAGATTATTAGAGCAACAGAGCAATAACCTAACCCAAAACCACCCCACCCAAATAAAACACAAAGTAACAGGGGGGGCTGAATCGAAAACAGATGAATCAACTCAACCAAAATTAAAGAAAAAATCTAATGAGGAAATGGAACAACCAAAAACAGATAATGTGAATAGATTAGAATAGCAACCAAACCCGAACAATGGGAAGATGAAGGAGATGGCGCTAAACCACGATCCCATAAATAGAGCATAAGCTGGGCAACCAAACCGACTAACCCCGACCAAGAACCTCTAAACTTTAACTCAAAACTTCAAGATCTTGTACCAAATACAGAAATCGATGCTTCTAACCCTTAAATTGAACCAAAATAACGAAAGCTAGAGAGGAAAAACAAAATTGAAATTGAGAAATTGAAACCATAAGTTACTAAAATTGAAACCAAAACTAAAACTACAAATTTAAAACCCTAAATTAAAAACCTGAAAAACGTAACTAAAACCTAGAAGAAAACCTAATTACCTAGCTTCAATCGTTGCTGCTTCCTTTATACCTAGGCCCTTTCTCAATCTCGACCCTTGATGTGGATCCGACGTGGACGACAGATGCGGGTGTTGTGTTGGCGGTGCATGGGATTCGGATGAGGATTGAGGATGTGGATGGAGGTGGCGTGGTGCTGGTCATTCAAAGAGAGAGAAAGGGAGGAGAAACTAAGATGAGAACGTGAGATGTAGTGGGGTGGTCGGGTTTCTGGGTTCCAAAGTTGAGAGACGAGACAAAGTAAATGAGGAGATAAGTGAGAAGGGGGGGGGGGAGGAGGTACGTGACCAACATGTGATCGGCTGGGGTCGGTAGATTTAGGTTTTTTTTTGGGTTATAAAAAAAAATGGGCTAAGGAATTTGGGTGGGGTATAAGTCAATTTGGCCCACTGCTTTATTTTCAACATTTTTTTCATCATTTCCCCACATTTTCCTAGATTATTAAATACCTACAAAATAAAATAAAGTTAAATAAAAATCTAGATATAATGATTATTTCGAGCATAAATCAGGTATAAAGATATTGTAAAAATAGCATATTTTTAGCATGAACAAATACCCCCACACCAAGATTTTGCTCGTCCTCGAGTGAAACAGCTGAACTAAATAAAAAGAAACAGAAAATAAGAAAAAGAAAATCCTAACTCACTGTCGTAGGAATCATGGTTTTAGCGTATGCAACAAGCCCTTTAAATCCCTCGGTCTCCTAAGTGGACGAGTGAGGTCTCGTGAGGGTTTGCAAGAGAAATACCCACAAAATCCAAAAAGAAAATAAAAACAGAAAATCAAAAATCTTTTTGGTTTTTTCTTAAAGCTAATATGTACAAAACTTGGGGAAAGATATATACACGTTCTAATAAACTAAATCACCAACGTAGCCAAGATGTCGACCTATACATAAACAGAATGTACTTTAAAGCCCTCTACCTCATAAATGACATCAAAGCACTAATTTTTCACCCGCTGTACATTAAGATTTTGAATCCATTCGAATGCTCGTGTGCAAGTGTATCATCATCCAAAGGCCTAGATTTACCAGAATCAGACTCAATTCCACTTGACTAACACAACTACATTATTGACATATTAACATTAGAAGCAAGCTTTCCCAGCAACAGTATTGCCTCAAAGGATAACACCCAGTAGTACATGCCTCAAAGGGTAATGCCTAATAGCTCATGCCTCAAAGGGATACTTGTCATTCCAAATTGTATTTCATCTTTTTTTTTCCCTTCTTTACTCATTATTTTCATTCATTATTATTTTTATTCAGAGTAATCGTGTCGCAAGCAAGTGAGAGAATCATTCATGGAAGCCTAAGACCTAAAGATAATGATTAAGGGATAAACAAGGATTGGATCACACATCTATAATGAAGAATTGGGGTTAGAATTAGGGTTTAGAATGACACACTGAGGCCAGAGATCTATCATGCACATCCTGCTTACATACAAGCTAATAATCAAAGCACAGGGGATTTAAGCTAATCAGAAAGAGTACAAGCTTCCCCAAAAATTTTTAAAAAATCTTTTTGGATTTTTTCAAAATTTTCAAAAAAAGGTATGTACAAATGGGCACCTCACCCCACACCAAAATCTCACAATGTCCTCATTGTGGGAACTAATGCACTAAAAGCAAGCACATAAGCTATACAACCATGAAACCACACTAAACCACAAATATATACAAATTAGGACACGTTGAAAATAAAAAAAATCAAAAACATAAAAGAGACAAAATCAAAATTAAAACCACAAATAAAACCAAAACAAAAATAAACAAAAACCAAAAACCAAAAACCAAAATAAAAAAAAGAAGCAAATGAAAAACAAAAACAAAAATAAAAACCAAAACCAAAACCAACCAAACCAAACCAAAACTAGACCAAGACACGTATAACCAACGAAATAGAAACAATACAAGACTAAGGGGCTACAAAATACCAAACTAGAAAACAATATCAAACTAAACAAACTAACCATAACAAAACAAAATAAGAGTCAAAAGAAAAGAAACAAAACACAAAACCAAAACACAACCACTAAAACACTAAAAAGGAAACAAAAACAAAAGATTAAACAAAAACTAGCAAAAACCAAAACTCATAAAAATAAAGAAACAAAACAAATTGAAAAGTAAAAACAATCCTAGATATCCACAACTAACAAGTATTCACAAAATCAAAACACAACCAAAGGTGAACATAGCCTACAAGGCTCAACATATCCCATATTGCTCCTCAAGATTGATCACACGTATATTCACATTGCTAAATATCTACAACTCAGTATGAAAATAAAAGAAAATAATCCTAAATATCCACAACTAAGTACAAAAAGAATAAGAGAGAAATGTTAGAATGATCATACCAGTCAGGTGCAAAAGTACACCTAAGCTATACCTCTGGAAATCCGCTTAGCTAGAGGTCTTTGGAACATCAGCTACTCTATATGAAGCTGAAAATTGCTACTCAAATCAAAACACATTAAAGCACGTAGTAGGTTATCAAACAAAGAAGCCCAACTCTCAATCACATAGAAATAGTGAAAAGTAGTGACTTAGAGCCAGAAAGAGTACATCCACTTAGCCAATAAAGCACCAGTAAGGGCCCGTTTTAACTTATCAAATAGTTGAGCCCAATTAGAAAGGAAATGAACACACTGAGAATGAGCCAGTATTGAGGTCATTGGCCTAAAAATTATGTCGACAAGAACAAGTAGTCTAGGCAAAATAAGGGGTGCAAAGTTCACAAGTCTTGTAATATCAAAAAGCACGAGAGTCTGGTTTAAATCAAAATTCTTAGTGACAACATTATTAGACTCGACAATTTTAGACTTGCAATATTCAAAAAGGAGGTTAGGTTTGACAGGATCAGCACAGAGATCCACATCCAAACTCACATTGACATTAAACCCACATGAAAAATATTCATATTCTATAGAAGGAATATGATTGTCAAAGTCCAAAATAGTGGGTTTAGTTACCTCATCGCATAACTCCTGCGAAATATCTTTTGAAACATCTAAATCATGAGGCTTAACTTCAGTTGCGCTGCTCATATCTAACCCACCAGGAATTTCAAGGTTGTCACCCACCTCAAATTCACGAGAGTGAGTAAAAGGGGTAGGTGGGTCAGCTAAGACATCTGCAGTGGCATCCTTGGGTGAGCTAGTAAGGGATGCAAGGTCTGGTGATAGAGATGTAGGGAGGTCACTATCTTGATCTAGACCAGGTAGATACATGTCTTCATTTAAGTAAGGCCTAGTAGAATAAGAGGGTTCAAAATCATCATCAAGACTAACTGTAGGTTCAGGAGATCTTAAACTAGAGTAAGGCTCACTACAATTCCCCATACTTTGATTAAAACATTGAGAATATTCAACAATTCTCTTTTTCATTGTCTCTATCATTTGATCAGTCAATTCATTAATCTTGTTTTCAAAACTTACGCATGTAGCATCAACATAAGCACGATAAGGACAAGTATGAGCATAATGATAAGAAGATTCACAATAATCGCACAAAACAGGAGGCATATAATGGTGAGATGGGTCATGTGAATCTATAAAGGGATCCTATAGGCAAGGTCTAACGGGAAAAACAGACTCACTATGAGTTGGGTAACCAAAATTATTTCTAGCTTGTTCAAACTCATAAGTATCCCAAGCTAGTTTTTCAAAGAAATCCCAAACCTCATCTTGAGTTTTAGATAATAATCCTAGGACACCGCCAGGACAAATAGAGTCAATGTAAGTCCAAGATTTAGCATTTAGATCCACTGCAATGACATCACAAATTTCCCATTCTCAAAATCTTAATTCAATTGAGCCCGAGAATTATTAAGTCGTGAAAAATAGCTCGAAAAAGGTTCATGCTCATAATGCGGGAAATGGAAAACTGACATTTGAAGTTTTTAAAGTTTTTAAAGTTTTTCAATTTTGAGGGTTTTTCAAGTTTTTATAATTTTTTTCAATTTTAGGTTGTTCTAAAATTTTTTGGAATTTTAAATATCAAGAAATAACTAAGCTAAGTAACAATTAATAAAGAAATAAAAAAAAGAAAATGGATGCAACTAATAAGAAAATATCAAAGAAAGTATGACCTAATCTCCTGCCGTCGTCCCCGACAACGGCGCTAAAAAACTTATTAGATGATTTTGAATGAAAATGAAGTGATGCAAGTATACGACTATCGTCGTAGTACTTGAGGGTCGTCTCTGCAAGGACGATGGAAAATATTAAGGTCACTAAGTATGAAGTTAAACTAATTTAGCGTCATTCTAAACTAATAAAACAATAAACAACTAAAACTATAGATTATAAATGGGACTAATTCTACGTTTCCCTACCACGACCTCTCATGCATCTAACATCAATTGATATCAACTCTAATTGAAGGCAGGCAGGGCAGGGAACATCCTAGCACTAACATAACCAAATGAGAGCTACAAATAGTGAAATAAACAAACAGTGACAAATGGAGAAGGCAGGCAGGGTAGGGAAGAGGGGAGCATGATCTGGGGCTAAGCAAGGAAACGTGAGTATTTGATTTAACCCAAATCAAAGCATACTTTAAAGCAAATAGAACAAAACTAAATCAACATTTAACTAATTCACAACCTGGAAATTAGAAATCAGAATAGCCATTGGGGGAGAGGGGAGTCTCAAATTTCAGCATTTGACAAGCACTTGAACTTTAACTACATGCAAATAGGTAATATGAAACCAAATTATTAGAGCAATAGAGCAATAACCTAACCTAAAACCACCCACCCAAATAAAAAACAAAGCAATAGAGGGGATTGAACCGAAAATAGATGAATCAACTTAACCCAAATTAAAGCAAAAATCTAACGAGGAAATGGAACAACCACAAACAAATAATGTGAATAGATTAGAATAGCAACCAAACCCAGATAATGGGAAGATGATGGAGATGGTGCTAAACCATGATCCCGAAAGCAGAGCATAAGCTGGTCAACGAAACCGACTGACCCCAATGAAGAACCTCTAAACTTCAACTCAAAGCTTCAAGATCTTGTACCAAATACAGAAATCAATGCTTCTAACCCTCAAATTGAACCAAAATAACGAAAGCTAGAGAGGAAAAACAAAATCAAAATTGAGAAATTTGAAACCAAAACTAAAACTACGAATTCAAAACCCTAAATTAAAAACCTAAAAAACGTAACCAAAACCTAGAAGAAAACATAATTACCCAGCTTTAATTGCCGCTCCTTCTTTTATACTCAAGCCCTCTCTCGATCTCGACCCTTGATGTGGATCCGGTGTGGACGGCAAATGCGGGTGTAGTGTTGGCAGTGCTTGGGATTTGGATGAGGATCAAGGATGTGGATGGAGGTGGCATGGTGCTGGTGGTTCGAAGAGGGAGAAAGGGAGGGGAAATCGAGATGAGAATGTGATATGAAGGGGGTTGGTCGGGTTTCTGGGTTCCAAAGCTGAGAGAGGAGAGAGAGTAAATAAGGAGATAAGTGAAAAGGGGGGTTAAGAGGCACTTGACCAGCATGTGATTGGCTGGGGTTGGGTCGATTTAGGTTTTATTTTATTTTTCTTTGTTTAGGTTATAAAAGAAAACGGGCTAAGGAATTTGGGTCAGTATAAGTAAATTTGGCCCAATGCTTCATTTTCAGCATTTTTTCATCATCTTCCTACATTTTTTTCTAAATTATTGAATACCTACAAAATGAAATCAAATCAAATAAAATTCTAAATATAACAATTATTTTGAGCATAAATCAGGTATAAAGATATCGTAAAAATAACATATTTTTAGCATTAACAACAAGGAACCTTAGATGTGGCAAAGATTATAAAGATTTGCAGTTGATCACTCAAGAGTACAATAACACTAAAGATATGAGTTAAGATCTTTGTGTGTTGCATACTTTGTTTCTGTAGCAAGGCCTCTATATATATAGTGAGTGAGAATGAGACTGTTAAAGAATGTTAAAGATGTAGAAGTTGGATGATTCAGAATATTTCGTTGGTTGCTTAATGGCTGCCAACTGGTTTAAGGGCCTAGACATTTGTTTGTTTTTCCGCATATGCTCAGTTAGTTCTTGGCATTTTATGTCTTGGAGAGGTGGTTCTTGAACCTCTATTTAATATCTTAGCCATTGCATTCATCATTAGCTAAGGTAGAAGTTGCTTTCAAGCTTTGACGTTGACATTCTCCTATTCTGGTATGATTGACCAAGTTGTCCCTTCTAAGAAAAGTGTGTTTGGTCTTTGCCTGATATGCGATTTGTTTGAATCCACATTCCAAGCATCTCAAATATTACTAGTAGTTAAATAATCAAAAACTACAAAATTGATCTTGCCTCTTAAAGATTGTGCAATTGAATAATTAGCAACATAATGTAATGGATTAAATTATAATTAGTTTAATTAATTCATATTAGGGTAATGTCCTAGGACATAACCTCTTAAAGGACAAAATAATTGCCAAATTTCAAGCATATGATGAGCACATGCTATACCATACTTTGTGATGTGTTCCTTTATCAAAGGATCGTATATTTATGTATAGCTTGTATTTCGTTGTTCAAATAGACAATTTCTAGACATAGAAAATTAATCAGAGTGTCATGAAATTCATTTTAAATATAATTCAAGTTGCACAAATTTTATAGCTCCAAGAAGGGTCTATTTCTAACAACCAGTCAATATGCTTGATAATAAGAGTTCAAGGTAATTGAACTCTAGCCTTAAAGCTCTACATTGTCAATCACCTAATGATCTTGTTGAGCATGCTACTTGCAAGCAACTAAGAACATAGATCAAATTCAAGAATGTATGCAGACAAGACCTAATAACCTTTAAACTTATATAGCAAATGTACCGTGAGATGAAAACATGTAGCACACAACATATCATATTGAGATGATTCTTCAATCACCCCATTTTTTAATGGAAGGTAGCATTTGTCAAATAGGTAACAAAGGGGATAAAAAAATATAATTCAAGAAATTACACCCCTTCTATCTTTAGCATTTAAGCTTGATGTAACAATTTGTAGTTTATATATGATGGTGGTCAACCACCTGATTGCCAAGCTCAATCAATCAACCCAGGTCAGAATGTTCAAGCACTAGTCCAGGAGGTCATTAGTCGAGGATCCAGTTCCATTGATCATGCATTCATGCTAATAAAGCCTAATCTCTGTCACTTGATCTAGTAGACACTGGATATATTTTGGGGAGTAACTTAGTTCATTTGCTGGTTCACATTTTGGCTGACAAATGATACAAGTTTCCCCATATTTTGGTGACAATCCAGTAACTCAATCTCAGCTTAGTTAGTACACTACCCAGTTCCAGCACAACCTGGCAGTATTTTGGAGAGTCAACATTGACTCTACTCTGCAATAAGCTTTTGACACATTTAGGGGTGTGGAAAGTGTCCAAAATATTATTGTAAAAAGCCCCAAGGTTACAACACCAAACCAGCCAACATCAACTTTTATCCAACTCAAAATCACAAGAAATTCCCTTTGATCCACAGTTTGCTTTGCCACTATCCTTATTGACTGCCCGGGGAGCTCTTAAGGTTGGAGGCTACAACGTGCACTTAAATGTTCATCATTAGGAGGGTTGAGATGCTGCATTAATTTGAGACCTCATTAATGGAGATCAGCAAGTGAAATAGGTGTCAAAGATTAAGCTAACCCTCCTGTTTAGGGGTTGTTTTGTTTAAGATTATGCTACTGTTTTTAACAACTCTTGTACTTTGTTTAGTCGTTGTAAGAGGGAGGGATGTTAGTTTAAAAGCCTAATTCTAATGATAGATTTGGTAGCTAACATTGAATGAAAGTTTAGCAAAGCTCTTTTTCTCTTAAAATCCTCTCTAGATTATCCTAAAACCTGGCTATTGTAGGTGGTGATTCAGTGAGCGTTAGTTTATAAATTGATGGTGTGTCTTATCCAATTTGTAGCCAAGGGTTTTGATTCAAGCTTGGTGGTGTGACTTATCCAAGTGTGGGTTAGTTTATTTTATTTTCCTAGCATTCCAACCCCTCATTTCAATTCTGTTTACTAGGGTGTGATTGAAGAGCTACTTAAGTCTTAGTTTTTATTTGTTTTTGCCTGATTCTCCATCATATTTGGTACCAGAGCTTAAGCTACTCTCGTAGGCTTAAACCTTAGCCACAAACACAACCTTTGACCAAACATACAACCCACAAAGAATTAGTTACTGTCCAGGCAAGATGAGAAGCAACATGACTCTGGAAGAAAAGTTTAAGGCCTTAATGAAGAATTATAAGCACCTGGAGAGGTAGAATAAGTATCTTAGGAAGTAGCTTGGGGAATCCCTCAAGAACAAAATGAG
The DNA here is from genome assembly GCA_017589665.1 of Selenicereus undatus. NCBI lineage: Eukaryota > Viridiplantae > Streptophyta > Magnoliopsida > Caryophyllales > Cactaceae > Selenicereus > Selenicereus undatus. Next base: position 46,798,051 of record JACYFF010010365.1, on the reverse strand, counting down.
AGTGTTGCAATGTAATGCAGCTAGGTCTTCATGTAATTCACATGGAGAATCTAAAAGCTAAGAGAATCCTTTTGGTACCTCCAGTGAAGATGATTTTGAACCAATAAATAGAAGAAACAGAAGGCACCATCACCACCAGCCCAACTTTGACATCAAAATTGAGATTCTAGAGTTTGAAGGAAGACTTGATCCCGATGAATTTCTCGATTGATTTTACACAATTAAGAGAGTCTATGATTAGAAAGACATCTCAGAAGGCAAGAAGGTCAAGTTGGTAGCCTTGAGGCTGAGGAAGTATCCATCTCTTTGGTGGATTAATCTTTGTTTCAAGAGAGCCAAGGAAGGAAAGAGCAATATCAAAACTTGGGTTAAGATGAAATCTAAGCGCAAGGAACTATGTTTGTTGAGGAGTACACTTGAGAATTAAAAAAAAACTCTTAATAAAATGTGATTTACGAGAACCTAAGGACCAAACAATAATGAGATACCTAAGTGGATTTGATCCTAGGAATTCTCATGTTGTTAAGCTACAACAGTATATCATTGATGGATCCACGTATGATCTTGGATCACACTCAAAAGAATGCAAAGATTAGCTAAGAACAAATTGATCTCAGCTTGAGTTAAGGTGACTCCGAAAGCAATGTAAGAGCATGGATTGAATTTAAACTTGTATCTTTGATGCAGAAACACCACCAAGAGCAAGATTAGGGCCCTTAAATTTAATTAGGATACAGAAATACCACCTAATCTAGAGTTAAGACTCACTTGATCACCACCTAACTCAGCCTAAGCTAGGATAAGCAAGTTAAGGATTTGGTCTCGGTTTAAGGAGCAAAGCTCAACTTCTCATTCAATGTTCAACATTCTAATTACAAAATGAGCTACTTGCTTCACTCATACAACATCCCCCTTTCTACCTAGGAAAGGTTTAGAGGTTTCTTCATGCTTAGGAAACCTCTAATTAAGCTTAAAACTAGCTTACATGCGGCTTAAGGACATAGCATATTTAATTAAGCTAATTACAATCAATGAGTCTAGCTAAGCACTAAACTCATCCCTGTCATCCCTAAGCATCTCAATTAGCTTAAGATGGTTGCTTACACATAGAGGAGTGAGGCAAAGGTTGCCGAAGTTGTTCACTTTACTGCTGGCCAACCGGAGCTATCTAGCCTTTCTTTCCTTGCTTTCCATTAGTTATAAACTTTACTAGGCCCAAAAGTGCTCATGAGTATTTTTACAACAACTTTAAATTACCAGTGATGCAGCAAAACTTGATTGGAAGGCTGAAAAGTAGGAGTAACTAACTGGACAGCCAACCGAGCTCAAGAGCTGAATTTCATCGGTTTTTGTGCAGCTTTTTTCCCTTGATTCAAACTAATTTAGAGATGTACATGGCAATGAACTAAACTCACACTCAAGCAGGAATGCAACCTAAGCTAGAACAAACTGAATTCTAGGCTTAAATGCAACAAAATCTGAAAAGAAAGTGTGGGAAAGATATAAACTAATCTTGAATCTTGGATAAAGAAACACCGCCAAGATCGAGGTTAGGGCCCTTAAACTTAACTAAGGTACAGAAACACCATTTAAACATGCTTAAGACTTCACTTGAACACCTCCTTACTCGGTCTAAGTAAGGATAAGCAACCCACGTATTCCAGTTTGATTGAAAAGAGAAAAGCTCTTTTCTTATTCAAGGTAAAAGCATTCTGGTTATAAAAGTGACTCCCTAAGCTCTTATACACATGTACACAAGCTATTCTAGTAAAGGGAAGGAGGTTTCTTCAAGATTAGGAAACCTCCTAATCTAGCTTAAACCCGACTTGGCTTAATCCTACCAATCAGCAAAGTACATGCTTGATTTAATTACACTAATTACATCCTTTGAGTCTAGTTAAGCTTTAAGTTTAAGCCTAAAATCAATACTAAATAAGTAATTAAGAAAGAAAGGAGTTGTCTGTGTGTGTGAGAAAAGGAGAAAAGCTTCTGGTTCCTTTATGCTTTACAGCTAGCTCATGGGAGTGGTTTTACATTTTCCTCTCTGTTCTTCATTGGTTCTTCGTTTAGCTAATGGCTGAATGGCTTATGATTGTGTCCTAAATTCCTTTAACTACCCAATGATGCTGCTTGGACTTGATTGGAAAACAAAAAGAGCAGCAACCACCAAATGCACTAATCGAACATAACTGGGTAGTTTAAGGCTGTTTTTAGGCACCACATATCTCACACAAAAAGTGAGCATGATTTGGATTTCCTTCCATGGAGGGAAACCGCAGGATGTCTTTTAACTCCTTCAAGTGGAAAGTCAGGTTTATCACCTCATTTACTAGACTAAAGCCTTAGCTAAAGTAGACCGAGCAGAACTGCGCTCCAGCCAGCATGGTTTGCAAAATGGACCTGGTTCTTCAATCTACACTTGACTTAACTTAATTTTCTTTATTGGAACAGGTAGCTAACATCTTGGGGAAACAAGATATGCAAAGATCAAGGACTTAAACCTCAAAGGAGCCAAAGTAATCTTGAACACAATACTGGGCTTAAAATCTACCTTGAACTCGGATGTGGCTGTTTGATCCCCTTGCAAAATGTGTGTGATCCTTTGGACTTTGGATGTTGAATTGAGACTTTCTAGACATGTTTGATCATCCTAATTGGATTGGCTAGGTAGGACTCCATCATCTTCTCTTTGTTGTGAAGATTTGATCCTCAAATCTGCTAGGTAGTCATCAGGGAGACAAGGGCTCAAATCTACCACATTGAATATGGTTGAAACTGCAAAGTCACTTGGTAAATCAACCTGATGAGCATTGTCATTTACCTTATCGATAACCTCAAATGGACCTTCAGCTCTTGGCATTGGCTTGTTCTTGCACTTTAAAGGAAAATGTTCCTTCCTTAAGTGAATCCAAACGAGGTCTCTTGGTTGAAATACCTTTCATTTTCTATGTTTGTTAGCTTAGGCTTGATATAATGCATTAGTCTTCTATATTCTACCCTTAACTAACTTATGGATCTTATGGATTTCTTCAATTCTTGTTGCTGTATTCGCCCCTGGTTTTTGATCTCATGGCCATGAAATAAGATCAAGGGGGCTAAAGGGATCAATCCCATAAACTACTTTAAAGGGTGATAGACCAGTAGCCTTGCTAGGGGCCTTGTTGCAAGCAAACTTAGCATGTGGTAAAAGTAAATCCCAAGCTTTGGCATGAGGTTTAATCAAAGCTCTTAGGAGTGTTCCTAAGGTTCAATTTGTAGCCTCAGTTTGCCCAACAGTTTGTGGATGACAAGTGGTATTATGCTTGAGTTCAGTACCCAATTTCTTCCATAAGGAAATCCAAAAGTGCCAAGAAACTTAGTACCCCTACCAGAAACAATGGATTTAGGAATGCCATGTAATCTTGCTACTTCATTGAAATACAACTCTATGACATGTGTAACATCATTGGTCTTGTTACATGGAGTGAAATGTGCCATTTTGGAAAACCTATCCACCACAACAAAGATTAAATCTTTGTTCCCTTGGGTTTTGGGCAAGCCTATAATGAAGTGTACGGATTGGTAGAGGTGTGTAAAGGCCGCGGGGAAGAGAATAGCTCTTAGCCACTTGGCATGTGCTACACATCTTGAAGATGTCTTGAACGTCCTTCTCCATTCCTGGCTAGTAGTAATGTTCACTCAACATGATTAAAGTCTTGGACTGTCCATAATGGCTAGCCAAAGATCCTCCATGCACCTATCTAATTAGAAGCTCATGGGTGCTACACTTAGGAATACACAATCATATACCTTTAAACAAAAATCCCTTTTGAACCAAGAAATCACATTTGGGGTGTTTTTAACACTCAGAAAACAACTCCCCAAAGTCTTCATCATCAGCAGATAAGCACTTTAGATGCTTAAAACCAAGTATGCAAGCATCTAACTGGAATAGTAGCAAGTACCTTCTAAATAATGCATCGTTTCCTTGATTGAGTTTCCTGGGCTTGTGCTTGATCGTAAAGTGAAATGATTGGAGATACCCAACCCATTTGGCATGGCGTGAGTTTAACTTGTGCTGGCCTTGAATGTACTTTAAAGCCTCATGATCAAAATGCAAAATAGACTCACCAGCCACAAGATAGTGACTTCAGTGCTCAAGATAATGCACAATCGCATAAAACTCCTTATCATAGGTGGAATACTTTCGGATTGAATCACACAATTTCTCACTAAAGAAGGCCAATGTTTACCTTCCTAGGTAAGACCACCACCTATACCAACTCCATATGCATCATATTCAATCTCAAAGACTTTCTCAAAGCAATGCAAAGCAAGTACGTGTGCTTGAATTAGTCTCCTTTTCACTTCCTCAAAGGTAGATTGGGGTTTATGGGTCCATTTGAAGGATGTACCCTTAATCACCTCTATCATGGGAGCCATAATGGTACTAGAGTTTCTTATAAACCTCCTATAAGAAGATGTAAGGCCATAGAGACTTTGTGCATCATATATGCTTTGTGGAATAGGCCATGTCCGAATGGCCTCTACCTTGCTCTCATATACCTTAATGCCTTGACCAGTAACAACATAACATAAGAAAGTCACCTCATGAGTGAAAAAGGTGCATTTCTTAAGGTTGCTAAACAACTTTTCACGTTCAAGAACTAACATAATCTTAATAAGATGATCTTCATGCTCTCGCTGGTTCTTGAAGTAAATCAAAATGTCATCGAAGTATGCAACCACAAAATTCCCAATGTAAGGTCTGAATACTTGATTCATTAACTTCGTGAATGTACTAGGAGCATTGGAAAAACCAAATGGCATAACTAGCCACTCATATAACCCTCCTTTCGTCTTGAATGCCGTCTTCCATTCATTTCCCTCTCCGATTTTGATTTGGTAGTATCCACTTCGAAGATCAATCTTTGAAAACACTTGTAAGCCATGTAACTCATCTAGCATGTCCTCAAGTCTAGGTATGGGATATATAAACTTGATAGTAATCTTGTTTATGGCTCTGCTACCCACACACATACACATGCTACCATCCTTCTTAGGAGCTAGTAAAGCTGGTATTACACAAGGGCTTGAATACTTATGTCCTAGCCCTTTGGACATTAGTTCCTCAACTTGCCTTTTAATCTCCATGGTTTCCTTAGGATTCATCTTATAAGCTGGCTTGTTTGGAAGGATAGAACCTGAAATGAGATCAATGTGGTGCTGGACATCTCTTTTGGGAGATAAACCCGTGGGGATCTCCTCTGGAAATAAGTGGCTAAAACAAGTGATTAGGGAAATGGCTATGCGATGACTTGACAAGAGAGTTTCTAGTTCCTCTTGAACATTCAGAATCCACTCCTTAAAAGCTTTAAACTCATGGTATGAGGGCTTTAAAAGTGGTTTATTAAAGGTAAGAAGTAAATCAAAATTTTTAGGCCTTTTTGGCGGTTTGCTTTTGTGAAGCTCGGATGGGGATAAAGGAAGCAAAGTAATCTTCTTCCCTCCTTTGGAAAAGGAGCATGTATTCAAGAATTCATTACGCATTACCTTCCTATCATACAACCAGGGCCTACCAAATAAGATATGGCATGCATCCATAGGGATAACATCACATAACTCATCTTGGTAGTTCATTCCAATGGAAAGAGAAATGAGGCACCAGGAGTTAACTTGTAATCCCTTACTTTGATTTAACCATTGAATGTTGTATGGATAGGGGTGGGTTGTGGCTTGCAAACCTAGTTTCTCAATCACGCTATGAGAAACTACATTGGCACAACTCCTTCCACCTATAATCAAGGAACAAAGTCTCTCTTGAACCATACACCAGGTATGGAATATGTTTTCCCTTTGCGCGTGTTTGGCACCCTTATGAACACTCAAGACTCTTCTTAAAACTAGCATTTCACCCTTATCTGTCTCCTCCTGTACTTCCTCTAGGGTTTCCTCAAGATCACCCTCAATATCCTCCTCATTTTCCTCCTCAATCTCATGCTCTTTTATGGCTTCCCATTCGGCTAATGTAAAACCACCTTTTGGTTTGGGTAGTCCGCGACAATGTGTCCAAGCCCTTGGGATTTAAAGCACCTTTTAGTGCTCAAAGGACTAGGATTAGGTCTGTTTGGAGGTGGTTGGCTCTTTTGTGGAGTTTAGGTAGTTTGTGGAATGGAAGGGGAAGGATTTGTAGGCTTAGAAAATGGGTTAGGGCTCCCCTTGTTAAAGGGTGGGTTCCAGGGTGAAGGCTTGGTAAACTCACATTTAAAGGGCTACCTGGTCTTCTTTTGTTGCTCAACCTTATGAGCAAGGACACATACCTCATCGAAGTAGTGAATTATTGCAATTCAACCATATTAGCACACTTTGGCTCATGTCCTCCCATGTATCTAATTATGGTCTGCTCCTTAGGTTCCTGAATATAACATTTGATCATGAGTTTCTGAAACTCATGTGTCTATTCTTCAACATTGAGGCTACCTTGTGTAAGGTTATGGAGTTGAGAATAACTGTTTGGGGCATAGATTGGGTGGATAGACTGTGACTTGAGTTTAGCATTCATCCTTTCCCACGTCTTAATCTTGCTTTTGCGATTCCTAACTCTCTTACACATAAGTTAGTCCACCATAAAGAGGAGTACTTCCTTAGCCTAAGAGCAACCAGTTTAACCTTCTTGTCTTTAGCAACGTCCTTGTACTCAAAGATCCTTTCAACCATGTGCATCCACTCAAGAAACTGATCTGGATCAAATTTGTCCTTAAATTTTGGAATCTCAACTCTAACATCATTAGAGGTAACGCAGGATCTTGGTTCAATCCTTGTTCCCCTCAAAGGCTCATCCTCACTAGTTAAACTTAGAGACTTGCTGGCATCTTGTTCTTCTTCTTCATGACCTGACCAAGTAGGTTCAGCATACATCCTTTGCTTTTGTTTCATAAAGTCACCAAGCTATCTCCTTAAGTACTAATCTTGAGCCTTAGCTTCTTGATTCAAATCCTTAAGTTCTTGATTGGAAACAAAAATGGCTTAGTTATTCTTCAAAATAGCTTCAAGCTTCTCTTCTAAAGTCATGCTAGCACTCATGGTGTATTCGGGCTAGTTTTTAGCAGAATTTGGGTTTTTGTTTAGGAATGTGTTTAGGACTTATTCTGGAAGTGTGGGGCTGAATACCAGGCCAACGAGAAACATAACTCTAATATGAAAGTTGATGAATAAGTCAATGAACTAAACTCACCTTAAAGGAGGAATGCAAGCTAAGCTAGAACAAACTGAATTCTAGACTTAAGATCAATGGAATTCGAAAAAAAAGTGTGGGAAAGATAGAAACTAATCTTGAATCTTGGATACCAAAACACCACCAAGATCAAGGTTAAGGCCCTTAAACTTGATTAAGGTATAGAAACACCACTTAAACAAGCTTAAGACGTCACTTGAACAACACCTTACTCGGTCTAAGTAAGGATAAGCAAGCTAAGTATTTCGGTTTGATCAAAAGGAGCAAAGCTCTTTTCTCATTCATGATAGAAGCATTCTAATAACAAATGTGACTCCCTAAGCTCTTATACACACGTACACAAGCTGGTCTAGCAAAGGGTAGGAGGTTTCTTTAAGATTAGGAAACCTCCTAATATTGCTTAAACCCAACTTAGCTTAATCATGCCCATCAGCAAAGTACATACTTGCTTTAATTACACTAGTTACATCCTTTGAGTCCAGTTAACATTTAAGTTTAAGACCAAACTCAATACTAAACAAGTAATTAAGCAAGAAAGGAGCTGGCTGCATGTGTGTGAAAAGGAGAGAAGCTGTTGGTTCCTTTATGCTTTATGGCTAGCCTATGGGAGTGCTTATGCCTTTTCCTCTTTGTTCTTCATTAGTTCTTCATTTGGCTGAGCTGAAAGGCTTATGATTGTGTCCCAACTTCCTTTAACTACCCAACGATGCTGCTTGAACTTGATTGGAAGGCAAAAAAGAGTAGCAACCACCAAATGCACCAATTGGACAGAATCGGGCAGTTTTCAGGTTGTTTTTGGGTGCCACATATCTCATGCAAAAAGTGAGCATGATTTAGATTTCCTTCCGTAGAGGGAAACCTTAGGATGTATTATAACCCCTCCACAGGGAAAATTAGGTGTATCACCTCATTTGCTAGCCTAAACCCTATGCTAAAGGAGACCGGGCAAAACCGGGCTCTAACCAGCGAGGTTTGCAAAGTGGACCTGGTGCTTCAATTTACACTTGACTGAACTTGATTTTCTTGGTTGGACGAGGTAGCTAACATCTTGGGGAACAAGTATGCCAAAATTAAGGACTTAAACCTCAAAGAGGCCTATGTAATCTTGAACACAAAACTAGGCTTAAAATCTACCTTGAACCTAAATTTGGTTTATTGCTCTCCTTGCAAAATGTGGGTGGTGTTTTGGACTTTTGATGTTGAATTGAGACTTTCTAGACTTGTTTGAGCATCCTCATTGGATTGTATAGGTACAACTGCATCATTTAGGCTTCATTTCCTTACTTGGCGAGAATCCTCAGGATGTTAACAAACTTCCCCTATTAAGAAATCAAGGGTTAAATCAGCCTTAGGTGGCTTAAAGCACCAAGTAACTAGAACTGGGCAGATTAGGGCCTAATTCAGCATGGTTTGCCAAAGTGCCTTGAATCTTCACTTTGCACTTGATTTAACTTGAATTTCTTTACTGGCTTGGATAGTTGACTTCTTGGGGAACCAGAATATGCAAAGATAATGGACCAAACCTTAAGGAGGCCTGAATAATCTTGAACACAAAATTGGGCTTGTACACAAATTTAAACCTGAGACTTTCTATTTATGACCCTAGCAAAAAAATATGGGTCACTTTTTGGGCTTTGGTTGGTTATTGTGGACTTCCTTGACTAATTTGGATCTCCAAATTAGGCTGCCTTGATGAACCTCCATCCTCCTCCTCTTGTTCAGAAGATTTTAACCTTAAATCGGCTAGGTAGTCATCTTGCAAGTAGGGGCTCAAATCTGCCACATTAAATGTGGCTAAAATGCTATAGTCACCTGGTAAAGAAACCTTATAAGCATTGTCATTTACGTTTTCCAAGACCTTAAATGGACCTTCGGCTCTTGGTATTAAATTGTTCTTGCATTTTGAAGGAAAATGCTCATTCCTTAGGTGAATCCATACTAGGTCTCCTTGCTGAAATACCTTCCTTTTCCTATGCTTGTTTGCTTGGGCTTGATATGAAACATTACTCTTCTCAATTTTGCCCTTGACTTGCTCATGGAACTTTTGGATTTCTTCTACCCTCTTGCCAGCATGCACACTAGGCTTTTGATCTAATGGCCGTGGAGTAAGATCAAGTGGACTAAGGGGATTAATTCCATAGGCTACTTTGAATGGGGAAAGATTAGTAGCCTTGCTAGGAGCCTCATTATATGCAAACTCAACATGTGGTAGTAGCAAATCCGAAGATTAAGCATGAGGTTTAATCAAGGCTCTCAGGAGTGTTCATATGGTCCGATTGGTAACCTCAGTTTGTCTGTCCGTTTGTGGGTGACATGTAGTACTATACTTCAGTTTGGTACCCCATTTTCTTTCACAAAGTGATCCAAAAGTGACAAAGGAACTTGGTAGTTGGATCAGAAACAATGGATTTTGGGAATGCCATGTAACCTCATCACCTCTTTAAAGTACAGTTCTGCTATATGTGTAGCATCACTGGTCTTATTGCAAGGAATGAAATAAGCCATCTTGGAAAATCTATCCACCATAATAAAGACGGAATCCTTGTTCCTTTGGGTTTTAGGCAAGCCTAGAATGAAATCCATGCTCACATCAACCCATGAGAGTATGGGGACTAGTAGAAGTGTGTATGAACTGTGAGGTAACGAGTGACTCTTAGCCACTTGACATGTACCACACCTCCTCAAGATGACTTGAACATCATTGTCCATTCTTGGCCAGTAGTAATGCTCCCTGAGCATGGTAATAGTCTTGTTCTCACCATAATGACCAGCTAATGAGCCTCCATGTACTTATCTAATCAAGAGTTCACAAGTGTTGCACTTTGTAATACACAAGCGCGTACCCTTCAACAAGAATCCTTGAACTCTAAAACTCAAAAAGAAAACAAAAATAAAATAAAGTAACAAAATATATACAAAAAATAAAATAAAATAAAAAGAGAAGATAAAGAGGAATGATAAATACCAGGTCAGGTTTTGAATTACACCTATGCTATAGCCTCTTGAAGTTGGCTCAAATAGAGGCCTATAGAGCATCAGCCACTCCATTTTAAACTGAAAATTGCTACTCAAATCAAATCCCACTAGAGTACGAAGTAGCTTATCAAACTAGAAAGAATAACTCTCAATCGCTTGGAAACAGTAAAAAGCAGAGAGTTCGAGCCAGAAAGAGTACATCTAGAACATAAGTGCAACACAAGTAAGGGCTTGCTCAAATTTGTCAAATTGTTAGGCCCAAATGTAAAATAGAGTGATATACTCGAACTTAACCAGCAAGTGGGTCATTGGCCTAGAAATTTTATCATCGTGAACGAATCATTTAGACAAATCAATAGGTCTTAAATGCATAAGTCTCTTAATAGTAGAATGTGCAAAAGTTTGGCCTAAATCAAAATTCTTAGTGATAATGCCCTCAGACTCAAGAAATTCAGAATTGTAAGATTCAAGGAGGAGGTAAGTTATTATAGGGTCAAAAGAGAAGGATTCATATTCAACACTGAAACCTATATGAAGACTTCTATTGATATCAAACCCACTTGAAAAAGATTCGTATTCCACAGAAAGAATATCATCATCAAAGTCTAAACTAGTGGGCTCAACCACTCCCTCACATGACTTTTGTGAAATACATTCTGACTCATCAAAATCATGATGCTCAACTTCAATTGTGATACTCATATCTACTCACTAGCACTCTCAAATTCGTCACCCTCAAACTCATAAGAGTGATTAAATGGGGTGGATGAGTCAACAAAAACTAGGACATCCTCAGTGACGTCCTTATGTAAGCTAGGTTCATGAGCAAGGTTAAGGGATAGAGACATAGAGAGGTCACTTCCTCATTCTAGGTCAGGCAAAGGCATGTCATCATGCAATTCAGGCCTAGCAAGATAAGAGGGCATAAAATCATCATAGAGACTAACTTCAGGTTTAGGAGATCCAAACTAGAGCCAGACTCATTATAATTCTCCCTACTATGATTAAAACGTTGAGAATATTCAACAATTCTTTCTTTCATAGTCTTTATCATTTTATTAGTCATTTCATTTGTCGTCTTTTCAACACTTACACATGTGGCATCAATATAGTCACGATAACGACAATTACAAGGATCATGTTCAAAGGACTCACAATAATCACACCAAACAGAAGGCACACAAGAGTAACATGGGTCGTACGAGTTCCGAAAGTGATCCCGGTGGAAAGGATTCGCATGAAAAGCAGACTCGCCATGAGTAGGGTATCATACGGTGCTTCTAGCTTGTTAAAGTAATAAATATCCGAAACAAATTTTGCAAAGAAATTTCGTACCTTATCTTGAGTTGTAGACAATAATCCGATTACACCTATAGGACAAATAGACTCAACACAACATCGGAATTGAGCATTCAGACCCACTTCGATGACCTCATAATTTACCATTTTTCAAAATTTTGATCTAATTGAGCATGATAATCATTAAGGTCGTGTTCTTTTCATAGGTCCTTTTGGATTTACCAACCTCAACCCACTTCAACCCACTTGAAAAAAAAAAAAATACCAACCTCAACCCCTACCTCAACCCACTTCAACCAACTTCAACCCACCCCTTCATAATTACATTCTCATTATTTTAACCCACTTCAACTCACCACAAAAAAAATACACCTACTTCAACCTACTTCAACCCACTTCAACCTACTTCAACCCACCTAAAAAAAAATACCGACTTCAACCCACCTCAACCAACCTCAACCCACTTCACCCTTTTACCCACCCCAATTTATCCATGAAAAGAGCATGCCCTAAATCTCAATAAACAACTCAAAAAAGCTTCATGCTCAAATTGTGGAAATTAAAAACTAGCGTGCTTCAGTTATTTTCAAAGTTTTTTTTAGGATGTACAATTTTTTTTATTTTTTTATTATTGAAAGAAAAAGTAAAAAAAAAAAACAATGACTCTAAGACAACTAACTATAAACTAATGACTAAAACAAAAACAAGACACCTAAATAATTAAGTTAACAAAACAAACTAAACTAGCAAAAATAAAACCTTATTACTGCAAGAAAAGAGAGACCAAAAATACTTAAACAACAAGAAGTGACCTAACACAAAAAATATAAAATAAAAACATACACAAAGCATGAGCATCATTTTTTTTCCTGATTTTTTGGGATTCTTTCCCCACAAAAAAAGAAAATATAAAGCCTAAAGCAAAAGAAAAGCTAAAAATAAAATTAAATAGAAGATCAAAATTGAAAGGTACGAAAATGAACAAAAACGACTCCAACGACTAAACGATGACTCGATTCGCAAACTGATTTCACAAATTCCATCCTCGTCAACGACCTCAGAAACTTATTGTGATTTTCACAAGTGTACGGTTTTGTCTTAGTGGTATTACAGGTGTCGATCCTTAGGGATAAGTTATGAAATTGATTACTACCGAGTCTTAAGTAATTATAAAATTGAATCAGAACTAAATCAAACCAAATTGTTCGAACGAACTGGAACCAAAAATGGGGAAGGATGGAATGCCAAAATTCAAACAAATTGCTCACACATTCAGGAGCCAAATCCGAAATCTTCATTCAAAATTGAAAAGCAACACCTCAATTAAACTAATTTTGAGAACTATAACTAAATTTGAAACTGAAATGAAAAAAAAAGAATCTAAAGAAAACAAAAACTAAAAACTACTCCCCAAACATGCTTCCCTTCAATTAATTTTGAGTCCCCTTGTTAAAGCTAATAAACAAACTTCCCTTAATCCTTCATTGCTCTAGTTAATTCATTAAATAAAATCTTGAAATGGCCAAATTGATGATGACGACAATGAAAAGTAACGGTTGAGGATTAATGGTGAGAGGAGTGGTTATGGTAGAGAGGGGGGAACGAGGCAACAATTCTGGTTTTGGGTAGGAAAGAGGCGATGAGAGGGGAAGTAGCGGGAATAGGGCTGTGCCACATGCAAGGGCCACATTTTTTTAAGTGAAGAGGGGGAAATTGGGGTTCTAGGCATGAAAATGGGAGCATACAAGCCACCAAAGAGCTTGCATGAGAGTCTAAGTGAGGAAGATCAAGAAATCTCTACTTTGGCCGGTATAAAACCAAAACAGGTCAGGCCCGGGAGTGTATTGGGAGAAATGAGCCGACGAAGGAACCAATGGGTCCCGCGAGCAAGCAATGAGCAAGCTCAAGAGGGTGACGGAAGAAGAGTCATAAGAGAGAAGCTGGGCCAACATGAACTGGGCCTCAGGTGAGGAAGAAGAGCCCGTGAGTTAGGAAGGAGGAAAGAAAGAAGAGGGAAGGGGGAGGGAAGTCAGGCAAGGCTGCAGGTTAGCAGAGGGTGAGATGGGCCGCATTCTGGGCGGAAAGATAGGCCGCTGTCTTGCTTGTTTGATTCTTCTCTTGTTCCAACACTCTTTTGATTTAACTCGTTTTTTTTTTTTTTTTTTGCAATAAATTTATTCATTCTTCAAATTTCTCCAATTCCTACGAAAGTAACAAAAATATATTAAAATCCTAATTTAGTTATTCATTTACGAGCAAGTATTAGATAATAAAGGGCATAAAGTAACATAATTTCAGGTCAAACACCTTTGCATGCCTAAAATCAAAGATGTTTGGTCCAAACCCAGTTCTCAATGTAAACCTTTCTCTTTTTGCACATGATACTAAGCTGAGTTAGGCCTGCATTCCCAGTGTCTGGCCTATTCGTATAGGGTTTCGTGCAAATTGGGAAGTGGACGGCCTCACTATGATCGCCTAAGCTCATTCTATAATCACCATTAAACATCTAAAATTGAATTATCAGTTCTGCCCTCACGTAATATCCATCCACTTAATATGTAAGAAGCCTAAATTAGACCACTAATCGATTCTACACCTTACACTTCAAGTTAATGAACCTCAACCAACCTAAATTTCTAAGCAACCCCACTACAACATCCAACATTCCTATAGCTCTCCATGTATCTTCATGCTAATACTTTGGTTCACAAATCAATTAAGAAGACAAAGTTCCAAATTTAACTTGTGCTTATCAGTACCAAATCTCAAACCCCTATTACTAAGTGGATGTATCAAGGGGTTAGCATCAGATTTACCTTTGCTCTTCTTTGGAGGATTATTGGATGACGAAGAAGCCTTGAGTGACATCTTGCGTTGGATGGTTGTTAGGATGCATCTCCAATTCTTTTTCTTGCCCTTGTTGGTAAAATTTGGGTCATGAAAACAGAGGAAGATTGTCTTTATTACTTAAAAACTTCACAAGGATGCTCAAAAGCATGATAAGAGAGCTAAGTTGGGCCCAGAACAGGGCTCTCTTTCTCTCTCTGTATGTATGTATGCATGTGTGTGTGTGTGTGTGT
>JACYFF010010365.1:46747263-46783383 GCA_017589665.1 Selenicereus undatus | reverse complement strand
TATATATATATACATACATATATATATATATATCTTCAACGTTTAATGTCAACAATGGCGGGTTAGGGTATTAGAGGGAGAAATTGGGTGAATGTGTATAAGAGAGATGAAATGGCATGAGGGAAAAGGTTAGGATGTAGGATTTTAGTGGATTTAGGTGCAAATTTTAAAGATTTGAGAGGATTTGGTGCTAGTAGTAAACATTTGGAGTTGTGTAGAATGGGTGTGTTTTAGTGAAGGAGAAGAGAAGTAGAAGAAGAATGAAGAATGGGAAAGAAAAGAGGGGCTATGTGTATTTGTTTTGTTGGGAATGAGTTTGGTATAGGGAACCCATGTCAACTCTTTGCTTGAGAATTTTCTAGGTTACAGATTGGCATGGTCGTATCATTGTGTATGGCCAGACTGTACCAGGTATATGTTCTTAACTCACCTTTTCTCCTTACTTGCAACAAAAGGTGGGATGGATATGCCTTCTCTTGGCATGGCCATGTCATACTAAAATTTCATGTCTGCTCTCTCTTTTGCCTTCATTTCTTTTTCCGTTCATTTTTTTCTTCAATCATTTTCCAGCATTTTATTCACACTGTTCACTCCCATGCATCCTTTTTCCTTCTCACTCATTTTTATATTGTTTTCTTTAAGAAAGCAATAACACACACACACACACACACACACAAACACACACACATACACACACACGCACACACACACACATACACATGTACACACATGCACACACACATATGTGCACACATGCACACGCATATATGTACACACATGCACAACTAGTGGGACCTTCAAAACCCCATTGCTAGCTAGGTTCATGGAGTAACAAACACTCCACATCATCCTCTCCCAGCATATCTAAGGAATTCTTCAATCTACCATTGTTGACCTTGAATGTTTGATCTTTACTAGGGGTCTTTTTATCTCAATCTGACCGTGTGGAAACACATTCACAATAATGAAAGGACTGATCTGCTAAGGGCTAAGCTTATTGATGAATTGGTGAAGTCTTAGGTCATAGAGGAGCCCGTTTTGACCAGGAGAAAATTCTTTTCTATTGATGCACTATTATAGGAAACCTTGACTCTCTCCTTACTCGACACTGCATTATAGTAAGCCTTTCTCCTAATCTCTTTCAACGTATTTAAATCAACCCTGTTCTCGTCATCGGTCAAATCATAGTTGAGGGTTTGCCGACCATGCTCAATGCTCAAGCTCAAAGGGAAGGTGACAAGGAGTCACATAAACCATCCTATAGGGGTGCATGCTCGTGGGGGTCTTGAAGGCCATCCTATATGCCAAAAAAGTATATGAGCTTGTTTTCCCAATCTCTCCTATTTTAGGAGATTGTCTTTTCTAAGATTTACACAATTTCCCTGCTATACTCCTCGACTTGACCACTCATTTTAGGTTGGTAAGAAGTAGCAAGTCTATGAATATTGAAATACTTTCTCAATAATACATAAAAGGTTTATTATCAAAATGAGTCCTTTAGTCACTAATTACAGCTCTCGACATTCCATACTATGTGCATATGTTCTTCGCAAGAAATCTAATGATGACATTAGTCTTATTTGTCCTTATGGGGATGACCTCAACCTACTTAGACGCGCAATCAACACAAAGATGATGCACTTATTCCTCAATGAGTTCAGGAATAGTCTTATGAAATCCATTCCCCACTTACAGAAAATTTTTACAACAATTATAAGGTTAAGGGGCACCATATCTATTTAAGTAAGCCTCTATTTATTGGCATTGATAATATCTCATACAATGGTTGTGGATATCTTGAGATAAATCAAGTCAATCAAAACTATATTGGAGAATCTTTGCGGCGATATTTTTCACACTAAAGTGTCACCCACAAGTTTGGTTATGATGAAAAATAAGGACACTCAGAATTTTAGCTTTAGGGATATGCCTCTATTAATTTACTCTTGGAAATTTTTAAACAGATATGGGTCATCACACACGAAAAACCTAACCAATCCAAGGAAGCGAACCCCATGAT
Source organism: Selenicereus undatus (assembly GCA_017589665.1). NCBI lineage: Eukaryota > Viridiplantae > Streptophyta > Magnoliopsida > Caryophyllales > Cactaceae > Selenicereus > Selenicereus undatus. Next base: position 46,781,363 of record JACYFF010010365.1, on the reverse strand, counting down.
CTTTGGTCCATCCCTTAAGCATTTAACTCGTGAGCAAGTAGTTCACAATTTCGGCATATTCTGGCTCAACCTGAGCCTCGAATGATTGTTCATCAGTAAAGCACCCAAGAATGGGGATTGATATAGTTCCCAAGATGAATTCTTCGTTGCACATTGGTAGGACTAATGACTCTATTTTCTGCTGGGGTCCACCCTGAGGCCCCTTTGTTCCACCTAAGCAAATTATGCAACTTGCTTTTTTGGTCAAGGTCTAAATCACTAGTAATTATCACAGAGAAAGGCTCGTGAGGACCTATCAAAGCATATGGGAGGAAATTGGAAGGGTCTTTAATTCAAGACATGAGGCTAAGGGAACACTAGAAGGTGTTTCATGAGATGCAAATTAAGGACAAGAAATTGATGCAAGGATGTGTACATGCAATAAGTTTTCATATTATTCATCAAATTCAAATGCATTATGTACAGGTTCATGCTTTATGTAAAATGACTTAAAAGCACTGGACATCAACTCCTCTTCATGATGAAATTTCATTTCTTTTAAACAAAAGTCACCCACCTAATTAAGGACAAACTGCTACACTTAATCAAATCTTGTGGCTTGCTTTTGCAAATTAAACACATTAAACTCCATTCCTTGTTCCCAAAGGTCGACTTCATTTTCCTATTCCTATAACTAATGAAGACATTTGAGGTGGTTAGGATGTCCTACCGAGTATGATCAGAATCTTATTCTCGAGACAAGCAATGCCCTTGATCTCAAGGACCATAATGTCCACCAAAAAATTGAATTCCCCCAAGTTAATCAACACTTCCACAACCATTCCCTAAGGTGGTCTACGAACAAGTCGTTTAATTAAAGAACCATTTTTATGGGTTTGAAGAACCCTAATTTTAACCTCGAATACACTGTAAAGTGCAATAAGCTCTAGGTCAAGTAAGGCTTGGTGAATAGCGTGTACAATGACAACAGAAATGCTCGAGCAACTAGAATCCTTATACTTAATCGGGATTTGGTTGGAGATAATAAAACTCATATTACTAGCTAAGAAGACTCTCTTAGGCATAATTCATATCTAATAAACCTGCCTTGTATCTGATTTTACATGCCCCATATGACCCAAGCCCAATTTGATTTATGAGAGAAACCTCTAGCCTAGCATAATGATCCATACTTTAGTAACTCCACTTTCTAACTCTTCCTCTTTCACACTCTAATCTATTGGCTCTTAAACTTTCTCTACACCCCCATAGTTCCATCTTCTCTTACTACAGTCTTCAGTCTCCATGAGTTGTGACAACAACTCTCTCCTTTATGATGACTCATTTTACTCTTTCCCTCTCATCTCTATGACAACCAGCAATCGATGAGGTGAGTCAAGCAATGACAGACTAGTCTACCAAGCGATAATCGATAACTTGATGAGTGATTTTTCTCCTTTGAATACTCAGATCTGACTCTCTATTTTCCCTCTTTGCTATTTGCATGTTTAAGCATGGAGTTTGCTCTATTTTGTTTTTGCTATTTTTTGCTTTTATTTTTCTATTATATTTAATTAAACGATGGACGTTTGGATATATGTCATTTTCTGCACTTAATTGATCTCTCTTATTTATTTGCTTATATTTGTTCCCTACTACTTCAAATGTGGCACTGAGAATATATGACATAGAACCAAGAGATGATGGATAACGAAAACTACTTCAATTTTAGCACTGCTTCAATTCTGTATAATGTCAAAATTGCAAAGGTTATATCTGTGTCGTTGTAGTTTTTGTTATTATTCCTATATATTAAAGTCTCATTCTCGCACTTTTTTCTTGTAATTGTAGATTACGGATAGTGAAACCCAACATGAAAGCATTGACACTCCAACTCCAACTTCTATTTCTGGCCCTTTTTCAATATCATAGACCACACCTGGGTTCCTCATTTACCATAGGTCCTTCTCGTCTACTTGCTTAGTTTGTAAAACCACAACCTAAACAAATTGTTAAGGATGATCCTACTAATGTAGGAGAAATTAAGGTACTTGGGTCTGGGATGAATTCAAGCTTGGAGTTGGCAAAAATGAAATAAGGCTTTTTTGTAAACACTACAAGCACAAACTTTCAAGAAAAACCTCAAATGGAACTACGTTAATGACCACCTACCAAGGCTTTATGCAAAGATGCCCTTTTATTCTAACGGCAGTGAACACTAAGAATTAAACCTTAAAATATTTGGGAGAAGGAGTTGGAAAAGCATGACTTTAGCTAAAAAAATTAAGGAGAGAAAGGACTGATATGATTGCGATGCATAAATTTGTGCTATCTATGGTAGATTGCCTTAGTTTTAGGCAATTGGTGAGTGGTTTAAACCCTGCTTTTCAAATTATATCTTATGACACATTAAGAAGTAACATTCATCTTGATTTTTGAATATTACTCCATTAAGAACATTCATCTTTATTATACAACTAGATGAAACTCTATTTACTTCATACTGAGTTTATTTTGCATTATAAGAGAAACTTTGAAAGATTAAAACATGTAAGTGCCAAACTAAATTTTTCTTTTCCTATTGCTAGTGTCTTATTTGTGACATGTTGAATGTCTTCTATGATGTTAAACTGTTGTTTTCTGCGAGAGATTTTCTCATAGGCAAGTTGATGGTTAACCTCAGATGTTGAGATTACTAATGATATGGCATCTAGAATGATTGAGAAGTTTGGTAAATATTGGAGTAAAATCAATGGATTATTAGCCGTTGCTTCCATTCTAGATACAAGAAATAAGTAGGATTATGTGGATATTTATTGTAAAAAGATGTACAAGTGAAGCTAATTAGGCACTCTTAATGGAGTGTAATAATCAGGGTTTTAATCTCGGGCTAATCATTTGAGTAAATAATTTTTATTAACTTATTTGATTGAATGAGCTACGGTAGATTAATTTCTGCATGATAATTGGGTGTAAGAATTACGTGAGTAAATTTTATTAAATTTTCTTAGTTAATTACGCGATTTTGCGGAATTAGTGATTTCGTTAATTAGGTAGCCAAAACAGGATCACGAAAAATTGGTAAGCTGAGTGAGAATGTTCGAGGTTGAGATTGAACGAGACTAGACTAATTAACACTAGGATCGGTTTATTAAATGAGACTAAACAACACAAAGAAATTAAATAGCCCAAAACACAAAAGGGGGAAATGAGTAAACGGGGCTGAAGCCCCTTATTTTTATGAAAAGCACGAGAGACGGGGAGACGTGTTCCTTCTAGTTGCCCGTGACCCCTCCCTGGCAGCCCATACATGAGAGAGGGAGAGAGAGAAAGGTGGACCTGGAGATAGAAAGGGGGGAGGAGTAGGAGTCGCGGCGGTGGCGCCACACCGGTGCGCATAGCAGCCCTACGTCTCCTCCACTCACCCGACACAGCCACCACAAAGGGGGGGGGGGAGAGAGAGAGATCGAGCAAGAAGGAGGAACGAGAGGGGAGAGAAGAGAAAATGACGACAAAGGTGGGGGAAGGTGACCATCGGTGGCAAACATGAGCCATCACAAAGTCCCAAGTCTAAAGTCGGGTTTGGCAGCCACCAAGGGCCACACAAAAGAAGGCTTTGGGATTAGGATTTTGGAAGCTCAACACTACCACCTCGACCACCACTAAGGAGGTATGACCTGATATGGGCAACCAAGGGCTAGGACCGAGCGGGGGAGGAGGCAGAATAGAGTAGCAGTAATAGGAGAGCCAAGCCGCATGCGTCCAAATTGAACCCTAGGTCAGTTCATTAGCTTGGAGTCCAAGTGGGTGGTTCTTCATCCCTAAACCTATTCCTAATTTACAAATGTTTATGAAATATTTGAGATAGCTGACTTAGTAGTTAGGTTGAAACTATAACGAGGTTTGAAATTGCAAGCAATTGGTGAATCGCTCGGGTTAAACTGAAATGATTTTGAGGATTGTTGTGGTTTGTTTTATGAGGAGGGAACTTAGGTCAAGTGTTTTGAATTGATAAATTATCGAAATGCTTAGATGTGCTAATTGCGTACTTGTTTTCCGTGATTGAACGTGTCTGCATGAATCTTAAACTTGTTTCAAGTATCATTATGGCAATATATAGATGTCAAATGCTTCGAGCCTTCAATTGTTTGCTGTTGAATTAAGATTGTGATTTTGATCGCCTGTGACTTGTACGTGCTACATGTATATATCAAGACTAAGCTCTATGTCTAGGTGTTGCAACCTAGCTGTTCATGTTGCCAATTCATGTTTAAGGGTCTCGGGTTGAAAACATTGTGAAATATGAGTCAGTTGATTACAGCCCACTTGATTCCCTATTAAGCATGCGCTACCATTCTAGCTTTAATGCTTTTGAATAATTACATTCTTCAAGTTATTTGTTTAAGAGTAGTTTGCTTATTACTGTGGCTAAAACAACGTTCTTGATGCTTAAATAAGCGACTTGAATATTTATTGATTCCTTAGTTGTTTCTCGAAGTTACTTAAATGGCCATTGAGTTGGAAGCAACACAATTTATGAATGAATATGATTGTTTTATGCTTAAAGGTGTGTATTAATAGGCACGCATGCGAACTACTGTGATATGACAAGCATGTTGAATTAAATGATTATTAATGACTGTAGGCCATCTGTTTGACAAGGATACCTTTCAGCCAAACTAACTATGAATGACTGGTAGGCATGTAAGCTTTTAAGACAAGTTTTAATGACGTTTCCTTTGAAAAATGAATCCGTATTTGGCCATTAACTCATCTTGAAGCATAATTTGACAAGTTGAATGGTTGTATGCTTTTCAAATGTTGAATGACCCCATTCAGGCATTTAGTCTTCACGAGAATGAAAGTGCCTTGTCGTGGTGGAATGAGAGTTTTGAGATAAAATGTATTGTGAAATGACTGTTGCATCTGAAATCTAAAGAAATCGAGATATTCATGTGTGAATGCGACTGTTACTGTTTAAAAATGAGTTTCCATATTACCTATCTTGAGGAGTAAATGAATATGCAAAGACTAACTTGTTTTAGGCATATCTTACCAAGTGAATAGTTTTATGCTTTCTGAGTTGATGTGAAATCATTAAGGCTTCGAGCCTCATGAGAATGAGAATGTCATTTTTTATGATACAATGAAGGTGTTTAACATAGACGCATTTAGAGGTGAAATTCATGCAAAACATTTTGGGTTAGGAAGATGGTGCTACATGAATAATGATTAGGGAGAATGCTCAGTTCTTGGGAACCCTAATACCCAGGGAGATAGACCCAAAAGTGGGAACCTTAGAAGACCCTGGCGAGGGTAATATGTTGCCTAGGGAGTATACCCAAAAGTGGGAACCCTGGAAGATCCCAACGGGGATAATATGAAATGTGAGTGACGATCTCACTGGTATGATGGAATGTGAGTGACGACCTCACCTATACCTAGCGCAGATATGAAATTCCAATGCCTTTGAGAATGATTTTGTGTGTGTTATGTGATGTGAATGCCTCATTTGAGGGTAATGTTGGTGTAAAAATTTAAAAAGGATGTATATTTTCTTTAAAAATTTTTTTGTTGAGTTTTAATTATCTAACAAGTGCATAGAGATGATTTTATAAGAACTCCCATTGATTTAAGCAATCTGCATTAATCTTACTGTCACGTAAAAAGAAATCTCACGTGGTCATTTTGTTTAAAACTCCTTAACATTAGGTGCTTATATGTGAACTAAGTGCTCTATTGTATCCAATACCTGAATTTTTGCAATGTATAGCTTATTAATGAATCCTGTGTGCGTGTTATGTGACGTTATGCTTAGATTGCGTGATCTTATGTTGATATCACATGGAATTACGACCAATAAGCTATATATAAGAGACTTGGTTCAGGCAAGTTAAATACCTTGGGCATGAATTAGAAGGAGTATAGGGTTATCATCATACTAGAAGGTCATTGAGATGATGACAGATGTGGAAGATCCTATGTGCTTATTATATGATATTATATATATCAGATTGTGTGTGTAAGTGCTACTTAAAGTATGACGTGCAACTGTTAAGTTTTCTAGGGATTGGGAATCATTCACTGAGCGTGTGGTAGCTCATCCCCTATATTTTTCCCTTTTCCTAGGTTTTTGATTTGACAGATAAAAGTCTACTTACATACGCCAAGTTGAAATATTGCCTTGCCTTATAAAGGGTGTCATGTGTGCACATATAGAAATAGACTTACAAGTTAAACGATGTAATGTAATGTATCCCTAGAGTTGTAAATACACATAAGCAATGTACTCTAGTTCATGTAATGTATATTGATTAGAAGTCGCTCTGTATGGCCATGTGGGCCAACCATTTGATTAGCCAGTTATCTTTTTAGCCGAAGTTAGTTAAATTTTAGGATATAAACCTCAGTGCTCTGGATGTGTGATCCGTTGAGTTGTATCTTTTATTTAGTTCTTTATTATTAAACTTTAATGTTTGGTGTACTCCGAGCGAGTAGCCGCCAGTAGAGTTGTGGACTCTGGCATGTGGCCGTTGAGCTTATTTCTATGTTGTTTCATACTTCTGTTCAATGTAGGGATTTAATAGAAGGCTTTAAGCCTAGAAAATGGTCAGTTTTCAAGTAACGCTCTATCCATTTCGCCCCAGAATTTAAGTAGGAATCAGGAAATCATTGATACTTCTAACCCTAGGGGCTTGGGGTGCCATAGATTGTATCAGAGCAAGGTCTTGCGACCATAGGTCATGACCTGAGTCTTGCATTTCTTATAGTTATCTAAGAACGCATTTACGTTGACGTGGTATATGACGTGCTATTGTATGCAAATGTTGTTTGGGTATGAACGCCGGTGCTTTTAGTTAGCTATGTGCGGCTTGAGTGAGGTCATTGATTGAGTGAATGAACGATTTGCTAGAGTATAGACTAAATAACTTGCGTTCTCATAGATAAGCTAGGCGTTAGCATAATAATGATTATTTTGTATATGCACCTTCGTGATTTAAATCAAAATTTTAAAGTACACTTGGATTGAATTAAAATGATTGAAAAAGTCTTAACTTTAAGCTCTCCCTTGCCCTTAAAGTACGATTTGCTCCTCAGCCCCCATAATGGAGTGAGCAAACGCACTCAATGGTTGGTAGGGAAAGAGCTAGAAGCAGTTAAACTATTCTCCTTTTGAAACCTAGAGACTTTGAGAGTTGAGACCCTTCCTAAATAGCGAGTTAAGCTTTTTCTCTCGTATTAAAAGACCCTTCTAATTATATAGTTAGGCCTTACTATTCCCTCTAAAGACATACATTAGCTTCACAATGAAGTTTGAGTCTCATTCTATACCTTCCAAACACCTCATAAACTTCAACACAAAGTGTGGAAACCAAGAATCTTTGTAGGAGACTGAACCGCCTCTTTCGTACCACGAGTTGCGAAGACTCCTACAACAACCCTACAAGAAACAAGCATCATAATGCCTCAATGTATGTCTCTAAGACCATTAGCGCCATTGTTAGCTTATCGGTGGCTAGATCCTAACAATTTGGACAAACCTCAAGGCATACCCTTGATCTTAGGTTATAAATGAGGGTTGCACTCATGTACACTCATCTAGATGTCCTTCCATAGGATGCTACCATGAACCTATGTGTTTTGAGGCATAAGCATAACATTATGAATAAAGTAAAGGTCATGAAAGCCCATACAGTTACTCAGGTTCATTATGCACAGTCATTCATGTGTTTTGTGAATGAATTGTTTAGTAAATACTCATCTCGGTGGTTGCTTGACTTGAGTTTGGTTTGGTATGTGACTTAGTTATCCAAATTATTGAACTTTTGTAATTTCTAGCATGATATGACCTCCGAGTCGTCATTTACATTTCGTTCCGTGAATTCTATGATCTCATGTTATAGCTGAATAACTGCATACACACTTATTTAAAGCATGATACGGTGACCATAGAAGCTTGCATTCACATATTCTTGCCCTTATATTCTATGATTAGATGGCATAATAGTGTACCATGCTTAGAATTGAATTCTCGACTTTAGGTGCTAAGTCGTTATGCCTCATCATTACGGCATCGAATGTCGTTCGAGGTTCATTGCTATTGATGCATTGCTATGTGAGACTATGTGATTAGTGTCATGCGCCCTATGGTAGTCTTCATAGGAAATTCTAGAATTGTACTACGCTAGCCATTATGCTTGTTGCTGTTACTAATTTGCTATATTGCAATTATCATACGTGGCCTTGCCTCCATTCAAAATGCCTTGTTGAGTTGTCATGCTATCGTTATGCGTGTTATCATTACTATGCTAACATGTGTCTACCTCCCTTAAATGACTTATGTTTATACTTATGGTGGACTTTTACCACCAATCGACTTACATTCTTGCCATAGCATTTTCCTTTCAATTTGTTCCTATCGATATATAATGCTAGTTCATGCTACTTGTGATTCTTACTCCTTGGTGTGCCCTATTGTTGACTCTAGGAGATGTGAATGTGATTTCAAGTGCTACTTTAAGTTCCATCATTATCGATGTAATGTCATATGATGACTTCTCTACTTTAAGTGTGATGTGGGTAACGTCCTGGTTGACTGATTTAACCTTAGAATGATTTAACATCTACATGCTTTTGAATGAACCTGACTAAGTTAACCACCTTCATACGACCTTGATATGTCCCATATAAGTTACCATGAATGAAAGGCCCAAAAGCGAGCTGGGGATGACATATAAACATAGGAACATTGGTTGCATATGCTTTCCCTTTTGTAAATTGCTTGCTATATACGTGTTAGACGAGTTCATACTGCTTATGATTTCTAGGCTTGAGAATGCAGAGATGTTGATTCTATGCTATTTCATTATACTAACATGATGCTACGAGATGCTTATATGATGCCCTTTCTACTCTAGTGTGTTATAGGAGTCTCTAGGTTAACCGTTTTGATTTTAAAGGTGACTTAAATTCATGTTTTAGAAAGAAACTGCCTGTATATGACCTTGAGATGTCATGACCTAATTGTCATACCTTTAGACGTCGATTCTTAACGATACACATACATAGAGTTGTTGTTCACCATGCAAATAGTGTCTACATAATAGAGGGCCAGTATTCGTTTTTAAATAAGCTCAACACGGTTTTCCACGCCAACTCATCTGCTCCTCTTCTACGCGTTTGCCATCGGTACCTGAATAGAGTGAGTAGACGCTTGAAGAGGATTAGCAAGGAGGAGATTGGATACCAGAATTCTTTCTTTCGATTTAAAAGATGCAGTCGATTGTAAAATGAAAATTTTGGATCCTAGTGCAAGGCATATAGATTATAGTGTGCGTCTGTGTATCTTGTGTTTGACTGAACTATGAACTTTGGAATTTTGAGGACAAACTTTTTAAGGGGTGGGAATGTAATAACCAAGATTTTTAACCTTAGGCTAATAGTTTAAGTAAATAATTTTTATTAACTTATTTGATTGAGTTAGCTATATTAGATTAATTTCTACATGATAATTGGGTAACAATTACGAGAGTAAATTTTATTAAATTTTCTTGTTTAATTACGTGACTTCATGGAATTAGTGAATTCGTTACTTAGGTAGCCAAGATAGGATTACACAAAATTGGTAAGTCGAGAGAGAATGTTCGAGGTTGAGACTGAATGAGACTAGACTAATTAGCACCAGGATCGGTTTATTAAGTGAGACTAAACAACACAAAGAGATTAAATAACCCAAAACACAAAAAAAGGGGAAATGAGTAAAAGGGGCTGAAGCCCCTTATTTTTCTGAAAAACACGACAAAGGGGGGCATTTTCCTTCTGGTTGCTCGTGACCCCTCCCCGACAGCCTAAGCATGAGAGAGGGAGAGAGAGAAAGCGGTGGGCTGAGAGAGAGAAATGGGGGAGAAGCACGAGTTGCAGCGGTGGCTCGACGCCACACCGGTGTGCACAATAGTCCTATCCTCCACCAGCCTGACACAACCACCGCAAAGAGAGAGAGAGAGAGAGATCGAGCGACAAGGAGGAACAAGAGGAGAGAGAAGAGAAAACAACAGTGAAGGAGGCGGAAGGCAACCACCAGTGGCGAACGTGAGCCATCACAAAGCCCCAAGTCTAGACCCGAGTTTGGCGACCACTAAGGGCCGCGCGAACCAAGCGAACCAAGACTTTGGGATTAGGGTTTTGGAAGCTCAACATCAGCACCACGACCACCACCTCGACCACCATAGAGGTGGTTAGATCGGAACTAGGCGGCCAAGGGCTAGGACCGAGTGAGAAAAGAGGCAGAATAGAGTAGCAGTAGCAGGAGAGCCGAGCCGCATGCGTCCAAACCGAACCCCAGGTCAGTTTATTAGCTTGGAGTCCAGGTGGATTGTTCCTGATCCCTTAACCTATTACTAATTTACAAATTTTTTTGAAATATTTGTGATAATCGACTTAGTAGTTAGGTTGAAACTATAACAAGTTGTGAAATTGCAAGCAGTTGGTGAATCACTCGGCTTAAAGTGAAATGATTTTGAGGATTGTTGTGGTCAGTTCTGTGAGGAGGGATCTTGGGTCGAGTGTTTTAAATTGATAAATTACGGAAGTCCTAAGATGTTCTAATTGCGTACTTGTTTTCGTGATTGAACGTGTCTGCATGAATCTTAAACTTGTTTCAAGTATCATCATGACAATATATAGATGTCAAATGCTTCGAGCCTTCGATTGCTTCCCACTGAATTAAGATTGTGATTTTGATAACCTGTGACTTATACGTGCTACGTGTATATATCATAACTAAGTTCTATGTCTAAGTGTTGCAACCTAGCTATTCATGTTGCCTATCCATGTTTGAGGGCCTCGCGTTGAAAACTTTATGAAATATGAGTCAGTTGATTAAAGCCCACTTAACTCCCTAATAAGCATGCGCTACCATTCTAGCTTTAATGCTTTTGAATACTTGCATTCTTCAAGTAATTTGTTAAAGAGTAGTTTGCTTATTACCATAGCTAAATCAATGTTCTGGCTGCTTAAATAAGCGACTTGAATATTTATTGATTCCTTAGTTGTTTCTCAAAGTTACTTAAATGGCCATCGGGTCGGAAACAATGCAAATTATGAATGAAAATGATTGTGTTGTGCTTCAAGGCGTGTGTTAATAGGCATGCATGCGAATGACTGTGATATGACAAGCATGTTGAAGTACGTGATTAGTAATGACTATAGACCATTCGTTTGACATGGATACCTTTAAGTGAAACCAACTATGAATGAGTTGTAGGCATGTAAGCTTTTAAGACAAGTTTTAATGATGTTTCCTTTCAAAAATGAATGCGTATTTGGCTATTAAATCATCTTGAAGCATAATTTGAAAAGTTGAATGGTTGTATACTTTTCAAATGTTGAATGACCCTATTCAGGAGTTTAGCCTTCATGAGAATGAAAGTGCCTTGTCATGGTGCAATGAGAGTTTTGAGACAAAATGTGTTGTAAAATGACTGTTGCATCTGAAATGTAAAGAAATTGAGATATTCATGTGTGAATGCGACTATTAACGTTTAAAAATGAGTTTCCATATTACCTGTCTTGAAGAGTGAATGAATATGCAAAGATTAACTCATTTTAAGCATGTTTTACCAGATGAGTGGTTTTATGCTTTCTGAGTCGATGTGAAATCATTAAGGCTTCGAGCCTCATAAGAATGAGAATGTCATTGTTTGTGATACAATGAAAGTTTTTAGTATAGATGCATTTAGAGGTGAAATGCATTTGAAACGTTTTGGGCTAGGAATATGGTGCTACATGAATAATGTTTGGGGAGAATGCCCGGTTCCTGGGAACCCTAATACCTAGGGAGATAGACCCAGAAGTGGGAACCCCAGAAGACCCTGATGAGGATAATATGTTACCCAGGGAGTAGACCCAGAAGTGGGAACCCTAGAGGATCCCGATAGGGATAATATAAAATGTGAGTGATGATCTCACTGATACAATGGAACGTGAGTGATAGCCTCACTCGTACCTAGCATAGATATGAAATTCCGATGACTATGAGAATGATTTCGTGTGTGTTATGTGATGTGAATGCATCATTTAAGGGTAATGTTGGTGTAAAGATTTAAAAAGGATGCATATTTTCTTGAAAAGAGTTTTTATTGAATTTCAATTATCTGGCAAGTGCATAACGACGGTTTTATAAGAACTCCCATTGATTTAAGCGATGTGCATTAATCTTACTCTCATGTAAAAAGAAGTCTTACGTCGTCATTTTGTTAAAAACTCCTTGAATTTAGGTGCTTATATGTGAACTAAGTGCTCTATTGCATCCAATACATGAATTGTTGCATGGTGTACCTTATTAATGAAGCCTGTGTGCGTGTTATGTGACGTTATGCTTACATTGTGTGATCTTATGTTGATATCGCATGCAATTATCACCAATAAGCTATAAGAGACTTAGTTCATGCAAGTTAAGTGCCTTGGGCATGAATTAGAAGGAGCATAAGGTTACCATCATACTAGAAAGGTCATAGAGATTACGACGGATGTGGAAGACCCTAGGTGCTTATTATATGATATTATATATTAGATTGTGTGTGTAAGTGCCACTTAAAGTATGACGTGCGACTGTTTTGTTTTTTGGGGTTTGGGAGTCAAATTCACTGAGCGTGTGGTTGCTCATCCCCCTATATATTCCCATTTCCCATGTTTTTGATGTGACAGGTAGAAGTCGACTTACATACGCCAAGTTGAAATATTCCCTTGCCATGTAAAGGGTTTCATGTGTGCAGATATAAAAGTAGACTTACGAGTTAAACAAATGTAATGTAATGTATCCCTAGAGTTGTAAACGCATGTAAGCAAAGTACTCTAGTTCATGTAATGCATATTGTTTAGAAGTCACTCTGTATGGCGATGTGAGCCAACCATCTGATTAGCCACTTATCTTTTTAGCTGAAGTTAGTTAAATTTCTGGATGTAAACCCCAGTACTGCGGATGTGTGATTCGTCGAGTTGTATCTTTTATTTAGTTTTGTATTGTTGAACTTTAATGTTTGGTATACTTCGGTCGAGTGGCCCATTGATTTGTGGGCTCCGACGTATGGCCGTTGAGCTTATTTCTATGTTCTTTTTTACTCCTATTCAATGCAGGGATTTAATATAAGGCTTTAAGCCTGGGAAATGGTTGGTTTTTCGACGACGCTCTGTTCGTTTTGCCCCAGAATTTAAGTAGGAATTAAGAAATCATTGATACTTCTAACCCTACGGGCTGAGGGTGCCACATGGAGTATCAAGATGAAAAAGAAATTAGGGTCCCATTGTCGAAATCCCATTTCTTGAACCCAAAAGTGGCCAATCAATCAATCCGTTCTTTATGCCAAAAGGGGTCCTTTAAAGAAGACAATCATGAGAAGTATGCGCGAAATAAGAAAATCAAAAACAGAAAGATTTACTTGAGATCTAAGTTAGATCACTGCTTGGAGGAGGATGTTACGCCCTATTGCTCAATTTGGTATATCGGATTTTTCGAAATAATAGTGGAAGTATTCGACATTGAGGTTGATTGTTAGAGATATATTAGCAATTCTAGTTTCAATAATGCCTTCTAAAAGTGCATCAGTCTAAGTGGTCATGTCATCGGTCTACATCACTGAAGTTTACATGTGAAAATAATGAAAACATTGATGTATTATATGATTAGAGAAACCAAAAGTAGCATGTACCCTTGTTTAAATTTGCATTATCTTATTTTTCAAATTCAAAAAGTGTCATTTTCTTTTTTTTTCTTTTTTTGGCAGCCATAAGGTTGGAGAGTTGTTTTACTATTGCTACTGCCTTTGAGGATTCCGATTTCAAGGGGTGACCACAAGTACAATAATTAATGTAGTAGGCAATATCATTTTATTATTCGAATATATTCTTAGTTTGCTATAGATGTATACTCGGATGTCACATATTATAGTTCCATTATTTGATGTTTTCCGTAGGAATCACAGTGTGATTTGGGAATTGATCCAATAGAAGTTCGATAACTTTTAGTTAGTCATAACTGGAGAAGATGTTGCTAGAGTTGCGGACAACTATGAGGCCCTACCAATTGTCACCTTTACCCTTTCCTTTAAGTACTCTATTATTTTGCAAACACTTTTTCTGTTCCCTAGGAAGCTTGGTCACCATAGGGTGTGAATAAGGTGATCATAAGTGTTTACAAATATAGAATTAATCACAAAATATAACAGATAATAGAAACTCAAGGATGATGAACAATAAAGTCAAGGACACTTAGAAAACAAATCAAGGAAATTCAGCAACAAGAGAGCAATGCAAAAAGTAAAGCACATGGTGCTTTTTAACGAGGCTCAACCTCCAACTAGAGTACATCACACACAAGGTTCCTTCACTAGATTCAACCACCTATATTAAACTACTTTGAGATTTACACAACTTTCAACGTCCACCTAAAGACCTTGATTACAACACACCCTTTAAGACTTCTATTAAAGTGATTTCTTCTAAGTTCCTACTTAGGAAGGAGGACACTCCCCGTCAATACTCTTGCTTACGAGCAGGATTCTCCTACCGTCTTTCTTCACAATGCACCTTAGATGTGGCAATGATTATAAAGATTTGAAGTTGATCACTCAAGAGTACAATAACATTTAAGATATGAGTTAAGCTCACTGTGTATTGCGTACTTTCTATCTTTAGCAAGGTCTCTATATATATAGTAAGTGAGAATGAGATTGTTAAAGGATGTTAAAGATGCAGAAGTTGGATGATTTAGAATATTTCGTTGGTTCCTTAATGGCTGCCAACTGGTTTAAGGGCCTAGACATTCGTTTATTTTTCGACATATGTTGAGTCAGTTCTTGGCATTTTATGCCTCTGAGAGGTGGTTCTGCAACCTCCATTTAATATCTTAGCCATTTCATTCATCATTAGCTAAGGTAGAAATCGCTTTTAAGCTTTGATGTTGACATTCTCCTATTCTGTATGATTGACCGGGTCATCCCTTCTAAGAAAAGTGCTTTGGTCTTTGCCTGATATGCGATTTGTTTGAATCCACTTTCCAAGCATCTCAAATATTACTAGTAGTTAAATAATCAAAAACCACAAAATTGATCTTAGCTCTTAAAGATTGTGTAATTGAATAATTAGCAAGACAATGTGATGGATTAAATTGTAACTAATTTAATTAATTCATATTAGGGTAAGGTGCTAAGACATAAACTCTTACAAAATAATTGCCAAATTTCAAGCATATGATGAACACAAGCTATACCAAACTTTGTGCTATGTTCCTTTATTAGAGGATAGCATATTTATGTATAGCTTATAGTTTGTTGATCAGATAAACAATTTTTAGACATAGAAAATTCATCAGAGTGACATAAAATTCATTTTAAATTTAATTCAAGTTGTAGAAATTTTACGGCCCCAAGAAGGGTCTATTTCTGACAAGCCAGTCAAGGTCCTTGACAATAAGAGTTCAAGGTAATTGAACTCTAGCCTTAAAGCTCTACATTGTGAATCACCTAATGATCTTGTCGAGTATGCTACTTATAAGCAACTACAAACATAGATCAAATTAAAGAATGTATGCAGACAAGACCTAATAACCTTTAAACGTATATAGCAAATGTGTCGTGAGATGAAAACATATACCGTGCAACATATGATATTGAGATAATTCTTCAATCACCCCATTTCTTAATGGAAGGTAGTATTTATCAAATAGGTAACAAAGGGGGTAAAAATTTAATTCAAGAAATTACATCCCCTCTGTCTTTGGCATTTAAGCTTGATGTAACAATTTGTAGCTTATATATGATGGAGGTCAACCCACTGATTACCGAGCTCAATCAATCAACCTAGCTCAGAATGTTCAAGTACTAGTCTAGGAGATCATTAGTCAAGGATCTAGCTCCAATGGTCATGCATTCATGTCAAAAGCCTCTATTCTATCACTTGATCTAGTAGAGACTGGAGATATTTTGGGAAGTAACTTAGTTCATTTGCTGGTTCATATTTTGGCTAACAAATGACATAAGTTGCCCTACTTTTTGGTGACAATCTAATAGCTCAATCTCAGCTAGGTCAGCACACTGGCCAATTCTAGCACAACCTGGCAGTGTTTCTAATTACAAAATGGGCTACTTGTTTCCCTCATACAATGTCCCACTTGCTACCTAGGAAAGGTTTAGAGGTTTCGTCATGCTTAGGAAACCTCTAACTAAGCTTAAAACTAGCTTACATGCGATTTAAGTACAAAGTATATTTAACTAAGCTAATTATAATTAATGAGTCTAGTTAAGCAAAATGTTAAAGGCTAAACTCATCCCTAAGCATCTTGCTTGCACGTGGAGGAGTGAGACAAAGGTTACTGAAGTTCACTTTACGACTGGCCGATTAGAGCCATCTTGCCTTTCTTTCCTTGCTTTCTGTTGCTTGTAAACTTACCAGGCCCAAAAGTGCTCATGATTATGTTCCCAACCACTTTAAACTACTAATGATACAATAAAACTTGATTGGAAGGCTGAAATGTAGGAGTAACCAGCTAGATAGCCAACCAAGTGCAAGAGCTAGATTTCATCAGCTTTTATGCAGCCTCTTTCCCTTGCTTCAAACTGATTTGGTTTTGGACATGGAAATGAACTAAACTCACACTCAAAGAGGAATGCAAGCTAAGTAAGAAGAAACTGAATTCTAGGCTTAAGTTTAATGGAATCCGAAAAGAAATTGTGGGATAGATAGAAGCTAATCTAGAATCTCGGATACAGTAACACCACCAAGATCAAGTTGGGGGCCTTAAACTTGATTAAGATACAGAAATACCACTTAAACAAGCTTAAGACTTCACTTGAACACCACCTTACTCGGCCTAAGTAAGGATAAGCAAGCTAAGTATTTTGATTTGATCAAAAGGAGCAAAGCTCCTTTCTCATTCAAGGTAAAAGAATTCTGTTTACAAAAGTGACTCCCTAAGCTCTTATACACATGTACACAAGCTGGTCTAGAAAAGGGAAGGAGGTTTCTTCAAGATTAGAAAACCTCCTAATCTAGCTTAAACTCGACTTTGCTTAATCCTACCAATCAGCAAAGTACATGCATGCTTTAACTACACCTATTAAATCCTTTGAGTCAAGTTAACCCTTAAGTTCATGTGTAAACGCAACACTAAACAAGCAATTAAGTAAGAAAGGAGCTGGCTGCATGTGTGAAAAAAGGATAAAAGCTGCTGGTTCCTTTATGCATTACGGCTAGCCAATGGGAGTGCTTATGCCTTTTTCTCTTTTTTCTTCATTAGTTCTTTATTTGGCTGAGCTCAAATGCTTATGATTGTCTCCCAGCTTCCTTTAACTATGTAATGATGCTGCTTGGACTTTATTGGAAGGCAAAAAGAGCAGCAACCCCAAATGCACTAATCGGACAGAACCAGGCAGTTTTTTAGGCTGTTTTTGGGTGCCACATATCCCACGCAAAAAGTGAACATGATTTGGATTTCCTTACACAGAGGGAAACCTTAGGACGTCTTATAACTCCTCCAAGTAGGAAATTAGCTTTATAACGTCATTTGCTGGCTGAAATCGTCAACTAAAGCAGACTGGGCGAAACCATGCTCTAACCAGCATGATTTACAAAATGGTCCAGGTTCTTCAATTTGCACTTGAATTTACTTATTTTTCTTGGTTTGACTGGGTAGCTAACATCTTGGGGAACCAAGATATCCAACAATTAAGGACTTAAAACTCAAAGAGGCCTATGTAATCATGAACACAAAACCGGGCCTAAAATCTGCCTTGAACTTGGATGTGGTTGTTTGATCTCCTTGTAAAATGTGTGTGATCCTTTGCACCTTGGATGTTGAGCTGAGACTTTTTAGACTTTTTTTAGCATCCTCATTGGACTGGCTAGGTAGGACTCCATCATCCTTCCCTTGTTGAGAAGAGTTGATCATCAAATCTGCTAGGTGATTGTCAGGGAGATAAGGGCTTAAATCTGCCACATTGAATGTGGATGAAACTCCAAAGTCACCTGGTAAATCAACCTTATAAGCATTTTCATTTACATTGTTCGAAACGTCCAATGGAACTTTAAGTCATGGCATTAGCTTGTTCTTGCACTTTAAAGGAAAATGTTCCTTCTTTAAGTGAATCCAAACAAGGTCTCCTGGCTGAAATACCTATCTTTTTCTATGTTTGTTAGCTTGGGCTTGATATGATGGACTAGTCTTCTCTATTTTTCCCTTAACTAAATCATAGATCTTTTGGATTTCCTCTACTCTTGCTGTTGCATCCAGGCTTGGCTTTTGATCTAATGGTCATGGAATAAGATCAAGGGGGGTAGGGGGATAAGTACCATAAACCACTTTAAATGGGGATAGATCAGTAGCCTTGTTAGGGACTTGTTGTAAGCAAACTCAACATATGGTAAAAGCAATCCCAAGCTTTGGAGTGACGTTTAATCAAAGCTCTTAGGAAGTTCCTAAGGTTCAATTTGTAACCTCAGTTTACCCATTAGTTTGTGGGTGACAAGCGGTATTATACTTGAGTTTAGCACCCAATTTCTTCTATAACATAATCCAAAAGTGACTAAGAAACTTAGTATCCCAATTAGAAACAATGGATCTATGAATACCATGTAATCTTACCACTTCCTTGAAATACAGCTCTACGATAAGTGTAGGATCATTGGTCTTGTTGCATCGAATGAAATGTGCCCTCTTGGAAAACCTATCAACCACAAAAAAGATTGAATCATTGTTCCTTTGGGTTTTTGGAAAGCCTAGAATGAAATCCATGCTTACATCGACCCAAGGAACTGCAGGGACTGGTAGAGGTGTGTAAAGGCCGTGGGGAAGAGAATGGCTCTTAGCAACTTGGCATGTGCTAAACCTCGTCAAGATGTCTTGAACGTCCTTCTCTATTCCTGGCCAGTAGCAATGTTCCCTAAACATGATCAAAGTCTTGGACTCTCCATACTGGCCAGCTAAAGATCCTCCATGCACACCTCTAATCAGAAGCTCACGGGTGCTACACTTAGGAATACACAATCGTGTACCTTTAAACAAAAATCCCTCTTGAACCAAGAAATCACCTTTGGGGTGCTTTTGACACACAGAAAACAACTACTAAAAGTCTTCTTCATCAGCATATAAGCACTTCAGATGCTCAAAACCAAGTATGCAAACATCTAACTAGAATAGGAGCAAGTACCTTCTAGATAATGCATGGGTTCCTTTATTGAGTTTCCCGAACTTGTGATTTAAAGTGAAATGACTGGAGATACCTAACCCATTTGGCATGGCGTGAGTTCAACTTCTACTGGCCTTGAATGTACTTCAAAGCCTTATGATCAGAATGTAAAATAAACTCACTAGCCATAAGATAATGACTCCAATGCTAAAGATAACGCGCAATCGTATAAAACACCTTATCATAGGTGGAATACTTTCATCTTCAATCACACAATTTCTCACTGAAGAAGACCAATGGTTTACCTTGCTGAGTAAGAACACCACCTTTACCAACTTCAGATGCATCAAATTCAATCTCAAAGACTTTCTCAAAGCATGGCAAAGCAAGTACGGGTGCTTGAGTTAGTCTCCCTTTCACTTCTTCAAAGGCAGACTGGGCTTTAGGGTCCATTTGAAGGATGTACCCTCTATCACCTCTTTCATGGGAGCCATAACGGTACTAAAGTTTCTTATAAACCTCCTGTGAAAAGATGCAAGGCCACGAAAACTTCGTACATCATGTATGCTTTGTGGAATGGGCCATGTCCGAATTGCCTCTTGCTTGCTCTCATATGCCTTAATTCCTTGACCAGTAACAATATAACCCACAAAGTTACCTCATGAGTGAAAAAGGTGAATTTCTTAAGGTTATCAAACAACTTTTCACATTCAAGAACTAACATAATCTGAATAAGGAGATCTTGATGCTCTTGCTCGTTCTTGGAGTAAATTAGAATGCCATCGAAGTATACAACCACAAACTTCCCAATGTAAGGTTTGAATACTTAATTTATTAACCTCATGAACATACTAGGAGCATTAGAAAGGCCAAATAGCATTACTAGCCACTCATATAACCCTTCTTTAGTCTTGAATACGGTCTTCCATTCATCTCCCTCTCGGATTCTGATTTGCTAGTATCCACTTTGAAGATCAATGTTTGAAAACACTTGTAAGCCATGTAACTCATCTAGCATGTCCTCAAGTCTAGTATGGGATACCTATACTTGATAGTAATCTTGTTTATGGCCCTGCTATCCACACACATACGCATGCTTCCATCCTTCTTAGGAACTAGTAAAGCCGGTACGACACGAGTGCTTAAAAACTCACGTACTAGCCCTTTGGACGTTAGTTCCTCAACTTGCCTTTGAATCTCTATGGTTCTATAGGATTCATCCTATAGCTTGGCTTGTTTGGAAGGATAGAGCCTAGAATGAGATTAATTTGGTTTTGGGTGGTAAACTAATGGGAAATCTCCTCTAGAAATAAGTGGCTAAAATGGGTGATTAGGGAAATGCCTATGGGGTGACGTGGCAAGGGAGTTTATGGTTCCTCTTAAACATTCAAATCCACTCCTTAATAGCTTTAAACTCATAATATGAGGTCTTTAAAAGTAGTTCACTAAAGGTGAGAAGTAAATCAAAATGTTCAAGCCTTTTTTAAGGTTTGCTTTTATGAAGCTCGGATAGGGATTAAGGAACTAAGGTAATCCTCTTCCCTCCTTTAGAAAAGGAGTATGTATTCAAGAATCCATTATGCATTACCTTCCTATCATGCAACCAGGGCCTACCTAACAAGATATGGCATACATCCATAGGGATAACATCACACCATAACTCAACTTGGTAGTTCTTTGCAATGGAAAGACAAATGAGGCACCAGGAGTTAACTTGTAATCCCTTACTTTCGTTTAACCATTGAATGTTGTATGGATGGGGGTGGGTCGTGGCTTGCAAGCCTAGTTAATCATGCTAAGAGAGACAACATTGGCACAACTCCCTCCATCTATAATCAAGGAACAAACTCTTTCCTAAACCGTACACCAGGTATGGAATATGTTTTCCCTTTGCTCGTCTTTGGCACTCTTCTAGCCAGTCAAGACTCTTCTCAAAACCAACAATTCACCCTTATCTGCCTCCTCCTCTACTTCCTCTAGTGTTTCCTCAAGATCACACACATTATCCTCCTAATTTTCCTCCTCAATCTCATGCTCTTTTACGGCTTCCCATTCGGCTAATGTGATCACCTTTCGGTTTAGGCAGTCCGAGGAAATGTGTCCAAGCCTTTGGTAAAGCACTAGGATTAGGTTTGTTTGGAGGTGGTTGGCTAATTTTTGGAGTTTGGGTTCTTTGTGGAATGGAAGGGGAAGGATTTGTAGGCTTAGGAAATGGGTTAGGGCTTCTCTTGTTAAAGGGTGGGTTCCGGGCCGGAGGCTTGGTAAACTCACATTTAAAGAGTTGTATGGTCTTCTTTTGTTGCTCAACCTTATAAACAAGGACACATACCTCATCAAAATTAGTGAGCTATTGCAATTCAACCACATTAGCATACTTAGGCTCAAGTCCTCCTAAGTATCTAACTATGGTATGCTCCTCAGGTTCCTGAATATCGCATTTGATCATGAGTTTCTCAAACTCACGTGTGTGTTCTTCAACATTGAGGCTACCTTGTGTAAGGTTATGGAGTTGAGAATAACTGTCTTGGGTATAGGTTGGGGGTAGAAACCGTGGCATAAGTTTTACCTTTATCTTTTCCCAAGACCTAATCTTGCTTTTACATTTCCTAACTCTCTTGGCACATAAATTAGTCTACGATAAGGAGGCATACTTCCTTAGCATAAGAGTAACCAATTCAATCTTCTTATCTGGAATCTGCTCAAGAAACTCATCTAGATTAAGTTTGCCCTGAAATTCTGGAATCTCAACTGTAAAATCATTAGAGTTGACGTAGGATCTTAGTTTAATCCTTGTTCTCCTCAAAAGTTCATCATCACTAGATGAACTTAAAGGCTTTCTAATTTCTTGTTCCTCTTCTTCATGACCTAACCAAGTAGGCTCAGCATACATCTGTTGCTTCTGTTTCATAAAGTCACCAAGCTATCTCCTTAAGTACTCATTTTGAGCCTCAAGTTCTTGATTCGAATCTTTGATTTCTTGATTAGAAATAGAAATGGCTTGATTATTCTTCAAAACAACTTCAATCTTTTCTTCTAAACTCATGCTAGCACTCATGGTGTATCTGAGCTGGTTTGGAATAGAATGGGGGTTTGTGTTTGGGAATTTGTTTAGGAATGATTCTAAAAGTATAAGGCTGAATACCAAGCCATGGAGAAACTTAACTCTGATACCAAAGTTGATGGATATCACAATGAACTAAACTCACACTTAAGGAGGAATGCAAGCTAAGCTAGAACAAACTGAATTCTAGGCTTAAGTTTAATGGAATCCAAAAAGAAAGCGTGGGATAGATAAAAAGTAATCTTGAATCTTGGACACAGAAACACCACCAAGATCAAGGTTAGGGCCCTTAAACTTGATTAAGATACAGAAACACCACTTAAACAAGCTTAAGACTTCACTTGAGCACCACCTTACTCGGCTTAAGCAAGGATAAGCAAGCTAAGTATTTCGGTTTGATCAAAATGAGCAAAGCCCTTTTCTCATTCAAGGTAAAAGCATTCTGGTTACAAAAGTGACTCCCTAAGGTCTTATACACATGTACAGAAGCTGGTCTAGCAAAGGGAAGGTGGTTTCTCCAAGATTAGGAAACCTCCTAATCTAGCTCAAACCCAGCTTAGCTTAATCCTACCAATTAGCAAAGTATATATGTGCCTTAATTACACTAATTACATCCTTTGACTCTTGTTAACCTTTAATTTGAAGCCCAAAATCAATACTAAACAATTAATTAAGCAAGAAAGGAGCTGGCTACATGTGTGTGAAAAGGCAAAAAGTTGCTGGTTCCTGTACTCTTTACAGCTAGCCAATGGGAGTGCTTCTTCCTTTTCCTCTTTGTTCTTCATTGGCTTTTCGTTTGGCTAAGCTAAAAGGCTTATGATTGTGTCCCAAATTCCTTTAACTACCCAATGATGCTGCTTGGACTACATTGGAAAGGCAAAAGACCAACAAACCACCAAATGTACCAATCAGCAAATGTACCAATTAGACAGAATTGTGCAGTTTTTAGGCTATTTTTAGGTGCCACATATCTCATGCAACTGCTTGGACTAGATTGGAAAGGCAAAAGACCAACAAACCACCAAATGTACCAATCAGCAAATGTACCAATTAGACAGAACTGGGCAGTTTTTAGGCTATTTTTAGGTGCCACATATCTCATGCAAAAAGTGAGCATGATTTCGATTTCCTTCCATGGAAGGAAACCTTAAGATGTCTTCTAACTCCTCGGGTGGAAAATCAGGTGTATCACCTCATTTGCTGGCCTGAACCCTCAGGTAAAGCAAATCGGGCAGAACCGGGCTCCAACCAACACAGTTTGCAAAATGGAATTGGTTCTTCAATTTACACTTGATTTAACTTGAGTTTCTTGGATAGACTAGGTAGTTAACATCTTGGGGAACCAAGATATGCAAAAAATTAAGGACTTAAACCTCAAAGCGGCCTAAGTAATCCTGAACTCAAAACTGGGCTTAAAATCGGCCTTGAACCCGAATATGGCTGTTTGGTCTCCTTACAAAATGTGTGTGATCCTTTGGACTTTGGATGTTGAATTGAGACTTTTTAGACTTGTTTGAGCTTCCTCACTAAATTGGCTAGATAGGACTCCATCATTTAGGCTTAACTTCTTTACTTGGGGGGAAACCTTAAGGTTGTTAACAAACTCCCCCTATTAAGAAATTAGGGTTAAATCAGCCTTAGGTGGCTTAAAACACCAAACAACCAGAACCGGGCATATTAAGGCCTGATTTAGTGTGGTTTAAAAAAGTGTCTTGAATCTTCACTTTGCACTTGATTTAACTTGAATTTCTTTACTGGCCTTGATACTAACTTCTCGGGGAACCAAAATATGCAAAAATAATGGACTTAAACCTCAAGGAGGCCTAATTAATCTTGAACACAAAACTGGGCTTGTACATGAATTTAAACTTGAGACTTTCTATTAGTGACCCTAGCAAACTGTGGGTCACTTCTTGGGCTTTGGCTGGTAATTGTGGACTGGACTGATTTGGATCTCCAAATTAGGCTACCGTCATGGACCTCCATCATGCTCCCCTTGTTGAGAAGATTTTACCTCAAATTAGCTAGGGAGTTATCTTGTAAGTAAGGGCTCAAATATGCCACATTGAATGTAGCTTAAATGCTATGGTCACCTGGTAAATCAACCTTATAAACATTGTCATTTACCTTTTCCAAGAACTCAAATGGACCTTCAGCTCTTGGCATTAACTTGTTCTTTCATTTTGAAGGAAAACACTCATTCCTTAGGTGATTCCATAATAGGTCCCCTGGCTAAAATACCTTCCTTTTCCTATGCTTGTTTGCTTGAGCTTGATATGATGCATTACTCCTCTCAATTCTACCCTTGACTTGCTCATAGAACTTTTGGGTTTCTTCTAACCTCTTGGCAGCATGCACACTAGGATTTTGATCTAATGGCCATGAAGTAAGATCAAGTGGACTAAGGGGACTAATTTCATAGACTGCTTTGAATGGGGAAAGACTAGTAGCCTTGCTAGGAGCCTTGTTATATGCAAACTAAACATGTGGTAATAGCAAATCTGTTTGTGGATGAAATGTTGTACTATACTTTAGTTTGGTACCAATTTTATTCCCCAAAATGATCTAAAGTGACTAAGGAACTTGGTATCTAGATCAGAAACAATGGATTTAGGAATGCCATGTAACCTCATTACCACTTTGAAGTACAATTCTGCAATATGTGTAGCATCATTGGTCTTATTACATGGAATGAAATGAGTCATCTTGGAAAACCTATCCACCACAACAAAGATAAAATCCTTCTTCCTTTGGCTTTTAGGCAAGCCTAGAATGAAATCCATGCTCACATCAACCCATAGGAGTGTTGGGACTGATAGAGGTGTGTATGAATCATGAGGTAATGAGTGATTCTTAGCCATTTGACATCTACCACACCTCCTCAAGATATCTTGAACGTCATTGCTTATTTGTGGCTAGTAGTAATGCTCCCTTAGCATGGTAATAGTCTTGTTCTCACCATAGTGACCAGCTAATGAACCTTTATGTACTTATCTAATCAAGAGTTCACAGGTGCTGCACTTTGGAATACACAAGCACGTACCCTTGAACAAGAATCCTTCTTATAACAAAAAATCACCTTTGGGGTGCTTTTGTCAAACTGAATATAACTCCCCAAAGTCTTCATCACCAGAATATAAGCATTTTAGATGCTCAAAACCCATAATGTCAGCATTTCACTGGAATAGGAGCAAGTACATTTGTGATAATGCATCAACTCCTTGGTTGAGTTTTCCTTATTTGTGCTTGATTGTAAAATGAAAGGACTAGTGATACTCAATCCACTTTGCATGCTGTGAGTTTAACTTGTGTTGTCCTTGAATATACTTCAAAGATTCATTATCAAAATGCAAAATAGACTCACTTCCGACTAGATAATGACTCCAGTGTTCTAAGCAACGCACAATCCCATAAAACTACTTATCATAGGTGGAACACTTACATCTTAAATCAAACAATTTCTCACTAAAGAAGGCTAATATCTTTCTTTCTTGAGTAAGAACACCACCTATGCCCGCACCAGATGCATCACATTCAATCTCAAAGAGTTTATCAAAACACAGCAAAGCTAACACTAGTGCTTGAGTTAGCTTCTTCTTGACTTCTTTAAAAGCATATTGGGCTTTGGGGGTATTCACGGGGGCCATAATAGTAGTAAAGTTCCTCATAAACCTCCTATCAAAAGAAGCAAGTCCATTGAAACTTTGTACATCATGAATACTTTGAAGAATAGGCCATGTCCGAATAGCCTCTAACTTGCTTTCATTTGCCTTGATGCGACAACCAGTGACAATATAACCCAAGAAATACAGCTCATGAGAAAAAAATGTGCATTTCTTTAGGTTTCTAAATAGCTTTTCTTGTTTAAGAACCAACATAACATGAATTAGACTTGAGCTCTTGTTCATTCATGTTGTAAATCACAATATCATCGAAGTAAACAACCACAAATTTACAATGTAAGGTCTGAATATTTGATTCATTAAACTCATAAAGGTACTTGGGGCTTTGGATAGACCAAATAGTATAACAAGCCACTCAAACAATCCTCCTTTAGTCTTGAACACGGTTTTCCATTCATCTCCTTCTCTAATTCTAATTTGGTAGTAACCATTCCATAGATCGATCTTAGAAAACACTTAGGAACCATGTAACTCATCCAACATGTCCTCAATTCTATGTATGGGATACCTATATTTGATGGTAATCTTTTTAATAGCTCGACTATCCATACACATACGCATGCTTCCATCCTTCATTGGAACTAAAAGAGTAGGTATGATAAATGGGCTTAAAGACTCACATAATAGCCCTTTGGACATTAGTTCCTCAACTTGAAGTTGAATCTCCATGGTTTCTTTGGGATTCATCCTATAAGAAGGCTTATTAGGAAGGACAGATCCTAGAACAAGATCAATGTGGTATTGGACGTCTCTCTTTTGGGGCAAACCCAAGGGTATCTCTTCTAGAAAAACATGGTTGAAATGTTGGAGTAAGGAAATGGCTAGGGGATGGCTTGGTAAGGGAGTTTTGGGCTCCTCTTGAATGTTCAAGATCCACTCTTTAAAAGCTCTAAACTCAAGGTAAGAGGCTTTTAAAAGAGGTTCACTAAGCATAAGCAACAAGTCTGAATGTTCTGGCTGTTTTTGAAGCTTATTTTTATGTGGATCAAATGGGGATGCTGGTACGAAGGTAATCTTCTTTCCTCCCTTGGAGAATGAGTAGGTGTTTAAGAAGACATTATGCATTGCCTTTTGGTCATATAACCACGACCTACCTAGGAAGATATGGCATGCATCCATGGGGATCACGTCACACCATAACTCATCCTAGTATTTCTTTCTAATGGAGCAATAGATTAGGCACTGAGAGTTAACTTGTAACCCCTTGCTTCGAATTAGCCATTGGATGTTGTACGCATGGGGATGGGTCATAGCGTCAAGACCTAATTTCTTAATCATGTTAAGTGAAACCACATTAGCACAACTCCCTGCATCTATAATCATTGAACAAACCTTCCCTTGCACCGTTCACCTCGAATGAAATATATTATCCCTTTGTTCATATTTAGCTCCCTTTTCGCCACTCAAAACTCTCCTTAGAACTAGCATTTCACCCTCATTTGCTTTCTCCTTAACCTCCTCTTGGTTTTCCTCTTGATCTTCCTCTACATTTTCCTTCTTTTCCTCCTCAATTTCATGCTTCTTCACGGCCTCCCATTCAGCCAAGGTGATTACCTTTTGATTTGGGCAGTGTGTGACAATATGTCCAAGCCCTTAGAGCTTAAAGCATCTTCTAGTGTTTAAAGGACTAAGATTAGGTCTATTATGAGGTGGTAGGCTTTTTTGTGGTGTTTGGGTTCTTTGTGGGGTGAAAGGGGGTGGAACCGTAGGCTTAGGAAGTGGAATAGGGCTCCCCTTATTAAAGGGTTGGTTTTAGGGTGGGGGCTTTAGAAACTCACACTTAAAGGGCCTTGATTTCTTTTATTGTTCAATTTTATAAGCTAAAACACAAACGTCATCAAAGGTTATGTATTGTTGTAATTCCACCACATTAGCATACTTAGGTTCAAGGCCTCCTAAGTACCTAACTATGGTTTGCTCTTCTGGCTCTTAGATGTCACATTTGATAAGGACTGTCTCAAGCTTGCGTGTGTATTCCTCAACATTCAAGTTACCTTGGGTCAGATTATAGAGTTGGGAATACCTATCTTAAATATAAGTTAGGGGCAAAAACCATGACATGAGCTTTGCCTTCATCTTCTCCCAAGTTCTGATTTTGCCTTGTGGATTGCTCACTCTTTTATCACAAAAGTTTGTCCACCATAGTAAAGCGTACTTTATGAGCCTAAGAGCAACCAACTTAACCTTCTTATCTTTAGGAACCTCCTTGTATTCAAAGATACGCTCAACCGTGTGCAACCACTCTAGAAACTCATTTGGATCAAGCTTGCCTTCAAATTTAGGGAATTCAACTCTAAAGTCATTAGAGTCGGCTGGTTGTCTTCTTTCTCTCCTTACCCTTCTAAAAGGTTCCTCCTCACTAAAAGAACTTAGAGGGTTGGTTGCTACCTCATCTTACTCACCGTGATTAGAACCGGTGGGACTAGCATGCATCTTCTGCTTTTGTTTCATTAATTCATCAAGCTGTCTTCTCAGATACTCATTTTGGGCTTTGCGTTCTTGATTAAAATCCTTGAGTTCTTGATTAGAAGTTGAAATAGCTTGGTTATTCTTGAAGCCAGCTTCTAGTTTCTCTTTCAAACTCATGCTCATACTCATAGTGAAAGCCAGATGAGTTTGAATTTGATTTGGGGAATTGTTTGTGGAATGTGTTTAGACCTAGTTTGGGAACATAGGGGTGGTTTCAAGGCTAAGAAGAAACACATCTCTCATACCAAAGTTGACAGATGCATGTATGAACTCAACTCACACTCAAAAGAATGCAAAGATTAGCTAAGAATGAATTGTTCTCTCAGCTTGAGTTTAAGGAGAATCCGAAAGCAACGTAAGAGGATGGATTGAATCTAAACTTATTTCTTGGGTACAGAAACGCCACCAAGAATAAGATTAGGGCCTAATTAGGATACTGAAACACCACATAATCAAGAGTTAAGACTCACTTGATCACCAACTAACTCGACCTGAGTTAGGACAAGCAAGTTAATAATTTGGTCTCAGTTTAAGGAGCAAAGCTCAAGTTCTCATTCAATGTTCAACATTCTGATTACAAAATGAGCTACTTACTTCCCTTGTACAACATCCCCTACATAAGGTTAACTACAAAATATGTTTAACTAAGCTAATTACAATCAATGAATCTAGTTAAGCAAAATGTTAAACACTAAAATCCTCCCTAAGCATATAAATTAGCTTAAGATGGCTATTTGCACATGGAGGAGTGAGAAAAAGGTTGCTAAAGTTGTTCACTTTATGGATGGCCAATCCGAGCTATCTTGCCCTTTTTTCCTTGTTCTCCATTTGTTGTACGCTTTACTAGGCCCAAAAGTGCTCATCAGTATGTTTCTAACCACTTTAAATTGCCAATGATGCAGTAAAACTTGATTGGAAGGCTAAGAAGTAGGAGTAACCAACTAAACAGCCAACCGGATGCAAGTGTCGGATTTCATCGGTTTTTATGCAGCTTCTTTCCATTACTTGAAACTGATTTAGGCTTTATTTCCTTTCTTGGGGGAAACCTCCGGATGTTAACAAACTCCTTTATTAAGAAATCAGGGTTAAATTAGCCTCAGGTAGATTAAAACACCAAACAAACAGAATCGAGCAAATTAGGGCCTAATTAACAGGGTTTGCAAAAGTTCCTTGAATCTTCACTTTACACATGATTTAACTTGAATTTCTTTACTGGCCTAGATAGATGACTTCCTGGGGAACCATAATATGTAAAAATAATGGAATTAAGCCTCAAGGAGGCATAAGTAATCTTAAACACAAAACGGGGCTTGTACATAGATTTGAACCCGGGACCTTATGTTTGTGACCCTAGGAAAATGTGGTCATTTCTTGCACTTTGGCTGGTAATTGTGGATTTTCTTAAGAAATGTAAATCTCCAAGTTAGGCTGGCTTGATGGACCTCTATCAATCACTTTTGAAGATTTGTGTGTGTTGGCTCATAAAGTTTAGGAACAAAAAAAGTCCAACGTAGTTAAGAGAGAACCACCTAAATCCTTTCCCAAAACGAGACCTCTTGACGAGAGGAGCCCACAATTAACCCCCAAACCCACTGGTAACTCATCTCAACTTGCTTCAAAGACCCCAACTCCACAAAATAAACCCCCACTTGACTATGATCCCAATAGAAGATGTTATAAGTGTCATGGCCTGGGAGACACAACTCTTGAATGTGACAATAGAAGGGTGATAACATTGGCAGAATGTCAAGCTCCTCAAGCAGAAAAGATAGAGGAAGAAAGGAGGTTTCATTGATGGAAGAGTAAGAAGGAGATGAGTTGGTTGTTGAGATTGATAAGGGAGAGATGTTGGTGATCAGGAGAGCCCTTAGTGCTAAGAGAGGTGCTAAAGATGAGCAACGAGAAAATATTTTCCACAACAAATGTACTGTCCAAGGGAAGGTCTGCTCCTTGATCATTGACAATGGGAGTTACTCAAATGTGTCCTCTATAGCATGATAGAGAAGTTAGGATTGCAAACCTCAATGGGCCCTATTCTTACAACATTTAGTGTCTCAACCAAGGTAAGGGATTGCAAGTAAATACAAGATGCTTAGTTTCTTTTTCAATTGGCAAAAGTTACTTTAATTAGGTTTGGTGTGACATAATCCCTATGGATGTGTGTCATATCTATTTGGGGAGCGTGGCTATTTGATAAAAGACCAATCCATGATGGGTACCAGAATACCTACTCATTTGTCAATGATGGCAAAAGGATAACCATTTGTCCTTTAGCCCTCGTCAACTGTCGAAACATATGCCACAAAAAGACCCAAACCACATTGATTTGCTACGAACTCAATTGGAGCCAACCCTCCTAGCTTCCCAACATGAGTTTAGACCTTTCCAAGGGTAGATACTTTAGCCACCACTAAGCCTAAGTAAACACAAACCCTTCATCCCAAAGTGGCAGAAATCCTTAGCTAGTATGAGCATGTGTTTCTAGAAGAGATCCCACTAAGTCTACACCTTAAGAGATCTATTCAACACCATATTGACTTAATACCAGGAGTTTTCCTGCCTAATAAACCAGCCTACATAATGAACCCAAAGGACGCCCAAGATTATCAAATGCAGGTTGCAGAGCTTTTAACTAAAGGAATGGTTAGGGAGAGCCTCAGCCCCTATGTTGTACCAGCATTCCTAGTCCCTATGAAAGATGGGAGTATGAGGATATATGTAGACAGCAAGGCTATCAACAAGATAACCCTTAAATATAGCCATCCAATCCCTAGTCTTCCAGCCAAGTTGGATGAGCTTTATGGCTTAAGAGTGTTTTCCATGGTTGATCTAAGAGATGGATACTATCAGATTAGGATAAGAGAAAGGGATGAGTGGAAGACTGCATTCAAAACAAAAGGAGGTCTTTATGAATGGACGGTCATGCCCTTTGGTCTATCCAATGCACCCAACACCTTTATAAAACTCATGAATTAGGTATTTAGGCCTTTCATTGGCAAGTTTATGGTTGCGTATTTTGATAACATCTTAATACACAACCAAATAGAATAAGAACACCTAATTCATGTTCAGTCTATCATTCTAGTCATTGTGAAGGAGAAACTTTATGGCAACCTCAAGAAGTGTACTTTCTTCACCAGAAAGGTCAGTTTTCTAGGGTATATTATCACCTCTAAAGGCATTCAGGTTGATGAGAGTAAAGTGGAGTTAATTAGGAACTGGCCTGTTCCTAAGAGCATCTGTGATATGAGAAGCTTCCATAGATTAACTTCATTTTATAGGAGATTTATCAAGAACTTCAGCACCATCATGGTACCCATGACTTAAATGATTAAGGGGAGTTCTTTCATGTGGAACTCCATAGCTTAGCATGCCTTTGAGGAGATTAAGAGCAAACAGACTCAAGCACCAGTTTTGGTGCTGCCTTGTTTTGAAAAGATCTTTGAGGTTGAGTGTGATACCTTAGGAGTAGGCATTGGAGGAGCTCTTACTCAAGAAGGCATGCCTTTAGCCTTCTTTACTGAGAAATAGTGTGACTTCAAGAGGAAATACTGAACATATGATAAGGAATTTTATGTAATCATCATATGCTTGGAACATTGAAGCCACTACCTCATTGCTCAAGAGTTTATTCTGTATTCAAATCATGAAGCCTTGAAGAATATCCAGGGATAAAAAGCTCAATGCTATACATTTCAAATTGGTAAAATGTCTTCAGGATTTTCATTTCACAATAAAATTCAAACTAGGCAAGCTCAATCAAGGAGCTGATACTCTATCCAGAAGACACCAACTCCTATTTCATTTTGAAACCTCTAGTCTAGGTTTTGAGCATCTCATGTCCTTATATAACTGAGACGAGGACTTCCAGGAGCAGCATGAGAGCTGCAAACCGAAGCCTAAGCGAGATTATCTCAATTAGGATGGATACTTGTTTAAGGGAACAACACTTTGTGTTCACAAGTTTCGAACAAGGGAGCTGCTAATTAGAGAGGTCCATAAAGAGCTACTTCGGTACTCAGTTCTATTTACAAGAGTCTGATTAAAGAGCTACTTGAGTACTCAGTTCTTGTTTATTCTTGCCTGATTATCAATCAATGTTGTTAGGTCTACCTTAGTTTCCCAGGTAAAGAAACATGTTAATGTATAGTTCCAAGGGCATCATTTTCATTCCTCATACTCAACTTCATGGGAGACAAGCTCCAAACAAATGCATGCATGGCAAGGCCATTCTTTGGTCCCTCTTTTAGAATTCCATAACAAAAGACACTTTGTGGAGTTTTATTCTAACTTCAAAGTGCCTTATCCAAAGGTGATGAGGACCATCAAAGATCAAGCCTTGGATGAGCAACCAGTTAGCCTACACATCTATTCAAGCTCCAAGGAAGTCAAGAACATTCATATTTTGGTTAGAAACACCATGGAGCAATTGGACAGTAGGTGGGCAGATTCGACCAGAAACTGGCCCGGTTTTGTCACTCTTTTTGGACCGGCTACTGAAGGGGAAATTTCCTGCACGCACCACCCCCTTAAAGCTTGAGATCTTAGCTTTCCAACAAGACCTTTTGCAAGTCATTTGGAGGTCATTTGCTAGGTCAAACAACCAGTTCTTTCAGACTGTGCAGTGCAGGTCCGAATCCAGCACAATCCGAATTTGAGGGAAGTTTGGTCCATCAAATTAATGCCATTCTTTCTGAGATTTTAGGACATGAAAGGGGACATAAATATTTATCAGTCCATGTAATCAAATCCCATCCAAAGCACCCCCTTGTGCTGCTATTAACCAACGGAAAGGACGGTTTTATTTCCCTTAGACCGGTTCATAGCTAGTTAGTACATAGTGATGTAATTCTTGGTTTTCTCTTGTCCTTAGCTGCAAATTGACTTGTACCTTAGTATTTCCAGTAGCAATAGAGGGTTGACAACGCATTTGGGAGCATCATTAGTCCTAATGAGGTTTCACAAGTAGGACTAGACTTAGTATTACTTAGGCTATGGCTTGAATTGACGCCTCAGTGTACTAATTGTCTCTTGGCTGCATGTTGAAGCCTTGGGGAGCTGTGTGAGGGTCCTTAAAAGGCAGCCAAAGAGTCATTTGTAATCAACTTTGAGTATATGAAAATTTATGAGTTTGTAAACTCTCTCCATTGAAATCCTAGTATTGTATCTTGAGCTTGGAAACTCAAGTGGGTCTCTAGGTCTCTTTATCTCAACTAGAAGGTGATTAAATTCTGTAACTAGTTGATCTAAAGAGATTGCCCTAGTGTTTCTCCAAGCATGGCTCCTCGGATTATCCCTTGAAAGTTCACTTGACTATCCAAGCACTTGTTCTCATCTTTGCATTCGGTTTTCATTCCCATCCTTGTGAATTTGAACCTTGTAGAAGTAAGAATCTCAAGTGTTTCAACCTTGCATTTCGGCTTCATCATCTTCATTCATATTCATAATCAATTGTTTATGTTCTTATAACTTTGGGCTCCAAAAATATACATCACATGTCAGGCTAATGAACTAAATATGCATCTTGCATGCATGTGGGTACAAGCAAAAGTAATAATGATTAAATGCATGACAAGCAATTATCATAAGAAGACCAGTGAAGCTAGCATATGCAATACACACACACACACAGTCTCTCTCTCTCTATCTTTCTCTCTCTCTCTCCCCTTTACATATGTAAAGATATATATATATATATAAATATATATATATATATATGTATATCTATAT
>JACYFF010010365.1:46679291-46732878 GCA_017589665.1 Selenicereus undatus | reverse complement strand
TATATATATATAAATGTATATATTTATATTTATATATATGTATATATATATGTATATATATATATATATTTATATATATATATAAACGTATATATATATGCATGTATATGTATATGTATATGTATACATCTGCATCCATACGTTAGTACATACGTAAATACATATGTACATAAATGTCGTGAGCAGGCTGACTACCTGATCGAATTTTTAAGAACCGGAATTGGACCTATGTGAAGCCTTGTCCAATAATTTGCAGCTGGTTTAACTGGGTCCTAAAATGTTTGACCTAGTACTTGAGCCAGTTGGGACCTTGTCCAATTCCTAGTTCTCAGTTCCTAAGTCAAGTTCTTTTTTTTTTTTTCATTCTTTACTAAGAAAATTAATAGAGAGAGTGATTGAGAGAAGCTGAGAGCTCATGTTTGAAGCCAAATTCCTTAATAAGTTACCCAAAGGTATCCTTAGTTTACTAGAAAGTATTTTAAGGACCCTTAGTTTTGAAAACTAATTATAAGGTAACCTATCTTCTAAGGTAAGTGGCAAAAAGGGTCAAGTTTATAAGTCCAGGCTACTATTTTAGTGTGTAAATGACACCCATAACTTTTCATGTTTGCATATTTTAGCCAAAATCCTTAAAACATTGCCTTCGAAAAATTTTATGTTGTGCATGTGTAATTTCTCTTATAAGCAATATTTGGGACCCTCTTCCAATTGTTATCACAGCCACGGGACCAAAATAATTAAGATTATTAAGCTAATTAATGATTAATTAAGCTAATTTACCATGCTTAGTGCTTGAATTATCTCCGAATTGCCCTGCTCCTAATTATTCTCATATTGTTCATTCTCCGTAAGGAACCCCTTCAGTAACTCCTTAATTAAACTATATCACTTATATAGTTTTAGAATTAAAGCCTCAATTAGCAAAAATTAAGACTGAAGTCAAAGAATTTAAGAAGCAATTATCTGTAATTCATCTTTCTCTAGTTAACGAAACCACAATGGAAAATCAATTTTATGTATTAGAATTTCCTTTCAGCGTAAATATCTTTTCCAAAATACAAAAAACAAAATTCCAGTTCCTTTACATGATTTAAAAATCCAAAAAGAAGTCGGAGAAAAATAAACAGATAAATCATCTGAAAAGGTAGAAAAAGAAGAAGGTAGAGTATAAGCAGCATAATATTGACGAACTACAGGATATCTTTGAGAAAGAATAAAATCTAGAAGAATTAAGTAAGATCATGGACACAGTTAGTGATAAACATCACGTGTTATCTGCTAATAATGAAGAGACAAATAATGTCCAATTAGAAAAAGAAATGCATTAGCAGATGAATCTGATTAAACTAGAAGATCTTAATGTGTTACCATTAGAAGAAGTTCGAAGAAAAGTGGACAAGAAGTATGGTAAAATGGTTGATGAAGACAAGATTAATGAGATTGGAGAAGAACTCGACTTAAGTGAAAAAGAGACCAATCTTGTCAACAATATTGTTCCTAAGCTTGAAAAATTTGGTGAACCTTCTATAAGAAATACTCATTTTAGGAGACCTAGGTACGTTCCAGCGAGACATACAATCAATTCTTCCTTTGGATTTATCCCAACGAAAACTACGACCTTTGAAGAAATTGGTGTTACTCTAATTAGCCAAATATGATACATCTTAAACATAAATAGAGTTCATAATAGAGAAGAAATATTTGAGCATTGGAAAAGAGGCATGAATAGTGTCTCAAACCTAAATACTAAATGGACTGCTGTAAACTACCAAAACTACATCGAACATAGTGTTTTCTAGCACTATAGATGATAAAAATGCATTAAGAATGATGGAAACACTAGCTACTATGTTAAAAAATCTATGTAAAGAAATCAGACCGAATTTATTTTAGCCAAACTTGATTCCAAAGAAAAAGCAAGAGAATGGCAGAGAATTATTAATGACATAGAATTATGGGATATGAGATATCTAGAAAATTATATTGCCGAACTTAGTCAATATTATTACAAAGTTGGGTATAAGGAAACCAATCTTGGTATGTTGTATGACCAATTATCATATCCGATAAATTATATACTTAATGAAATGTATTGTCGATGGCTTGAGAAAGCAGATGTCACTGATATCTTTGGTTCAAGAATTTCTTATTTAAGAAAATAGCTCAATGATCAATGTCTTGATCTCCAAAAGCAAAAGAAAATTAAGAAGCAACTCCTAACTTGCTCAGATTCTCCTCACCAATGGGGAAACGAACCTAAAAGAAGAAGAAAAAGAAAATTTTATAAGAAAAAGAGCTTGAACAAGCAAAGAGGAGAGAAATATAAAAGAAAATATTGTAACAAACTAAGCCCTAAATCAAAGATTTTTTAGAAAAGTAGTTTATTGTCCTGTAGGGAAAAATACTTGCACATGCTGGGCATAAGGAGAAGTACGACATTATGCTAATGAGTGCAAAAATAGGAAGAACAACAAGCTTATTGAAACCTTGGGTAGCCCAGATTATGATGAGCTTAACGAGGAAGAGGCATTAGCCATACCCCTAAATAACAACAAAGGAATTATTAAAATTATACTAGACAATGAATATGAACAAAGTGATTACAAAAAAACCAATTATATGATGGAAAATAGCTCGATTAGTCCTAGCGATCTTCAAGGAGAAGAGTCTGTTGTAGAAAATGATAAAAAAACAAGTCAAAGGAGATGGGATCCTTCCCATAATTCAGAAGGACATGATCTATAAAAATCCATCTTACAATTAAAGAGTAAGTATGTATGTGAGATGATGGAAGGGGATCAACAAATAAAAGATTGTGAGTATGATGTGGGTGAAGTTAATCTCATTAATTGCGAAAACATCCTTAAGCGTAACAAGGATAGAAAGTACATGTATATCCATTATTGGGTTTTCACCCAATTTGCACTCCACGACCCATGCTGGACAGCGGCTATTTAGCTGTGGCGGTTAGGGTTTCTAGCAGGTTCCTTGTTCATCCTACCTCTTTATAAAGGGCACCCTCCCTACCTTCTCAACACATCAACATAAATACCATTTGAGTATTCAGTTGCACTTTCCTAGATTTGTGAGAGAACGTTATAGAGAGTTTTGTAATCTCTAATTGATCTTCCTATTAGAACGTATCGTTCTAAGATCAATCATGTACTCCTCTTCTCTATAGAGGATTTGTGGTTCATCGTCGTCCGTGGTTTTTCCCACATTGGGTTTTCCACGTAAATCTTGGTGTTCTTTTTGTTCCTATTATCGTTGTTTTACTTTTGATTATCATTGTTCATCCTAACGCTTTTGTAATTAGTTGGCTCTAATTTCCTGAGTGGTATCAGAGCGAGGTTTAAGATGTCTTCAATCATGAAGGTTGATATTCAGAAGTTTGATGGAGAGATTACTTTCAATCTCTAGAAGGTGCAGATGAGAGCGGTTCTCATTCAGCATGGGTTATGGAAGGTTCTCTCAGGACCTCATACAAAACCCTGTACGATGGCAAAAGAACAATGGGTGGAACAGAAGAAGAAGAAGAAGTGTGGTTCTTTGACGAACAATGAATGGGAAGAGCTGGAGGAGAAGGCACTTTCGGTCATACAATTGTGCTTGGTGCCTCATGTCTTGCGATAGGTGCTTGATGAGAAAACTGTAGTGGGTCTTTGGGTACGGCTGGAGGAACTTTACATGACGAAGAGTCTCGCCAACAAGATCTAATTGAAGGAAAGGTTGTACACTTTCAAGATAGTAGAAGGTACTCCTGTTCAAAAACATCTAAATGATTTTAATTCGATTGTTGTTGATCTTGAAAGTTTAGATGTAAAGAGTGAGGATGAGGATAAGGCTATATTGCTGGTTGTCTCTTTGCTCTCCTCTTATTAACACTTTAAGGAAATTTTGTTGCATAGCAACAATGACACTTTATCTTTTGAGAATGTTAAGTCTAACTTACTATCGAAAGAAAAGTTTGATCTTGAAGTGTGTTTTGATAACAAAGCAAAAGGCTTGTTTGTAAAAGCAAGATCCTCTGAAAAGGAGGGTACAAACAGGAAAAACTCCAGATCGAAGTTGAAAGGCTGTAAATCTGGTAAATTCTACAAATACTGCAGAAAGTCAGGGCATCTGGTTGCGGAATGTTACAAACTGAAGAACAAGAAGGAAAGAGAAGAGAAGAGCAGTCAATCTACTGAAGCTGCAGTTGTTGACTCTGGGTCAGATGGTGAAATCCTACTAGTCACCACAACTAGTTTTCAACATATGAACCGCTAGATTTAGGTGTTGTTCTCATGTGTAATAACTCCAAATGCAATGTCACAGGATTGGCACTATTCAGATCAAGACCCACGATGGTGTACTAAGGACTCTTTCCAATGCTCGTTACACTCCTAACCTGAAGCACAACCTTATCTCACTTGGTACCCTCGAATCCAATGGGTACAAGTATTCTACTAAAGGTGGAGTTCTGAAGATCTCCAAGAGTCCGTTGGTTCTTATGAAAGGAGTAAGACGTGGGAGTCTATACATACTCCGAGGGTCCACAGTGACTGGTTCTGCTGCAGTCACTGCCCCCTCATCTGAGGTAGATTCTACTCAATTGTGGCATGCTCTCTTGGGCCACATGAGTGAGAAAGGAATGACAATTCTAAGCAAGGGAGATCTACTTGGCAGCGAAGGTATGGGAAAACTTGATTTCTGGGATCATTGTGCTTTTGGAAAACAAAAGAGAGTTAGTTTTTCCACTGCTACTCACCGTACTAAAGTTACCCTTGATTATATACATTTTGACTTATGGGGTCCGTCTAGAATTCCCTATATTGGAGGAAAACATTATATGCTGACCTTGCTAGATGATTTTTCTCGAAGGGTATGGGTTTATTTTTTAAGGCAGAAAAATGAGGCTTTTTCCCATGCTCAAGAAATTCAAAGCCCTCGTAGAGAACCAAACTAGGAGAAAGATAAAGAAACTCAGGATTGACAATGGTCTTGAGTTCTGTGAGTCTGATTTCAACGAGTTCTGAGCTACTCAGGGTATTACCAGACATAAGACCCTAGTCGGAAAGCCTCAGCAAAATGGAATCACATAACGTATCAGTCGGACTCTACTTGAAAGAGCTCGCTGTATGCTTTCCAACACCAACTTGTGGCTTCGTTATGATTTCTGGGCAGAGGCTGTTTCAATTGCCTGTTATTTGGTGAATCGTTCTCCATACTCCTCTATTCACTTTAAAATTCTAGAAGAAGTCTGGTCAGTAATCCTGTTGACTATTCTATTTTGTGAGTATTTGGATGCTCTATCTATGCACATATTAACAATGGGAAGTTAGCCCCTCGGGTTGTCAAGTACATGTTTCTAGGTTGTGCATCTGAATCTAAGGGATACCGGTTGTGGTGTCCTTACTCCAAGAAGGTCATTCAAATCCAGGATATAACATTCAATGAAACTAGTATTTTTGCACCTAGGAAAGACTCTGTTTCTACAGGTAATCAGGAAGATGTCAGTGAGAGGGTGGAGTTTCAGATTCCTGCAGATGTGGCTCAAGGTGGAGATACATTACCTCATTCTAGTAGTAAGGTCCAGTCTAAGGAAGTCAGTCCCAACATTCCAAGTCCAGAATCACAGGCCACAGACACTCTCTTGCTTGTGACAGACCACAAAGAACCATCAGGAAGCCTGCACTTTACTTAGATGATGATGAGAATGGGTTCATTGCTTATGCATTGGTCATTGTACAGAAGATACATGAAGGCATTGAACCTTCATCGTATTCTCAAGCCATTTCCTGTCCCAACTCCTGAAACTGGCTTATGGCTATGCAAGAATAGATAGAGAGTCTATACAAGAATGAGACATAGGAATTATGTCATCTGTCGAAAGGTCGTCGTGCTCTAACGGCCAAGTGCATCTACAAGCGAAAAGAGGGCATTCCCGGCGTTGATGATGGAACATGGAAAGCACGACTGGTTGTTCGTGGCTGCAACCAAAAGAAAGGTATTGACATTAATGAAGTCTTTTATCTTATAGTACATCATACCTCCATTAGAGTGTTGCTTGCTTTTATTGCTCTATTTGACTTGGAGTTGGAGCAACTTAATGTCAAAATTGCATTCCTTCATGGTGAGTTGGAGCAGGAGATTTATATGAAGCAACCTGAAGGATTTGTTATTTCTAGCAAGGAACACAGTGTGTGTTGACTAAAGAAGTCCTTGTATGAACTTAAGCAAGCCCCCAGGTAGTGGTACAAATGATTTGGTGCATTCATGATAGGGCAAGGCTATACACGGTGTCATTAAGACAATTGTGTATATTTTCAACAATCTTGGGGTTCCTTCATTTATCTGCTGCTGTATGTTAACGATAAGATCATTGGTTCCAAGGATAAGTCCTTGATCGACAAGTTGAAATCTCAACTTAGTGATAAGTTCGAGATGAAGGATCTAGGCACAGCCAAGAAGATACTCGGCATAAAGATTCATAGGGATCAAAAGGCTGGCAAACTATACCTATCTCAAAGGAAGTACCTTGAGAAAGTCCTTGATAGGTTCAATATGGATAACTGTAAATCAATATCCAATCCTCTAACTGCACATTTCAAGCTTTCAGTCGAGTCCTGTCCTAAGTCTGAAGGGGAGAGATAACGTCTTACATTCCCTATTCTAGTATAGTTGGAAGTCTCATGTATGCTATGGTCTGCACTAGAACTGACTTAGCCTATGTAGTTAGCGTGGTAAGCCACTATATGGACAATGCTGGTGAGGATCATTGGGAGGCTGTAAAATGGATTCTTCGCTATGTGAAGGGTTCTCTTGACAGATGTTTGGTGTTTGACAAATCCAAGACTGCAACCTATGTTGTCACAGGTTTCGTTGATTGTGATTACGATGGAGATCTTGATCGTAGATGCTCTATATCTGGCTATATTTTCACCCTGTGTGTAGGTGCAATCTCGTGGAAGGCATCACTATAGTCTATTGCAGCTTTATCCACTACTAAGGTTGAATATATCGCTAGAACTAAGGGTGTCAAAGAAGCTACATGGTTGAGAAGCCTTATTACTGAGCTTAGAATTTCACAAGGTGTCACTACTGTATTTTTAGATAGCCAGAGTGTTATTCTTCTCACCAAAAACGAAGCCTACCATTCGCATACCAAACATATTAGTATCAAATACCACTTCATCAGAGATACTATTGTTGCAGGAGACATTACAATGAAGAAAGTGCATACCACGGAGAATCCTGCAGATATGCTCACCAAGTCTCTTCCTATTGCTAAGTTCTAGCATTGCCTAGACTTAGTTGGCATTCAGTGCCTTTGCTTACCCTTCGAGGTCCCTTAGACGATGTGGTTGTCCCAAAAGTTGGTGAAAATTGGTCCAAGGTGGAGATTGTTGGGTTTTGGCCTAATTTGCACTCCATGGCCCATGGTGGACAGCGGCTATTTAGCTATGGCGGTTAGGGTTTCTAACGGGTTCCTCGCTCATCCCAACCCTTTATAAAGGGCACGCCTCCTACCTTCTCAACACACCAACATAAATACCATTCGAGTATTCAGTTCCACTTTTCTAGATTTGTGAGAGAGCGTTACAGAGAGTTTTATAATTTCTAATCGATCTTCCTGTTAGAACGTATCGTTCTAAGATCGATCCTGTACTCCTCTTCTCTATAGTGGATTTGTGACTCATCGTCATTCGTGGTTTTTCCCACATTGGGTTTTCCACGTAAATCTTGGTGTTCTTTATTATTCTTGTTGTCGTTGTTTTACTTTTGATTATCATTGTTCATCCTAACGCTTTCGCAATTAGTTTGCTCTAATTTCCTAACATCCATATTTGAAGTGTCCAAGTTCAAATCATTCCATTGCAACATTATCGCAAATATATTCATATTTATGCTTTGCTCTGTGATACCAAGCACACCAAATAATCAAATTATCATAGGGATTAAGACTAATTTATGCAATGGATCCGTAGGATTCAATTGTCGACCTGAA
Organism: Selenicereus undatus; assembly: GCA_017589665.1. NCBI lineage: Eukaryota > Viridiplantae > Streptophyta > Magnoliopsida > Caryophyllales > Cactaceae > Selenicereus > Selenicereus undatus. The sequence goes on along the minus strand of JACYFF010010365.1, from coordinate 46,724,888 downwards.
TATTATGTAAGCTTAAAGGATGAATTTGCTAAAAACTTCTTATCTCTTAAGATAAAAACAGTTGGGATAGACATGAAAAGAGGAGGATATCCATTGAGGATATTTGAAAAAAATTATCTGCAAATTATATAATACTATAGATCCAAAGACTAAGGTAATAATGAGTGACGCAGAAAAATTTGAAAGCCCTACCCCTATGAAAAGATCCAAAGGATTAAATTTAATCCGGAAGAGATAAAGATTGATCGTTCATAGATATCTAGCTTTGCCAACCGTACAAAAATCAACAAGAAAAGCGTGATAAAAATTCATGAGAATGGTAAAATAAGCATTAAACCCCAATTATTAAGAAGCATGAGTGCAAGATCATAATGGGGAGAAGGTTCTTCATCAACTAAAGAAGAGCTTAAAGAAAATGATACAATTAACATTACTAGTGAAATGAGTAGAACGAGTTTTGAACCCGCAAGACATAGTATTGACCGAAGTATGAGTCTGGGCAAAAAAGTCATTGGGTATAAAACAAGAACTGTTAGTGAACCAATCTATGAAGATGAATTAGTTTAAAATATGACTATGGAGATATGCTATGAAGCCGCCAATATAAATCCTAACAACATCTAGATCCCAAAAAAAGGTATGTTGAGAGATATAAAAAATATGAATTATGTGCCTAAATAGACAGTGATTGTTTTGTAGGCTTCGGAAAAAGAGCATTATTTCCTTAATATCTATGAAAAAAAATCAAGAATCCTTTACAACTAAGGATAGCTAATAATAGCATTATAAGCCACAACGAGGCAACAGAAGTGTTATCCATAGCATTAGGAGGAGTCTAGTGCATTGTACCAGTTCTATGGGCTATTGATCAACTCTCTCATGACATGATTATTCGAAAAAAATTTCAGAGACTAAAATCTCCATGCACATAGACCATAAACCAAATAATATTTATAATTATTGGTCGCTTAGTTACTATTGAAAAACTAAGGCTTACATTCATAAGAAAATTGAGTTTACAGGCAACTAGCTTGGTGAGAAGGAAATGCCTACACAGTGCGAGATAGCACTGACAATCTCAGTACATGAGTTATCTATTAAAGAGCAACAAGAGCAAGTACACAAAGAACTCTACTCTCATAATCCTCTAAACTTTTGGGATAAAGATAAGACATTTGCAAAGATTACTTTGTTAAATCTAATGCTATTGTTGGAGTCAAACAAATGGTGTATACACACCAAGATATCTAGAAATTTGATAAACAAGTCAAAGAACTTCCAGATAAAGGATTGATTAAGAATAGTAAGAGTCCTTACACAAGTCGCGCTTTCATGGTGAGAAATTATGCTGAAGAAAAAAGAGGAAAAGCAAGAATGGTAATCAATTACAAAAAGCTTAATGATAATACTGTCTATAATGGTTATTATATTTCTAACAAAACAATCATTTTTGATAGAATTCAAGGAGCCACTTTGCTCTAAAAAATGGATTGCAAAAGCGAATATGATAGACAAAAATGGATGAGGAAAGCATTTCTTTGACTGTATTTAGTGCCCCACAAAGACATTATGAATGGATAGCAGTGTCATTTGGTCTTAAAAATGCACCTCAAATATTTCAAAGAAAAATGGATAGCATCTTCAAAGACTTTAATCACTGTTGTTTAGTTTACATGGATGATATGCTTATTTTTTTCCAAAACCATATAACAACGCAAAGATGATGTCTTAGCTATCACCCAAAGATGCATTGATGATGGTATTATACTTGATAAGAGCAAGTGCATTAATGCTGAATAAGAAATTGAGTTCTTAGGCCTAGAGATAAAAGTTGGACAAATCATCCTATAAAAGCATATTCTAAAAAAAATAGGCAAATTTCCTGAAAAGATTGAAGATAGGAAGTAGTTAGAAAGCTTTCTTAGATGTCTTATCTATGCTTTAGATTTCAGTAAAAGATTTAGCTCAACCGAGACAGCCATTACAGCAGGAGTTCAAGAAAGAAATAAGTTGGACATGGACCCCTAGTGATTTAAAGATTGTTCATAACTTTAAAAAATGTGTAAAAATCTTTTTCATCTTAATTTGCCTAATGAAGGAGATGATTTAATTCTAGAGACAGGTGGCGGTAATTAGCACTAGAGTGTGGTATTCAAAATCAAAGGATGAGGAAAACTCTGCAAATATTGCAGTGGAAGTTTTAATAAGGAAGAATGCAACCCACTTTTGGAAAAAGAAATCCTTGCAGTCATAAGGGGAATTAAAAAGTTCTTAATCTTTTTAGCCCTAAAACCTTTTCTTATCTGAACTGATTGCAAAAGAATACTTGGCTTTGTGAAAAAGAATTTATCAATTATGTATGCGTAAGGACGACTCATGCATTGGCAATTATGGCTTAACCAGTTTTCCTTCTCTATTGAACAAATATAGGGATCGAAGAACTCTAGCAGATAGTTTAACTTAAAAACTCACCAATGGTGATCATCAGAGCAGAACTCCTGCCCGGAAAAGAGGAAATCCAATACGAAATGTCATTACTAGTAGAACAGGTTTCTCCTTCTAGTAAAGTCCTTATAGATAATTTAGAATTCCATACAAAAAGCGATTCTAGCACATCTTAAAGCAGTCAGTTTACCAGTCAAGAAAACCTTTTTCAAGAATTCCTTTTGTATTTGGTCCTAAGTGGTGATATTTAACTTAGTATCCAACCAAGCCTTGGTTTGTTCTAGTAAGATAAGAGCAAAGAAATGTACCCTTAGTAAGATAAGAGTAAAGACTTGGTTTGTTCTAGTAACATAAAGCTAAGGCTTGGTTTGTTCTAGTAAACTTTGTTTGGTGGTCATCGTGGTAGTGTTTCATATTACTTTTGTGATTGTTTGTGGTTTTATATACTTCTTATACGCTCTTTGTTTTTAGACCTTGAGGAATACGATCCTAAAATTGAACGCACCCTTAGTAAGATAAGAGCATAAAAACGTGGCTCTAAGAAAAAAATGGCTGAAGAACAAACCCTACCACCTAAGCAACTTAAAGAGTATTTCACTCCCGCCACTTACGATTCACCTACGAGTACCTGTATGCCCACTATTACTGGGCCATTTAAGATTAAACATTCCCTAATCCAAATTCTCCCGTCCTTTTATGAGCTAGAGTCTGAAAACTCTTTTAAGAACATTGATGCATTTTGGAGATATGTTCCACTGTCTTCTTAAATAACGTTTCTAACAATGCTTTCGATTGCAGCTTTTTCCTTTCTCTTTGAAAGATAAAGCTAAGGCTTGGTTGGATATTAAGTCACATATCACCACTTGGGACCAAATGCAAAAGGAATTCTTAAAAAAAATTCTCAATTGGTAAACTAACTGCTTTAAGACGTTCCATAACCATTTTCTCATAGAATAAAAATGAACAATTGCATGAAAGTTGGGAAAGATTTAGAGAATTGCTAAGAAGTTGCCCTCGTCATGAGGTTCCTCAATGGTAGCTCGTTCAGAGTTTCTACTCTTGTTTAGATGAGCACAATAGGCAAATGGTAGATGCATCATGCAGTGGTAGTTTTCTGCATAAGACTCATGCAGAAGCTTGGGAGAGAGATGTTTGAACATTTGAGTGAGAATTTACATTTGCATGCGACTTCCTCACATTCTGACTTGCCTAGACAATTGGGAAGTAAAGGGGGTTTATGAGGTTTCACATTTGATTGACCTTTCTAGTAAAGTTGATGCTTTGTCTAAGAAATATTATTATGCATAAACAAAATGGCTAATTCCTCTTCTATATAAGACGTGTGTTCAATTTGTGTTAGTCCCATGCATGCTTCTTTTGAGTGTCCTTATGTTGGTCCATTTGATGTTGTAAATGAACGAGTGAATGCTGCCTAAGGATTTCCTCCAACTAATAATCCTTACTCGAACACTTATAATCATGGTTAGAAGAATCATCCTAACTTTTTTGGAGGTCTCAAAATGTGGAGAACTCGCAAGCCCAGTTTAGTATACCTACACCTCCTGGTTTTTAGAACCAAAGGTATGCCCATCCACCACCTTCACCACCTCTATCTATGAGCTTGGAATTAGATAAGGTAGTGTCTGCCCTTAGTACCTTCATTTCTCCTGTCCAAAATTTGAATACTAATGTCCAAGGAATTGAGTCTAAAATGCAAATTGTAGATTCCCACTCACAATCTATAACTAAGTTAGATACCTAACTTGGGCAACTAGCTATAGTTGTAAGTAAAAGAAAAGAAGGAAAACCTCCAAGCCACCCTGTAGAGAATCCTAGAAGCTAACAATTTGAACAATTAAAAGCTATTATGGGTTTCAGGTGAGGCAAGGAAGTAGACAACAAAGTGAGTGAGAATAAACATGATAAAAAGAAAAGACCAAAGATGAATGAGACTGACTGTGCAATTGAGAGTGATTCACGCCCGCCCTCTAATGTGTTTCACACCGTTGTGACATACAAGCCAAGGGTTCCTCTCAAGCTTTGGATGCACCTTTCCCTTCTAGGAAAGACAAATACAAATAGGATATACTAGAGATCTTTAAGTGAGTTGAGGTCAATCTTCCCCTTTCGGAAGCAATAAGACAAATCCCTGCCTATGCAAAATTCCTTAAAGATATGTGCACTTTTAAAAGAAAATCTAAAGTTAACAAGTCTCATTTTCTAAGTGAGCACTATTTTGAAACATGACACTCCGCCTAAGCTAAAAGATCCTGGTGTTCCCACTATTTCATGCTTTATTGGTAATCATAAAATGGAAAGAGCACTCCTGGATTTAGGTTCTAGTATTAATTTAATACCACACTCTATTTACTTAGAGCTAAGGTTGGGTGAATTGAAACCGTCCAACTGTAGCCTTCAGCTTGCAGATAGGTTAGTAAGGACTCCAAAGGGGTGAATAGTTGATTTCTTGATTCAAATTGATAAAGGTCTTTTTCCTATTGACTTTGTTGTGTTGGATATAGACCCTAGTCATGCCTTTAAGAAAATCCCTGTTATTATAGGACGTCCCTTCCTAGCTACAGCTAATGCCACCATTAACTGTAGGTCGGGAGTAATGGATGTCTCGATTATGAATATGAGGGTTAGGCTTAACATTTTTAAGGCTTCTTCTCAACCAGTGCTTGAAGATAAATTTGAATATTTCTTTATTGATGTGATTGATGAAATTATTGAAGAGGCCTTACCTGCTATTCTGAACAAAGATCCCTTTGGAGCATGTCTTTCCCATAGGGATTTGGGGTTATTCGACTTAGGACGTACAACAAGTGAGCTGGATTCTAATCTTGACTCCACACCTCTTCTTGAGTCTTCCTCTTGGGTATCTAATTATGAACCTGTTCCCCCATTGGCTAGTTCTCCTATACCACCTTATATTTTCTCCCCACCTAAACTTGAGTTGAAACCTCTCCCTGACTCACTCAAGTATGTATTTTTAGGACCCGAACAGACCCTACATGTCATCATCTCTTCTCTCTTATCTTGTGATCAAGATAAAGAGTTGATTCGTGTCTTAACTAAACATAAGGGTGCCATTGGTTGGTCAGTTGCTGATTTGATAGGGATTAGTCCGACTATTTGCATGCATAGAATTCACTTAGAAGATGATGCTAAATATGTTAGGCAAATGCAATGAAGATTGAACCCCCATATGAAAGAGGTCTAGAAAGAGGTAGTAAAACTTTTAGACTTATGTATTATCCACCCTATTTCTGATAGTCAATGGGCCAGACCAGTTCAAGTGGTCCCTAAGAAATTTGGCATAACTGTGGTGTAAAATAATGATGGTGAACTAGTTCCTACTAGATAGACAACGGGTTGCAGGGTGTGCATTGATTACAGAAAGCTAAATTTTGTTAGTAGAAAGGACCATTTTTCCCTCCCCTTCATTGATTAAATTATGAAAAAATTAGCTAGGCAAAGTTTTAACTATTTCTTAGATGGGTATTTTGGTTACAATCAAATACATGTCTATTATGAGGACTAAGAGAAAACCACCTTTACATGCCCTTCAGGTACATTCGCCTACAAGAGGATGCCCTTTGGGTTGTGTAATGCACCTTCTACATTCCAAAGATACAGGATGGCCATATTTTCTGATTACATTGATAGGTTCATGGAGGTATGTATGGATGATTTCTCTATTTTCGGTTTTCTATTTGATGAATGTCTTTCCAATTTATCCACTGTGCTGAAAAGATGTCAAGAAGTAAATCTAGTCTTGAGTTGGGAAAAAAGTCATTTTGTGGTACAAGAAGGAATTGTATTGTGTCATAGAGCGTCTCAAAAGGGAATTGAGGTTGATAACGCTAAGATTGATTTGATCTCTAATTTTCTTATTCCCATTTCTGTGACGCAGGTTAGATCTTTCCTTGGCCATGCTAGATTTTGCAGGAGATTTATTATGGACTTTAGTAAAGTGGCTCACCCACTTACTAACTACCTTTTTAAAGATACTCCTTCTGAGTTTGATCAGTCTTATATGGAGGCTTTTGAAAAGCTTTGACCTTTGTTGGTGTCAGCTCCTATTACGCAACCCCCTAATTTCTCTCTGCCTTTTCATATTATTTGTGATGCATCCGATTTTGCTATCGGGGCTGTTTGGGTCACAAGGTGAATAAAATTTCTTATGTCATTTACTATGCTAGTAGAACTCTAACTTATGCTCAAAAGGATTATTCTACCACTGAAAAAGAGTTGCTAGCTGTAGTTTTTGCACTTAACAAATTTCGTTGATAAGTGCTCAATATGTATATCATTTTAAGGCTATTTTATGTCGTTTTTAGGAGAATTATGTGCTTTAACATGTTATTTACTCTCCTATTCTCGATTTATGCTTCAGCATAGTTGTTTGATGTGTTCTGTAGGATTTTTAGCCTTTTTATCCTGCATTTGCCCTTCAATAGATGTATTTTGACCTCCCCCACGGTCATCCATGTTATGCCACGCCCGTGGAACAAAGAATAAGCAAAAACCCAGTTCCGGCACATGCCATGGTCAGCCCACGGTGCACCCCACGGACCATGGTGAGCCTGTAACTGCTGCCTCTTCATTTTCCCTTAGCTGTGCAACTCAGATCGATCGAGCCTGTCTATTAAAGGCGATGTTTTGCAGCATTCCCAATCATTCCCAAGCAAAGCGAAATCATAGAATAGCATAGATTAGAGCTTTGGTTTCTTTCTCAAATTTTGTAGTCTTTTTAGTTTGGTTATTGTATTGGTGTGAGTCTTAAGTGTGAGAGTTTGTTCTTGAGGTGGTTTTTGAAGCCCTTGGTTGAAGGTCATCCCAGTCAAGCCCCTTTTCGCTCAGATTTCGCAAATCGTTGGTTAGTTTGTTAATCTTTTATCATATCCGAGTTGTTTTATTTAGTCTCGGAATTTAGTAGTCTGTGGAAGTGTTGTTGGATCATGTTTTAATCTATACAATTATGCTAATTTTCATGATTGGTTTAATTTCGTTTTGCCAAGTGTTTTGGATTGTTGTGAGCTGATTTTTGGCCGAAATTTGCTTGCACTCTTGAAACAATTGAGTGAAAAACTAAAAGGTGACATTTGGCTGTTGGACTGCTCGATCAGACTTAACATAACTTCGTCTCAAAAGAGAGATTTGCATGTCAGGAGGGCTAGTAAGTAATCGAAGACATTGAACTTGAATTAAGGCAATTTAGTTTGAAAGAACAACTTTTGTTTACTTTAGGCAAATTTAGTTGATTTCGAAAGAATAGACTGAGTTTCTGAAAAGATTACAATTCCTCCAATTCAACCAATTAGAAGAAAGCACATGTTCAATATTTTTGATCCAAATTCCTTTCACAACTACGAGAATTCCTAGACGTTTTTTCATTTATTGATTTAGAAAAGTTTATTTGCTATTGTTAAATCGAATCCACTTGAACCAGAATTTTACTTAGCACATTCTAATAGGCAAGACCTAGTACATTACATTAGTCTTTGAGGAATGATATCTTTTATCTATACTACGACTGCCTATGCACTTGTGGTAGTGGTCATTCGTTCATACCTTTTGTGTTTAAAACTGATTGTATTTACTGACCATGCTGCATTAAGACATTTATTGGCTGAGAATGACACCAAACGAGACTCATCAGATGAATTTTGTTGCAACAAGAATTTGATCTTGAAATTAAAGATAAAAGGGGTTCTGAAATTTTGGTTGCAGACCATTTGCCTTGGATCTTTCATTGAGTACACTAATGGCTTAGTGGGATTTTCTTACCATTTTCCCGATGAGCAACTATTTTTTATATCACATACCCCTCTCCCTTGGTTTGCTCATATTGTGAACTACCTTTCTAGTAGTAAGATTCCTTCTCACCGGTCCAAACAAGAGAAAGATAGGTTCTTTTCACAAGTAAGACATTACTATTGGGAAGATCCCTATCTTTTTAAACATTGTCTAGACCAAGTGCTTCGTAGATGTATCCCTGAGAGTGATACGTATAACATCTTGACCTTTTGTCACTCTTATGCTTGTGGTGGTCACTTTGGAGGACATTAGGATAGCTGCTAAAGTCCTACAAAGTGGGTTCTTCTGGCCCACTCTATTTAGAGATGCTCGCCATTCTGTCTTGCTTGTGAGCGCTATCAATGCACGGGTGCCCTATCTCGTCGTAATATGATGCCCTCCTCCCCTATTCTAATTGTTGGGATATTTGATGTGTGGGGAATTGATTTCATGAGCCCTTTTCCCCCATTTTTTGGCTTTGTTTACATACTTGTTGTTATCGATTATATGTCAAAGTGGGTGGAGGCTCTAGCTATTAGGACCAACGACCACAAGGTTGTGGTCAAGTTTGCGAAAGAGTACATCTTCTGTCGATATGGGACCCCTAGAGCTCTTATTAGTGATGGAGATAGTCATTTTTGTCATAGATCTTTCTAGGCTTTGCTTAGAAAATATTATATGACTCATAAAATAGCTACTCCGTATCACCCTCAGACTAGCGGTTAAGTTGAGGTGTCTAATTGTGAGATTAAGTCTATACTTGAGAAAACGGTTCAACACCTGATAGAAAAAATTGCTCTTTGAGATTGAATGATGCTTTGTGAGCCTATCACACTACTTACAAGACCCTTATAAGGATGTCTCCTTTCCGACTCCTTTTCGGTAAGCCCTGTCACTTGCCAATTGAGTTAGGACACCATGCTTTTTAGGCTATTAAAGCTTTTAATGCTAATAAGAAATAAGTGGGTTCTAATCGTAGGCCTTAACTAAATGAATTAGCTGAATTGAGTAATGAAGCCTATGAAAATGCAAAGATGTATAACGACAAAACCAAAGCTTTTCAAGACAAGAAGATTTCTAGAAAATCTTTTGAACCTATTCAAAAGGTTTGGCCTTTTGATTCTAAGCTCAAGCCATTTCCTGCCAAGTTAAGATCTAGATGGGATGTTCCTTTTGCAGTCCAACAAATATTTCCTTCTGGGGCGGTCAAAATTTTGGACCCCAGGATGGTTGTATTCTCACTGTTAATGGTCAACGTTTGAAACATATTGTGACAAATGAAATTGAGCCTGGTTTGATTGAATCTATCAATCTAGTACACCCAGTCTACTATGATTAATGGATGGAACCTTGTCTGGTTGAAGACATTGAACTTAGCGTTGATTGGGAGGCAACCCAATCTTTTTAGGTAAACTTGAGTTATTTTATTTTATTTTATTTTATTTCTTTCCATTTTCTTCAAGGTCCATTTATGTCCTAGATGTGGTACTTCACTTGGTTTTGACTTTTGTGGTTAGTGATGGTTTCAAAGGCTCATTTGGAGATGGCCCCTTGGGTGTGATTAAAAGTATTTTCCTCATGCTAGCAGGTTGTATTGTTCTTTTCTCCATCTTTCTCTTTATAATTGTTTTGTACATTGAGGACAATGTAAGATTTAGGTGTCGGGTGGAGACAAATAAAAATCTCTTTGAGGAAAATTGAAAATTTTTTGTGAACTTGATGTTAGGAAGAGACTAGAAAGTTGATTATGTGTGTTCAACTCTTGGTTATGCTGATGTGATTCATATGACGTATGCCAATTTGAGAATATTTTTAGTTTTAAACTAGTTAATGACAAAAATTTTGCTGTGTTCTTATTAAATTGTAGCTAATTTTGAGAATGAGATGAACCCCATTTTCAATAACATAATGCATACGAAATAAGTGTTGAGTTCCCCATTTGCCTTTCTAAATTGTTGATTAAGAAATAATTGAATCAAATTAAGTCCTGATTTTGGTCCCAATTTTCAGGTTATATCTTAATTCATATCTCTAATTGCCTAAATATGTACTAACTATTGCTCTGGGTGTCATCTTTATCTATATCTTTACACACCCAGAACAAGAAACACATGGAATCAAGTGAGCATTGGAAAAAAAAAAAGAAAACTAATAAATTGGTTTGGCATTGGGGACTTAATTTTAAAGATGCTCTTGTGATTTCAAGTCTTATGCTTATAGGTTGCTACATGTTTGACATTGAGTACTTAATTTGTTTCAGTCTTGGCATACTGACTTAATTAAAATTGGAAATGTTTGATAATAGGTTTGCAGGTTAGTAGTGAGTTGATCTTTAAGATTCAGCGGATACACATAGTTGGATTTTCTAATTGTCTTCCTTAAATCTTGTTTTACTTGATCGACTGAATACATGAACTCTTTGCTTGAGGACTAGCAAAGTTTCTGTGTGGGCGAGTTGATAACTCATATTTTTGAGTAATTTTTTTCTCTATTTTATACCTTTTTTGGAGCCTTTGAGTTGTATTCCAAGTAAAAATAATGCATATTTTGTCATTGATGGTAAGGAGCGAAATAAAGAAGAATTCAAGCATAAATTCAGAATTTCAAGCATGATATAGCGGCCCAGTCACACAATACACCCAGCCTCACATTTCTCTCTCTCCCTTCATGATTCTAGAGGCCTAGCATGATTTTAGTTGCTGAAGTAAAATCAATGATTGATTTAACATGTTGGACTTGATCCAATTAGAAGATATGGATGATATTCAGCTGCTATTTTGGAAACAAAACTAGTGAATTTGCATGAAAAGTGGATAAGGAAGAGGGGCAAATTCCACTATAAATAGAGAGGAAATGGGCATCAATTGATCATCAATCATTCATCCCGTTGTTCAGTTTTTTTACTCTTCTTTTCCTTTCATCGTTAGTAATTAAAGAGAGAGATTGTGGTAGGCAAAATCATTTGAGTTGAGAGAATTAGAAGAAAATAAGTTATTTTGGCTATCTTTCCTCTTTTCTTTAATCTCATTTATGAGCCTAATTAAAGAGTTGATCTTTGATTATACGAAATTTTGTCTAGCAAAAACATCAAAGTTTGGTTATAGGGATTGAAATATACCATTCGTTGAAATATGATTACTCTAATTTCAATGGTATTTTCTCTATCTATGATCAGCTAGGTTGTTTATCTAGGATTAAGATGGATCCTTGACTCACTTTGTTGATTTTTCTAATTTCAATTGGGGTTAATATTATTGTCTCTTTTTTATTGCATAATTTGAGCTATTTAATTGCTTTTAATTTATTATGCAATTTATTTAGATTGTTTATACATCTTGTTTTACAATTGATTAACTTACTATCTCATTTCTTCATATTGGACCTTATTGGCTAATATAATAATTATGCAATCACATTTAAAATTTTGGTTATTGATTGATCAAACAAAACTAGAAATTAGATTAATTATGTATGAATTGAATAATTCATGCTAACTACTAGTTGCGTTTGTTTATTAATAACTAAAATTCATTTCTTTTCTATTGGTTTTAAGCTTGTAGCTTAAGAGTTTTGAAGTAATTAATTAAACCCCAATTGAATTTTGTAAGTCAATATTAAGAGTTTTTAATCCTCGTATCTCTTCATATTAATCTCCCTTTACTAATTGGTTAATATTTATTTCTCTCTTATTCTCATTTTTTCTTTCTGTTATTATTGCTACTCTCCTCATCCGATTCTATTCTATTAACTAATTAAGAAAAGTAAAATTAAAAATTGATATCGCTCTCCATAGGACACGACCCCCGAATACTTGCTCTGCTACAATTACCTTGTGCACTTGCAAGTTAATCGGGTTTTTAAAACTACAAAAATGCACACCAAAACTCTGAGCTTTATAACTTTCTGTAATTATTTTCTAAAGCTTTGGTATTGCTTTACCCTCAACGGGTTAGCTTATCATCATCACTGGGCAACAATGCATAGGACATGTAAGCACGTGGTCCATCTAAAATCCATTGGGCTAATTTGGTGCTTACACGTCCCAAATTACTCCTCACAATAAGATACCACGACAAAAGAAAAGAACCTAATTGCCCACCACTAACTACCCAATTAATGCATAAAAGGGATAGAGTTAAGGGAGATTACCTCTAAGCCCATAATCCAAGATGCCAACTTTGTTATTGTAACGCCCCATCCGAAGGGGGGGGGGTAGGCGCATCACCGTCGTGGATGTTCGATTAAGAACACCTACAAGGCTCTCTAAACTTCTTAACCTAAATTAACCTGTTAATAGGCGAACGCAACGGAAGCTCATAACAAAACCTATATAAGGTTTGGGAGGGTAATTCTAAAACATGCATTTACATACATACTTAACCCATATCCATAATATTCTTACATATGTGCCAACCCAAAAATACATTCATACTTGTACTCATGAAACCCAATCCACAACATAGCATAAACGAGATATGCATTCTCAGCTTCACTCTCCAAAAGGTGTATCTTACCCTAGCCTCGTGCATGCTCCTGTGGATTCCTTTAGCTTAAAAAAACCTGAAAAATGGTGAGGTCATGATCTCTCCGAACCCAGTGAATAACCCTTAACTTTCCCGTTGTACACTTTGCACATTATTAGGTTCGCACGTAATCATATAAAACATATATCATAATGAATCAAAGCATAGCATCAAAACATAGCACATTTCATATAATGTGACATAAAAACATGCTCATGCCTCTGAAATAGGAAACAAACCCATACCTTTTATATATGGTATAAGATGGATAATTAGTTAACCTAGTCATACCTGTCCTATACCAGGTACGTTTTAAGGACCATGGTTTTCACTTAAGTCCTTAAACAAGCTCCGTTATTAGTTTATTCACTAAACTAATCATGATTGTCTCATACCAATCATGTCCTTTGGGCTCTTAATCCTAGTTAGAGTCCAAAGGAAAGCAAAACTTGCTACGTTAATCTAATGACTCATCTATGACCATAACTAACACATTCGTAAAAGCAAAGTGTTCACAACTTCACAAAATATTCCAAATTCAAGCTAAAACCCAGTTCCATAACATATCATATGTTCTTAGGTTAACGGAGTTCTTTAACTCAGGAAAATCCACCCATGACCTACACAAAGAACTGTCACAAAACACAAGGGTCATAAACACATCCTAACGGACCGGACGAGGCCCACTCAAGGTACCAACATGAGACCCAATGCTCTAGAGTATGTAGATGCCCTCAAATCATAAACTGTGTAGTCACATTCACACCCTGGAAAACCGGGGACCCACACAACTCCCAAATAACATAAAGTGATGAGTCAATTGGCGAACCTGACATTGCCCACTCATGGTAACAACCAACGATCCACACAGCTCCAAATACAAAGACAACTACTTCTATGACCATAGCTCTAGAACGTGAATGTAATAGCCCTAAGTAATACATGTCTTCTTTCCCTAAAAATGCAATTTGGTTATGTCATACTCATATTACCATAATTTATTATCTTCAAAGAAACTTTTACTCACATCATATGCCAAAATATAACCAAGACATAATCCAAGTTCAAATGGTTTTCACAAACTTTTTATACTTCATCACACAATTGAAATATTTAGGAAGCTCAACAATGGCCTTTCCATATTTAATTTACGGATTAAACATACAAATAATCCATAATTACACTAAACAAGATAATTTAGTTCAAAAATTCATAACTCAACAAATACACATCCAATCTTTAGGAAATTTTTAGGAAATTGAAAAATAACATGTAGATTCTAACTTAAAATTTTCAAGATTTTTCTCCAGATCAGTAACTCCCACAAATTCAAATAATAAAAAAACATTATCAAAAATCTAGGAATTAAGCTCAAAAATTCACAACTTATAGTGTACACAACTAAAATGCACAAAAATTTACAAGAAATCCCCCAACATCATGAGGAATACACATTAATATTTTAATAATTTTTCTCCAATCATATCTTCAAAACAAATTAAAACAATAACCAAAACTATACACCAAAATAGGGCAATTTCAATCAAAACTTCATAACTCCTAACATACAGTTCCAAAATTCATGCAAATTTACCAAACATCTACCAATAACATTTATATTCTACAATAAAATTTTCACAATTTTTATCCAACCCAATGGTTCAAAATAATTCGAACATCATCTGAATTTTCACACCACATAATAGGATAGTTCCAATCAAAATTCATAACTCATAAACCACAAATCAAAAATTCATGAAAATTTACAGGAAAATGACCAATATCATACGTCACTTATAGTAAAACTTTTCAAAATTTCTAAGCTTCCAATAATTTGCAAAAACTCAAATAGTATATGAATTCTGTTAAAACCCAAAATTAATCTTGTTTTCTAACTTTTTGTTCTTCTAATACAAGCAATCAACCCAAAATCCATAATATAGTAGGTGTTTGGATGAATTCACGACATACCCATCAATTCACAACACCCAATTAATCCAAAAATCACAATTAAACATACAACTCATAGAGATGGGTTTCTAAGGGGTGGAATTAAGGTTCTAATCTACTACATCCTAAAACATCAAATTCAAAGCTTCAATTCTAAATTGATTTCTCAAATTCAAGCATAAATCGTTAGAGTAATCTTGCCATAATCAATTTGAGGGTTATAGAAGAATAAGAATTACTCACCTCCAATCCACCAAGTTAAATCTATCTCCTTCTTGCTTTGTTCTTCTTCCTCTTCTCTTTCTTCTTCTCTTCTCGTCTTCTTCTCTCTCCTCTCCTCTCTCTATGTACGTGAGTTTGTGTGTGTTTTGTGTGAGAAAACATAGCCCCCCTGTTAACATCACGTAATAAAAATCTCCTTCCCCCCTTTTGTTTTGTTTTTCTTTTTTTTTTTTGGGGTCAAGTCTTCTTCTTTTTGGTTTTTTTTTTGGACTCATCTTTCCCTTTTTTTTCCATGGGGGCAAATCAAAGTCTTATAATAACTCAATAATCATTCCCAAACATAATAATATTAACTTTAAAATACACGTATGTCTAAAATAAAACACATAAGATATATGCACATAAACCACACATTCACATATTAGTCGAAGTTAGTAACTTATAAAAAAAAATTCGGGGTGTTACAGTTATTGAAACTCCTTCCAGACCATTCAATTGCTCTCAATTGCAAAATTAATTCTAACTAATGGATTTTCAACTAAAATTTCAAATAAAAAGCACTGGCGACTAAAGAAGGGGAAGGGCCAAAAAGATGAAAAAAAGAAGAAAAGAAAGGGATGATTGCAAAAAATAATAGTCAGATACCCTGCATCATGTGAAAATCATAATTAGGGCATCATGTTATCATAATATATTTAAAAGGTCTAATATTCTGTGGGAACCATTTTGAGGAGAGAGTTTACTATTTTTATTTTCATCTTGTGCCCTAAACTTTTCATATTTGTATATCTTAACTCAATACTTAAACACTTACTTTTGAAAATTTTGTTTTTGTGCATGTGACATTCTGCTCACAAGTACTACTCGAAGCCCTCTTTCAAACAGAATCAGAGCCACGTAACAAAAAATAAGTTAATTAAGATACTTAATAGTTAACTAAGTTTACCTGAGTTTAATGGTTGAATCAACATCTGCTTGTCCTATGCCAAATTATTCACATATTGTGCACACTCCAGAATGAGCTACTTCAGTAGCACCACAATTAAACTATATTATTGATATAGTTTTAGAATTAAAGGTAAAATTAGCTAAAATTAAGATTGAAATCAAGGAGATAAAAAAGCAATTATCTATCGTCCATCTTTCTTTGATCAACAAAATTAGAAATAGTGGAAAATATGATTTAAGTATTACTACTCCATTTCAGCATAAATATCATTTCCAAAACCTAAAAAATAAAAATCCATTTCCTTTGCATGATATAAAAATCCAAAAAGAAGTAGGAGAAAATCAACTGAAAAATGATCTGAAATGGCAAAGAAAGAAAAAGGATAGGGTATGAGCAATATAATCTTGAGAAATTACATAATATGTTTGATAAATTTAAAAACCAAGAAAAACTCAACAAAATCATGGGCGCAATAAAAAAACAAGATGTATTATCTGATGATAATGAAGAGACAAATAATGTCTAACTAGAAGAGAAATATATCAGCAGATGAACGTAATTAAACCAAAGGAGTTTAATGTTGTTCATTTAGAAGAAATTAGGAGAAAATTGGATTTTAAAAAATGACAAAATGATATATGACAATGAAATCAATGAGATTAGATTAGAACTCAGCACAGATGAAATCAAATCCAATCTAGTTAATAATGTAATCCCAAAACCTACAGATTTTGGTAAATCATATAGAAGAAATACCTATTTCATAAGATCTAGATATATTCCAGCAGGACGTACAATCAATTTTTCCTTCGAGTTTCATCCCAAGGAAAACTACATCCTTTGAAGAAATTCCCAATTAGCCAAACGAGATACATCTTAAACATCAATGGAGCTTGAAATAGAGAAGAAATATCTGTGCATTGGAAAAGGGATATGAATAGTATCCTAAACTTGAATACCGCATGATCTATTGGGAATTTCCTAATTTATGTCAAACAGAGTTTTTCTGACATTGTAGCTTATTGGTATCACGCATTAGATGAGGAAGGTAACAATGTATTAAGAATGATGGAAACACAAGTTGTTATGTTCAAAAAATTATGTAAGGAAATCAAAACTGAATTTATATGGATGAACTTGATCCCGAATAAAAAGTTAGAGAATGGCAAAGAAAGATTAATAACATAGAGATCTGGATATGAGATATCTGAAAAATTGCATTGCTGAATTTAGTCAATATTATTACAAAATTGGGTATAATGGAACCAATCTTGGTGTGTTATGCGACAAATTACCATATCCAATGAATTTTATAATAAAGGAAAAGTACATTGTATCGCTTGAAAAAGCATATGTCATTGATACAAAAATCTCTTATTTAAGAAAATGGGTCAATGATTAATGTCTTGATCCACAAAAGCAAAAAAAAAGGGGGGGATAGTTTCTAGCCTGTTAGGATTCTCTTCACCAATGGGGAATGAACCTAAGAAGAGAAGAAAAAGAAAATTCTATAAGAAAAAGTGTTTTAACAAGCAAAAGGAAGAGAAATACAAAAGAAAATACTGTAACAAACCAAGCCCTAAAAAAGGAAGATTTTTATAAAAGCTACTAATTGTTCTGCATGCAAAAATAATTGTAAGTGTCGGGCTTCTGGAGAAGTAGACATCGTGTAACAAATGCAAAAATAGGAAGAATATCAAGCTCTAAAAATAACAAGGGAATTGCTAAGATTGTACTAGAAGATGAATATGAAGAGAATGATTATAAAGAAACTAGTCACATAATCGAAGTAGTTCAATTGGTCTTGGCAATCTTCAAGGGGAAGAATTTATTGTAGATAATGAGAATGAAGATGTCGAAGGAAATTGAGTCCCTCCTATAATTTAGAACGATATGATCTATAAAAAAATCCATCTTTCAATTAAGGAGCAAGTATGTGTGCAAAATGATGGAAGGAGATCTAGAAATAAAATACTGTGAGTATGATGTGGGAGAAGTTAATCTCACTAATTTGAAAAATATCTTTAAAAGGTAGACAGTACATGTATATTCATGTTGGAAGTGTCAAAGTTCAAATTACTATGTTATAATATTATGGCAAAGATATTGATCTTTATGCTTTGATCCATGATACCAGGCATACCAAAATTTAATAATTAAATTATCACAGGGATTAAGACTAATTTATGTAATAGAATAATAGGATTCAATTGTCGACCTAGATGTTATGTGAGTCTAAAAGATGAATTTGCTAAAAACTTTATATCTTTTAAGATAAAAACATTTAGAATGGATATGAAAAGAGGATGGTACCCACTAAGGATAACAATGATGGAAGTAGAAAAAATTGAAAGTGCTATTCCAATGCAAAAGCTTCAAAGGAAGAAATCCAAACCGTATGAGATAAAAATCGACAAGTCTTTGATATCTAGGTTTTCCAATCCCACAAAAATCAATACGAAACATCTAATAAAAATGGATGAGAATGGTAAAATTACCATTAAATCCAATTATTAAGAAGCATGAGTGTAAGATCAGAATGGGGAGAATCATTTCGACAACTGAAGAAGATCTTAAACAAGATGATATAAGTAGTATGACTAGTGAAATGAGTAAAATTAGTTTTGAACCTGCAACACATAATATAGACTAAAGCATGAGTTTAGATAGAAAAGTCAGTGGATACCAAACAAGAACTATTAGTGAGTCAATCTACGAAGATGAACTAATCAAAAATAGGACTATGGAGGCATGCTAAGGAGTCACCAATACAAATCTTAATTGCATCTATGTCCCAATAAATGTATGCTTGGAGGGATATAATAAATATGAATTGCATGCCTACATAAATAATGGTTGTTCTGTTTGTTTTAGAAAAAATGCCTTTATTTTCAGAATTTATGTGGAAGAAAGCCAAGAATCTTTTATAAGTAAGGATACCTGACAATAGCATAATGAGCCATAAAGACCCTATCAAAGGGTTATCAATAGAAATAAGAGGAGTCCAATGCATCATACCAATCCTATAGGCTATTGATCAAACCTCGCATGACATCCTTACTGGAAATAATTTTCAAAAGACTATATTCTTCATGCACTTGAACCATAATCTAAATAGTCACTCGGCTCCTATTGATAAGTTAAATAAGTCGTACACTCATCAAAAGATTGAGTTTACGCACAGCTAGTATAGTGAAAAGGTAATACCTGCATAATATGAGATTGAACTAACAATCTCACTACTTGAGTTATCCATTGAAAAACAGACTGTGGAACAACAAGAACAATTGTACAAAGAACTCCACTCTAATGCTCAAATTTGGGGATAAAGATAAAACATTTGCAAATATTACTTTGTTAAGTCCCAACACCATTATTTGAATAAAACAAATGATGTATACATACCAGGATACCCAAAGAATTCAACAAGGAGATCAAAGAACTTTTGGGATAAAGAGTTAATCAGGAATAGTGGAAGTTCTCACATAAGTCCTGCTTTCATGTTAAGAAATCATGTTGAAGAAAAAAAGAGGAAAAAGCTCGAATGACAATCAATTGCAAAAAGCTTAATGATAGTACTATCTTTGATGGTTATTATATTCCTAACAAAACAGTCCTATTCAATTGAATTCAATGAGCCTCTTGGTTCTCAAAAATGGTTTGCAAAAGCAAATGACATATAAAAATGGATGAAGAAAGCATTTCTTTAACTGCTTTTAGTGCCCCTCAAGGACATTGTGAGTGGATAGTAATACGATTTAGCCTTGAAAACTCATCCTAAATATTTCAAAGAATAATGGATAACATCTTCAAAGATCTTAATAATTATTGTCTAATTTACGTTGCTGATATTCTTGTCTTTTCCAAGACCTAGAATAGCACAAAGATGATGTCTTAGCTATCACCCAAAGATACATTGATCATAGTATTATTCTTGAAAACAACAAGGGCATTCAAGCTGAACAGTAAATTGAGTTTTTAGGTTTATAGATAAAAGTTGGACAAATCATCCTACAAAAGTATACTCTAGAAAAAATTAAAAAAATTTGAGAAAAGATTAAAGATAGGTAGCAATTAGAAAGGTTTCTTGTATGGTTTACCTGCCCTTCAGATTTCATTAAAGATCTAACAAAATTGAAAAAACCATTTCCGCAAAAACTCATGAAAGAAGTAAGACCGACATGGACCACTAGTGATTCAAAGATTATTCAAAACTTCAAAAAGATTTGTAAAACTCTTCAAGTTCTTAATTTGTCTAATGAAGGAGATTGTTTAATTCTTAAGAGAGATGCCAACAATGAGCACTAGAGTGCAATACTCAAAATCAAAGAAGGAGAAAACCTCTACAAATATTGTCGTGGAAGTTTTAATAAAGCTGAATGCAACTATCCCACGATGAGAAAAGAAATACTTACAGTCATAAGGGGAGTTGAAAATTTCTTAACCTTTTAAGCCCCAAAAGGTTTTCTTATTCGACCTTATTGTAAAGGAATACTTGGTTTTGTGAAAAAGAATTTATCAAATATGCAATCGTTAGGGCGACTCCTACGTTGGCAATTATTACTTAACTAGTTTTCCTTCTCTATTTAACATATATAGGGATCCAAGAATTCTTTGGAAGATAGTTTAACTGGTGAACTCACCAATGGTGATCATCACAATAAACTCCTGCAGGAAAAGGAGAAAATTCAAAATAAAATGTCATAGCTGTTAGAACGAGTTTCTCCTTCTAGTAGAATCTTTATGGATATTTTAGAATTTCATACAAAAAGTAGATCACATTTTAGTATGTTCTCTTGTGCTTATCTAATAGTACAATGATTTAGCCTTTTAGAGGTATGAATGAATTATCTAAGGTGTCTTTATGATATTTAAGAAAAGATGAGTTCCCACATTTGAGAAAAATGGTTCAACGACTGGTATGCAGCATGCATGGAATATTATAATAATTATTCTTATGATATTTGGGAGTCATAAAGTACTATGATCTTCTTTCTTGATAGATCTAGAGTTGGGAGTGTAAGATTCCTAGCAAATTCAATCTCTCCAGAAGACCCCATCATGAAAGCCTAGGAATATCGAATGCTAGCTTACCTCATGGAAATCCCAAATCCAAAGTACTCATTAGTCTTGAAACTAACTAAGTTTTTCAACGGTGCTGGTTTAAAATGATCAATTGGATTATAACATCCCCTGATCCTCCAACAAAAATTCCATACAATAAAAGTCTGTATGTCGATATGCATTATGTAGTAATTAAGTATGAAAAAAGAAAAGTCAAATCAACCCATTATCTTGTTCTCTTGGTTGATTTATATGATGCCAACGGTCAATGACAAGAATGGTTTTCAGAATGACAAGTGGTCATCCTGATTTCGCAAGATCCATCTGTTTTTATAACATTTATCATCAAATGTGGGCATTAATTAAACAAGTAAGAACACTAATGTATTGTGGAAACACTGCTTTTGTTTATCACTACGGTTATTCCCTTATGAAGTAAGGGTATGAGTTAAATAATTTTTTAATATTAAGATTGGCAAAAATTCGGGCCTGGGTCAATTCGGGTCCGGACAAACTAGACATTCGAATAAAAACTTCATACCTGGACCCTGTCTGGATTCTAAATCGGACACTTTGACCAGACCTAGACCCGGACCTAAATGTCCGATGTCCAGACCCGGCTATCCCGATGTCCGAATTTGTGATATGATTTTAGGATATTCCGATCAAAACTTTGTGTGACCTAACCCGAACCCGATTTTTTGATGTCTGAACCCAGTTGTCCAAAATTATTTTTATAAAATTTCTTAAAGAATTTGAACTAAAATTACACATCAAAGTAGGTGTTCGCTATACGAAGCCTGTTGTCCGATTGTCCGAACTCGAAATGGTTCAAACATTCGGACAACCGGAAGCCAAATGCCCATGCCCGAACCCGACCCTGATTTTAGTTCGGTCATGACCGGTTGTCCGAATTTTGAATTTGGACATACATTTTGTGAGCGTACCCGATTTTTTTCGGGTCAGACGAATTCGGGTAATCAGGTCGGACAGATTTTTTTCAGCCCTATTTAATATATTATTCAGAGAATAGATTTTTTATTTAAAAAAGCGAACGATAAATTGATGTATTGTATTATTTTGTTGATGTTAAAGTAAAGCGAATCTTCTTTAGTTGTTTTCTCTACTAATAACATATTTTTTATTCTTAATTAATATCTAAATCACATTCTTTGTTGTATTTGCATCATTAAACCATATATATTTTATGATTAAATTTTATTATTCAATAAGAAGAAGGTATGCAACAAGTTACCTTATTAAATAGAATTAATATTGTATTAAATTTATATACATCCTATATAGTTTTTCCTTTTTATTTTAAATCTCATGTAGCATCCTATGTTGCATTAAAGTATCTTATATAGCTATTCAATCCTATGTGGCATCCTACATGGTAAGCTTACGTGTCGCTCATGCATGAGTTCAATCCAACTTTCAATAGTAAATAATTTTTTAATATATTATTAAGAGAATAGATTTTTTTACAAAAAAACGAACAATAAATTGATGTATTATATTATTTTGTTGATGTAAAAGTAAAGCGAGTCTTCACTAACTTTTCTCCCTACTAATAACATACTTTTTATTGTTAATTAATATCTAACTCACATTTTTTGTTGTATTTGCATCATTAAATTATATATATTTTATGATTAAATTTTATTATTAAATAATAGGAAGGTATATGAGAAGTTACCTTATTAAATAAAATTAATATTGTATTAAATTTACATCCATCATACATAATTTTTTTTTCAAATCTCATGTAACATCCTATGTTGTATTAAAGTATTTCTCATGGCTATTCAATCCTATGTAGTATCCTACATGGCAAGCTTATGTGTCGCTTATACATGAGTTCAATCCAACTTTTAATAGTAAATAATTTTTTAATATATTATTATGAGAATAGATTTTTTTTATAAAAATAGTGAACAATAAATTAATGTATTATATTATTTTGTTGATCACAAAGCTAAAGTGAGTCTTCTTTAGTTTTTTTTTTGCTACTAATAACATACTTTTTTATTCTTAATTAATATCTAACTCACATTTTTTGTTGTATTTGCATCGATAAATCATATATATTTTATGATTAAATTTTATTATTAAATAATAGGAAGGTATGTGAGAAGTTACCTTATTAAATAGAATTAATATTGTACTAAATTTACATCACTTCTGCATAGCTTTTCCTTTTTATTTTAAATCTCATATAGCATCTTATGTTGCATTAATGTATCTCATATGGCTATTCAATCCTATGTGACATCCTACATGGCAAGCTTACGTGTCGCTCATACATTAACTCAATCCAACTTTTAATATTAAATAATTTAAGTGAATAGATTTTTTTATAAAAAAAAAAGCGAACAATAAATTGATGCATTATATTATTTTGTTGATGCAAAAGTTAAACCAGTCTTCTTTTGTTTTTTTGGCTACTAATAACATACTTTTTTATTCTTAATTTAACTCACATTTTTTGTTGTATTCTATCATTAAATCATATATGTTTTATGATTAAATTTTATTATTAAATAATAGAAACGTATGTGAGAAGCTACCTTACTAAATAGAATTAATATTGTATTAAATTTACATCCACTCTACATAGCCTTTTCTTTTTATTTTAAATCTCATGTAATATCCTGTGTTGCATTAAAGTATCACATATGGCTATTCAATCCTATGTGACATCCTACATGGCAAGCTTATGTGCCGCTCATATATGAGTTCAATCCAACTTTTAATATATATATATATATATATTTATAAATATATATATATATATATATATATATATATATGATTTCAGCAAATATATGAAGGTAGAAATATCTACTTCAGAAGATGTCTTTCGACTATCTTTTTGATATTGTAGCTGAAAAATTCTTATCAGAAAATGAAAGAAATATCTTCATGAATTATTTGAAAGATGGGATCTAGAGCATTTCAAATTGATGAAGATTTTGATGATTACTTAGATAATGGTGGATTAGAAGACATAATTGAAGATGAAAGCATACAGAATCTCAATATGAATAACTAGTCTTGTCAACATTAAGGGCTCTAAAAAGTTGTTGTACTACTAATGTACGATTTTATTGAGTATAAAGTCAATAAAATAATGCAATCTACTCTAGTCATTAAGTGCAGCTGTAGTCATGTTAACATATTAGTGTATGCATTGTAGTAATTAGGCATCCTGTATAGGTCATCTCCTCCATAGAAGGAGAGGTCGAGTGATAAGAAGGACATGGTCATTTGAGCATAATAAAGCAAAAGAGAAGTCATGATTCACCATTTTTCTATGAGTAAATATCTATGATGATCTTAGTAGCTTAAATCTCTCTTCAATCTTTCCATTGTAATATTTTCACTTTCAAGCTTTCAATCAAAGAAGTTTCCTAGTAAAGAACATTATTCAATCGAACCTCATGTCTTAAATATTATAATTCATTGATTAAAGTCTCAATATCCTCAAAAATATAAAAAAATTTAATTAGTAACTACGATCAGGGTAAGGAAACAAAACTGATCTGTGTTGTGCCCAATTTAAGGAAGATGTGGATGTGATTAGCAATCTCTATAAACTGGAAGGTAGAAGAACGTCGAGGTCCCATGCCGACTAAGTTCAGGTGATGGTAGAAACTCTCTAATTAAGCTTTAATTATTTTGCTAAGCTGTGTGGACCTCTAATCACAAAAAATATAATATTCATGATATAAGTAGTACATTATGATTAATAGTACAAATAAAGTCATTATAAGAAGTTCAAAAGTTAATATAAGCTTAGTTTTCTATTAAAAAACCTAAAAATTTGAGTATTTACACTTTGAACCCTGTTTGGCTCAAAAATAGAAATTTCAAAAAGTTGTGGGTTGGATGAAAAAAACAAAAGCCCTAAGAATCACTCTTCCCTAGAGTATTGACCACTGCTAGTAGTTTACCTAAAATAGTAGGTACTTCTAAAAATGTTGTCCCTTAAAAATTATTTCTGTAAAATATAAGGTACCCTAAAGTTGCAAATTGGGATGATTGCTATTGCAAGGAAGAGATTAAAGATGCTAACATTCAAAAGATGAGTCTTCAACATCCCCTTACCCTTCCTCTCACCAAACTCATGATTTTGGGGGTCGTGTTCATGAAACAAAAATAAAGCACAAAGGTTTTCAAAGAGAGAAAAGAGCTAACAAGCTTTTGAGCTACAAAAGAGCATTAAGAAAACCCCAACTATTTGATCTTTCTTTACTTGAAATCGAAAGTCACAAGAAGGTGAGAGAGAAAATAGCTGCTAAACTAAGCAAATTCCTAAAAAGAAGAGAAAAGAAGTAATGAATGACCCTAAGTGGTTTTATTTGTACAATCTAAATCCGAACTTGGAACGGGCATGCCACTTGGCATGGGTAGCCCATGCCTAGGGAAGAGAGTTGTACCTGAACCCAAAAAATCCGCCACAAACTGGCCCCATTTATAGCAGGTATGGCTACAAAACATTGAAAAAAAAAGGCATGGAACCGGTATGTTGAAAACGAGTATGGTTATAGGTATGAGTTCGGGTATAGGCATCAACCACCCGATACCTATACCCACTCCATACTCAAATTTTTTTAGGGGTAAAATAAATTGTTGAGTAGCTTTTTGAGCTTTGAACGTTGGTAATTCGTTAAAAAAAAAAGGCCCACAACCCCAATCCAACCCGAACCATGTGATCCATCGATTTGTGTTACTCGTTTACTATGCCGATACATGAAATCACGTGACTTACGACTCACAAACCTAAAATCCCACGTCATTTGATGTATCCCTCACTCCCTCGTTCCACTCATTTTCACAATGCAGTTTCTGTGCATAAGCTAAGTATGAGATTTTGCACTTAATGCAATGGGTATTGTATTTCTTTAGAGCATTCTACCTAATTAAATTTAGTTACATGAATTTCTTTATATAGAAGAAATTACGGTACTCGATAGGTATTGTATTTTAATATCTGTATACACTCAATAAAATTCGAAATACCCGCAATACCAGATGGTTAGGGATATGTGGATAGATTTTGAAAAACCAATGGATATGGATGTGGGTATGGGGATGACATTTGAAAATGGGTATGCATACAAGTATAACTTTAACTTTCCATACCCACCCATGCCTAGCCCTACCCATGCCAACTCTCTAGCTAGAACTTCATTTGTCTTTGACTACCTAGACTTGGCACAGGCACCCCATGTCCAATCACTTTTTCCTTTTTCTTGACTTTAGCTTATTGTATTAGTACTAATGCAGTCTTGCCAGCTACTGGTCAACTTCTCTTGCCTCTATATGGTTGATTCTTAGTCCTAATCTTGCATGATTATTCACATTTTATTCCCTATTCAACATGAGTTTTGCCTCATTTGTCCTTTGCATTGAATGAACTAGACAAAAATAAATCTCCTACATAAACCCTTATTTGGAGCTAAAATCCCAGTATTAGAGGTGTCAAAATGTTCAGTTTATGATCGAACATCGTTCAAATAATTATGCGAGTGGGATTTTCTACTTAACATTAAAAAGCTATACTGTTCTTTTTTTCCCTTCAGATGCTCTAATAATTTTTCCACAAATTACATGTATTACAAATATAATTGATTTCTCTGGGAATCGGTTTTGTGGTTATGTTGATAATGTGGGTCGAAGGGGTGGGTTTATCTGACAGCTGGCAATCAACATGACGCCATCCTCGACTCTTTGTGCTCCGACCTACAAAAAAGGCCAACCCCGAGTTGTAGTCCGGGGAACGCCTATCCGACGGTCAAGTCAGTTGGATACTCCAAAAAGTGTTAATGCGATAGAGGGTAAATTTCCATAGTGGCCAACCCTTTCTGAGAAAAGCAGGTCACTATTTATAGTCTTTTCAGAAAAAGGATAGAATAGTAATTTTACCTGAGATGCCCGCTTGGGCAGTTGGTAAAGGGGCCGTTGGGCCCAAAAGAAGCCCCTAGGGTTGCGTTCTGGGCCCTTGAGCAGGTGTGGGCTTGAGATTGACCCTAGGATGGTGTTCCTGTGGGCTATATGCGTATGGGCCTGGTTTGCTGGATAATCGCGTATGAAGCCCGCTTGGATAAAACCTAAGTTTTTCCTCAATCAATAATTATTATATTTTTCACATGTAGTTATTATAATTAGAAAAACTCAAAAAAAAAACTCATGTATTACTTACGCATAGAAAAAGAAACTAAATCCTCATAATCTTTTGACACATACCACTCCTACATTATTTACATTTTAAAAAATCATCATTATTATTCGAAGATACTAGTATAGACTCGTGCTTTGCACGGTGTATGTAAAAATAGACATTTTAAATATATATGTATATTGTTGAAAATAATAGACGAATGCCCATTTTTTACAAAATTGATGTTGCAATCGAAAAAAAATGCCTCAAATTTATTCAAAAATAAAATTAGATAGTAACTTCATGCATAACTATTGGAACACAATAATAAAGAAACCCTTGTAAAAGATATGATGCAAGTATGACAGAGATAATAGGTAGTGAAAATGAAGCTTAAAATAATAGTAAATGGCATCATAACAAGTTAATTTATGGTACCAATGATGAAGAGTCAATTTCCTCTTCTTGTACTTACACAGAAAATTAAAATTTTAAGAATGATGATAAATTTGAAGTGTATAATCACATGTTATCTATCTAGTGTACCTAACATTAGTATTTCATAAGTAATGAACCTCTTCCGTTGAACAAACTAGTGCAATAAGAGTGACAAACACTTCTACTTCTTGATGTTGTGTATGCTCCATAATAAACACCCATGGTTTACCTATGTGATTGTCCATTATCACATGTAGTAATAGATGACCATATCATTGTAAAAAATATCAACATGAAATAGTTAGTAATGAAAGAACAAAGTGTGCAAAATGTGATGAATAGTACAATACTTGTGTGCATATGTGTCCAATAGTGTTGTGGTTGTATG
Organism: Selenicereus undatus; assembly: GCA_017589665.1. Lineage (NCBI taxonomy): Eukaryota > Viridiplantae > Streptophyta > Magnoliopsida > Caryophyllales > Cactaceae > Selenicereus > Selenicereus undatus. Next base: position 46,696,941 of record JACYFF010010365.1, on the reverse strand, counting down.
TAAAAGAACTCAACTATCCTCATGAATAATTTTGAATTCTTCAAAGGGTAAATTGCTTTAAATTGAAGAAAGTAGAGTGTTAGTTTTATATAACTTTTTAACGGTTGTACAACTGTGGTCAAATGTGGTTTAGGCTTTTTTTTGGGTAATATTGATGTACATGAAGTATTTTATGGGTTTTAATATAGTATCTTATAATTTATGTAAATGATTACGTATATCGTATTATTGTTAGAATATTACGAAAACCATCATATTTTAGAGTTCATATGGGTTTATTTGTGAAGAGTTAGTACATTTCTAGTAAAAGTAAACATTTTTTTGTGACTTTGATTTTTTTGGGGGGGAGTGGGGTAGGTTGCTAGTGGAAGAGGACAATCCATAAATCTCTTGAATATAATTCCTATTGTATGTATATTTATGTTACATTTTAAATTTTATAACTCTTTATGGTTTGGGGAGTATCCCATTCAAATATATGTATATTATAATCATAAACTGTTTATAGATCATTTTGTATGTATGTGGCATTGTGTCATTATTGTCTATATCATAGACTCAAATTTCAAAATTTACAAAAATATATTTAATTATAGTTATAATAAAAAAGTCATTACACATCGAATATATTTAATTATATTCTATCCCAAAAAGAAAGATACATACTAAAAGAAATGGAAAAACAAGCAACTGATTGAAAGACAAGTTTAAATTAATCATAGTGACATAAAAGTTTCCTATTTCTTCAAGTTATTTGTCATGACACAAGGGAAGGTTATTACTTAGTTGATGAAAAAGACTTACATACAACCTAGGTAAATACGACTTATATGTACCTAGATAATGTTGTAATTTTCTTTATTAGTAAAATAAATCGAAGAATTTTTTTCTATGCATAAAATAGATAAAAAAAATTGCTTATATGTTAATATAGTTTAATTTTTATTTTAAATGTAGGAATAGTAATTTTTTAGAATATAAAAATTAAATCCCAATGATTGAAGCGAATATATGTAATATTATGAAAGATCAAAAATAGAATAAATTCAGGTAGAAGAAAATGAAAGGAGACGAAAAAAGAAATTTTCAAGTAGACCTCGATTAGTAAAAGCCTCTTCCTTGCTATATTTTGATCCCTATAAATTTTAAAAAAAGATAAAATAAAAATATTCAGATAGAAAAGGACGAAAGGGATAGAGTAAGAAATTTTTTAGATAGATTTCGATCAATGCAACCTTCTTCCTTGTCGTATTTTGATCCCTATGCATACTTCTGTTTTGCTGTATTTTGATCCCTATAAATTGAAAAGGACGATAAAAAGACAAATGAGTGCATATAAGAATTGGATATAAACATCAAACTTTTTAAAGAATTGTTGTGGACCTTGTGGAAATTTTATTTTGACACACACACACACACACCCACCCACCCACCCACCCACACACACACACACACACACACATGTACACACACGCAGAGAAAGAGAGAGAGAGAGAGAGTATTAAAAGGGACAATTTTTGTATATAATGCGTAAATATAACATAGTACTGTCAATTAAGTTAAAATAGTTGTTAGATTGAGAAGGGATAGCCTGGGTTCATTGGGGGGGGGGATTATTGTGGGTTTAACAGTATGGAAGATTAGTGCAGGATATGTTTAATTATGTAAGTTGTGATTAAAAATATATTTAATTATGGAATCTACTACAAAATAACAACAAAATCTTTCAAACTACAAAGATATAGAAACAATGTCAACATGTTTGTCCAATGATCCTTACCATAGTTTTCATTCTTTTTAAATTTTTTTAATGTTTATATTTTCCTTCTTAATGATTAATGATTAATTCTTTTTTTTTCCTTTTATAAGAATTAGTTATTTTGATATTGAATGGCTGTGATCAAGAATGAGAACTAATCTATGATCCAAAAATTCTAATTTTTGATCATTCAAAAAAAATTCACGTCAGCATACCATTGCTTTTTTTATAATAGGGATTAGAAGATAATTTGTTAGAATATAAGAGTTCAAGTCAATACTAACAATTTTCAGGTGATAAAATTTTCTGATGTTTAACACATATTCTTGTTCTTATTGTGATATATTAAAGTATATGATAGTTTTATATTATGTCTTATTACCAAATTCATTGATATTCAACTAAGTTAATTGTAATTTATTTTAATACATAAGAATCTCAATTTAATAATTTTCTTATAATTTGTACCACCTAATAACTATTCTTTACGTTTGAAAGCTATTAATTAAAAAAAAAATATAAAATTTCTGTACACCGCGTGAAATATTAAATGATTTAGCACTTTGTATATACGTTTATTGTAGACAAAAATTTAAAAACTATCTCGTGCATCACACGAGGGAAACATATCAGAGCATCCACAATGGTATGTTCGCGAGGAAGAAAAAGAGGAGAGAGAGAATGGTGAGGCAAGGAAGACTCTGCAACAAGAGGCTCGTGCCTCACGCCTCACGGGGAGGCTCACACCAGTGAGCTCCCTTGTGAGTTTATTTTGTTTTTTAAAAATATTTTTTTATAAGTTTTTTTTTAATTCTAAAAATAAAATTGTGTGTTATAGAGTGAGTTTATAGATATTATTTTATTGTTAGATATAGGGTCGATATGTATTATTTTATTTGATGAGGGAAAGTGGTGAGTCTGCCATTGCAGAGAGTGAGGATTGTGAGACAAAAAGTTAGAAAGAGGGCTGATGACAGTGGTAAGACCCCACTGGTAAGCCAAAAAATGACTCATCATTATTTTTGCTCTTAGTTTTCACTTAAAAAAAAAACCTTCTTGCCTCGTAATTTAAACAAAGTTAGGCTGCCACTGATTTAAACGGAAATTGGAAATGCTGAAAACAAAAGGGCAAAGGACATCTTTTATATTAGCATCCGCTGAAGTAGTTTACTAGTTGATTATTTTCCACCATTTCTTTTTGATCGTAAATATATTCTCTGTTGTTTCTAAACCAAAGAGAACAAGGACCAAAAAAAAAGGGTTGTACGCTGCAGGGGCAAAGAAGGTACTTCAGCATTGCCCGCGCCCCCACGCGGGGGGTTAGCCCACATGGATGTTGGCGGGTTCTTGCTGCGCTCTTCGGCCTATCTCCTTCCACAAATTTCATTCCCAAGCATTTCAAGCTCAGGGCCTTCACAATTGTGGCAGAGGGAGATTCGGCCTTCACTATCAGGTTTCGCCCTTTTTCGTTCTTCCTGCAAATTTCAATTTTTATTTTTATTTGTATTAGGGTTCTGCTTCTTTGAATCGAGACTGTCGTTGCTCTTTCAATTGTTTTTAATTGTGAATTATATTTTATGTGGCTTGAGAAGTGAAATTTGAACAATGTGAGATTTATATCCATTCTCTGTTTCAATTTCTCTAATTTGTTTCCCGGTATGCCCACGTTTGGTGCACTAATTTACATTTCTAGCGCTATTAGTTAATAACTATGATGTGGTGAAATTTTAATGGTCATGTTTAGTTGGCTTTGTATTATGCTTTAGCGCTTTTATGTGCTTGGGTTGTAGTAGGCATTGCAAAAGCTTTAGGTTTTGGAGTTTTATATTATGATTTTGAATATATGAGCATCGTTAACTGTTTTGGTGGAGTATATATGATCTTATGATTGAACTGTGATATGAGTTCCTACCTGAGTTGCTTATCACTCTATGTTGCGTACTAATGAGCGGCTTGCCTTAGTCTGGTTTGAAATTGGGACTTAGTTATATCAGAAGTTCCCTCTTAAAAACTAGTATCAGGTTTTAAATAGTTGAAATTTGTGATTGCTTAATGCCACTTCAAAAGTAATATTAATTCGGTTTCAGCTAGGATGGAGCATGTTTTTAATTTGGATGAACCAAACCTTTCTTTACAGGCTGGTTAATCCAAGCTTGTGCAGCATTTGTCTGTAAACATTTTTTTGGTTGTAAGTCTTGTTGTATGATGTTGAAAGGAAACAACTCCATGCACTTATTCTTGTGTGTTGTGAGAATGATGAAAGGGCCCACAAAATTCTGTTACAAAATTATGGGTGAAACATATGAGACCAAAGGTGACAAGCGAATCAAATTTTGTTTTATATATTATATCAGCAGTTACACCCTTTTCCTCTTAAGGGTTAAGAGATGTGTCATGCACTCAATCTATGTCTTCTTCGAAATATAGAAAGTGACTATTCCTTTCTAAGCTCAAACATCAAAACATACCTGGGTTTCCTTGTTGAAAAAAGTTGATGTAAATGTTTGTGTTTTACTCTTTCAAGTTTAGGCTTTCCGATTTTCCTTTCCCTTTTTCCGAATATCTTGATTGTTGTATTTGTATTTTGCAGTTTCATCATGCTTCCTGTTTTTTGCTCAAGTAATAGAAAATATGATCATTATAACCTTTGTAAATTATAGAATTTCTTCTCTCCATTTCCTCCTGTGAAAAAGTTGCCTTTTGTTGTCTTGCTTCCATTGTGGCAGATTGAACTTCAGAGTTCAGACAATCGGACAACATGATTCCTTTCATCATTATGTAGCCTACCATATCCTCCTCGCACCGCCTTTTATAATCTAGCCCATCTGATTTTCCATGGACAGCACATGTGGCACTTATTAGTCCATTATATCCTAAGCTTGAATGATTCTAATTTCTAGCTGATATCACTGACTGGTTTTACTTCTGATCATGCTTTTTTAATGATATTTATGATTTTGTTTTTTTTTTTGGGTTAGCTTTGTACTGCACACTAAACATGCAGATCCTTCTAGACAAAGTTATAGCTTTCTGCATTGTTTCTAATGAATATTCTTTATTAAGATTCATACATAGTTACCCAGTTTGCGGGTCGTCCCTTGGAACCACGAACCGGTTCGTCCGTCCCAGAACGCGGGTCAAAGACGATCCGGATCCAGGTGGATCGCGACCCAGTACGTTGATGCCGGTGTCCTAGATAGAGCTCATTCTCCTGTAGCAGTGGCAGCGAACTTGGCATGAGGAGAGAGAGAATAGAAGGGAAGGAGACTGGCAGAGGGACCGGCTTTGGAGTTAAGCTGCTTTTTTTTTAATGGTGACAGTGGGTAGAGAGGGACTGAGGGAGAGGGAGAGGGAGAGGGAGAGGCTGCCCACTGACTGAGGTCTCTTCAATACCATGTGTTTGTATCTATTTTGTTTCAGATAAGCACAGTAACAGAGGGAGTCTTCATTTACTGCTTACTATATTCTCTGTATCCCATGGCATTATGCCAGCCTATTTACACAGATTCCAATGTTTAGGCATTTAACTCATCTGAGTGAGGTATGACTTTTCAGTTGAAAGGATATCCAAGTTACTTAATGAGTATGCTAATATCTACTACCGTCAAATTTTAAAAAGAAATTAAAATTTTAGTGGGGAAATACTCTTCTCTCTCTCTCTCTCTCTCTCTCTCTCTCTGTATATATATATATATATATATATATATATATATACACACACACACACACACACACACACATGTGTATATATATATATCTATATATTTATCTATCTATCTATATATATATTAATTAATTAATATATATATATATATATATATATATATATCTATATATATCTATATATGTATCTATATATCTATATATGTATATATATATCTATATATATATAATCGTACTGCGTACCTAAAAATGTACCTCATGTACCCGATTCCTTAGAGATAGTGTTCTACGAATCCATGTCCCCATTTCCGTACCACATACTAGAAAGAATGGTGCGCGTGCAACTATGGACTCATACACTGGAATCCCACTGCCTTGATCAGTTTCTCATGAGGAAATGCAGGGGCACAATATTTACAGAAATGGGCAAAGTCCCTTTATTTTATTCTATTTCTTTTATTGCTTTCTCTGCGCAAAAAAATTTCACAAAAGTGCCAGTAATAGCTAAAAACAAGTGATTGAAATTTCAGTGAAGGCATTGCAGGCCCACACACCACACTCTTTGTAGACCCACCTTCTGCTAAAATAGTGTTTTAGAATGTATAGGTTGTCTGCAGCAAACAGGTTGTGAAAGAGAACACTTCACAAGCAAAGACAAGGACATCAGAACTATTATGTTTCTCCTGATATGTGTAGTTGATCAGGTTCTTCATTGTGCACAAGGGATGTCATGCTGGATTTAACAAACCCAGCAACAGTAGTATCATGATTACAATTGAAGAAAGCCCATCATTTCTTAGGTTTCTTTCATCTAGACCCAAGAGACAACCTATATAATTCGAATTATTTGCAAAATAATTAACGGTTTCAGGCAGCTTGAATAACTTAGCAGCTTCTGCATGCTATGATAAAAATGATAGGGATCCTGCTATTTAGGTTTGTCAAAAGTACAGTCTTAGTTTTAGACATTTAGGTAATCAAGCCATGAACTCTCTTTACCAATAGTATCCTTAGCAAAAGTTAATCGACTTGATCCTATCACTTTTTGCTGCACATTCTTGATAACTTTGGTGGAGGGCTGTCATATCGAAGTAAGTGAAAGTCCTGAAGTGTTGATTTAATTTCTGATAGAATCGATAGCTCAGAAGTGTTACGAACCATTGTTAAAACAATTTGACTTTGTTTTCGAACGGAAACTAAATATTTTTTTCCGTCAAAAAATACATGTAGGAATCTGGCCTGAGAGGGAGGTTTTGAGGGTATAATGTAACTCGCAACACCTTAGTCATCAGGGCCGGAAACCAATAACAGTGAATTCCCTAGACTGCTTGAGATCGTCAGACTTATTGAATGCGTTACTGAAAAGTGACTGAGTTGCTGCAGTTTCCTTACCCTGTAAGTGCCAATATCTGAAATGAGGTGATTAGTAATAGTCAGTCATCAGGGCTGTGAGCCAATAGCAATGAATTCCATAGACTGCTTCTGATCATCAGACTTGTTGAATACGTTCCCGCAAAAGTGATGGAGTTGTTGTGGTCTACTTACCCTGTAAGTGCTAATAGCTGAAATGATGTCTGTTGTTTCTATTTCATTAAATTAGTTGCTACTTGCTAGTTCTAGTATATATTAATAGCCCCCAATTACCCAGTTGCACTTGCTTGCTTGTACGTTTTACCTAGAGTAGAGTTTTTGGATTAGTTTTAATTTAAGTAGGTCAAAGATCTTATATGATTTGTGTTGACTGTTGAGTAGATTTGCAGTCGTTTAGGAGCTCCTCATATCCAGAAATGTATTCTTCATGGGGTAAAAGGTGAGGGGGGCCTTTTGTTCTATATGTTTCTAGATTTACCACCTTGTAATATTATGTGAAACAATGATACCTTGAAAACTGGTCATAAACTCTGCTGCCCCTAAGATCCCAATTAGGAGAATCACAAAGGACAGGGTGCAGCACTGGATTCCAAGCACTGACTTGGGTTGTGTATTCTGCAATATTCAAGAGTCAATTGGCCATCTGGTTAGCAGGAAACATGCATATAGACCTTGAGAGGATAGACTTTAATTATCTGCTTTATAACTTTCCCCAAGGATGTTGTTACAGATAATCGTTTTGATTTAATGGTAACTACCCACAGTTTACCTATAAAACTGGTCATAAATTGTTGAAGACTAGGAATATCTACAGTTTTGCACATTTGAGGTCCTGATAACATACTGCTTTCTTTTGTTGTGCTTTTGGGTTCCTAGTTACAGTTCTGACCTTTGTACTTGTAACTACATGTGCTGGATTCTCATGACTTGCTCAGTTGCCAGTGCTATGGTTGTTTCGTAGCTCAGTGCCTCAATCTTATGTTTTGCTGTTGATTATCACTCCCTATGCCTGCAGGATATGTACCTGCTCATTATTTCATTTCATTTCATTTTATTTTATGAAAAAAAAACCCTTCTAAGCCTTTTGGCTCAAGCTGCAACTTCGATGATTATTGGGTGGTTAGGCATATGATGTGCCAAGTTCAACATCTCTGGATCCTATATTCCTAGCATTTCCTCATCTTCCTCGCTTTGAAATGTACTTAGGACTTGTTTGGTGAGAAAAAATGGAATGAAATGAAATCATTCCTCAACCCTGTAGGGATTGGGAATGGAACTTGAGTCCTAAGCAAGTGTGTTTGGAAAGAATAGGAATGAAATTAGATTCCAATTCTTATTATTTGACTAGAACTTATGGAATGGAATCAAAATATTTTTTTAACATGTTTATCCATTATAAAGTATCTTTTATTATTTGTACAATTAACCATTTCTTAATTTTTTGTATTTCATTTTTTGACTTATAATGTAAGTTATTATTTTTTATCGTTGTTTGATTGAGGAAATAAATATTATAAACCTACAATTTTGCAAGCTGCTGTAAGCTTTCGATGAAACCTTTCATCTTTTCCTAGAAAAATGAATGATTTTTTCGAGAAAAACGATTCAAATACTACAACTCAAACTTTCCATTATTGTGTTAAATCCACAATTAATCCTACGGATTCCTAGGATTGGTAGAATTGGTATTAAAAGAAATCAGATTTATAAATTAAAGTTGAAAACCATAATCTTATAAACCCCAATTCATAAACAAATAAATTAATGCCTTGCACCCCCACAAAAAAATGACTCCTTCCATCTACCACTTCACAGCATACCCTATTACCAATTATTTGCCTTCGTACAAGAAGCAAAAATGCTTCCCCATCATCTGAAGCCCTCACCGTCTTCCTCTCTCTCCCCCTTCATTCAGATCTATATTATCTCCTCCTCTCAATCCCTTTGCAAATTCTTGGTTCTGGCTACAAATCAGAACAATAGTGGTGACAAATCGAAAGTAAAACCAAAAAAAGGCATGAGAAAACGAAGATGAACGTCAACACCGGTACAGAGTGCTGAGCATCGCCTTTTTCCGGCGAGGAGTTCACTGCGACGATGGCCGGCATCTTCTTCTCGTCAACGGTAGATGCTTGAAGCGGCACATTTCTCTCTCTCTCTCTCGCCCAATCTATGCAGCTACCGTTTTGTGAATTGGGCAAAGTGAGTAAACAGAAGATGAAATTCAAGTGGGTTTTATTTTTATTTTTCTTTCATTTTTAGTCAATGAACTTATCCTTGCGGGTTGGGGATTTGAAACCCCTTGAGTTTGGGAGGGTTCAAGTCCCTAGGGTTGGGGGGGGGGGGGCTTGTAAATTAATATATAATACATTCATCTGTGTGTGTTCTGTGCTCTGTTTACTTCTGAAATTTTGTCCTTTCGATTTTGTAGTAAGTCCTAAAATAAAGGCCTTATTCACTACTATTACTGTTGAGTTCTCTCTTCATGCAGCAACATGTGATAGATGATGCTTCCACTCCCATGAAAATCTTCATTTCGAAGTTGTGACAAATTTCTGAACTGTTTGGTGTCTTTTTATGAGAGATTGCTTTGGTTGTCCTTAATTTTGTCTGTTAAACTTTGCAGCTTGAGGGTTTTCCCTTGGAGCTTCCTTCTCTGTCTGCAGCACAACTAGTTTGCATACCTCATTCAACAATGGCTCTACCACTGGAGGGCAGGGCAGAGTCTGGTGAAGAGGAGGCATGGCTGTGGGGTCAGATCCAAGCTGAGGCACGTCGTGATGCTGAGTCAGAGCCAGCACTGGCGTCCTACCTTTACTCCACCATCCTTTCTCACTCCTCACTTGAACGTTCTCTCTCTTTCCACCTCGGAAACAAGCTTTGCTCTTCCACATTGCTGTCAACCCTTCTCTATGACCTCTTTCTGAATGCCTTCTCCTCTGACGCTTCTCTTCGGGCAGCTGTAGTTGCTGACCTGCGAGCTGCCCGGGTTCGTGACCCAGCGTGTGTCTCCTTCTCTCACTGTCTCCTCAACTACAAGGGTTTTTTGGCCTGCCAAGCCCATCGAGTAGCCCACAACCTTTGGAACCAGCAAAGACGACCTCTTGCCCTAGCCTTGCACTCGAGAATATCAGATGTGTTCTCTGTTGATATTCACCCGGCTGCAAGAATTGGGAAGGGTATCCTGTTCGACCATGCTACTGGGGTAGTGATAGGAGAGACAGCTGTTATTGGCAACAACTGCTCGATCTTGCATCACGTCACCCTCGGAGGGACGGGAAAGGTTGGCGGTGATCGCCACCCGAAGGTCGGTGATGGAGTTCTGATAGGTGCCGGGGCCACAATTTTGGGGAATGTGAAGATTGGTGATGGGGCAAAGATAGGAGCCGGATCAGTGGTTCTTATAGATGTCCCACCAAGGACAACTGCAGTGGGAAACCCGGCTAGGCTGGTTGGAGGAAAGGAGAAACCGGCCAAGAATGAGGACGTGCCTGGGGAGTCTATGGATCACACTTCGTTTATTTCAGAGTGGTCGGATTACATAATATGATTCAATTGTTATCATCCATCCCCACACAATTCTTTCGCTTCCTGTATACTCTGCAGAACAGTGAACATTTTTCTGCACTTATGAATCCCTCGGTGAGGACTTTTTTTAGTTGGAAATGAGGTGTAGGTGGTATACTGCTACGGTAGTAGTGGGGCTAGCACAGTAGACCTGAGAAACTTAAGGTTGTAGTTGCAGTCAATAGGTTAATATCGTACTGGGAAAATGTGATAAGTTTTGGGTGACTGAGTAGATTTTATTTGGAGGATAGCTTTTTCTTTTCATCTAAATGGTGACTTTGTGTTTTGGCGAAGTCCGGAACAATGAACATATAAGGACCTCAAGGAAGTGTTGGCCTTGCACAACCTTCCTCCCCCTCCCTCTCAAGTTACCTGAACCATTTGTAAGGATGAGAAGGCAATTACAGCTGCAGAAATGGCCAAGGGCGAATGGAGGAGGCAATTACAGCTGCAGGAGTGGCCGAGGGAGAATGATCAGCGTCACCGTAGGGGAAGGACCAGGAGTAACACATTTTTTCCAACAGCACGTCTTTTACTATAATATAATAGTCTTTTGTGAAGGATAATGACGTTCTGCTGGTCTCTGCATTATGGCAACTGTTAGCTTTTGTTTAAGATGATGATGTTCCTGTCTGTGGATTTTGGATCTGGGACTGTGCTTGCTCTTAATGCAAGTCAGCATCGTTTTCTACTGTAATGCTGATGCATCGTGCACGTACATCGGTACATGTGATAATGGCCATTGATTTTGAACAAATTCCTGCACTTCTCCCTAATTGTTTCTATTAGCAGCCAACTGGCTTGCTCCCGGTTGCCCTACATAAGGTTTTCACTTTTCACCTTTTTTTTAATCATTAATTGTTTTTAAACTTTACAAGAGAAGCGAAGGAAAATAGTGATGGCAACAAGCTAAAGAAAACGGTACGGTAAAATTGATACCTCAGATCTGAGCATCTCACAACTTTTACACAAAACAATGAACCCAATTTGTTATGTGCTCTTAGGAGAACATGTTTTCGTTGTCCACGTGTATATATTTTTCACGTGTGTATTTATCATATATTAATTTTTTATGTATATTTGATGATGTGACTTGTGAGAATATATGCTCTTAGGAGTATGATATATATATTGAACTATGAAATAGAAGCCACCTAAATTGTACCGAAAACAACCATCTTCATTTAAAATCCACTACAAAAGCGTATTACCCAATTAACTAAATAGGACTTGAAACAAACAACCACCATTTGGAGTTGATTATAGAATTGTCTTCTACATAAAATAAAATCCCCTTAACGTTGAACTGAAATTGTTGTACGGGTAACGCACTACAGCTGCAAGTACAAAGTTGGATGATTGCATTAGCCAGCAAACTTACACCCCCCCCCCCCCCCTAAAAAATTCAATTCCAATCCCAGCAGATTTCCATTACATACACCAATGCTGTTGAACTCCATTTACAATCAGATTCTAATGCCGTAGGCACCTCAAGATATCTTCATGACTAGATTTCCTATCGATTGAAGTGGGTGAGCATTTTAGAGCAACCCCAATAAACTATCACATCTTCGATCTTCGAATTCATCCTAACAAGTATACTTAGACCAGTATTTATTTTTAAAATAAATTTGGAAGCAGATTTAGAAGGAAAAAGTCTAAAAATCACGTAACTTTACTCCGAAGCTTTTAAAAATACCAAACTTCAAATATTGTTTAAAAAATGATTGAGCTTTGATACTATGTGTAAATAATCACCAAACTATGTGTTGTACACAGTACACTAACCTTGCTAAATAAAGGTAATTTTTTGTTAGCTTTACTTTTTAAGTGGAAATCATTCCTAAATTCTTTTGGAAGAAAAAGAAGAAGACAAAAAATTGGGAGAGCCATAAACTTCTTTTTTTTTTTTGATGCAGTCAAACATGGAGACAATTAGCGACATATTTACGTGAAGTATATTTCTTGTTAGTTTATACTTGTGAGAGGGGAATATGAAATTAACAATAATAGCATCTGCAAAAAGGATAGAAAAGTAATCACTCTATTTGCCTTTGGTTACCAAATTCTCAATTTTATATAATTGTAGACGCCTAAAAATGGCATCTTATTTTTAATAAGTTTGATAACAAAAATAAATACCTCAATTTGAATCCTTAAGGACCTATTAGAATCATAGCTCAAAACAAATAAAAGAAAAGAGAGACAGGTCAAGGCCGTGGGAGGAACTGGCCCAATGGGCTGGTCTTTGTGCAAACTTGGTCGGGTTCCACCACAACAAGAACCCCGCCCAGGTTACCGTTCCTCTCTTTCTCCAAGACCTACTCCTATTACGCTAAGTTAGGTAAAACCTCAATGAGACTGAATTTTCATGCTTAATTGAATCAATTTCGATTAATTAATTAGGGTTCTAGTCTACCAAGATAGTCTGTTTTTTATTAAGCTAAATCCGAACAGGATTAGGGCTTCCTTTCCTAGACTGATTCACGTAGCCTTTTTAACAATTATACAAAGAGGTAGACCCCTTGGTTGAGGAGAAAAACATCATTGAGTACGACGCAAAGCTATAGAAAAGAAGAGAGATTTAGAATCCCTTTTCTAAAAGTGCGGGACAGTTTTAGGAGAGAGAGGGATCACACATCAATTCTATTTCTAGAAGATTTAGGTTGGGTCATCCTAAGGACACCTTTCATAGCATTATCTCCCTTCTCTTTACTTCTTTTTATTGAATTTGTTAGATTGTAGTTTGACACAGATGTAATATTTAGTTGGTTTCATCCCTACCCGTTGTAACAATTTAAACAATTTCTCTTTTTTGCTCATTTGTCGATGACATTGGGTTTTGATTATATGAATGATTCTAATTTGTTACATGAATGTATGTTAGTATGATTAAGTTTTAATTTTCTATGATGATTAGTAGAGGTCGTCCATGACGATAGGCAGTGATGAGATACATCCTATTGCATCATCGTACCATCGTCCCTAAATTTAGAACCTCGGTTCAAGACCAAGGAGTCAGGATGGTCCCCACACTAGGGATTGTTTGGGGGCCTTTCCAAACTACTTTTGAAGCAACGTGAATTTGTCCCTTCGGTGTCCCTGTCGGTATGATTTGCTTCAAAGGGTGACATGGTTTGTAAGTTTTCCTAAAATTCACCGGCGACTCTATAGTTAAAAGATTAATGTTTCTTTTCATCATCATTGCATTTGGTATCTGCATTGCTGAATTTGGGGAAACACAATCGGATTCTGGCAGTGGATTCTAACTGGATCAAAATCAAGGTTCGAGTCTGGCCAAGGAACCTGCCCGGGTTCTGGGATCAAACCTGCACCCAGATTCTAGGCTAGATTGAGGAAGGTGTTGGAGCCCAAACTAGAAAGACTGGACCTGACATGCCCACAGAACCCAGTCGGGTTTCTTATTGAGGTCCAAGGCCTAACTTCTTATGACCTTGTGAGCCGAATTCATGGAGGAACGTGCCCTAAGAGAGGTGGATCCTTACAGTGGTGACTCCACTGGAGACATTTTTTAAGAGGGCGAGATGTGAACTTCGATACGGAAAATTATCTATATTTTACTTGCATTAGGCATACTTTTATGATAAGACCTACCGAGGATTAACAGCGTCTCTAGGTAGAACCCTGATTCTACCTTCGAGAAAGTGGCTGGTCACTCGGTGGTTTATTCACCCCATGGATGGTGTACGAAGCATTTGATTCGTGAAAGAACTGTTCTAAACCTGACTTGAAACCCTTGTAACATAGAACTCTTATTTAGGTTAGAACTCATGTGTATGATTAGAATGCGACGTGTCCTTGTGTAATTTAACTTCTTTAACCTAAAGGATTATGCATTGATACTGTGTGTCTTAGGGGAGCCTAGATTAGGGAAAATTGAGTCTAAGAATTGGATTATGAATCAAAGCAGCTTCTGGGCCAATTGAGTCCTAAAGGAGTCGTGATCTAGAATTTGAAAAGGTTCTAACTCCAGTTTGGATTGCTTGTTTTGGTCAAAAAACACAATAAACGCAAAAAAAGGGGAACCAGTTGGGTTCCTAAAATAGAGAGACAAAAAAAAAGTGAGCTTGGCAATATGTGTTTAGGAATAGAATTGAGTTCATGATAGGTCCAATAGAGCCCGATTGTTATCCATTAGGGTTTAGTAGTAAAGTTTGTCAAGCTTCATACATAAGGGTTCAGTGAAGATTCAGCATAAAAGTATAAGCTATAGGCCTCATTAGGACCCAACCGGGATCCAATTAGAAGATTAGCTCAAGTCCACATCCCTTAAGGTCTGCATTCATGGCATAGGATAGTATTCTGGGTTGTTAATGTTAGAGCTAGGTCCATAAATCAGCATAGTTCCTTTAGGATCTTATCACGTCAGTTATAGGATACTTGAGGTAATAGAGTCATGCATCATTATCCCTCATCACGCATAGTCCATGAGTACATCTAAGCCCAAAGTGCATAATATGACCCATCACACCTTTAGAGTACTACTTCATTCTAGGTTGCCTCCAATTGTCCATCACATTCATAATGCATAAGTCCAAGTAGGACCCAAATATCTTACCCATGCATAAGTTCATGGTCTACACATCACATTCTGCAGACCTAGGATCCCTATATAAGTCTACCTAGATCAAGCCATGTTCCAAAACTAGCCCACTCCAGGCAAACCAAACCATAGTCATACTTAGGCATAGTCTAGGCAGACCTTCACTTACACCCAACTAAGGCCCATATGTTAGCTTCCTAAGCGCAACTTAGGACTAATCTAGGGTTGGTCCCGATTTCAGCTTAAATCCAATACCTTAACCCAATTTATTTCCATCACAACATATGCTTTGAAGCATGGCAAGTTATCGTCTCCTTCTTACCTAATTGCAAGTTAACAACTTTCTTCAACCTATAGCCAATGTTGTTAACCTTTCATTTCCATTATTCAATCCTCTAAAATCGTTGTCTTATTAATCGGGATAAGGAAGATGAAGATAGTATACGAGCAAAAATTAGGATGTTTTTGTGTCAATAAGAGTCAAATGGAACTCCACTAATTCAGTCAAGGTTAAAATCCAAGTCAAAGTCCAATATTTCACCAATTCTAAAGGTAGGAGCTAACGAATTGGCTCAACTTGTAAAGATGATGGAAAAGACACAATCTAGCCCAGATGAGAGTGAGAAAAAGATGAAACTAATTCCCACTGCACTTCAAACCCTTATCAGGGACACACCCACCAAAGCCACAAACACTTGCAAAGGTAACTACCAAAATAGGGATAAGAAAGATAATGGTTCCACAAGCAAAGCGGTACACGCTTTAGACTGCTACACTAAATATACCCTATTGATGCCAATTATACTCAGAACGCTTGCATTCTAAAGGTATGATTAACATCCCCTGAATAAGGCCAGAGACAAAAAAACACATGGAAGCAAGAACTTGGACCCAAATAAGTATTGCAAATATCACCTAGTAAGGGGCTATAATATTGAGGATTGCTAGGGCTTTAAGAATAAGTTAGAAATTATATTGAAGTCAGAGGAGCTTCCCCGACCTAAAGATGCTCAGAAAACCAATAGTCGTTGTAACCAGCTTGGCTTGCATGACTGCATTCTAGTCATTTCAAACCACCAAAACAAAAAGTGGGACTTGTCTATTTACATAGCGTGCATAGTTGAGTCCAAGCCCAAAATGCCTCCACACAAGGTGTCTTAATTTTTGTTGATCTTAGAAGATATGATGTAATCCCATGGGTCATGCTTGCCTTATAGTCATGTGTTGAATTTTAGAGCCATTTGCTTTCCTCCCCGTCATAAATCTAAGTCTAATGTAGCCTTGATTTATTAAGAAACTTATATCCCCCATTTCTTTTTTTGCATATTCTCATATTCTTTTTTATGGAATGCTTCTATCACATGACGAATCTAGGGTGAAACAAAAAAAAAGCAAAAAAAAAAGAAAAGAAAAAAGGAGAGGCAAGCTTTATAACTTGACAAGGCAAGCTAGGCAAAAGCAAAGAAAAAGAAATAAAATACAAAGGGACTAAGGGTTTTAATCCATCATCTAAAACAGAGAAAGATCAGAAATTTCTATCTAATACATTATGCAGCTTTAAGGAACATGCTTAGGATAGGAGGCTTCCTTTCACAAATTGTATTTATACCTTTGTTAAACTTGATAAGTTGTCACTTGGAACCCTTTTGAACTTTTAGATAAGCATGCTTCTTTCATAATCACATTTGACCTAACTAGGGAGTACGAGTGTTTCATGGGCGACATCAATATCAAAATCAGCAATTAGAGAAAATAGAAAAAAATTTGAACCAAATGGCCCCGACCAAAAAAAAAGAAAAGAGAAAAAAAAGAAAGGGTTTGAAAACAAGAAGGATAAAGAAAGAAAGAAGTTGCTGATTCACATTAATTTCATCACTCATGCACACTTGGGATTTCATAAGGGGTTATTTGAGCCATCACGCCAACTCTCTTCCTTTGACACCTCCAGGGGTCATCCTTCCCTTAGGATGTATGTTCCTACTCTCAAACTATGACTGACCTAACTGCAGATGGATATGTATGTAACCTCTTCCTGGCCTTGAGGATCATTTCAATAAAGAAACATCTAAATTGAATCATTTTGTCTCCAAGAGAGAGAGAGAGAGAGAGAGAGAGGGAGGGAGAGAGAGAGAATAGAGAGTGGTTGGTCTGAAAATCTAAAAAAGTGGACTAGGCAAAAGAAGAGCGAAAATAAAATCTAGCTTTTTCGAGGACAAAGAAGAATTCCATTAGATGGGCTAATTGAACTAGACTTGGACAAACCACTATTTTTCAATCATCATAGCCTTTAATCTAACCTATATTCCAAATTTGTGGACTTTTGGTCTAAACCATAACTATAAATTCGAGGGTGGATAGTCACTTTGCATGCTCAGCTTTTATAAATGGGCACTCACCCATTAGCCAAGATGGGGGCTCTCCTATATCTCTCTCGACAATTAAGGCTCCCTTCATGTACATACTTCTCGACGAGGAGATACTCATGTTCTCTGCACTAAACTAGAGACTACTCTATGCAACAAAAGAAAAAGTATCTTCCCATCATGGGAAGGATAACATTACTCAACTGGGGGCTGCTCTGACCAAAACTAGCAAAAGAATCTTTAGTTATTCTTCTTTGCACACATCTAGGACTTCGAGTATAATAAATTGAAATTGAGGGCTTCCCCAAAAAATGGAGCACTTTAATGCCAAATTAAAAGATACAGCTTAAAAAAAAAAAAAAA
>JACYFF010010365.1:46622435-46644291 GCA_017589665.1 Selenicereus undatus | reverse complement strand
TGTGTGTGTGTGTGTGTGTGTGTGTGTGTGTGTGTGTGTGTGTGTGTAAATATATATATACATATATGCAGATATGTTTATATATACACACATACACGCACACACGTGGCACGCATATATACGTATGTATCTATCTGTCTCTTTCTCCCTTTCTCGCTCTCTTTCTCTTCTCTCTCTCTCTCTACAACAACACAAGAACAACACCTCGCAGAGTGGCTACTGTTTTTGTGGGGTTTGGGGAGATTCAAATGTAAGCAACTTTGCCTCTATCGGTGTCCCTGCCCCTATTGAGGCTGATTCCAAGAGACTTACAAAACAAGAATTTGTGAAAACATTTTACAGACGAAGGATTTTGTGAAAACATTTTTATGGAGAAAAATTGATGATAAGCAGTAGAGAATAATATAAGAACTACTAGTAAATTAGGTGGTAGTAACTACATAAAAGTGAGTACAACATAGCGGAGGAATGTATTATACCTTAACAAACAGAGGTAGGCAAACAATGTCTGTTTCCAAGATGCAAGTACAACCTGCATACAAACACGACATACGAAAAAACCACAACCAAACCTACCCTATTGTAACCGAGAATAATTTCTTGTCTTATACTTTCAACTACATTGAATGAATTCTTGAAACAAGATTTATTATAAGCGTTAGATATTTATACTTGATTCGTAAGGGGGTTTTCACTAATGTTGAGAGGTTGTTTTGATGTTTTTTGATAATATTGAGATGGAATTAATATTTCCTTAATATAGTTTTGGTCTGTGCCATTGTCAAGGAGAGCTAGTATTTTTAACTCAAAAGTATCTTGAATTTTTAAAGTAATATACCAATTTTTGAAATTATATGATTGATGATTGATAAAGATTTGTAGTTAGAATTTGATTTTCTTTGATTTATGCTTTGAGGAATATATAAGCGTTTTGATTGAGCAAGAGTAACTTTGATTATTTTCTTTTAAATTTTAGGATTATTTACTCCGAATTTTTTCTTTTTATTGGCCATATGCCTTGTTTTACCATATTTAATACGCATCATTGTGCTAGATATTTTCCATTTTGAATTGGTCTTTCGGGTTCTAAAATAGTTGTTTTAAAATTTTTGTTTACAACGAATGGAGCTTTTACTTTTGGATTTTTGTTGAAATTATTTTGGATAATTCGGGTAAGATTTGATTTATCTAAAGAGTTAGATTTGGATGAAAATTCTTAGGTTGATTGTTATAGGCTAATTCATAAATACAAAGAGTTTGTTTTGGTGATGAGAAATTTTCTAATTTATTAGGAGCATGGAAATTTTTTTGAAAATAATTCGTTCTCTTTTTTTATTGTTGTTTCCTAAATTTTCTGGGGGAATTGAAGGAGCTTCTTTAATGGGTATGCTAAAAGGATTGAATAAAGGTGGAGAGTTAGTCTAAGGAATTTTCTTAACTTTGGTCGATTCTAATGAATTACTGTTATAATTTTTTCCTAATTGGGTTTTATTGAAATTATCTTAATTGGTTTGAATAAGATTTGAATTATTTGAAATGCTAGATTTAGAATTCAAGCTTTTAGGTTGACTATTGCAGGATGGTTTATATGTGAAGAGTCTTTCTTTTGTAATAGAATTTTCGAAGGTATTTTGATCCTTTTGTTTTGGAATGGAAGACGAAGGATGAATGGAAATAGTTGTTTCTTTGATTACAAGATTATGCCAAAATTTTCGTTTAGTGGCACACAAGTATTTATTGTAATTAGGAATAGAAATTTGATTGTTTGAAAGAAGGTCATTCACCCAATCAAAGAAAGATATATTTTCTTCGATTTTAGCTAATTGAGTATAATAAGTAGTTTTGAATAACTGTTGCATTTCTTTAGAAAAATAAAAGGAAACCCAGTCTCGGTAATACTAGTTATAATCTTGATAGAATTCTTTATTAAGGTAAATTCTATTAACTTCAAAAGTTTGATTTGTAAAAGAGATTGATTTAGGAGAATCATTTTGCTTAAAACAGTTTCTATTTGAGCCTAAACTTTCATTAATCATTACACTTGAGTATAAAAGAGAGCTATATGATGATGATGTCATGCTAATGTTATGGTGATAAGATGATGATGATGCAGATAAGGATGCCATGGTGCTAAGATAATTAGTCTCAGGACAATTAGTTAAGCTGAAGAAATTAATTAACACATAATAACACACAAATATGCACTTATCTCAGACAGAAAACCATTAGGTACCCAGCCATGCACTGCAGGACCACACCAGGACCACCTTCACTCCAACCCCTTTATTGCTGGGACCATCAACCACCAGGCTAACCAACGAACTTATTAGGGGCGCCCTAACGCCTCGCAAAAGGTTGACCAATGCTGCTGACCAACACAGCTTCCAAGCCAAATAACCGGATTATCTCCGTCTTTACTAAGGATACTTATATATCATTAAGGGTTAATTGACCTTCTTTAGGCTCATTGATTAGTCCTTCGACTAATCACAAGGATTTAGCCTAGATGCATGATGTTAAAACTAAACAAAACTAAAATAGCAGATACTAGACACTTAATTAACACTTAGCTAACTTGACTAATATTTGGTTAACTTAACTAGACACTCGGCTAACATTTGGTTAACTTCACTAAACACTTGGCTCTGATATCAGTTGGGGAGAGGACTGAGTGCAATTTTTAAATTTAAAATAAATTACAAAACGTAATTAATCAATATTAAAACTTGATTAAATAAGAGCAAAGTTTGATTAACAATTCATTAAAATAATAAGCATAAACAAACTTTACGAATATAAATAGAGAAATAAATGGTGCAAAATTTGCAGATTAATTCAACATAAATGATCCTAGTACATGAATAGTGATTGAAAGTGATTGAAGAAGAAATTCACTTCAAATGAATTTACACATGAAAAGCATGAATAATAATGGCACAGTGAAGGGTCTGAATAGAACTTACTATTGATTGAATATTGTTGATTGATCACAATAAGGCAGAAGTAGAGGATAAGGATAGAGAGTGGGGAAGGGATATGTACAAGGACAAGAGGCAGATAAGTTCTGCCTTTTACTTACAACTTTGGATCCTTTATATAGGCCCAAAAAGTAAATGTTCCACAAGATATTCATTAACACGATAAACTTCTGACATTTGGATAGGATTATTGAATCAACTTTAATATTGATCTTATCTTGAACAAATATACGCAAACAATTTTGAATGGTTCATGCCTGATATGCTTGTGAAAATTTGACAACTGGTTCTGTATTTTTATTATTGCGTGCTTGCGTGTTGAAATTCAAGGGGTTTTGTTGTATAGTGTTCCATATTGGTTGCAGAGTCTGGAATATTCTTCTAATATGCTGCACTGGTAGTCTTGAATGCACGTTGTTGGTAATGGAGTCTGATACTCAATTAAACTATACTGAGATAATTCTTGAAGTAGAAGAATTGATGCTTATCGGCTGGACAGATGTGCGCATCAAGAATGACCTGTTGAATGAATTGGATAATACGCTGATCAAGGGGCTAGTAATGCAAGTTTTATCTGTTGTATTATGCATTTTCAAATTTCAAGATGATTTATATTACAAGAAATTCTTATTAAAAATATATTGCGAAAGTTCAAAAGAGATTTTATAAAAGGACAATCAAAATCTTATCTTAAAGCAAATTTTTACTCGCTGGTAAGCACTACTTTAAGTTTTCAATTCTGATATTGAATTCGTAGAGAGAACAATTCCCCTCTTGACTTCCTCACTAGGGAATTTCTTCAAGCAAAGTAACTTTGCCTTGATTCTTCTATTCTAGATGTCATCCACATCCAAATCAACCCACATTCAAAATCCAATAAAAGATATTCAAGAATCCCTTATATTTTACCTCAGAAATCAAGACAATGAACTCTATATTACTCCTTTCGAAGGACTTCGATACAATGAATATGTCATCTTTATCCGCTATGGTCGATGGCTCTCAAGTTCATGGACTTCCTTTTAATCATATTTAAATATAATTAAGCTCTATAGATCCCTTATACAAAAATTCTATGATCATCCAGTGCTCATCGTGGTACCCACTAGTTACATTCGAATGATTCGTTTTCATGAGCAATTCATCACATATTATTAGATACCCCTTGACCAGCATATTATCCAATTTATTCAACGAGTTGTCCTAGATGCACACCTTTGTCCAGTTGAGGAGCATTGGTCCTTTTACACTCAACATTCGCCTTCATCATCACCTACATCTCCTTTAGACTCAAGCATAGTCAACTATCACACTCAATTGCCACCTACTTGCATTCAAGACCCCCATTACAACAGCATCCCTTGAAATTTTGACACGCAAGCATGTAATAAGCATATTACAAGGAGCAACAGTGCAGCATATTACAAGCATATTCCAGACTCTGCAACGAATAGGGGACATTATACAGCAAAACCCCTTGAAATTTGACACGCAGTTCGACACACAAGCACGCAATAATAAAAATCAAGAAGCAACTGTCAAGTTTTAACATGCTTGCTAGGCGTCAACCATTCAAAATTGTCTGTGTACAACTGCTCAAGAGAAGATCAATATTCAAGATGCTTCAACAATCTTATACATTTACTGTTCAAATATTAGAAATCTTGTCGTATTAATAAATATCTTGTACTGTACATTTACTTTTTGGGCCTATATAAAGGCTTCAAAGTTATAAGCAAGCACAGAAATTACTTTCCTCTTTTCCTTGTACATGTCCCTTCCCCACTCTCTATCCTTATCCTCTACTTCTGCCTCATTGTAATCAATAAGCAATATTCAATCAATACTTAAGCATCCAGTCGATAGAGCCGCAAGTGCACGGTGGCGTTGTAGCAAATCAAGGTCAATCCCACAAAGACTTCGTCAAGCAGTTGGGTTATATTTGTCAAGATAGGCTCTCTGATTCAATACTTGATATTGAAATTAAACTAATTAACTATCTGATCTAATAAGCAAAATAAGCAATCACCCGATCTACGTATCAATCAAACACTTCTTTATTAAATGGTCGTTTTAAAACCGATAATGAAACTATCAAAACCCTCTTTCAAGGTGGAGTGAAATACCTAAATCTACCAATTACCATTTCTTAAGGGCTTTCGATTTGTTTAGGATCATTAAGCATGCGATTATCATATTTGTGGCTTCTCAATTGGTGTGCTCTCTCAAGACTCCACACAATTAAGTCAAATTCTATGGTTCAAGTATCGAATTTCACCTTTCGGTCCTTCATCCAATACCCAAAATATGCAAGAAGATGATCAAATTCCTTGCAACATAATAAACATCTAGGATCCAATAAAACAATCCAACAATTCAAAATACTCAAAGAGAAAAACAACATCAAGAACATAACTAGTATTTGCATAAATCCAAATTCAAAACAAAATCATAATCGAAATTACAAAACATAAATCTAAATATAGAAAAGAGAAGAGAAAAGAGACGCTAAGCCAATTAACGCGCTTGAATTCGTCAATTGCGAACCCGGGATGGAATCTTTGCAAATCTTCACTTCAATTATTTATCTTTCTAAAATCCTAATCTAATTGATAAACTTGAAGAGAGGAAAAATGGAAAATGGATGGGTTGGTTGAAATGAGGTTGAAAGTGCCCTTTTTTATAGTGAAATTTCTGGAAGCCGAATAGCCACACATAATAATGGAATTAAAACTACCTGGAAGTTGAACAGACATGAGAAAACAAACAACCTCGAGAGGAGGAGGACAACACAAACCATGGCCATCACCATGGACCATCCATGGTGGCCAATGGCTTGACATTTTTCTTTTCTTCTTCCTTCCACTGGCATAGCAACTTAGGAGCACATGTGGGGAGTTAAATTACGCACATTTAGGGTCAAAATAAGGGTAAAAAGGTCCAAAACCTGCAAAACACAGAAAAAAAAAACATACCCAAACGTAAAACGAGAATAGGAGTATAGATTATAAGATAAAGTACATAATTCTCCCTAAAAATGCAGCAAAATGACCATAAAATGGTATATACTTTAAGCACTTATGAAACTCCTCCATGCTTAAATCGTTGCTTGTCCTCAAGCAAACACTAGAGAAAACCTACAAGGGAAGATGCATCTCGGACTCACATACATAACAAACTCCTTAAAGTAGGTAAGTCACTGCATATCACAAGCAAGAATAGCAATTAGTGGCAACCCCAAATAGGGCGCAAGACATTTCAAAATTAGGAGAAGAAGAAGGTTTTCAAAAAAGTACGAGACCCCAGGATTGATATCAAACTTGATCACCCCCCAAAGAACCACAAAGTATATCATGCAAGCAAATGGAATTGAATAGAGCCAAATTGACCGGTAGAACCTCACTTTTGGGAAATGTGAATCACTCCCACTCATGTGTTTGAAATATATCATAGGTTCACTCAAGACTCATTCCAATTCTCAAATTCTCCACCACTAAAAATGAAATGTGCATAAGACCATTAGGAGTACTTTCTATGCATTGTAATGTGGGCTAAAAGGGTTAAGGGAAAGGAGTGGACAAATAGATTTAGAATAATGTAGAGCTACTTAGCCAACTAAATTAGGAGCAACCAACAAACCACCAAACAACCATGAAATTTACCAACACGCCAAACTTCGACAATTCAATAGACATACCCAAAATGAATCAAGTAGGAAAAGAGTTAACAAAGAAAGGAACTCAAGCTATTACATCTCCAATGCCAATCACTTAGTTATTTTTCTGCGGTTTTTTTTCATTTTTTTTTGTTCACCCTTTTTTTTGGCTTTTTTTCGCAACATGACTTTATCTTCCTTTTTTTCCTTTTTCTTCAACATAAATTTTTTTCCTTTCTGTTTTTTTTTTTTGGGAAAATGAAATGAAAACTGCAATCAATGGAAGGCATAGGAACTCTAACTATCAACTCATAGTCTAATACATATATATATATATAATCCGAATAAGAGGGAACCAAAACAAATGCTCAATGTCATCAATTTCCCAACAAACAAACATACCAAAGCCACCTTAACCTCAATTACTCCCAAAACCACCAACTACATAAATGAAGTGATGCTGCATAAACTTGGCTTGAAGGTAGGAATATGTGTTTAGCCAAGGGTTGAAAAGAAGGGATCACAACAAAAATGGATATAAGCTCAAAGGGGCTAACGAATGGGATAAACATGTAATACAAGGGTAGGCGATTTAGCTATGTGGCTAAAATGACCAAAAAAAGAAATGCCTCTATCATAACAACTATGCACATGCTAATGTGGTTTCAAACAAGTGTGAATGCAAGTTTTAGAGATGCAACATGGAATAATCACACACGTGGAAGAAACATGGGGCTAAATATAATGAATTAGTCCTAATAAGGCGCAAAATCTCACGGAATATCTACCAAAGCCTCATTAAGCTCATAAGATGACTCCCATGTACCAACATTAGTACCAAAGACTCTAGGCGATAGCGACATTCTTAATCAAGACAAGGGGCAAAACAAAAAATATTCACAAAACCTTCACAAATTGTTGGCACCCAAAGGGATTACACACCAAAAGTTACTCAAGCTCATGAAAGGTATTTTCCTAACAAAAACATCATTGGGGGTTGTTTCAATCCACTCCACACCATCTCTACATGTAATCCTGTATTCAAATATAAAAATCAACAAAATGCAACACACTAATGCAAACAAAAAGAAACCTAAAACTGTATGCTCTCTAACATGTATGCAAGCTAATAACCAAAATGAAAAACTTGAAGCTACTCTTCCCCCATGCTTAAATAAAGTATTATTATTCAAAGAAAATATAGGAAAAGGGAAAAGGAAAACAAAAGAGAACAATTTCAGCAGGTTAGGTGGTGGGTACACCTAAGCTAAAGCGTCCTTAAAAACGGGGCATATGGAGCATCAGCCACTCCATCACAACTTCAAGACTCGACTCATTAAATCAGACTTCGTTAACGCACGTAGAAGCTTGTTGAACGCTGTAGCATGTGATTCGCAAGAATGGCAGTAAGAGAGCATCAAGATAAGAACATTGAAGAAATTTAGTGGTCTCTTCAATAAACTCAATTTAATAGAAAAATTAAAAAAGAAATCAAAAAGAAAGTATTCCACATGATTTTTCTAGGCAGGTCCTTTAGGCATGTACAATAAGGGTCAATAGAGGGATCATACCCTCTTAAGTAACCTAGGGACATAAACTTATCAACACTTCCACCAAGCATATTAAACAAATTATCCACATAGCCCAAATTAACGTTAGCACCATAAATCATAAGATTAGCAATGGGAGTATCACTGTAATACTTAGGGTAAGGAGAGGGTAGTGAACAAAGGGGGAAAGCATGTGAATGATCAAGGGGATTAGGGAGAACATTAGCGCAACAAAGGCTAGGAGACTCCTCATGTATAAACACATCATGTGACCCCTCTAAAGGAGTCTCACCTAGATCATGAACCTCATCTAAAGTATCTTCCGACTCAAAACATACATCAACAACACTATAACTAGTAACTACCCCAAAAGGCTCACCCACCTCGAGCCCCCTTCGCTAAGCTAAAGGAAAGGATGAATCAGGTAAGGTCAGAACAACATTAGTATTGTCCTAGGGTGATACAAAGTCAGGTTGCACATAGCATGCGTAATAAGGACATGAATTAGTTTCATGGTCAGAAGAATTACACAAGTCACACCAAAAAGGGACATAATAAGATCTAACATAGAATGCACAAGGATCAGGGAATGAATAGCCAGAAATAAGACTAACCTTCTCAAATTCAAATGAATTCTAAGCAATCCACTCAAGCAAATATGATGCCTTGTCAAAATTTTTACCACGAAAACCCGAATATTTTAAAAGAATACGGGCTTCACTATTCACATCCTCATAAAAAATGTCTATAATTTCCCATATACCCTTACAATAATCATGTTGAGCAAGAAAAATATTTAAACACTTAAAATACCTCCAAAATAATTCATGCTTGAATTGGGGGAAATGAAAAATTGTCATTGTTGTTTCTCAAAATTTTTATTTTTTAAATTTTTAATTGTTTTTTTTTCGAAGAAAAACAAAAATGCTTAGTCAAACCTATTGAGAAAAACCCAAAATATTTGACACTAGTCCCTAGCAACGGCACCAAAAACTTGATTGGGCCGCAAGTGCACAATTGCATTATAGTAAATCAATGTCGATCCCATAGAGACTTGGTCAAGCTATTTGGTTATATTCCGTTAAGATAGTCTAAGCGAATCAATACTTGATATTGAAATTAAATTAATTAACTATCTGATCTAATGAATAAATAATAATTGGAATGAAGCAAAATAAGCAATCACCTGATCTACGCATCAATCAAACACTTCTTCCTTAAATGGTCGTTTTAAAACCGAAAATCAAACTATCACATCCCTCTTTCAAGGTGAACTGAAATACCTAAATATACCAATTACCATTTCTCAAGAGCTTTCGACTTGTTTAGGTTCATTAAGTTTGCGATTATCATATTCATGGTTTCTTAATTGGTGTACTCTCTCAAGAATCCACACAATCAAGTCAAATCCTATGGTTCAAGTATCGAATTTCACTTTTCAGTCCTTCATCCAATACCCAAAATATGCAAGAAGGTGATCAAGTTCCTTGCAAGACAATAAACATCTAGGATCCAATAAAACAATCTAACAATTCCAAAATATTCACAGAGATAAACAACAAATCAAGAACATAACTAGTATTTGCATAAATCCAAAATCAAAACAAAATCATAATCGAAATTACAAAGCATAAATCTAAATTTAGAAAAGAGAAGAGAAGAGAAGAGAAAAGTGATGCTAAGCCAATTAACACACTTGAATCCGCTGATCGCAAACCCGAGATGGAATCCTTACAAATCTTCACTTCAATTCTCTCCCTTTTTAAAATTGTAATCTAATCGATAAACTTAAAGAGAGGAAAAATGGAAAATGACTGGGTAGGTTGAAATGAGGTTGAAGGCATCCTTTTTATAGTGAAACTCCTAGAAGCCCAACAACTATGTGGAATAGTGGAATTAAATCTACTTGTAAGTCGAGCAGACATGAGAAAATAAACAGCCTCGAGAGAAAGAGGACACCACGAATCGTGGCCATCACCACGAACCATCTGTGGTTGCCACTAGCTCGACATTCTTCTCTTCTTGTTTGTTCCACAAGCATGGCAACGTAAGGGCACTCACGGGGAGTCAAATTACACTCATTTAGGGTCAAAATAGGGAAATAAAGGTCCAAAACATGCAAAGCACAGAAAAGAACCATACCCAAGCATAAAATGAGAATAGGAGTATAGATTATGAGATGAAGTACATAATTCTCCCTAAAAATGTAGCAAAATGAGCATAAAATGATATATACTTTAAGCATTTATCACTAGTACTCCCTTACTTAACTTTTATTTTAACTTTACCATCATGCATATAAGCTAAGTCCCTGTGATTAGTCGGAGAATTAATCAATTAGCCTAAAGAAGATTAGTTAACCCTTAATGACATACAAATATCCTTGTTAAAGATGCAGATAAGCTGGTTATCTTGCTTGGAAGCTGTGTTGGTCAGCATCATTGGTTAGCCTTCTATGAGTCCTTTGGGCGCCCCTAGTAGGTCCGTTGGTCAACCTAGTGATTGGTGATCCTTGTAGTAAAGGGGTTGGAGCGAAGATAATCCCAGTGTGGTCCCACAGTGCATGGCTAGATACCTATATGTTTTTTTATATGAGATAACTGCATATTTGTGTGCTATTTCATGTTAATTAATTTCTTTAGTTTAATTGATTATCCTGAGACTAATCACATCATCATCATCATGACATCCTCATCATCTTATCATCATCTCATCACCATGACATCAGCATCACATAACTCTCTTTTACATTCATGCATAATTTCTAATGAGAGATTGCATTCAAATGAAAACTGTTTCAAGCAAAATGGTCTTTCTGAACCCGTTAAATTAACCTCTTTTACTAATCAAACTTTTCAAGTTAATAGGGTTTATTTCAATAAAAAATTCTATCAAGATTATAATCAGTCTTACCGAGATTGGTTCTTTCCTCATTTTTCAAAAGATATGCAACAATTATTCAAAAC
The DNA here is from genome assembly GCA_017589665.1 of Selenicereus undatus. Taxonomy (NCBI): domain Eukaryota; kingdom Viridiplantae; phylum Streptophyta; class Magnoliopsida; order Caryophyllales; family Cactaceae; genus Selenicereus; species Selenicereus undatus. The sequence continues at coordinate 46,633,142 of JACYFF010010365.1, read as the reverse complement.
TATTTATTATACTCAATTAGCTAGAATCCAAAAAAATATACCTTTCTTTGATTAGCTAAATGATTTTCTTCCAAAACGTCAAATTTCTGTTCCTAATTACAATAAATATTTGTGTTCCTCTAAGAGAAACTTATGGCACAATCTTTTTATTAAAGAAACAATTATTTCTACTCATCCTTCATATTCCTTCCCAAAGCAAGAAATTCAAAATACTTGTATAAATACTGCATTAAAAGAAATACTCTGCACAGATAAACCATCATGCAGTCATCAACATGAAATCTCATATTCTGAATCTAGCTTATCAGATAATCCAAATCTTATTCAAACCATTGAGGATAATTTCAATAAAATCCTATTGGAAGAAAATTCTGGCAATTATTCGTTAGAATCTTCCAATATTAAGAAAATTCCTCAGACTAACTCTCCATCTTTATTTAATCCTTTTAGTAGACCCATTGAAGAAACTCCAATTCCCATAGAAAATATAGGAAAAAATAATTAAAAACATCAAATTATTTTCAAAAATCTTCCATGCTCCCGAAAAATTAGAAAAACCCCTATAACCAATACAAACAGTGTGTATATACAAATCATCCTATAACATCCTATAACAATCAATTCTTCAAATCAATCAAAGATAATTCCAAACAATTTCAAAAGTAAAAACTCCATTTATTTTAAAAGAAATTTAAAAACAATTGTTCTAGAACCTAAAAAGATAAATTCAAAATGAAAAAATCCAGAAAAACGATGTGCCCTAAATATACAAAAACAGGGCATATGGCTAATACAGGAAAAAAATTAGAAATAAATAATCCTAAAGTTCAAAAGAAAATATCCAAAGTTACCCTTGCTCAATTAAAACGCTTATATGTTCCTCAATGCATAAATCAAATAAAATCAAACTCTAACTATAAATCCTTGTCAACCATCAATCAAATTAATTGTAAAAATTGGTATATTCATATTACTTTAAAAATTCAAGATACTTTTGAGTTAAAAATAATAGCACTCATTGACAGTGGTACAGACCAATACTGTATCAAGGAATTATTAATTTCATCTCGATATTATGGAAAAACAAAAGAACAACTTCTCAGTGTTAATAAAACTCTATTACAAATCAAGTATAAATTATCAAACGCTTATAGTTGTAGTAAATATTATTTCAAGAATTCGTTCATTGTAGTTAAAAGTATAAGACAAGAAATTATTCCCAATATTCCTTTCATTACTAAAATCTACTCCTTCAGGGTAAATCAAGATGGTATTCATACCAATACTATGAGGCTTAAAGATAAAAAAAAAATTCAAGAAATAAAGATTTCCCTTTTAAATCATAAAGAAGCCCTTTATGAAATTCAAACACCTGATTCCATTGATCCATTCTAACTCTTGAGATGAAGAAATTACAATCTGTCCCAATAATTGAAATGTTATCACAAAAGATCAATCCAAAGAAGAATTGAGGAACCAGAAATCAAAACTCAATGCCTCCATAAACGTAAAAATTTATTACTCAAAGATAAAGCTACTGAATCAAAAATTCAACCTTTTAGCCTAAAACAAGTATTAGAAACCTATGAAGTACAAGGATCTAGTCTCTCAAAACTAGTAATAGTCAAAGAATTGAAACTAAAAGTAAATCAACTAAAAACCAAAGTTAAAGCATTAAAAATTCATATTGAAAAGCAAAATCTCCTTGAGGAATTGAATTCAATCCTTATTTCTCAACTTCAAGAGCTTGAAAATCGAGTCTCCTCACTTGAAACTGCAGAACCTCCTAATCAATCTTCTCCTTGTTCTCCTAAGTTAAGTCCAGAGGACCAAGATCTTGAAGCATTCCTTTTCGTCATTAACCGTATAGATTTTCAAAAATGAGATGTTCCTATTGCTATTATAATCAAAGATTTCAAACTTCCTTCTATCACTCAGCAAGATAACGGTGCTGATATGAATTGTATTAAAAAAGGTATAATCCCTTCAAAATATTTTGAGAAAACAAAAGAGAAAATGACTAGTGCTATTGGATCTAAGTTTCAAATTAATTACAAGCTTTCAAATGCTTATATTTGCAACAATGAAAATTGTTTTGAAAATGTTTTTATACTTGTCAAAAACCTCAAACAACAAGTCATTCTTAAAACTCCCTTCCATACTCAAGTATATCCTTTTATAGTCAGGAATTTATTCAAATATTCTTAGAAAAGAAATTAGATCCAAATTTTCTTCTCCAATGAAAAATAAAGAAATTGCAGCTCTTCAAGAAGCCTCAATCTCAAAAATTATTTCTGTTAAAGAAAAACAAATAGCTTTTCACCAAACAGAAATTATTCAAGCCAATATTACAGAACAACTTGTTGTACCAAAAAATCAATTAAAAATTTAAACAATCAATAAATTATTTGAAGAATATATTGATATCCCAAATGCCTAGTGGCAAAGAAAGCAACATATGGTAGAATTATCATATGGAAAGGATTTTGATGAGAAAAATAATCGATCAAAAGTAGGCCCTATTCAAATAAATAAAGAGCTTTCAGAATCTTGTAAAAAAAAATAATTCAATCTTTCTTAGACAAAAGGCTCATTAGATCCTCCAAATCTCCTTGGAGCTATGAAGCCTTTATGTCTACAATGAAGTAGAAAAGGAACATGGTGTTCCTAGATGAGGCATAAATTACAAACCACTCAATAAAGTTCTTAGATGGATAAGATATCCAATTCCCAATAGAAAAGATTTATTAGGAAAGTTATGTGATGCGAGAATATTTTCAAAATTCGATATGAAATCTGGCCTTTGGCATATTCAAATTAGGTATAAAATTGCATTCATAGTTCCATTTAGACACTACGAACGGAATGAGATGCCATTTGAACTAAAAAACGCTTCTTCTGAATTTCAACATATTATGAATGATACACTCAATTATTATTCTGAATTTTCAATAGTTTATATTGAGGATGTTCTCTTCTGTTCAAAAATTTTGGATCAACATTTCAAACGTTCAGAAACATTTTTCAATGTCATCAAAAGAAATGGTTTAGTTGTTTATGCTGCAGACATGAAATTATTTTAAACAAAAATTTGGTTTTTAGGCTATAACATTTTTAATGGTACTATAAAATCCATTCAACAATGCATTAAATTTGTAGATAAATTTGCAAATGAATTTAAAGATGAAAATCAATTTCAAAATTTTTTAGTTTTCTCTATTATGTTGCAGATTTTTCTTAAACTTCGAAGAATTTACAAACCATTCTTTCAAAGACTCAAGAAAAACACTCCTATATGGTGTCATGAGCATACTCAAATTGTCAAACATTCCCATGTCTTAGCATACCAAATTCACATGCATTCATTCAAGCAGATTTTTACACAAGAGCGCTCAAAGTCTTCTCTCAAAGCAAATTTTGCTCACTAGCCAACAATAATTTCAGTTTTGAATTTTGATATTGAATTCGTTAATAGAGAAACCAATTCCCTTCCTGACTTTCGCACTGGGGAATTTCATCAAGCGAAGTAACTTTGCTTCAATGCCTCTATTCTAGATGTCATCCACATCCAAATCAACCCACATATGCATTCAAAATCCAAACAACCTTAAAGACATTCAAGAATCCCTTCTACTTTACCTCAAAAATTGAGCAAATGAACTTTATATTTCTCCTTTCCAAGGACCTTGATACAATAAATATGCCATCTTTATATTTCTATAGAGCCCTTATACAAAAATTCTATGATCATATTGTACTCATCGTGGTACCCACTAGTTACATTCAAACGATCCGTTTTCACAGATTATTAGATACCACTTGACCAGCATATTATCCAATTTATTCAACGAGTTTTACCAGATGTACACCTTTGTCCAACCGAGGAGCACTGGTTCTTTTACACTCAACATACGTCTTCATCATCACCTACATCTCCTTTAGAATCAAGCATAATCGAGTACCACACTCAGTTGCCACCGACTTGTATTCAAGACTACTAGTGCAGCAAAACCCCTCTGAATTTTGATACACAAGCATGCAATAATGAAACTCAAGAAGTAGGAGTGCAGCTTATTACAAGCATATTCCAGACTCTGCAACCAATAGGGGACACTATATAGCAAAACCCCTTGAAATTCGACACGCAGACACGGAGTTATAAAAATCAAGAAGCAGTTGTCCAATTTTAACAGGCTTGTTAGACGTCAACCATTCAAAATTGTCAGTGTACAACTGTTCAAGATAAAATCGCTATTCAAGATGCTTCAATAATCTTATCCAAATGTTAGAATTCTTATTATGTTACTATAGCAATAAATATCTTGTAATGTATACTTTAATTTTTGGACCTATATAAAGGCTTCAAAGTTGTAAGCACAAGGCAAAACTTATCTGCCCCTTTTCCTTGTACATATCCCATTCCCCAGTCTCTATTTGTATCCTCTACTTCTACCCCATTGTAATCAATCGGCAATATTCAATCAATAGTAAGTTCTATTCAATCCCTTCACTGTGCCATTATTATTCATGCTTTTCATGCATAAATTCATTTGAAGTGAATTTCTTCTTTAATCACTTTCAATCACTATTCATGTACTAGGATCATTTATGCTGAATTAATCTTCAAATATTGCGTTATTTATTTCACTAATCACATTTGTAAAGTTTGTTTATGCTTATTATTTTAATCAATCGTTAATCAAGCTTTGCTCTCAATTAATCAAGTTGTACTATTAATTAATTACGTTTTGCAATTTATTTCAAATTTAAAAATTGGGTCATAGAGTCTTGAATATGTTTGTAATATGCTGCACCAGTGGTCTTGAATACAAGTAGGTGGCAATTGAGTGTGATACTTGGCGATGCTTGAGTCTAATGGAGATGTTGGTGAAGATGAAGATGAATGTTGAGTGTAAAAGAACCAATGCTCCTCGGCTGAATAGAGGTGTGCATCTAGAAAAACTCGTTGAATAAATTGGATAATATGCTGATCAAGTGGTATCCAATAATCCTTCTTGATATAGTGCGTAGGAAAACAGAGCATTTGAATGTATCCAATAGGTACCACAACGAGTACCGGATGTCCATAGAAGTCTTGTAAAAGAGTTTGGTAGAATTTGAGTGTCTTTAAATGTGAATAAAAGGAAATCAATGAGCTTGATCGCCGTTAATCATAACGGATAAAAATTACATATTCATTGTATCGAGGTCCTTCGATAGGAGTAATAAAGAGTTCATTGTCTTGACGTTTGAGGTAAAAGATAAGAGGTTCTTGAATGTCTTTGAGGTTGATTGGATTTTGAATGTAGGTTGATTTGGTTATGGATGACATGTGAAATAGAGGAATTAAAGCCTAATTACTTTGCTTGAAGAAATTTCCTAGTGAGGAAGTCAGGAAAGGAATTATTTTCTTCATTAATGAATTCAATATCAAAATTGAAATTTGAAAATATTGTTTGTCAGGGAGCAAAATCTGCTTTTAGACAAGATTTTGAACGTTCGTTCATAAAACTTCTTTTGCATTTTTGCAATCAATTTTTAATAAGAATTTCTTGAAATATAAATCATGTTGAAATTTGAAAATACACAAAACAATGGATAAAATTTCTTTTTAATATTGGAATAATAAATTTGAAGTTTAGTCCATGCTCCACTATGGGAGCTTACTAATTGTTTAGGGTTTGGTTCAAGTTGCTGCTTGAGAATCCTGATTCTGCCAAGACTATTGTCTGATGCATCTATTTCAACTATCATGAATGCATATGGATTTGGCACTCCAAGACATGAAAGTGATTTGACCTTACACTTGATATGTACGAGTATTTGAATATGCTTATGAGACCATGCAGAACGATTTTTATTGAGTTTTTGAAATAATAGTTTGCAAATTTCTCGAGCTTTAGGAAAAATTTGTAATATGATTGAGAAAACCAAAAATTTTTGAAATTGATTTTTATCTTTGAATTCATCTATAAATTTATGTGCAAATTCAATGCATTGTTGAATGCGTTAATATCATGGTCTAAAAAGTAATTTTTTGTTTGAAATGATGTTATTTTTGAACAAAAACAGCTAAACTATTTCTTTTAATAACATTGAAAAATGTTTTAGATGCTTGAAATGTTGATGCAAATTTTTTGAATAGATAAAAACATCATCAATCTAAACTATCGAAAATTCAGAACAAACATTGAGTATATCATTCATAATATGTTGAAATTTGGAAGGAGCGTTTTTTAGTCCAAATGGCATCACATTCCTTTCATAGTGGCCGAAAGGAACTGTGAATGCTATTTTGTATGTCTTTTTCAACAATTTGAATTTTCAAAAGGCCATATTTCACATCGAATTTTGAAAATATTTTTACATCATATAATTTTTCAAATAAATCTTTTTTGCTAGAAATTGGATATCTTATCCATTGAAGAACTTTGTTGAGTGGTTTGTAATTTAAGACTAGTCTAGGAACACCACGTTCCTTTTTTACTTGATTGTAGACATAAAAGGCTGCACAACTCCAAGGAGATTTGGAGGGTCTAATGAGCATTTTGTCTAATAAAGATTGAATTTCCTTTTTGCAAAATTCTAAAAGCTCTTTATTCATTTGAATAGGGCATGCTTTTGTTAGAATATTTCTTTCATCAAAATCTTTTTCATATGGTAATTCTACCGTATGTTGCATTCTATCCCAAAAGGCATTTGGGATACCAGCACAGACGTAATTTTGAAATAATTGCTTGATTTTTTGAATTTTTTGTTGAATCATTAGTACAACAAGTTGCTCTTCAGTACTGGCTTGAAAGATTTCTGTTTGAAGAAAAAGTGATTTGTTTTTCTTTGGCAGAAATAAGTTTTGAGATTGAAGCTTCTTGAAGGGTTGCAGTATTTTAATTTTTCATAGGAGAAGAAAATTCGTATTTAATTTCTTTTCCAAGAATATTAGAGTAAATTCCTTTGGAATCGACTGTAAAAGGATATATTTGAGTGAGGAAGAGAGTTCCAAGGAAGATTTGTTGTTTGAGATTTTTGATAAGTATAAAAACGTTTTTGAAACAATATTCATTGTTACAAATATAAGCATTTGAAAGCTTGTAATTAATTTGAAGCTTAGATCCAGTAGCACTAGTTATTTTCTCTTTAGTTTTTTTTTTAAAATACTTTGAATGGATTAATCCTTTTTGAATGCAATTCATATTAGCACTGCTATGTAGCAGAGTGACAGAATGAAGTTTGAAATCTTTGACTATGATAGTAATAGAAACATAAATTTTTTTAAAATCAACACGATTAATAATTAAAAGGAGATTGATTAGGAGGTTTTGAAAACTTGAGTAAAGAGACCTAATTGTCAAGGTCTTGAATTTGAGGAATGTGGATTAAATTTGACTCCTTAGGGAGATTATGTGTTTTAATATGATTTCTTAATTTTTTAACTTTGGCTTTGAGTTGTTTTAATCCTTGTCCTTCAAAGGTTTTGAGTATTTGTTTTAATATGCTCGATTTGATGACTTTATCTTTAAGCAATAGGCTTTTAAGCTTATGGAGGCATTGAGTTTTGATTTCTGGTTCTTCAATTTTTTCAATGATATCGAAAAGGAGTTCTTCTTGAGATTGATCTTTTGTGATAACATTGTAATTGTTAGGACAAAGAGTAAATTCTTCATGCAAGGAGTTAGAATGACTGGAATCAGATGTATGAATTTGACAAGGGGCTTCCTCCGAATCACCATGGATTAAGAGGAAAAGCATTATTTCTTGAAGTTTTTTATCTTCAAGTTTCATAATATCAGTATGAATGCCATGTTGATTTACCCTTAAGGGAAATGTTTGAGCAATAAAAGGAATACCAAGAATTATTTCTTGTCTTATACTTTGAACTAAAATGAATGAATTCTTGAAAAAATATTTATTATAAGCGTTAGATAATTTATACTTGATTTTTAAGGGGTTTTCATTAATATTGCGAAGTTGTTATGATGTTTTTTGATAATATTGAGATGGAATTAATATTTCCTTTATATAGTTTTGGTCTATACCACTGTGAAGGAGTGCTAGTATTTTTAACTCAAAAGTATCTTGAATTTTTAAAGTAATATACCAATTTTTAAAATTAATTCAACTGATGATTGATAAAGATTTGTAGTTAGAATTTGATTTTCTTTGATTTATGCTTTGAGGAAAATATAAGCATTTTGATTGAGCAAGAGTAACTTTGAATATTTCCTTTTAAATTTTAGCATTATTTACTCCTAATTTTTTCTCTTTATTAGCCATATGCCCTATTTTGCCATATTTAACACACATCATTTTGCTAGATATTTTTCGTTTTGAATTGGTCTTTTCGGGTTCTAAAATAGTTGCTTTTAAATTTCTGTTTACAACAAATGGACTTGCTACTTTTGGAATTTTTTGGAAATCATTTTTGATAATTCGGGTAAAATTGGATTTATCTAAAGAGTTAGATTTTGGATCTAAATTCTTAGGTTGATTGTTATAGGCTGATTCATAAATACACAGTGTTTGTTTTGATGATGAGAAAATTTCTAAGTTATCAAGAGCATGGAAAATTGTCAAAAATAATTCGTTTTGTTTTTATTGTTGTTTCCTAAATTTTCCAGGGGAATTGAAGGAGTTTATTTAATGGGTATGCTAAGAGGTGTGAATAAAGGTGGAGAGTTAGAATGAGACATTTTCTTAACTTTGGTCGATTCTAATGAATAACTGTTAGAATTTTCTCCTAATTGAGTTTTATTGAAATTATCTTCAGTGGTTTGAATAAGATTTGAATTATCTGAAATGCTAGATTCAGAATTCAAGCTTTCAGATTGATTATTATAGGATGATTTATCCATGCAGAGTATTTCTTTTGAAATAGAATTTATGAAGGTATTTTGATCCTCTTGTTCTGTAATGGAAGAGAAGGATGATGGAAACAGTTGTTTCTTTGATTAGAAGATATGCCATAATTTTCGTTTAGTGGCACACAGGTATTTATTGTAATTAGGAATAAAAATTTGATGGTTTGAAAGAAAGTTATTTAACCAATCAAAGAAAGGTATATTTTCTTCGATTTCAACTAATTGAGTGTAAGAAATAGTTTTGAATAATTGTTGCATATCTTTAGAAAAATGAGAAAAGAACTAGTCTCAATAAGATCGATTATATTCTTGATAGAATTCCTTATTAAGATAAACTCTATTAACTTAAAAAGATTGATTAGCAAAAGAGGTTGACTTAGGAAAATCATTTTGTTTAAAATAGTTTCCTTTTGAATCTAAACTTTCATTAGTCATTACGCTTGAATATAAGAGAGAGTTATATGAAAATGATGTCATGCTAATGTTATGATGATAAGGTGATGAATATATAGGTAAGGATGCCATGATGCTAAGATGATTAGTCTCAGGACAATCAATTAAGCTAAAGAAATTAATCTACACATAATAGCACACAAATATGCACTTATCTCACACAGAAAACCACTAAGCACCCAGCCATGCACTACTGGACCACACCGGGATGGCCTTTATTGTCGAGACCACCAATCACCAGCTGACCAACGTACTTACTAGGGGCGCCCTAAGGACTCACAGAAGGCTGACCAATACTGCTGACCAATACAGCTTCAAAGCCAGATAATCGGCTTATCTCTATCTTTAATAAGGATATTTATATGTCATTAAGGGTTAGCAAACCTTCTTTAGGTTAATTAATTAGTCCTTCGACTAATCACAGGGACTTAGCCTAGTGCATGATGGTAAGTTTAAACAAAAGTTAATTAAAGGAGAATTAGACACTTAACTAATGTGGCTAGACATTTGGTTAAACTTGACTAGACACTTGGTTAACAATTAGTTAATCTTGACTAGACACTTGGGTATTTTGACTAGACACTTGATTAGGTACTTGACTAGACACTTGGCTCTGATACCAGTTGGAGACATTATACAGCAAAACCCCTTGAAATTCGACACTCAAGCACGCAGTAATACAAATCAAGAAGCAGCTGTAAAATTTTAACAAGCTTGTCAGATGTTAACCATTCAAAATTGTTCGTGTAATATTGTTCAAGATAAGACTAATATTCAAGATGACTCAATAATCTGATTCTTTTACAGTTCAAATGTCAGAAATAATATCATCCGACTATATCAATAAATATCTTGTACTGTATATTTACTTTCTGGACTTTTATAAATGCTTCAAAGTTGTAAGTGAAAGGCAAACCTTATTTGTCTCTTTCTTTTCTACAATATCCCTTTCCCTACTATCCTTATCCTCTCATTGTAATCAATCGACTAAATTCAATCAAACATCAGTAGGTTTTCATTCAATATCCTTTTCATTACAAATTCCATTCAACGTTTTATACGTGAATTCCTATTTCTATCATTTCCATCACGGTTCATGGCACGACTAGTCATATTAAATTAATTTTAAAGTTTTGCATTATTCATTTCTTTATTCATACTCAGTACTTTGTTCATGCTTATTTATTTAATCAATTGTTAATGAAACTTTGCTTTTAATTAATCAAGTTTTACTATTAATTAATCTCATTTTGTAATTTATTTTAAATGTAAAAATTACACTGGGTTGTATCCCTACTTGATCACTTAACTCATTAGATCGGCCCCAACCATGATCCACACCCCCTATATATATATATATATATATACAAATATATATATATGTCTACATATCAAA
>JACYFF010010365.1:46598371-46610871 GCA_017589665.1 Selenicereus undatus | reverse complement strand
CCCACTACTGAGACAACTCCCTAGGCTAGGGATTCCCCTGTTCTAGCAGGTTCACTCCCATCTTATTGCTCCTAAACATGTTATCTTACCATTTAAAGCGTATGGCCATAGTGGCTAATAGGTTTGTTGTCTCTTACAGTGAAATCATTTATCATACAACCCTCTCCTTTTAAAAATTTTTTATGCCTTAAAAATTGCATTCGTATAGTTAAAATAGGCCTTCATTCGCTAATAGTTACAACTACCTTTATTTTCAACCACGAAAAACCTTTATTTTCAAATTTCACCCTCACACACATGATAAAGCTCAATGATATAAAGGGGTAGGGGCTCACACGTAACACATTGAAACCCTTCATAATTTAACTTGAAAACCTCTTAAAATCGTAATGGAGTTACTAACTTGAAATTCGAAATACTTTCGAAACTCAAAGTACTTATCTAGCATACATTTCAATCTAAGTTTCATAATAGACATCTTCAGTTTCCATTTTTCAATTCATTTCAATCCTTTCATACACAAGAAGGGGATATGAACAAACTAAAGCCTTAAACATTGTCAAACTCGTTACTAGTTCGCTTTTTAACTTCCTAAACTTATCGACTATTCAGTTGAGTCACTCACTGAATAGTTCGACAATTTAGGATCCTTTAGGGTACAAACATCTCAACAAACTAACAGGCAATTGATGAGTATTTAAGAACATTCTCAATTATGAAAACAAGCCTGTAACAACCCTTTTTAAAGATGCCTAAGTTCAAAAATCGATCACATAGCTTCACTTAACAACACCAAGAGTGAAGGGGTTCACAAGTAGTATGTTCGTAACACTTTGCAGGAACAGTTTCAGCAGAATCAATCTAATAATTCCATATATCTCGCAATCCACACGATTGCTGTCAATATCAAACCCAAGCCCTCTCCTCACACAACAACGACCACAAGAACCTTGAATCGCTCAATAGTTTCACCTCAAGCCATGTAACTACCAAGCTCAGTTCAATATTGCCATAATTCATTAAGTTTATGAAATCAACATAAACAAGCGTAGTAATCATACTAATCACTATAAACAGAATTTAAGCATAACCAATCTGATTTAATAATGACATTTAACATACAATTAAGCTTGCTGTACAAATAGCTCAAATCACCCAGCTAGCAACCTAGAGCATAACATTCACATGAAACCTCCCAAAAAAGAATTTCAAGCCTAAATTATCCATTATAATAGCAATGTTAATGTGTAATTCTGTTTGTTCCACAGTCCTCCAACTGACCGGTAGTGAAGTCGCGCATCAACTCACATGCAAGACTCCCAAATTAGCATATTCACCAGATTTACCTAAATTCAAATATAAACTAACTATAATTAGTAAAATTCGTTGGAAATTAGTACTAATTTAGGAGGAGAGAAACACCGATCTTGATTCCAAGCTAGAGGCCTGGTTCTAATGGCTTTTGGGGATGATTTGGACGCTCAAGAACCCGAAATTTGTCCCTCTTTGCTGCCACTCTATGACTCAAAGCAACCCGACCCAGACTTGGTTTTCTACCCCGTTCACTGCTGTCGTCGTCGTTGCTACTGTTGTTGTTGTTTGGGCTCGAATTTGTAGTGCTTTGAGGGTGGTTACATGCATGGATGACTTTGGGCACATGTCTAGCGCTCCAAACCCTTACCAGAATTAACCACAACTGTGATAATCGCGCTCTGTTCTTGCCCAAAATTTGTAGTAGCGGCCTTGTTTGAGGTTGGGGAGGTAAAATCTGAGGATTGTTGAGCTAGGTGAGGCGAAAACTCGGTGGAATTTGATGCTTTGGCCTTTGGTATGAGGACAAGAGATGAAGAAGATGAAGCGTAGAGAGAGAGAAAATGGGGGCTCGGGGGGTCGCAGGCCAGAGGACGAAGAAAATGGGGCCTAGCACTTTGACCAAAATGGCCCTCGTTTCTCTCTCCCTTTTTATATATGTTGGCCGGGCTTATTAGTTGAGGCTCGACGGCCACAAAACGGCTACCCTAGACCCTAGTTGTTCCCTCCCATCACCTATAAGAGGAGGCTTGGGAGGGTCAGTCAAAATACACAGAACAACTATTACACTCTCCTCTCCTCCTCCCCACAGTTACCCAACCATCATTGCTGAGTATTCGGGTTTAGGACGTGGATATCTCTAAAGCGACTCTAGTAGCCGCTTGGTATTCTGATTGGCGAATACTGGTATTCTTATTATTGTGGACTATTACCGATAGTGTACTTCCGCATCCAGGTTAGTCCTAATTCTTTCAACAGTGGTATCAGAGTCTAAACTGTTTGGAATAGCCCCTATTGAGAAATTAATAACTCTGTTGAACATTAGATGTTTACAAGCATGCTTATTTATACGAATTCCTTGCTTAATTTTCGTGATCATGGAATTTATTGATTCGTTAAAAACATGTTATTTTACCGTTTAAATTTGCCTAATTTTTGTGACTATGCAAATTGTTAAAATCATAAGCATGCTCGTATTTTTATCAATATTCAGACAAATTCGTTCAGATTCATGGTTACATTCCTATACCCTGAACCTTATTCTTTTTTTTCCTGATGATATGTTCATCCTAACTTGTTCATGATTATGTGTCTAGGATATTAAAAAGATCATTTTTTTTATTTTGAAGAATCCACGAATACACCATGTCTGTCATCGTTCTTTATGCACGTCTTATATCAATTCGTATCACTGTGTGTGAGTATGATATCATGCTTCAATCGAATGATAAAACATGAAAGGCATAATTTTTGGAAATAACCCACCCCACTCGTCTGAACCCTAATCACTGAGACCCAAAACCCTAACCCTAACACCCCTCTGCTTGAAAATTCAATCTCGCCTAAAAAAAAGGCAAACAAGAGGGAGGGGGAACAGGCTAGAAAACGGAAGTAAATCGAGCAATACCCATCAAGCAAACACCGTGGTGGGGTGGCGCGTGGCCGTCACGCGCTGCCGACGAAGGTCGTTTCACGATCTTCTTCCTCCCATAGCCCCTTCCCATCGCCGATCTACGCAACCTTGAGAAAAAGAAGCCGAAAAACACCGATTCAGGAGGCACGTGAGACCACACGCCACCGCCTCAGTGGCGCATTTGGCGCGTGGGTGTCTTCCTCAGGCTCAGATTAGGTCGATCTACACCGCAGTACCCTTGGTTCTCGTTGGTTTAGCGTAGATCGAGGCTCAACGGGGTTGGTGGTGGCTTGTTGCATCATCTGGGTATTTTTTGGGGACAATCGACAACGGCGGTGGTGGCTAGCGAGGTCACGAAGACCAGTGCCGCCAAAGGAGCTTCGTGTTGCTGGCCATGGCACAACTAGAGAGAGAGAGAGAGGTATGGCCATGGCAGCAAGGTCGAACATGGAGAGAGTTCAGGCAAAGGAACACCAAGTAGTGAGAGAGAGAAAGACTTGGATTGGGATTAGGTTTTGGGGGGGGGGTTGAGTGCGTTCACTCAGTTATAAAAGGGGGTCATTGAACCAGTTTCTTTTTGGGTTGGGTTTTTGGTCATTTCCTTTTGGACCAGTTTCCCTTTTGGGCTTAAAATTCATGTGGGTTGGTTTAAAAATAAAAGCGGGTTCATTTCTTCATGAGCTGTTTTTGGCTTTGGCACAAAAAGAAAATTTTTGTTCAATTTGAAATATAGATTATCTGCTCCCATATTCATATAAATTTGTTTTATATGTTAGAAATGGCCATTATTTTTGTTATAAGTTGTATTTTTGGCCCCTTGTTCTCATATTATCATTGACTATGGTATGATAATTTGAGATTGATTATATAACTTTGTGTTATATACATTAAAACAAAAATGAAGTTGTGTTAAATGAATTAGTTTCATAAACATTAACTAAATAAATAATTACGTAATTAAAAGTGAATATCTCCGTGATATTCATTGAATTAAAATGTTAATTAGTTTAACAAAATTTTTAAGAAAATTCTATGAAATTAATAATTAAATTAAAGAGGCTCCAAATTCACAACTGTACGTGATGATTATGAGCTTAGCGAAATTTTCGAATGTATACAGTGAACCATGGGGCTTTCTAGAAAATTTAATTATTAAACAATGTGTCTAACAGATAAAATATACTTTCAGATATGGCAGCTAGAAACATGATAGGTTGTATGCAATCTGATGACAAACTAGATGGTTCGAACTATGATGTTTGGCATCTAAAGGTCCAGTTTTATCTAAACAATGATTATATGCTGGACCTCTTAACCTCCTCCATGGCTCCTCCGACTGAAAAAGATGAACAAGGTAGGGATATTACTGCAACTGAGCAGTGCAAAGAAAACCTAAAAACATACCAAGCATGGTTCAAATGTGATCGTTCTGCACGCTACACTATGCTGTCTTGCATGCGAGACGATCTCCTGGGTGAGTTTGAACGCTTCCGCACTGCTAAGGACATGTGGATGCAGCTTAAGGTTAGGTTCAGGCAGACGTCTGCTACAAGGTTGCATACCTTGCAGCTGAAATGGATGCAATATACTATTGACTCCAGTCGTAGTATCTCCGAACACCTTCGAACTATGAGTGCTATGGTTCGAGACCTTAAGGTTGCAGGGCAAGAGGTTTCTGAAAAAGAACAAGTCTTGAATGTGATTAGGGCTCTTCCCAATGATAATGGACATTGGCAGAGTTTTAAAGTGTTTGTGGCACACAGTGAGCACATCAACACTTTCGAGGCAATTTCCAAACATCTCGAAATGGAGGAAGAGCGTTTAAAGCTATATGCGCCTTCCAATATGGCATTTGTTGCCAAAGGATTGGGGCCCAAGGCAGGAAATCTTACCGTGGTAAGAAACCTAAGAAAGGCCCCCGTCCTCCTCAGAACTCTCGCTCTCATGCTGGTACTGCCAAGAAGCATAAGGCTAAGTGTAACGCCCCAATAATAGATAAATCATAGCTGAACATCTAGAACTCCATGGATGGGCGTTACCGCCGTCCGCAAGGACAAGGCATCTCTAAAATATGAAAGTTGAACCATAGAATCAAAGTACAACCTTAGATGTCATTCACGAGCGTTAGAAACTTTTAATAACAACACAGAATCGATTCTAAAATCTCAGGGTTACATCAAACATAGCACAGCTTAATCTTACAAATATACATATTGCAGTTCAGATGAACAGCTGGGGCTCCAAAAAAAAAACACCACAAAAAGTCATGAAAACGTCTTAGCGCTTCCATCCGCCAATCAAAGAGACGGTCCTGATTTAATTATCACCTTCCGCCTCCCTGCCCGCCTGTGAGCGGTTTACTGAGCATCTTCCTAAAACAAAACATGAAAGCATTTCGAACTGTGAGCCAAAGCTCAATACGTGCATCCCTGTACTGATAAAGATTCAATGGGGAAAAAAATATGAGGGCCCGCTTTGTAATTCATTTTGATCTTAAAATAGGGAATGAGATGTATATAAAACTAACTTGTCAATTATTATCTGTTAGTGCACCCCTTAGTAACTGTTACGATCTATGTATAGGTGTACACCTGCCAAGCCGACCGGAAGACCTGACCAGAAGCCGCGCGAGTAACTGAAGGGCAAAGCCCTGTAACTGATAACTGATGGGGTCACTAATTATGTGATAAATCACTGGTTCAATTGATTCATTGATGTACTTACCAAAACATTATAATTTCGATAAATACGTGTTGATTTCTAAAGACACAGTCAATGAACGTACCTGGGGTCTTTAAAAGTTAGTACACAGATTAAATAGATGACTAAAATGGAGAGGATGAGAGCTTAGGCCTTAATGCTGTTAAAAATCATTATAGGCATAAAATTAGTACAATGAATACTCTTAAATGGAAAAAGACTTATAAAGAATTTGTGTGAATCAGCTAAAAGAAAAGGCTTATGAAACTGGTAAAGTTAAATAAAGTATGAAAATGCTAAGGTAAGGCACGGCGGCGAGTTTAAAGGGTAGGGTTTATGACAAGGTACGGAAAGAATAATCCACAACTTATACTCCCGACCTCCAACCGAGATGTAAGACCCCAATATAAATAGCTTAGGAAGTCCTCTAAAACTTTCCTGAAGGGCACATAACCAGATTCCTATGACAGGTTTCATAAAATAGGGTCAGAACAGCAACATGTCAGGTTTTGGTAAAAAAAAACAACCATTCTGTCCACCCTGCACAGGTTCCAGTAAAATAGCCATAACTTCCTCCACAGACCTCGGATTAAGGCGATTCAAGAGTCATTTTAAATCTAACATCCAGACCTATCTACCCACAAAAAATCAGAATTTTTGGCCTGGCTGATCATTACCATTTTTGTTTCAAAGCTCGTCCTGTTTCACTGAAAATTCCAGCAGCACTTCTTTTAGTTGTTACTTCCCTTTTTAACACCAAACCTCAACTCAAACTCTTTCTCAAGAGTGTATAACACACTTTGGTATGTCCCAACCACATACAACATCACCACACTCAACTTCAATTCATATATATATCCAACAAAGCTTACTTTCCAAGCACATAAACACATATCTCTAGGTTAACACAACTTTTGGTCCAAACCATGCATTTATGGACAAAACCCTAACTTTGGGTCAACTTGAATCCCATCACAACATTCCAACACATCATAAAAGCCATATTAAACTTCAATACATTAAGAGATAGGCAAAAACATGAAGAAATCAAGCCATAATTATCACTTGAACAAGAAACTTGCATACCTCAACATGAAACCCTAACCCTAACTTCATCCAAAATCAACCCCACCATAAACCCTCAACAAGATGATTCTTAAAACCACAAAAATAGCTTAATCCATCATTAATACAACCAAAATAAAGAACAAAACCCAACAAGATCAAAGATTAAAAACAAAATCAGCATAGAAGTGCAAGAACACTCACTTTGTGCTAGCCAAAAGAGGTTAAGATGATCCTTGATGCTAGAGGGAGTAAGAGGGGTGGTTGGGGGTGGTGTATGGTGGCTGCTTGGTGGCTGAAAAGGGTGGTGCTGCTGCTGATATTGGTGCTGTCGTGAGGTAGAGAGAAGGAGGAGAGAAATAGGAGAGAGAAAGTGACTTGAGTTTAGTTGGTGAAAAATGAGTTAAAATGAAAATTTGGCTTTTTCTATCCCATTTACTTGGCTGAGAATTTAAGGAGAAAAGTCAAAAAAAGCATGCTTGATTTAGGCTTAATTAAGAGGATTAGTTAATCAAATAAAGGTCAAGTCTTGTTGCATCGAAATCGGCTTTAAACGGGCTCGGGTTTAGCGAAAAATGGAAACCGAGCGCGTTTCTGAAATTTTTTTTTTTAAAACAAATTTGAAATAAATGGTTGTGACGCCATGAAAAAGGATTTTCAACATTAAATTCTTAAATATCAAGGCCTAACTCAATTTCCAAAATTTGACGAGAAGAAATCTCCGAATTGCAAAGTAAGGGCCCCGTTAGAAATGTCCAAATGAGAATAATAAAGAGATGGAAATATGAAAAGAAATGATGTGAATGAGATGAAATTAATAACCAGAATCTAGGGTCAGACTATTACACTAAGGGTAACAGAGCTAAGGATATGACACGTGTGAAGTGCTATAACTGTGGAAAGAAGGGCCATTTCGCTCGGGATTGTCCTAAGCCAGCCAAGGTACCTACTTTCACTAAAACTCTTGAATTATATGTTTGTTCCCATGCATTCGTTGCTAACTCTCTTCCTCAATGGATTGTAGATATGGGGGCAACAAAGCACATAGTTCAGGATAGAGCTGGATTCGTGGAGTTCCATCGCTACCCAGTGGGTTCACGGACTGTCATGCTGGGGAACAACAGCGAAGAAGATGTCCTTGGATTAGGAACATACCGGCTCAAACTCCGTGGAGGAAACAAGCTGCTTCTTCATGACGCCCTCTATGCACCTGCGGTGCGATGCTCCTTAGTTTCTTATGTTTCTTTAGTAAGATTAGGTTTTACTTTTAGTTTTCGTCCAGACGGTTTAGATTTGTTCTATAATGGCAATTTGTTTGGCCAAGCAACTTTGAAAAGAGATTTCATTGTTTTGGATTTGGATGATAACTATAATAATATATCCTCTGCTTATGTTTCTTATTTCGACTCTAATTCTGAATCTGTTAAGTGGCATGTTAGACTTGGCCATGTGGGCCAGGATAGGATAAATAGGCTAGCTAAAGAAGGTCTTCTAGACCGACTCACTAGGGTTAAGTTACCGAGGTGTGAGTCATGTTTAGCTGGAAAGGTAACAATGAAGCCTTTCGGTAAGGCCACGAGAGCATCTAGTCCCTTAGAATTAATCCACTCAGACAAATACGGACCCATGAACGTTAAAGCACAACATGGGGCTATCTATTTCATTGCTCTTATAGATGATTATTCACGATATGGGTATGTGTACTCATTATCTCATCGCTACAAGGCACTTAATGTATTCAAACGCTTCGCAGCGGAAGTAGAGACTCAATTGGAACGTAGGGTTAAGATCCTTCGAACTGATCGAGGTCGTGAATACCTCTCTGATATGTTCAAGGAGTTCTGTGAGGAAAAAGGTATACAAAGACAGCTAACGATTCCACACACTCCACAACAGAACGGTGTTGTGGAACGCAGGAATCGTATATTGTTGACATGGTCAGGTCAATGATGGCACATGCTAACCTCCCAATCAGTTTTTAGGGGGATGCGCTGCTTATGCCAGCCTACATACTCAATCGTGTGCCAAGCAAGAGTATACCTGCCACACCATATGAGTTATGGTTTGATAAGAAGCCATCCTTGGACCATTTACGCCCATGGGGTTCGGCCGGCTATGTGCATAACCCAACCCACAAACATGGAAAACTTGGTCTAAGAGCCACCAAAATGGTGTTCATTAGGTACCCCGCACAATCAAAAAGATATGTGATGTACGGGGAACATCCAAATGGTAGCATGACAGAAATAGACTCCTGCAACGTCGATTTTCTCGAGGATGAGTTCCCGACCATTGGTGAAGTCAAAAAGGATGTCGAACTGTTTGAGTTACAGCAAAACATCCAACCATCATTCGGTGAGGGGGAGAGTTTGGATTCTAACCAAGTCACCGAAGATGGTATGCCTCCCCTATCCGAAGGGAATGGGGGAGACCTGCCTGCCCAAGAAAATGAGATTCGTCCTCAATCTCCTGTACATAAGGAAAGTCAACCTGCGAGTAAGGTCCGTCCTCAATCTCCAGTTCTCGAACATGCAGTTGGTCCACATGTTCAAGATCCCACACCCCAGAGGGATAGTGGGAGCAACTCTCTACATGTTCAGGGTCCCAGATCCCTTAGAGAAAGGGGGAGGGATACTTCAACCAGGAAGACGAACAATGAAGGCCCTAGGCTCCGAAGGAGTGAGCGTGGAAGAATTCCTCGACGATATTTCCAAATCGAAGAGGAAATATTCTTATGCACTCCCTTGGAAGTCGAGGAGCCTACCTCTTACCAAGAAGCAATTGACTCACCAAGCCACAAAGAGTAGATAGATGCCATGAGGGATGAGATGGACTCGATGGCAAGAAACAAGGTTTGGGAACTTGTTGATCTCCCACCCCAACGTAAGTTTATTGGAAACAAGTGGGTTTTCAAGATAAAACATCGGGCAGATGGATCGATCGACAAGTTCAAAGCCTGTTTAGTGGCGAAAGGGTTTTCACAAATTGAGGGTGTAGACTATGAAGAGACATTTTCTCTTGTGGTAAGATTTGCCTCTATTCGCCTACTCCTGGCCATGGTTGCCCATTTGGACTTAGAGTTGTTTCAAATGGATGTAAAGACTGCTTTCCTCAATGGCAGCCTTAAAGAAGAGATCTATATGGACCAACCCATCAGTTTTGCATTAAAGGGGCAAGAGGACAAGGTGTGTCATCTTAAAAAGTCCATATATGGTCTTAAGCAGTCTTCCAGGTCTTGGTACTTAAGATTCCATGAAGCTATAACCTCGTTTGGCTTATCCATGGTTTCGGAGGACCACTGTGTGTATGTCAAAAGATCAACCGGAGGGATTATGTTCCTTACCCTATATGTTGACGACATACAATTGGCTAGGAATAATTTGGAGATGATCAAAGCCACTAACGGTGGCTATCCTCTATCTTTGAGATGAAGGATATGGGTGAAGCTAGGTATGTCCTGGGCGTGGAAATAATAAGGAATCGTCCCAAGAAACTTTTAGGTATGAGCCAAGAGGCATATATCAAAAAAGTCTTAGAACGGTTCCGTATGCATTATTCCAAGCCCGAAGACACTCCAGTTGAGAAGGGTTTAACCTTGAGCCTCGACCAATGCCCAAAAACAGACAAAGAAAAGGATGCCATGATTAATGTCCCCTACGCTAGTGCCGTAGGAAGCTTAATGTACGCTATGTTATGTACACGACCGGACATTTACTTTGCGGTTGGTCTGGTAAGTCGTTACCAAAGCAACCCAGGACAGGCTCGTTGGCAAGCTGTCAAGAGAGTCATGTGTTACCTTCGTGGTACAACCGACTTGGTCCTATGCTATCAAGGTGGGGACCTTAAGTTGAGAGGATACTCAGATGCCGATTGGGGCGGTGACCCGGATGAGTCCAGGTCAACCTCAGGATATGTGTTCACCCTGGGTGGGGGAGCCATACCATGGTGCAGTAAGAAGCAAGATTGCATAGCTCTGTCGACCATGGAGGCAGAATATGTCGCATGCAGCCTAGCCACGCAGGAGGCAATGTGGCTTAGGAGCTTCCTCCAGGATCTTAACCTCACTCCAAGAGCTGATGATCCTGTAGAGATGTTATGTGACAATACAGCTGCCATCCAGTTCGCCAAGGATCCGAAGTTCCATCGGAAGACCAAGCACATCAAGAGGCATTATCACTTCGTGCGAGATGCCATAAAGACAAAAGAGGTTGTCATCAAGTATATACCCACTAACAAGATGATTTCCGATCCATTAACTAAGCGGATTCTTAGAAATGCTTTCAAAGCACATTCATTGAGTCTAGGACTTCGCAGAGTTTAGTTTTTTAGATAAAATCTTGTTATGTATGATAGATACGTTCTTTATGTAATAGGCATTTATGAAACGAAGATTAAGTGTTCTTTTTCTAAATGTTTTGTGATTTATCTGTTAGACATGTTGAAAAGTCACAGGCTAATGATTGGCCTAGTCACACAGGCAATCGCCCTGACGCTTGAGTAGCGGGCAGGATGAGACGTAATCATATTAGCACTAGGTGTGCAATATCGATAACTCATACTAGAAGTGTATGAATGAGAAATAGTCGCCTTATTAAGTCTAAGATGAGACTCGCGGGAGTCGAATATGAGACATGGTTTCATATTGAAGCTTTTAAAAGCCGAATCTTGAGTGTCAAGATTAGCATTTAGTATGTTAATCTAGTGGCTCACATTAGATTTTTGGGTGAAAATCTAAATTGATGATTCGCATGGCATAAAGAGTGACGTACTCAGCTGAGTGGGAGCTATGTCATGACACACATCTCATACTGTGTGTGCTTATAAGACGACCCATGCATGGAGTGACAATTGATTTTCCTATCACTTGTCACTGTGTGACCCTATGGACGATGAAGCTTTGACTTAAAGCTATGATATTAAGTCGAAGCTTGATGTTGCTACTTTGATGTGATTCTCAAGAACCACGACGTATACGGTTCAGCAAGAACACGTTAGGAAAGCAGTTAAGCTAAGATGAAATTTCATGAGTGTTTAAGGAAAAACCGATCCATCATCACCATATCAGCGCGACCGGTTATGTTGAGTACATAATCATATGATATATCAGGCATAAGAGATTAGAGATGCCACTGGTGATGTTTTGGGATGGTTTTGGGGTATCGTACTTCGTGAAAGTGTTAGGTTAGTTGGATGGTAACTTAATATAACACTATTTGTTATTTTCAGTTGCACGTCCTATTCCCAGTATGAAGTGTGAGGAGGCTTGGTTCATCGAGAGCATGTGTGTTTGCAGCCTTTGTGGATGAGTGGGAGTTGTTGGCCGGGCCTATTAGTTGAGGCCCGACGGCCACAAAACGGCTGCCCTAGACCCTAGTTGTTCCCTCCTATTACCTATAAAAGGAGGCTTGGGAGGGCTAGTCAAAATACAAAGAACAACTATTACACTCTCATCTCCTCCTCCCCACTGTTGCCCAACCATCACTGCTGGGTATTCGGGTTTAGGACGTGGACATCTCTAAAGCAACTCTGGTACCCGCTTGGTATTTTGATTGGCGAAGACTGGTATTCTTATTATTGTGGACTATTATCGATAGTGTACTTCCGCATCCAAGTTAGTCCTAATTCTTTCAACAATATACATACGCACACACAGACATAGCCACAGACACAGACACAGACACAGACACAGATATATATATATGTATGTGTGTGCGTGTGTGTGTGTGTGTGTGTGTGTGTGTGTGTGTGTGTGTACATATATATATATATATATATATATATATATATATAT
>JACYFF010010365.1:46544407-46568371 GCA_017589665.1 Selenicereus undatus | reverse complement strand
TGTGTGTGTGTGTGTGTGTGTGTGTGTGTGTGTGTGTTTGTGTGTCTGTGTGTGTGTGTATACATATATATATATGTGTGTCTGTGTGTGTGTGTATATACATATGTGTGTGTGTGTGTGTGTGTGTGTGTGTATATACATATATATATGTGTGTGTGTGTGTGTGTGTATGTGTGCGTGTGTGTGTGCGTGTGTGTGTGTGTGTTTGTATGTGTGTGTGTGTGTGTGTGTGTGTATGTATATATATACATATAGATATATCTAGCTAGCTAAATCTATGTGTGTGTGTGTGTATGAGTGTGTGTTTATACATATCCCACTCACTCGACCTACCCTTATTCAAGGTCACCGAAGCAGCATATTACAACAATATTCAAGACTCCATGACTACTAAGGGACACTCTACAGGAAAGCTCGTTTGAAATTCGACACGCAAGCAAGCAATAATAAAAATCAAGAAGCAGCTGTCAAATTTTAACAAGCTTGTCATACGTCACCCATTTAAAGTTGTCCGCGTACAACTGTTCAAGATAAGATCACTATTTGAGATGACTCAATAATGTTATCCTTATGCTGTTCAAATGTTAGAAATGTTATCGTGTTAACAAATATCTTGTGTTGTATAGTCTATGTTTTGGGCCTATATAAAGGCACCAAAGTTGTAAGCGAAAGGTAGAACTTATCTGCCTTACTTCCTTGTCCATATCCGTTCCGCGCTTTCTCTTTCTTCCTCATTCTCTGCTTCCTTGTACAGTTCATTTGCCGAATTCAATAACATCAGTAAGTTCATTCGGTAACCTTTACTCTGCAAATTCTATTCATAATTTACACATGATTTGGATCTTTTTATCTATTCCATCACTTTCCTTAGGGCCATTCATTAATTCCTCGAGTTTTATTCATATTCGTTATTTTGTTCAAGCTTTGCCCCATTCCTATTCGTTATTTTATTCATGCTCATTATTTTAATCAATTGCTAATTAAGCTTTACTCTTAATTAATCAAGTTTTACTATTAATTGATCATAATTTAGAATTTATTTAAAATTTAAAAAATTACACTTGGTCCTGTCCCCAATGAAATAAATTACCAAATGTAATTAATTAATAGTAAAATTTGAGTAACAAGGAGTAAAGTTTAATTAACAATTAATTAAAACAATAAGCATGAATAAAGTAACAAATATGTATACTGAAATGAATAATGCAAAGCTTGAAAATACAATATGAATGGGCCGAACTTGTACATGAAAAATGATGGATAGTGATGGAGAAAAGAATTTAAGCATAAACCATGAACAAAACTTGCACAGAGCAGTGATTGAATGAACTCACTATTGCTTGAATATTGTTGATTGATTATAATGCGACAGGGGATAAGGATGAGAGAAAGTGGGGAAAGGGATATGTGCAAAGGAAATAGGCAAATAAGTTCTGCCGCTTGCTTACAACTTTGAAGCCTTTATATAGGCCACAAAAGTAATATGTGCTTTACAAGATATTTATTGCTATGGTAACATGATAAGAATTCTGACATTTGAATAGTAAAGAGGTAAGATTTTTCAAGCATCTTGAATAATTATCATATCTGAATAGTTGTACACGGACAATTTTGAATGGTTGACGACTGCCACGCTTGTTAAAACTTGACATCTACTTCTCGATTTTTATCACTTCATGCTTGCGTGTTGAATTGAGTGTTGAATTTGAAGGGGTTTTGTTGTATACTGTGCCCTAGTGGTGACAGAGTCTGGAATATTCTTGTAATATGCTGCACTGATGGCCTTGAATGCATGTTGCTGGTAATGGAGTCTGATACTTAGTAAAACTATACTGAGGTGATTTCTTGGAGTAGAAGAACTAATGCTCATTAGCTGGATAGATGTACGCATCAGGAACAACCCATTGAATAAATTGGATGATATATTGATTAAGGGATTGCCAACAATTTGTGACAAATTGTTCAAGAAAATGGATCATTTGAATGTAACCAGTAGGTACCACGATGAGTACTGGGTGATCATAGAAGTTTTGTGTAAGGGATTTGCAGAACTTAAGTATATTTAAATATGTATAAAAGGACTACCTTGAATTGAAGAGCCATTGATCGTAGTGGATAAAGATGACATATTCATTGTATCGAGGTCCTTCGAATGTAGCAAAATGAACTTCAGCAGTATGATCTCTAAGATGGAATAGAAGGAGTTCTTGAATTTCTTTGAGGTTGCTTGGATTTTGAATATGGGTTGATTTGGATGTGGATGACATTTCGAATAGAGGAATTGAAGCAAGCTCACTCTGCTTGAAGAAATTCCCAAATGAGGAAGTCAGGAAGGGAATTGTTCTCTTCATGAATTCTAGATCAGATTTGAACACTAAAAGTATTGCTTGCCGGTGACAAGATTTTGATTATTTTGACATCTCTTTATAAAATTTCTTTTGCAGTTATGCAATCACTCCTTAAGGAAATATACATCATCTTGAAATTTTGAAATACATAAGAGAATGGCTAAAACTTCTTTTTTAATAGTGGAATAATGAACTTGAGGCCCAGTCCAGGCTCCACTATGGAACCTTGCTAATTGTTCAGGGTTTGGATTAAAACATTGCTTGAAGATTCTACCAAAACTATTGTATGACACATTTGTTTAACATGTTATGAATGCATGTGGGCTTGTTATGCAAAAACATTGGATTGATTTGACCTTACTCTTAATATACTTCACCATTTGAGTATGCTCATGAGACCATGCAGGAGGATTTTTCTTGAGTCTTTGAAATAATGGTTTGCAAATTTGACGAAGTTCAAGAAAAATCTACAACATAATTGAGATAACCAAATATTTTTGAAATTGATTTTCATCTTCAAATCCATTTGTAATTTATCTACAAATTTAATGGATCATTGAATGGATTTAATAGTGCCATTAAAAATGTCATGGCCTACAAATCGAATTTTTGTTTGAAATAATTTCATTTTTGGAGCAGAAATAGCTAAACAATTTCTCTTAATGACATTGAAAAAAAAAATTAGATGCTTAAAATGTTGATCCAAATTTTTTGAATAGATGAGAACATCATTAATGTAAACAATTGAAATTTCAGAAAACCCATTGAGTATGTTATTCATAATATGTTGAAATTCAGAAGGAGCATTTTTGAGTTTAAATGTCATCACATTCCATTCGTAGTGTCCAAATGGAATTGTGAATGTAGTTTTATACCTATCTTTTTCAGCAATTTGATTTTGCCAAAAGCAAGATTACATATCAAAATTTGGAAATATTTTTGCATCATATAATCTTCATAAAAAATCTTTTTTGTTGAGAATTGGATATCTTATCTATTGAAGAACTTTGTTGAGTGGCTTGTAATTTAGGACTAGTCTAGGAACAACACGTTTCTTTTTCGCTTGATTGTAGATATAGATGGCTGCACAACTCCAAGGAGATTTGGAGGATTTAGTGAGCATTTTGTCTAATAAGGATTGAATTTCTTTTTTGCAAAATTGTAAAAACTCTTTATTCATTTGAATAGGACGTGCTTTTGTTGGAATATTTCTTTCATCAAAATCCTTTTTATATGGTAATTCTACCATATATTGCTTTCTATCCTAAAGGGCATTTGGGATATCAGCACAGACATAATCTTCACATAATTTCTTGATCGTTTGAATTTTTTGTTGAATTTTTGGTACAACAAGTTGTTCTTCAATACTAGCTTGAATAATTTCTTGTTGGAGAAAAGCTATTTGTTTTTATTTAGCAGAAATAATTTTTGAAATAGAGGCTTCTTGAAGAGCTGTAATAGAAGAAAATTTGAATTTAATTTCTTTTCTAAGAATGTTTGAATAAATTCCTTTTGAATCGACAATAAAAGGATATATTTGAGTAAAGAAGGGAGTTCCAAGGATAACTTGTTGTTTGGGATTTTTGAGAAGTATAAACACATTTTTGAAATATTATTCATTGTCACAAATATAAGCATTTGAAAGCTTGTAATTAGTTTAAAGCTTAGATCTAGTAGCACTAGTCTTTTTCTCTTTAGTTTTCTCAAAAATATTTTCAAGGAATTAAGCCTTCTTGAATTCAATTCATATCAATACTGCTATTTAGCAGAGTGATAGAATGAAATTTGAAATCTTTGACAAAAACATACATTTTTGAAAATTAATATGATTAATGATTGAAAGGAATGATTCATGATCTTGATTATCTTGACTTAATTTAGGAGAAGATGAAGGAGGTTGATTGGAAGGTTTTGAAGATTTGAGTTAAGAGACTCGATTCTCAAGGTCTTGAATTTGAGAAATGAGACTTAAGTTTGACTCGTTAAGGAGATTCTGCATTTTAATATGGTTTCCTAATTCTTTAGCTCCGGCTTTGAGTTGATTGACCTTTTGTTTTGATTCTTTGACTGTTACTGGTTTTGAGAGACTAGATCCTTGTTCGTTATAGGTTTCTAATACTTGTTTTAGGCTAAAAGGTTGTATTCTTGATTTGTTAACTTTATCTTTGAGTAATAAGCTTTTAAGCTTATAAAGGCATTGAGTTTTGTTTTCTAGTTCTACGATCTTTTCAATGATATCGAAGAGGAGTTCTTCTTGAGATTGATCTTTTGTAATAACGATACAATTGTTAGAATAAAAAGTGAAGTCATTGTTCGAGGAGTTTAAATGGTTGGAATCAAATGTATGAATTTCACAAGGGGCTTCCTTCGAATCGCCATGGATTAAGAGGAAAAGCATTATTTCTTGAAGTTTTTTATCTTCAAGTTTCATAATATTAGTATGAATATCATCTTGATTGTAACGCCCCCAACATAATAATGATATGATTACTAATAATTGCAGCGAAAGACTCAGTAAACGAAGGCGCTACCGCCGTCCTAATAAGGACAAGACTCACTGAAACCATTTAATCTCGCAACTCGTGCTTACAATCACAAAATCTAGTAAACTGAAACACTTCAAGACCGAAGTTCATAATAGTTTAACCATACCATGTACTAACTCACATTCCATACCACGCAAGTACTTGACCCTAAGGTCGGTTCCAATATTCATGCTATGCCGAATCCACTGTAAGCATCTGACGACCTTCAAAAAGGCTTGCTAAAAGGAGGAATATGTGATACTTCATCACCTAAAATGAAAAACATGAAAATAATTCGAAAACATGAGCAAAAACTCAGTACATACATCCCTGCATTTGTAAAATGACCATAGAAACACTGGTGATGGGTACCCATCTTTGCAATTCATTTAGTTGGCAATAAAAATGAAAATGAAAGTAATATGAAATTGAATTGCTCATTATTATCTGGATGTGAACCCCTTGCACTGATATGATCTATACATAGGTGTACACCTGCCAATTCGATCAAGAGTTGGCCTGAAGCTGCGCGGGTAAATGATGGGCTGACGCCCTATAGATGATAACTGACGGGGTCACAAGTTAAATGGCAAATCACTGTATAAACTGATTCATTGATAACCTCATTAAGAGTTGTAACTTGATAAACATGATATGCTTTCTGAAGTTACAGGCAATGGACGTACCTTGAGCCTTTAAAAAATATCATCTGACTTGATACAAGTTAGCTGTTTCATAAATATCATTGGACTTGATAAATATGTTCTAACTTGATAACACTTATGCACAATAGGGAACGATAACTAGGCCTCAACTCTGTTTCATAAATGTCATTGAAAGTATGTGTAGTTAGTAAATGATCCTCACTCGCACAATTGAGTAAGTAAAAGTATGCGTAACAGAAATTGAGTAATTAAATGGTATACATAACTCGTGTATTTCAATATAACTTTAAAACTGAATTGATAAAAGTAAAATAGTCCACGATGAGATAAATGGTATTATAGAGGAAAAGGCCTGGATGGCGATAACTGAGAGAATGGTTACGGCCTTTTCTGAAATAAGTTGTTGATACAAGTTTAAGGCTCGCTGATGTATAGTTTGGTTCAAGATAACAACGAGTACACTAGACTGGCTTGATAAATACATTTGATACAATCTGAATTGAGTAAGTAATAGAGGTCTGAGGCCAAGAGAGGTATATCTTGGTTCAATGGCACAAACTGCAATAACTTGGTCTGATAAGTCACAACATCCCACCTCTCATATTTCATTCATAAATCCATTATATAAAGAATTCCACCTCAAATGGGTCATTGAACTCATTAGAAGCTATTAAGCTCACCAAGCATAACTGAATCAAAGCTCAAAAACAAGCTAAAAGCTCCAAAAAAGTCCATGAATATTTATTTCCCCCTATAAATGAATTGGCCCAAAATACACAAAATGAGTGCATGATCAATCTCAGTTGATCTTTTTTATTGCTCTTTATATAGTTACTCAAAATACTTTCAAAAATCATCAAACTCAAAATAATCAGCCAAATTTCATGACATCTTATAGGAAATTCAGAAATAATATGAACAGCTTACCATAAAAGTTTCAGAATTTTCCTCCAAGTATACACTGCACAAAAACTATAATAACAACCTGATTTACATCCAAGCAGGTCAGTTCACTTCAAAAATTCATAACTTTCATTCTAGACCTCAAATGGATACATAAAACCTCAATATGAAAACATTAGGAAGTCCCCAAAAACGTTCATTTACAACTCAAAACATGATTCCCACCATACGACTCCCAAAATGGGACTAAAACACAAGTGCATCAGTTTTCATCTCATTTTGCGCAGTTTTGGTCAAACAACCATAACGTTTTGTACAGACCTCGGATTAAGGCGATTCAAGAGGAATTTGAAATATAACACAATGAAATATCTACCCGCCAAAAATCATAATTTTGCGCGGGACCATTCATTACCAGTTTAATCCCAAAGTCAACTCTAATTTCCTGAAATTTTAGCCCTTCACAGATTTAACTTTCTCTTCCTTTTTCACATAAAACTCACTTGAAACTCACTTAAAATAATTCCAAATCACCACAATCAGATACAAAAAATCATTTAAGACCCCATATATATATCCAAACTTTAAACAACTTCATTAATACATAATTACTAAATTCGTATCCAAAACAGGGCAGATTTGTTCACAAATCCATAACTCACTGATTACACGTACAAACTTCATGAACATTTTCCAGAAAATCCCAAATAATATAGAAACCCTACAGTAAAAATTTTAGAATTTTTGGACAATCCTATAATTTTCAGAATTTCGACAGTGGCATATAAACGAATGCAAAATCGTGAAAATCATGCTCTTGATCAAATACCCATAACTCTAAACATCTCCAAACTCAATAAAAATTGCACAATAACTATCAATTTGATCATCCAAACATAGCCCATAAAGAAAACAACCATAAAACTCAAGATAAAACAAGTTAGGGTTTGGGATATACCTCACTTTAAGCTCGAATTAGAGGAAGGAGGGAGTTGTTTTGAGTGAAGTAAATGGTTGGGCATGATAGCTGGAAGCAAGGGGAAGTGGGGGTAGCCGAGAAGTGGCCGCAAAAGTGGCCGGAAACCACCCAAAGTGGCGGCACAAGGGGCAGCAGCTGCTGCCCCTGTTTCTGCTGTGAAGGAGAGAGAGAAAATGGGGGGATGGGTTTGTGTTTTGGGCTGAATATTTGTGTTTATAAAGTGCCACTTAGTAGCTACATGTGGCTCAAAATTTTCCCCCAAAAAATTAGCTTTTTACTAATTAAAATTAGGTGCTAAAATGAGTAATTAGTGAAATAACAAAAGTTAGTAAGGTTTTGGGCTTTTGTTTTGGGCCCAAAAATTATTTGGAGGGTTGAACAAAAATAAAAATTTGCATTGCTCGAAATTAAATTTTTAGCGAAGATAAAAAAAAATAATTAATCACTAATTTATACTTACCGAGGCCTAATATCGATTCATCCGATATTTATTCAATCAACGAAACTTCGAATTAACAATCAATGAAACTTGAGTTGCAAAGTGGTACCCAAAATGAAATATCTCCCAACCGGGAAGATTAAATACGATGAATGAAGATGGAAAATTTAAATAACATGATGGAACTCGTTAAATAAATAAATGGAGCGTAATTGAATTTAATGAATATGATTTGGTTAAACAAATAACCATGAGTGATTAAGTCAATAAACATGGTAAAGTAATCGAATAAACATGATTAATGAAATAACTAAAGATGATTTAAATAAATAAATATGAGTTAGGGTTGGGTTATTACAACCTTCCCCCCTTAAAGAGTTTCGTCCTCGAAACTTATCACACTTGTCAACTATTTGCAATGCTGCTTTAAAACACATGGGTCATTGGTTCCCATTGCTTCCCTCCGAATGGGTATAATTGCCGAATGAACACTGGTTAAGGATGTACGTATTGCATAACTTCTTAATCCCATATTTCAGTAGTAGATCTGAATACTTTTCACACAATAGCCTCAATGAACTCAATTACTTTGCTTCAAAAGTGATATTCCCTTCGAAAGAAAAGAACCTTGTTACTGTAAAGGAGGTATTCTACACTGCTGACTCATAAAGCCCAAAGTAACGAGGACTCAATTATCGCTGATATCCAGTCTCCTGACACCCTTGACTAGATAAGCCCTTCAGAATACTTTATAACGCATCTGAGACATTGGTTATTTCTTTGTTTTGCCAGCACAACTGTTTTGTCGACCTTGTATCACCTCGACATGTACTTGAATTTTCTATTTTTCCCTCTTACTGCTGGGAGTAGCCCTGACCTTATACTCAATGTGTCTTCTGGCTCATTCCAATATAATTAAATAGTGCTTAAGATTATGCCCTTCTCAAAATATTACCAGCTGATTTTTCTAACACATCACATGATCCCCCCTCATCAGACTACTCAAGGATATGCTCCTAGTTGATAACGGGCAAAAGAAAAATGACCATGGTTAGGGATAAGAGCGATGAATTTCTCAGTCGAGCGAACTATTGCATACAAAAGAAATGAACAATGAGACTAGAAAAGGCAAATAAAGAAGAGATTATCATGGGGTGGTTAGAATAAAGATAACCATAAGTGTATCATGAATTCTGAAATATAATGCCACAAGAATTGTGGTTATAAATATGGACCATAAAAGGTCCAATAAATAATCCACCAAGGAGAAAGATGGGATGGTTACATTCGGGTTTAACTGATGAATTGGAAACAAGATGACAAGCAACTGAGCTTCAACTAGATGACTTTATAGCCACAAGGAACAAGATAAGTGCAATAGTTAGATGGGACAAGCAATATGCAATGGATAGATAAATAGATTGGATAAACAAGCAAGGTCTAATGAATAGATAAATGGATTGAATAGGCTGTAGTGGAAACATGTATTTGCTCATATGGAGCCAAGTTAAGTACGGCAATAAGATTAAATAAGGATTACTGAAGTTCACTTATGAGGATGTAAAATATAGGTCTGAGAATCGCAAGTGTCATAAATAGATCAATAGAATGAATAAGTAAATAGATTGAATAGATTGATCAATAAATTGATTGAATAGATTGAACAAGTGACATGAGAAACGTGCCTTTGCTCATACAAAACCAATTCAAGTCCAGGAATAAGATTGAACAGAAAAGCTAGAATTTACTTATGAGCAGGTACGATATATATGTGGGAGTTGAAGTTCAAAATAGGGAAAGTAAGGGGATTATGACAATCACAATCACCCACACCAATGAGAGCTGAATTACATTATGAATTCAGAATAAGTTATACGAGCGTATTATTATGAATAAGTGCGATGTAAGGTAGATGTGGGAATCAACTCTCAACGAAATGAACTACAACTCATGATCATGAAATAAAGATGGTGAAGGTCGAGAGCACTGGAATGTTGACAATCATATAAGGTCGAATAAAAATGTATTGCATACTTAACAATGGATTTGCGAAGACATGGAAGATCGCACTAATAAGAAACATCGGGTTGAAATGCAAGGGAGATGAAACAATATTGGATAGTATCAAGTTTTGAAGATGAGACAAGCAAACAAGAATTACTATAAATGGGTATTCTTACAAAAGATAAACTGTGGTTGCATGGTTTAGGTCTGTTGTTCGAACCTTAAATCATTCTTAGACAAGACATCTACTGCTGACAGTTAATCCCATAAATCATTTGTTCAAGGTATAGGGCATCTTGTGCAACTCTCTGTGCATAGTACACAATCATAAGGTTCTGTCTTTCTTCTTCGTATGAACCTGCGGTTCCCCACGGGGACACACTTGGTCAAACAAATCCCTTATAATTCATCCATTAAATCTTTAATTCTCTGGAATCTGTTGGGGTTCATACGATAGGGGTTTTGAAAATGGATTGAGTACCTAGAACTAGGTTGGTCTGAAAATCAAATGTTTCTTGGGGAGAAACAATCCCGATAGTCCTCAAATGAAACATCTCTAAATCCACCAACTGGAAATATGGATTTGGATATATTGAGTGTGGTTGATAAATCACTAATATTCAATACATTAGTGACATGATAATTCACTTGCTTGCACAATGAAATTAGGGCAGAAATAGGATTTTTCTTCTCTCAGTCCATGGAAATACACGTCTAGTCTTTCCACATTTCTCAAACTAACCTTAAGATCTTTACACGTTATCTTCTATAAGTACATAATCATTTCATCTCCATAATGATAACAAGGTATACCGATCAAACTCGATTGAATGCCCAATGAATATGTTTCCAACAATACTATACATAGCACATTCAATTGCTTACTGATCTCAGTAAATTTAAAAGACAAGGGGCGATCTAAAGTGCAGAGAAATGCAACCACACCATGAACTCTTGTAAAGATAATTTTTTATTGGTTATGAAGGATGGACATGTAAGCTGAATGAATGAAAAGACGAGGATTCGTAATGAAAGAAGTAAGACATATAAATGTCCTGCATATACAAGACATGCAGTTTATTCAGGATGGTCATGATAGTAAAGTAAATGAACGATGTTATGAAGTTGAGAGAGAGTATTCAGTAATGAAGGTGAAGACATGTGATAGATTCCCAAAGCGGCTTTTGAAAAGTCATATGGTATCCGTATGTGAGTAAAATGATGAAGATAAGGGTCAACACTATCAGAAGGAAAATTTTATTCATCTGATGTTTGAAAAGACAATACATCAAGATAAAGGAGTCATTCTTATGACTGAACATGATGTCATCCATCAATACAACAATTTGCAATAAATGGAAGTCTTGGGTAGACATATAAAATTCAAAACTGCTGACAAATGGAAATAACACAAAATCGTTATTTATCATTACCAAACTAGGTTGTACTAGAAAAGAAAGGATTGTCAAAATAACTTGAATAATAACATGCGGTCATGGCCATAAAGTAGTATGCCAGCATGACGTTACGGTGCTATAACAACACGAACAATATGGATTCATTTATTGCTGAAAGGCACTCAATGGCTGGATCTGAAGCAACCAATGGCTTTGCAAGCAACAAATGAATAGTGCCCAAATCGAAGCAAAGAGTTCG
The DNA here is from genome assembly GCA_017589665.1 of Selenicereus undatus. NCBI lineage: Eukaryota > Viridiplantae > Streptophyta > Magnoliopsida > Caryophyllales > Cactaceae > Selenicereus > Selenicereus undatus. The sequence goes on along the minus strand of JACYFF010010365.1, from coordinate 46,556,852 downwards.
AGTAGATAACAGTAAAAATATGAACATAGTGATGACTGAGCTGTAAGTAGAATAAGTCAAATATGCTTAGGAAGAACTACAAATCACATAGTAATGCACAATGGGAGTCATTATAGGCTCCATTATGGAAAGAGAGAATTAAACGACTGAGATTATCAGGGTTTGAATCACCTATAAGAAAGGTTGATCGGATGTGTTTGAAAAAGTCCCCACAGACTGCATATGAGAATTCCCATAAACACCCCATTACAAATCAAGAGAGTGTTAGTAGCAAAGAAATGATGCATCTGAACGATTCAAGGTAACTAGGGCAGGAATAAGTCAATGACGGGAAGTAATGAGAGCATTGCTCATGTAAAGTCTTAGTATCAAGACCAAATGATTCCGACACATGGCAGCTTATTCTTACTTGCACCACCCACATAATGCCAAATAGCACACCATAAGCTACTAATTGCTATTACCATACATAAGAACTCATTGTAGTGTTCTTCTCATAATACTTCAACTCAAAAATATTGCCCCACCAGGCATTTTCTCATCTAGAGGTTCACCTCTGACTTAACATTGTATAAATCCCTTGAGAAGTTGCAAATGGCACCCCCACATCGACTTCAACCATCACTATGCTCAAGGTCAGGTATATTAATTCATCTCAATGAAACTCTCAAATTCTGGAGCGAAACGGACAGAGTTTCGCCTAAAAACTGGCTAAAATCTAGGCTTAAAGCCTTACAATTGATACCTGAAATGGAGAGAAACACTTTAATAGCTCAACGGCCACACGCCGGAGTTCATAACTCAACGGGTCACACACCCGGAGTACACAATTACAAAAATTTAAACAAATACGAGAGATGAAACATACAATACAATTCCCAGACAAATGAGAGCATGCCTTTCTAACAGGTGACCCAAATGGTTCCACAGTCCACTTTGCTCATGCTTGAATCTCATGACAGTACCAAATGATTGAGTCATCCGAATGACAATGGTTCCTCCATATATGCCCATGCATATGAACTTATAGCCAACAACTCATTTAACTGGTCCAACATAACTCATACACACCTTGATAACTAACTCATAAACACTTGATAGCTCACAATGGCCCTTAAACCTTAGCTCTGATACCAATTCTGTAACACCCCCAAAATAATAATGACATGATTACTGATAATTGCAGCAAAAGACTCAATAAACAAAGGCGCCACCGCCGTCCTGATAAGGACAAGGCTCACTGAAGCCATTTAATCTCGTAGCTCGTGCTTACAATCACAAAATCTAATAAACTGAAACACTTCAAGACCAAAGTTCATAATAGTTGAACCATACCATGTACTAACTCACATTCCATACCACACAAGTACTTGACCCTAAGGTCGGTTCCAATATTCATGCTATGCTGAATCCACTGTAAGCATGTGACGACCTTCAAAAAGGCTTGCCAAAAGAAGGAATATGTGATCCTTCATCACCTAAAATGGAAAACATGAAAACAATTCGAAAACATGAGCAAAAACTCAGTACATACATCCCTGCATTTGTAAAATGACCATAGAAACACTGGTGATGGGTACCCGTCTTTGCAATTCATTTAGCTGGCAATAAAAATGAAAATGAAAGTAATATGAAATTGAATTGCTCATTATTATCTGGATGTGAACCCCTTGCACTGATATGATCTACACATAGGTGTACACCTGCCAATCCGATCAAGAGTTGGCCTGAAGCTGTGCGGGTAAATGATGGGCTGACGCCCTATAGATGATAACTGACGGGGTCACAAGTTAAATGGCAAATCACTGTATAAACTGATTCATTGATAAACTCATTAAGAGTTCTAACTTGATAAACATGATCTGCTTTCTGAAGAAACAGGCAATGGACGTACCTTGAGCCTTTAAAAAATATCATCTGACTTGATACAAGTTGGCTGTTTCATAAATATCATTGGACTTGATAAATATGTTCTGACTTGATAACACTTATGCATAATGGGGAACGATAACTAGGCCTCAACTCTATTTCATAAATGTCATTGAAAGTATGTGTAGTTAGTAAATGATCCTCACTCGCACAATTGAGTAAGTAAAAGTATGCGTAATGAAAATTGAGTAATTAAATGGTATACATAACTCGTGTATTTCAATATAACTTCAAAACTGAATTGATAAAAGTAAAATAGTTCACGATGAGATAAATGGTATTATAGAGGAAAAGGCCTGGATGGCGATAACTGAGAGAATGGTTATGACCTTTTCTGAAATAAATTATTGATACAAGTTTAAGGCTCACTGATGTATAGTTTGGTTCAAGATAACAGCGAGTACACTAGACTGGCTTGATAAATACATTTGATACAATCTGAATTGAGTAAGTAATAGAGGTCTGAGGCCACGAGAGGTATATCTTGGTTCAATGGCACAAACTGCAATAACTTGGTCTGATAAGTCACAACATCCCACCTCTTATATTTCATTCACAAATCCATTAGATAAAGAATTCCACCTCAAATGGGTCATTGAACTCATTAGAAGCTATTAAGCTCACCAAGCATGGTCTTTTCTTTGTAAAATCCAGAACTGAATCAAAGCTCAAAAACAAGCTAAAAGCTCCATAAAAGTCCATGATATTTATTTTCCCCCATAAATGACTTGGCCCAAAATACACAAAATGAGTGCATGATCAATCTCAGTTGATCTTTTTTGTTCCTCTTTATACAATTACTCAAAATAATTCCAAAAATCACCAAACTCAAAATACTCAGCCAAATTTCATGAGATCTTACAGGGAATTCAGAAATAATATGAACAGTCTACCATAAAAGTTTCAGAATTTCCTCCAAGTATACACTACACAGAAATTATAGTAACAACCTGATTTACATCCAAGCAGGTCAGTTCACTTCAAAAATTCATAACTTTCATTCTCGACCTCAAATGGATACATAAAACCTCAATATGAAAACATTAATAAGTCCCCAAAAACGTTCATTTACAACTCAAAACATGATTCCCACCATAGGATTCCCAAAATGGGACTAAAACACAAGTGTATCAGTTTTCATCTCATTTTGCGCAGTTTTGGTAAAACGACCATAACTTTTTGTATAGACCTTGGCTTAAGGCTATTCAAGAGGCATTTGAAAGATAACACAATGAAATATCTACCCACCAAACATGATATTTTTTGGCTGGACCATTCATTACCAGTTTAATCCTAAAGTCAGCCCTAATTTTCTGAAATTCCAGTCCTTCACTGATTTAACTTTCTCTTCCTTTTTCACATAAAACTCACTTGAAACTCACTTAAAATAATTCCAAATCACCACAATCGGATACAAAAAATCAATTAAGGCCCCATATATATATATCCAAACTTTAAACAACTTCATTAATACATAATTACTAAATTCGTATCCAAAACAGGGCAGATTTCTTCAAAATTTCATAACTCACTGATTACACGTACAAACTTCATGAAAGTTTTCTAGAAAATCCCAAATAATATAGATAACCTACAGTAAAAATTTCAGAATTTTTGGACAATCCTATAATTTCCAGAATTTCGACAGTGGCATATAAACGAATGCAAAATCATGAAAATCATGCTCTTGATCAAATACCCATAACTCCAAACATCTCCAAACTCAATAAAAATTGCACAATAACTATCAATTTGATTATCCAAACATAACCCATAAAGAAAACAACCATAAAACGCAAGATAAAACAAGTTAGGGTTTGGAATATACCTCACTTTAAGCTTGAATTAGAGGAAGGAGGGAGCTGTTTTGAGTGAAGTAAATGGTTGGGCATGATAGCTGGAAGCAAGGGGAAGTCGGGGTAGCCGAGAAGTGGCCGCAAAAGTGGTCGGAAACCACCCAAAGTAGCGGCACAAGGGGCAGCAGCTGCTGCCCCTGTTTCTGCTGTGAAGGAGAGAGAGAAAATGGGGGGATGGGTTTGTGTTTTGGGCTGAATATTTGTGTTTATAAAGTGCCACTTAGTAGCTACATGTGGCTGAAAACTATCCCCCCAAAAATTAGCTTTTTACTAATTAAAATTATGTGCTAAAATGAGTAATTAGTGAAATAACAAAAGTTAGTAAGGTTTTGGGCTTTTGTTTTGGGCCCAAAAAGCTAAATTGGGGCTTGAAAAATTATTTGGAGAGTTGAACAAAAATAAAAATTTGCATTGCTCGGAATTAAATTTTTAGCGAAGATAAAAAAAAATAATTAATCACTAATTTATACTTACCGAGACCTAATATCGATTCACCCGATATTTATTCAATCAACGAAACTTCGAATTAACAATCAATGAAACTTGAGTTGCAAAGTGGTGCCCAAAATGAAATATCTCCCAATCGGGAAGATTAAATACGATGAATGAAGATGGAAAATTTAAATAAAATGATGGAAGTCGTTAAATAAATAAATGGAGCGTAATTGAATTTAATGAATATGATTTGGTTAAACAAATAACCATGAGTGATTAAGTCAATAAACATGGTAAAGTAATTGAATAAACATGATTAATGAAATAACTAAAGATGATTTAAATAAATAAATATGAGTAAGGGTTGAGTTATTACATTGATTTACCCCGAAGGAGTAGATTTTAGCAATAAAAGAAATGCCGGGAATAATTTCTTATTTTATACTTTTAACTAGAATGAATGAATTCTTAAAACAATATTTTTTATTACAAATATAAGCATTAGATAGTTTGTATTTAATTTGAAGTGGATTTTCATTAATACTAAGAGGTTGTTCTTTTGTTTTGTCATAACATCGGGATGAAATTGATATTTCCTTCATGCAGTTCTGCCATGCACCACTGTCAAGGAATGCTATTGTTTTTAACTCAAAAGTATCTTGAATTTTTAAAGTAACTAGTCTGGACCCATGCTTGCACGGTGCATGCTGCAGTAGACAGTGTAAGAAAAATCCACGTCAGCATAACACTGCTTTTATATAATAGTATATATATAAATATACCAATGTTTAAAATTAATTTGATTGATGATTGATAAATATTTAGAATTTGAATTTCTTTGATTTAAGCTCTCTTGATTTTTGGAAAAGTATTCTGGTTGAGTAGAAGTAACTTTGAATATTTTTCCCTGAAATTTAGGATTGTTTGTACATATAATTTTTCTTTTTATTGGTCATATGCCCTATTCTGCCATATTTAGGCCACATCATTTTTCTAGATATTTTTTGTTTTGAATTTATCTTTTTGGGTTCTAGAACAACTATTTTTAAATTTCTTTTTATGATAAATGGAGGTTTTACTTTTGGAATTATTTTTGATAATTCCAGCAAGATTTGATTTATCTAAAAAATTGAATTTTGGATGTGAATTCTTAGGTTGATTGTTATAGGATGATTCATATATACAAACAATTTTATTCTGGTGGTGTGGGTTTTTCTAATTTATTAGGAGCTTGGAAAATTTTTGAAAATAATTCAATTTCTTTTTGTTATTGTTTCCTAAGTTTATCGTGGGAATAGAAGGAATTTCTTTAATGGTTAAGCTAAAAGGATTGAATAAGAGTGGAGAGTTAGTATGAGGAATTTTCTTAACTTGAGAAGATTCTAACGAGTAATTGCTAGAATTTTCTCCAAATTGGATTTTATTGAAATTATCTTCTGTGGTTTGAACATGATTTGAATTATCTGAAATGCTAGATTTAGAATATGAGCTTTCAGGTTGATTGCTATAGGATGGTTCATCCGTGCAAAGTACTTCTTTTGAAGGAGGATTTAAAAAGTATTTTGAACTTTTTGCTTTGGTGAGGAAATGAAGGATGAGTAAAAATAATTGTTTCTATGATGAGAAGATTATTCGATAAGTTTCGCTTAACGACACATAAGTATTTATTGTAATTAGGAATAGAAAGTCACTGTTTTGGAAGAAAATCATTTAGCCAATTGAAGAAAGGTATATTTTCTTGATTTTGGCTAATTGAGTATAATAAATAGTTTTGAATAATTGTTGCATATCTTTAGAAAAATATGAACATAACCAATCTCAGTAAGACTAATTATAATCTTGATAGAATTCTTTATTAGGATAAACTCTATTAACTTGAAAAGTTTGATTAGTAAAAGAGGTTGATTTAATAGGTTTAGAAAATCATTTTTCTTGAAACAATTTTCTTTTGAATCAAAACTTTCATTAATCATTATGCTTGAATGTAAAAGACGGTTTATGATGATGATGTCATGATGATAAGATGATGATGATAAGGATGTCATGATGTTAGGATGATTAGTCTCAGGATAACCAATTAGGCTAAAGAAATTAATCAACACGAAATAACACACAAATATGCACTTATCAAAGACAAAAAACCACTGGGTACCCAACCATGCACTGCCGGACCATACTGGGACCACTTTCACTCGAACCCCTTTTATTGTCGAGACCACCAATCATCAGGCTGACCAATGGATTTACTAGGGGCACCCTAATGACTAACAGAAGGCTGACCGATGCTGATAACCAACACAGCCTCCAAGCCAGACGATTGGCTTATCTCCATCTTTAATAAGGATATTTATATGTCATTAAGGGTTAACTAACCTTCTTTAGGCTAATTGATTAGTCCTTCGACTAATCACAAGGATTTAGCCTAGATGCATGATCGTAGGGTTAAACAAAAAGTTAATTAAGGTATTATTAGACATCTAATTCATACTTGACTAGACCCTTGACTAACTCTTGGTCATGCACTTGACTGAACACTTGGCTTTGATACCAGTTGGGTATAGGACCGAGTGCAATTTTTAATTTTGAAATAAAATGCAAAATGTAATTAATTAATAGTAAAACTTGAGTAATAAAGAGTAAAGTATAATTAACAATTGATTAAAACAATAATCATAAATGAAGTAACAAATATGAATACTAAAATGAATTATGCAAAGCTAGAAAATTTAATATGAATGGCCCTAACTCGTACATGAATAATGATGGATAGTGATTAATAAAGAGTTATTGAATGAACTTACTATTGATTGAGTATTGCAGATTGATTACGACGAGGTAGAGGATAAGGATGAGAGAAAGTGGGGAAAGGGATATGTGCAAAGAAAAGAGGCAAATAAGTTCTGCCTTTTGCTTACGACTTTGAAGTCTTTATATATGCCCAAAAAGTAATATGTACAGTGCAAGATATTTATTGCTATAGCAACATGATAAGAATTCTGACATAGCTAAACTTCTTGTATCTAGCTTTACAAGTCAGTTAAAAAATTGAAGGGAAAATATTCTTACCGCACAAGATAGAATAAATATCTTACACCATCAGTTACAAAATTCGATAGAAACCATTCAAGATCCACAAACTTCTGAAGTCAAGCCAATAATTATTTAAAAATCTGATGCAATTGAGTATCTTATATATACAATAACTATGTACTTCATAGGAAACACTGAAGAATTAACTTCGTTTCATTTAGAAATAATTCAAAATTTGAGATGCCCAAGTCTAAGTGATTACAAATAGTATAAAAATACATTCCTTACCCATGTCCTTCGAAGAAAAGATGCTAATGAAAATTATTGCAAAGAAAAATTCATTTCTATTTTGCCTACCTTATTTTCTCAAAGAATAAGACAAAAATTAAGAGATCATTGTGGAACAATAGAAATTCCATGGTATAATTTAACTTATGATCACGTATTCAACTTCATTAAAAAAGAAGTATTAGCCCTTTGTACTAAATTAAAAACTCAAAATAAATATCATTCTGAAAAGAAGCTATTCCGAAACAAACTCGGATCATTTTGTGAGCATTTTGGTTATCCAAAACTAGAAGCTCCTTCATCCAAAGGGAAAAAACTCAATAAAAAGTCTCCAAAAGTTTATCCTAAAAAATATGAAATAAAAAATCCTTACTTCTAAAACCCCAAGAAAACCTCTAAAGCTAATCTCTTAAATCAAAAGAAAGTTACCCCTATCCTCTCAAACTCGAGTCGTTACTTGTTATAAATGTCGACAAAAAGGTCATAAAGCCCATAATTGCCCATTAAAAGAAAAAATTATGAAACTTAAACATAAAAAACTTCAAGGAATAATGCTTACTCTTTTAATTCATGACGATTTGGAAGAAGCTCTTTGTGAAATTCAAACATTTGATTCTAGCCATTCAAACCCCTCTGATGAAGAAGTTACTCTTTGTCCTAACAATTGTAATGTTATTACAACAGATGAATCTCAGGAAGAACACCTCTTCGATATCATCGAGAGGATTGACGAACGAGAAATCAAAACTCAATGCCTCCACAAGTTTAAAAATTTATTACTCAAAGATAAAGCTACTAAATCAAGAATACAACTTTTTAGCCTAAAATAAGTATTAGAAACCTATGAAGGATAAAGATCTGGTCTCTCAAAACTAGTAACAGTCAAAGAATTAAGACAAGAAGTAAATCAACTCAAAACCGAAGTTAAAGAATTAATAATTCATATTGAAAAGCAAAATCTCCCTAACGAATCAAATTCAATCCTTATTTCTCAACTTCAAGAGCTTGAAAATCGAGTCTCTTCACTTGAAACTTCAAAATGTCCTAATCAATCCCCTCCTTCTCCTAAATTAAGTCTAGACACAAAAAAAACGGTGCCAAACTCCGACGGAAACAATGACAGCTTGGGTGTCCGATGGATGGGAGTAGAGTTTCCGACGGAAATTTTAATTTTCGATGAAATTTATGAGGGAAATAGTTTCTGTTGGAGATTCAGACAGAAATTCCGACAGAAATCCGTCAGAATCTGATGGAATTTCTGTCCCAGACACATTTTCCAAAATATTCCAGATCTAGATTTTTATGTCTGGCGTGGGCGTGGGTTTCGTTCATTTGAGTCACGAAGAGAGAGAAAGAGAGCTACGAAGAGAGAGAGAGAGGGAGCAAGGACGAGAGAGAAAGAGGAAGATTTTTATGGTTTCCGGTGGCCGGTGACGGGAAAAAAGTGTTTCCGCCATTTATAATTCAACGGTAAATCATTTATTTTTAGTTAATTTGTTCTTTGAAATTGAAATATTTAAGTTAATTGGTGATTTTTATGGTGGTTGATTTGCTATGAATGAGTTGAAGAGTTGCCGCCGCCGTTGGTAGTCGATTATTTTTTTGGGTATTTAAAGGTTAGTGGAGTTTTTGTGTTTTGAAATTATATTAATTTGGTATGTGTGTTAAATTTAGTGAAATTTAATTTTGAAGCATATTTGTATTGTTTATTTAATATTTTGTGTCGTAAAATATGGATGTGAATTCTGTTAATTTTTTATTTGATTTGTGAAGTATATTTATTTGGATAAGTGAAATTGAATATATTAAGTATGTACATTTATAATAATTGTATAATTGTTACAAAATGTTGAAGTACATTTAGCATGTATAATGTGTTTTGTTTTGATAAATAATTTAAGTTTGCTAAGTATGTTTATTTTTTTCGATTTGTAGTATATATTAATTTTTTGTAAGTATGTGAAGTATAAGTTTTTGTGAGGCATGTTTAATTTTTTGTATGATTTGTTTGATATCTTAAGAATTTTTATTTTATTTTTATGTTAATAGTATTTTATTATTTTTTTTGGGTTTGTTTATTTTGGATGAAGTGTGAAATAAATAGTTTAATTTGTGTTTGATGCTTAATTAGGTTTATTTTGATAAATAAAATAATTATGTTAAATTTTTTTGTAGCATATATGTAACACCCCCAACCCCTAGGGCCGAAAGCGTTACGTTTTCCTAACTTCTTACTTAAATTTTGGAACGAAACGGACAGAATTTCCCATGAAAACTGAACGTTCTCAGGCGAAACGCCTTACAAAAGTCCCTGTAAATCAACGGAAGCATAAACATTTAAAACATAACTCGACGAGCCACCCGCTCGGAGTACAGCAAACATCATAGTTCATTAATACATAAACAGTAAAAGATACAACTCAACGGTTCACACAACCGGAGTATGGGGTTTACATCCCAAAACATAACCAACTTCAACCAAAAGACATTTAACTGACCGGATGGTTGGCTCATATGGCCATATAGAGCGACTCATAACCAATATGTAGTACATGAACTTAGAGTACTATTTACAAACGTTCATAATCTAAAAATACTTTACATGACTCGTTGAAGACATAAGTAGGCACAAATGACACTTTGCAAGCGATAATCGATTCCAGCTGACTCAACTTCGTCGTGTCATAAAGAAAACCTGGGGGAAAAGGGGAAAGACTAGTGGGATGAGCAACCACACGCTCAGTGAGTGTCCCCCAACCCCCTTAAAACCAAAACCGTTGCAGGCAATAATACTAATAATAGCCACATATCACGCATTCATATTTTACTTATCATATTAGGCAATCAAAAGCCCCAAGGAAAGGTCACCACCCTTAAAACTTCATTCTAACCCCTCAACTCGTTCCTAGGTCCTTAATGACCACTCTTTCTCTCTAACAGGCATTCATACACGTAATCAAATGGCACAAGGATGAATATGATGCTTTCAAACACTCCTATGAAAACATAGTGACTTATTATATTCAAAGAACAGTTTTTAAATCATGCTAACGCCTTTGATGCTTATGACTTTTCTAAGAACTTCTTGAAACACCCAATTTGGTAAGAAAGGCTTTAGAAGAACATTCTTTCATAAGATAAGCACCTTGAAAAGCTTAAATATGCGATGCATTACGAGGAGTTAGCTATACTTCACTTGAAACTTCATAGTAACATATTCATAAAAGATATGAAGGCTCCGTACATTTAAAGGCTTCCTTCCTTTCTTTTAAACCAAAACAAAATCGCTTTATTGGGCCTCTTGAGGCTCGTGTTACTTTAAAGAAACTTCTTTTCTTTTCTAAACTGCTTAGAATGGCATTTTGCCAAATCTCTTCTTTACCAACTTACTTATAACATAAAACATCTTATTGTGCTGGCTAGGGGGGTCAACACCGCCCTTTAGTGAGATCGTCACTCTTATTCTACGTTATCCCCGGGGTGTACGTACTTAACTTTTGGCCAAAATGCGTCTCAGTAGATAAACTCAAACTTCTATATTGTCCTTTGTGGGGCAACAGCTCACACCAGGATAATCATATCCTGAGTCCAGTCCTCCTTAAGGTTTTCTTACGCGTCACACATCATAACTTATCTGGGGAACAGCTCACACCAAGATATTTCATATCTTGAGTCCAATTCCCAGGAACAGCTCACACCAAGATAATTCATATCTTAAGTCCAGTTCCTAACTTATCTTAAGGGAAACAACTCATGCCACTTTTGCGTCCAGTTTCCAGGAACAGCTCACACCAAGATAACTTGTATCTTGAGTCCAGTTCCTAACTTATCTTAAGGGAAACAGCTCACGCCACTTTTGCGTCCAGTTTCCAGGAACAGCTCACACCAAGATAACTTGTATCTTAAGTCCAGTTCCTAACTTATCTTATCTCAGGGGGAAACAGCTCAGGCCCTTTTGCTTCCAGTTTCCGCCCTCTGGCCAACTTCCCAGCACATTCTTAGACTTTAAAGACATTTCATTTCTCTGTTTCAAAAGCTTACTTGGCTGAAACTCGCTTTTTAAGGTAAATGACTATGACCTTTTGAAATGCTTGTAATTCTTTCGTTTTGGGCTTAAACACTGCTTATAGAAGTTATAAGTTTATTAACACATGAATTGACTTTCTTTGAAAATAAGTCATCATGCATTAATAGTTATGGCTACTAATCATTTCAAAACATGAAATCTTTCTTTAAAAACTCACTCTTATGCACATAATGCAATCTAAGCATTTAAGCACATATATATCACATATATCACATTTGAGCACTTCATATTAATCATATCAATTCAACACAATAAGCCACACATGGCCTCGCAATCCACACGATTGTGGTTAATTCACAACCCAGCCTCCCTCCTCACTTTCACCGTACACACAAGACCTCAAACGCTCATAATGTTATTCTCAAACCATCCAACTACTAGCTCGTTTCATCAATTTATTAGTCATAATATGTTATCATATAGACTTATTTAAAAGAGGGTGAGGTTTAGGCTCTTACCTGTGCAAACAGCACCTTTCAGCCACATATAACCATATTCAGTCATCACTTGACAACACTTTACTAAGTAAACCAAACATGATTCAAATCTAACATACACGATGCATTTTAAAGGAAGCTTTCCTAAGCATGAACGTACTTTGAATGAAGCTAAGCACATCTCAATAACTTCAAGTTTCATTCAACCACAGGCATTAGTTAGCTTAACTCGAATCGAAGCTAAGCATACTAAACTAACTTCGTTTTTAACCCTTTTTATACATTAGTTAACTTTAGTCACATTCAAGCTAACCATGTTCTTATAACTTCAAAATGAATCCTTTTTCATGAATCGCTAATTACTCGAATCAAGGCTAAACATA
>JACYFF010010365.1:46512434-46522555 GCA_017589665.1 Selenicereus undatus | reverse complement strand
AGTGGTTATGTTAGACTAATCAGATATTAGCAATTGGGGGCGTTACAAACCATATATGCAGCCACCTTTTTTTGGTATGGGTATGCAGTCACCTATCGAACCCAATAATCTTTACTTCAGTGGCATTAGTTTATCAACAGTTTGATACTATTAGCCCACATTACGACAGTAATCAGATTGTTGGTCAACCTAGAATGCCAAGACACTCAGTCCACAATGAAGGGTTCCCAAATGAAGGGGCAGGAAGAGATAGACAAAGGCCTACACCTAATAGTGAAGCTGCAAGCACAACTAAGAAGATTCATTTGCAACCTGATGGTGATACGTAAGTTCATTACATATTTTTTTCTTCAGTCATCATATTTTTTTAATGGCTACAGTAATTAGTTTTAACGAATTTTTTTTGTACTTAGTTTTGTTCCATACCAGGGCGTGGTTCAAAAAATTGTTGAAAGCTTTGCAGGTAAGTACCCACTTCCTTAGACCACATGGGGGGAAGTTCCACAATATAAGCGAGACGTATGGTTTAATGAGTTCAAGGTTGGTTTTTTGTACAATGAATTTCAATGTCGTCATTAAATTGTTTGATATGTTAACTAATATACTTCAACTTTATTATAGAAATACTACTACTAGTATCCAGACAATGAAATCCATATACGACGTGACATTGAGTATAGAGTTGCAACTCGACTTAGGGACATTCTTGAATATGTTAGGAAGTACAAAAAAAAGCCAAAGTGGTTACCACCTAGTGTTTGGAATGAGATGCTGAAGCATTGGAGTGAGGATGACAAGTTTAAGAAGTTGAGTCAACAAAATAAAAATAATAGATTGAGTGATATAGAAGGTTTTGGTTCTTCGTTACATACATGTAGCTCAATTCTGATTAGTGCATGGAAGAGGTGCCTAGTAAGTAATGAGCTTATTAATAAGTGTATTTCCGATATTGAATGTATGGTAAGGAATGAGGTTTTGGTCCTTTGTTACATTTTATTTTTTGTAGGCCAAAACATTAGGTATGGAACCCACATGTGAAGAACTATTTAAGGACACTCACTATAAGACCAAAGACAAAGTATTTGTTGATAAGAAATCTATAAAAAAATATGTAAGTTTGACACATTTTATTCAGACATTATTCATATGTTATAATTGTCGCCTTAGTATATAATTGTTTTATTTTTGACAACTTTCATGAGGAGCACCACAAGAAATAGGAGGAGAACAGTCAAGGTGCAACTCAAGGGGGGTCCCAAATGCCCCCTATGACCCCAGAAGAGTTTTGGCTTAAAGAAAATCTGGACAAAAAAGGTCGTGTATACGGTTTTGACACGGAGGGGGTCAAGTTGACGAAATCAGCTACAATTGCGGTTGCACGCCACTCATCAGCTGAGCACTTTGATCCAAGAGAGCAAGCACAACTCCTCAATCAAAGTATTACAAAGTAAGCAGAGGCCATAAGCCAAATTGCCAAGAAACAGGGGAAGACAGAGCGTATTATGAAAAATGTTTTAAGATTTCTTAAGGGACAAAGTGCAAGTTCTTCTGGCCAAGTCAACTTGGACACTGCTGATGAGCAGGACTCCCAAAATGACAATAATGATCCTACGAATCTATTTGATTCTAATTAGTTAATTTGATGTGCCTATAGATCGAAAACAATTGTGGATGACATGAATACTTTTTAATTTATAGCATTTAATTTTCAATTTTCAGATATAAAAATTCGCATTTAGTAATCATTATATATGTTGTTTCTGGTGTTTTTTTTTAAATATTTAAGTAGTTTACAAAAAAAAATAATTTGGGTGCCAAATTTTTTTTACAAGGGGAGCGGCATTTCCGACGAAAATGCCGTTCCCCTGCAGAATTCTGCATTGCCTGAAAAGCGGTCGATGGAATTTCCAACGGGTGTTTTTCGTCGTAAAATCCATCGAACTCTGTCTGATGCCGTCAGAATTCACAATAAGCAACAAACTATTTCGCGATGAGCAGAGGTCCGTCGTACTTTTCGTCGGAGATGGGATTTTCCGTCGAAATTTCGCAACTTTTCCATCGGAAATGCCGTCGCAGATTCCAAGCATTTTTGTAATAGGACCAAGATCATGAAGCATTTGTTTCAGTCATTAACCATGTAGATTTTTAAAAATAGTATGTTCCTATTACTATTATAGTTAAAGATTTCAAACTTCATTCTATAGCTTTGCTAGATCACGGTGCCTGAATGAATTGCATTCAAGAAGGTTTAATTCCTTCAAAATATTTTGAAAAAATTAAATAGAAAATGACTCGTGCAACTGGATGTAAGCTTCAAATTAATTACAAGTTGTCAAATGCTTATATTTGCAACAATCAATATTGTTTCAAAAATATTTTTATATTTGTGAAAAATCTCAAACAACAAGTCATCCTTGGAGCTTCCTTCTTGACTCAAATATATCCTTTTACTGTCGATCCCAAAGGGATTTATACAAATATTCTTGGAAAAGAAATTAAATTCGAATTTAGTTCTCTTATGAAAAATAATGATATTACAGCTCTTCAAGAAGCTTCAACCTTAAAAATTATTTCTGCTAAAGAAAAACAAATAGTTTTTCTTCAAATAGAAATTATTTAGGCCAATATTGAATAGCAACTCATTATAACAAAAATTCAACAAAAAATTCAAACATCAAGAAATTATTTGAAGAGTATATCTGTGCTGATATCCCAAATGCCTTTTGGGATAGAAAGCAACATATGGTAGAATCATGTCCTATTTAAATGAATAAAGAACTTTTAAAATTTTGCAAGAAAGAAATTGAATCTTTATTAAACAAAAGGCCCATCAGGTCCTCCAAATCTCCTTTAAGTTGCACAACTTTCTATATCTACAATCAAGCAGAAAAGGAGCGTGACATTTCTAGATTAGTTATAAATTACAAACCACTCAACAAAGTTCTTCAATGGATAAGATATCCAATTCCCAACCAAAATGATTTGTTAGGAAGATTATATAATGTAAAAATATTTCGAAAATTCGATGTGAAATCTTGCTTTTAGCAGATTCAAATTGCTGAAAAAGATAGATATAAAAAGACATTTATAGTTCCATTTGGACACTACAAATGGAATGTGATGCCTTTTGGATTCAAGAACGCCCCTTCTGAATTTCAATATATTATGAATGATATACTCAATGATTATTCTGAATTTTCAATCATTCACATCGATGATGTTCTTATCTATTCAAAAAATTTAGATCAACATTTCAAATATCTAAAAACAATTTTCAATGTCACTAAAAGAAATGATTTAGCCACTTCTACTCCAAAGATGAAATTATTTCAAAAAAAAAAATAAAATTTTTAGGCCATGATATTTTTAATGGTACCATTAAACCCATTCAATGATCCATTGAATTTGCAGATAAATTTTGAAATGAAATCAAAGATAAAAATCAATTGCAAAGGTTTCTTGGTTGTCTCAATTATGTTGCAGATTTTTTCCTCAAACTTAGGGAAATTTGCAAACTATTATTTTAAGGATTCAAGAAAAATCCTCTTGCATGGTCTCATGAGCATACTCAAATAGTCAAATATATTAAGAGTAAGGTCAAATCACTCCCATGTCTTCTTATACCAAACTCATATGCATTCAAGATAGGTCAAACAAATGCATCAGATAAGAGCTTTGGGGGAATTCTCAAGCAACGCCTTGACCCAAATCCTAAGCAATTAGAAAGGTTCCATAGTGGAACCTGGACTGGACCTCAAGTTAATTATTCCACTATTAAAAAAGAAGTTTCAGCTATTGTTTTATGCATTTCAAAATTTCAAGATGATCTATATTTCAAGAAATTATTATTAAGAATTAATTGCAAAAGTGCAAAAGAAGTTTTGCAAAAAGATGTTCGAAATCTTGTTTCAAAACAAATTTTTGCCCATTGGCAAGCAATACGTTTAGCATTTGATTTTGATATTGAATTCAATAATGGCGAGAAGAATTCCCTTCCTAACTTCCTCACTAGAGAATTTCTCCAAGCAAAACGACTTGGCTTCAATCTCCATTCCAGATGCTATCCACAACTGAATCAACCCACATTTAAAATCCCAACAACCTCAAAGATATTCAAGAACCTCTTATCTTTTACCTCAGAGATCAAGACAATGAACTCTATATTACTCCTATTAAAGGGCCTCGATACAATGAATATGCCATTTTTATCTGCTATGATCAATGGTAATCAAGTTCATGGATTTCCTTTTATTAACATTTAAAGACACTCAAATTCCATCGAACATTTTTGCGAGAATTCTATGACCATCCAATACTCGTCGTGATACCAATTGGATACATTCAAACACTTCATTTTCCTAAGCACTATATCAACACGGATTATTGGACACGACTAGACCAGTATATTATCCAATTTATTCAACAAGTTTTTCCATATGCGCATTTATGTCCAGCTGAGGAGCACTGATTCTTTTACACTCAACATTCATCTTCATCATCACCTAAATGTCCTTTAGACTCAAGCATGGGCGAATATCCTACTAAATTGCCACCTACCTGTATTCAAGACCACCGTTGCAGCATATTACAAGAATATTCAGGACTCTATGACCACTAGGGGACATTGTACAGTAAAACCCCTTCAAATTCAGCATGCAATTGGACATTCAAGCACACAATAATAAAAATCAAGAAGCGGCTGTCAAATTTTAACAAGCATGTTAGATGTCAACCATTCAAAATTATCCGCATATAACTGTTCAAGATAAGATCACTATTCAAGATGACTCAATGATCTTATCCTTTTACTGTTCAACTATTAGAAATCTTATCGTGTTAATAAATATCTTACATTGTATATTATACTTTTTGGGCCTATATAAAGGCTCCAAAGTTGTAAGTAGAAGGGAGAACTACCTTGCTTCTTTCCTTTGTATCATATACCATCCCCACTTCTCTCCTATCCTAATCTTTGCAGTCATTGTAATCAATCTACAATCAATATCAGTAAGTTCATTCAAGTACTTTTACTTTGCAAACTTTCTATTCATATTTTATGCGTTATTTCCTTTCTTCCGTACTATTCCATCACTTTCCTACTAGTTAGTACCATTCATATTGAATTAATTCTTCAAACTTTGCATCCATTACTTTGTTCATGCTTATTTAATTAATTAATTACTAATCAAGCTTTTCCCTTTATTAATCAAGTTTTACTGTTAATTAATCATATTTTGTAATTTATTTCAAATTTTAAAAAATTACACTCGATCATGTCCCTAACTTTTTAAATTTAAAATAAATTGCAAAACTTGATTAATTAAGATTGAAGCTTGATTAATAATTGATTAAATAAATAAGTATGGACAAAATAACAAATATAAATAGTAAAATGAATAGTGCAAAACTTGAAAAATTATATCAACATGAATGGTCCTCACTAGTACGTGAAAAGTGATGGAAGATGGAATTCATGCATATAAATAGAACTTGCAAAGAGACTTGATTGAATGAACTTACTGATATTTGATTGAATTCTCTACGTATTGATTACAATGTTGTAAAGGATAAGGATAGAAGAGAAAGTGGGGAAAGGGATATGGTACAAAGGAAAGAGCCAGGTAAGTTCTACCGTTACTTACAACTTTGGAGCATTTATATAGACCCAAAAAGTAAATGTACAGTCTAAGATATTAATTACACACGAAAAGATTTCTGACACTTCAATAGTAAAAAGATAAGAAGATAAGATTATTGAAGCATCTTGAATAGTGGACTGATCTTGAACAGTTGTACGCTGACAATTTTGAATGGTTAATGCCTAACAAGCTTGGTAAAATTTGAAAACTACTTCTTGATTTTTATTACTCAATGCTTGCGTGTCAAATTTCAAGGGGTTTTGCTATATATTGTCCCCTATTGGTTGCAGAGTCTGGAATATTCTTGTAACATGCTGCACTGATGGTCTTGAATGCAAGTTGCTGGTAACGGGGTCTGATACTCAGTAAAACTATGCTGAGGTGGTTTCTTAAAGTAGAAGAACTGATGCTCGTCGGTTGGACAAAAATGACTTGTTGAATAAAGTGGATGATATATTGATCAAGGGGATGCCAATAATATATGATAAATTGCTCAAGAAAACGGATTGTTTGAATGTAACTAGTGGGTATCGCGACAAGTACCGGATGGTTGTAGATTTTTTGTATAAGGGATCTATAGAATTTGAGTATATTTAAATATGAATAAAAGGAAGTTGATGATCTTACCAACCATCAATCATAGTGGATAAAGATGGCATATTCATTATGTCGAGGTCCTTGAAAAGGAGTAATGGAGAGTTCATTGTTTTGATGTCTTAAGGCAAAATAGAAGGGATTCTTGAATGTCTTTGAGGTTGTTTAGATTTTGAATGTGGGTTGATTTGGATGTGGATGGCATCTGAAATAGAGGAATTAAAGCAAAATTACTTTGCTTGAAGGAACTCTCTAGGGACAAAGTTAGAAAGGAATTATTCTCTTCATGAATTTAAAATTGAAAACTGAAAGTATTGCTTGTCAGTGAGCAAAAATTTGTTTTGAAATAAGATTTTGAACATCGTTTTGTAAAACTTCTTTTGCACCTTTGTAATCAATTCTTAATAAGAATTTTTTTTAAATATACATTATCTTGAAATTTAGAAATGTATAGAACAATAGCTAAAACTTCTTTTTTAATAGTGGAATAATTAACTTGAGGTCCAGCCCAGGTTCCACTATGGAACCTTACCAATTGTTCAGAATTTGGGTCAAGATGTTGCAGGAGAATTCCTTCAGAACTTTTGTCTGACTCTTCAGTTGGAACTATCATGAATGCATGTGGGATTAGTATGCCAAGACATGGCAGTGATTTGACCTTACTCTTGATATATTTGACTATTTGAGTATGCTCTTGAGACCATACAGGAGGATTTTTCTTGAGTTTTTGAAATAATGCTTTGCAAATATCTCGAGGTTTAGGAAAAACCTGCAACATATTTTAGAAAACCAAAAACATCTTTGAATTCATCTGTAAGTTTATCTGCAAATTTAATGCATCGTCGAATGGGTTTAATAGTACCACTAGAAATGTCATGGCCTAAAAACTGAATTTTTATTTGAAATAATTTCATTTTTGGAGAAGAAACAACTAAAACATTTCTTTTAATAGCATTGAAAAATGTTTTTAAATGTTTGAAATGTTGATCCAAAATTTTTGAATAGAGAAGAACATAATCAATACAAAATATTGAAAATTTAGAATAATCATTAAATATATCATTCATAATGTGTTGAAATTCAGAAAGAGCATTTTTGAGCCCAAATGGCATCACATTCCATTCATAGTATTCAAATAAAACTGTAAATGTCATTTTATATCTATCTTTTTCAGCAATTTGAATATGCCAAAAGCCAGATTTCATATCAAAGTTTGAGAATATTTTTATATCATATAATCTTCCCAACAAATCATTTTTGTTGGGAATTGAATATCTTATCAATTGAAGAACTTTGTTGAGTGGTTTGTAATTTATGACTAATCTAGGAATACCATGTTGCTCTTCTACTTGATTGTAGACATAGAAGGCTGCGTAACTCCAAGGAGATTTGGAGAATCTGATAAGCCTTTTGTCTAATAAAGATTGAATTTCTTTTTTACAAAATTCTAAAAGCTATTTCTTTATTTGTAGAGGATGTGCTTTTCTTAGAATATTCTTTCATCAAAATCTTTTTCATATGGTAATTCTACCATATGTTGCTTTCTATCCCATAAGGCATTTCTGATATCAGCATAGACATCAAATTCAAATAATTTCTTGATTGTTTGAATTTTTTGTTGAATTTTTGGTACAAGTTGCTCTTCAATACTGGTTTGAATAATTTCTGCTTGAAAAAACGCTACTTATTTTTCTTTAGTGGAAATAATTTTTGAGATTGAAGTTTCTTGAAGAACTGCAATATCTTTTGTTTTCATAGGAGAGGCGAATTCGAATTTAATTTTTTTTCCAAGAATATTTGAATAAATTCCTTTGGAATCAACCGTAAAAAGATATATTTGAATAAGGAAGGGAGTTCCAAGGATAACTTCTTGTTTGAGATTTTTGACCAGTATCAAAACATTTTTGAAACAATATTCAATGTTGCAAATATAAGCATTTGAAAGCTTGTAACTAATTTAAAGCTTAGATCTGATAGCAGTAGTCATTTTGTCTTTAGTTTTTTCAAAATATTTTAAAGGAATTAAACCTTCTTGAATGCAATTCATATCAACACTGCTATCTAGCAAAGCGATATAATGAAGTTTGTCATCTTTAACTATAATAGTCATAGGAACATACCATTTTTGAAAATCTATGCAGTTAATGACTAAAAGGAATGGTTCAGGATCTTGGTCCTCTGGACGTAATTTAAGAGGTTTTGAATTTTCGAGTGAAGAGACTCGATTTTCAAGCTCTTGAAGTTGAGAAATAAGGACTGAATTTGATTGCTCCAAGAGATTTTCTTTTCAATATGACTTTTTAATTCTTTAACTTCGGTTTTGAGTTGATTTACTTCTTGTTTTAATTCTTTGACTGTTACTGGTTTTGAGAGACTTGATTCTTGACCTTCATATGTTTCTAGCACCTGTTTTAGGCTATCAGGATGTATTTTTGATTCGGTAACTTTATGTTTGAGTAATAGGCTTTTAAGCTTGTGAAGACATTGAGTTTTGATTTCTGGTTCCTCAATCCTCTTGATGATATCGAAGAGGAGCTCTTCCTGCGATTGATCTTTTGTAATGATGTTACAATTGTTAGGACAAAGAGTAATGTTTTCATCTGAGTACTTAAAGCCATTGGAATCAAATGTTTGAATTTTATAAAGGGCTTGTTTATGGATTAAAAGGAAAATTATTATTTCCTGAAGTTTTAGAAGTTTTGTAATTTTGGTATGGTATGCGTACCATCTTGATTTACCCTAAAAGGATAGATTTGAGTAATAAAAGGAATGCCAAAATTATCTATTTTCTTTATATTTTAAACTGGAATCTTGAAATAATATTTTTTATAATAAATATGAGCCTTAGATAATTTGAATTTATTTTGTAGTGGGTTTCTATTAATATTAAGAAGTTGTCCTTTTGTTTTTTGATAATACTAGTATGGACCCGTGCTATGCATGGAGCATTTAAATTTAAGATATATTATTTTAAAAAATAAATTAAAAATTTAAAAATCAATGACAACGACTCTTATGGTTGTATATTTGTAGAAATTAATATTATGTACTAATCAATATTTATCAAATTTGTCCTTGTAGGAAGTCAGATGCTAATAATGTTTTAATTTAAGTTTTTCAAAATTAAAGTTTTACTTAACATTGAAGAATATATTTATTTGCATTGAATTTGGATTATAAAATAGGAAATCAATATTTATCAAATTTCTCCTTTTTTTGAAAAAATGAAATACATTAATTATTGAAAATTGATTAAATGTAAAATATGCTTGCTCATTTCAACACCAAAACATGTAAAGTATTGATGCTTATTTCAACAACAAAACATATAAAACATTGTTGCTCATTTCAACACCATACACCATTAGTAATTATGATTTGTAATAACACAATCTAAATTTCTACTATAAGTAAACTTCCATCACATAGATACTACTATGTTGAGAAAGGAAATTAAAATATACCACATAGCCCTTTGTCGATGCCTGATAAAATAAAATCGTGCTTTTGCACGGTGCCTAATAAAATAAACCTTTAAAAATATTATTAAAAAGATAAGTCGAGCATCATTTTTATAGATTTAGGATTTTCGTGATTTTTAACCCATATAGTAATAGTCCTGTAGCATGCCATAAACATGATTGGAAATCAGAATTAGAACTTTCGAACAAATGACTACACGGCGAACAATAAAACAACAAATGACAATTAATAATTTAATATCTCCAATTAATTAAACAAAAAAAAGATATTTAAGTAGCTAGAGAGAGAAATTACTTTTTAAGTGCATCCTTCAGTTCAGAAGTAGCATCGTTGGCCTCCTGGAGACTCGACACCGGTCCAAACACCACCCTCGGATTTCCGGCGTAGATCCAGTCCACGATCAAA
>JACYFF010010365.1:46498605-46512034 GCA_017589665.1 Selenicereus undatus | reverse complement strand
ATTTATATGTGTATATGCTTGATCGATGAAATGTAGTTCCCCCCCCTCCAAAGGGAATGTAGAATAAAAGTTTATGATCATATGATGTACTTCACATACTGTATGTAAATACAAATTAATGATTCAAGTTATGACATCCTAAGATTGCTAATTAATTCTGATCCGCTTAAAAAAAATGATAATGAAATATGATTTTTTTTTGGTTTTTCTCACTAGAAACCGTCCTCCATATCCACATCTTTCCGATCATCTCTTCGCAGAAATGTAATTTTACGTGGTCATTGACGATAGAGAGGGTGACGTGAGAAAGTAGGGAAGTGGGGGGCGTATCAATTAGTGAATTTGTATGAATTTTATAATTTAAAATCAAATTAACTTCTAACTGTTTTGAGTATTTTGACGAAATTAATGAGAAGCTTGGATTGATGGAGGGAAGTATTCTTAGGCTACCATTCATTTTTATACTTATCTTATAAAGATGTATATATAATTCTTTAAGTATGTGGGATAACATTGATAAGATTAACCTTTGCTTTTTATTAAAAACCTTACATATCAAGGGCATTGACCACAGTATTAATCAATGAAAGAGTAAGTATGTGGAGAGAATTAGTTCAACCCTTATTGGAAAGTTTCATAGTAGACCTATCTTATTTCACGTTTTTTCTCAAGCTGTAGACAAACAAAAATAGGAAAAAAAAATAAAAAATTGAAGATTGAAAAGCAATGGAGGGTAGGGAAGCAACTCTTCTATCAGAGCCAGGTTTTTATTCTGGGACGTATCTGGGAAAAATAAAATAAAATTAAAGAGCAAACAAACGAAGGAGGGCAAGGAAGCAACTTTTTTGTTAGAGCCAGGTTTCAATCCTGTAACTTGTGAGACCTGTGAATTTTTATTAATTTTAAAATTTAAAATCAAATTAATTTCTAAATGTTTTAAAATTTAAAATAATGTAAATAATTGAAAGGCCGGGATTCACTATTGAGTTTAAATCCACGGTTGTTATTTGAAGAGCCAAAAAACAAAGGAGAGCAGGGAAGCAACTCTTCTGTCACAGTCAGGTTTCGATCCTTGGACCTGTGAGACTTGTGAATTTTTATGAATTTTAAAATATAAAATCAAACTAATTTTTAACTATTTTAAAATTTAAAATAATGTGAATAATTGAAAGGTCAGGATTCACTGTCGAGTTTAAATCCACGGTTGCTGTCTACTGAAGCTCCACAAATCACTCTGCATGAAGTATTCGAGAATTTCACAATTGTGAGCACTCTACCCAATTTAGCATTTGTTATATAAAGATTGGGATGGAATTAACTTTCCCTTGATACAATTTTGGTCTGTACTACTGTTAAGGAGTGCTGTTATTTTTAACTCAAAATTGTCTTGAATTTTTAAAGTAATTCTAATATACCCTTTTTTGAAATTAATTTGATCGATGATTGACAAGGATTTGCAATTAGAATTTAATTTTCTTGGATTTATGCTTTGAAGAATATATAAGGGTTTTGAATGAGCAGGGGTGACTTTCAATATTTTCTTTTGAATCTTAGGATTGTTTGTGAATAAATTTTTCTTTTTATTTGTAATATGCCCTATTTTGCCATATTTAAGGCACATAATTTTCCTAGATATTTTTCTTTTTGAATATTATATTTCTTTTTGTGATACATGGAGTCTTTAATTTTGGAAGTTTTTAGGAATTATTTTTGATAACTCGAACAAGATTTGATTTATCTGACGAATTAGATTTTGGATCTGAATTCTTAGGTTGATTGTTATAGGATGATTCATATATATAAGCAGTCTATTTTGGTGAGGGGGGTTTTCTAGTTTTTCAGGGGCATGAAAAGTTTTCAAAAATAATTCATTTTTTTATTATTGTTTCCTAAATTTTCTTGGGGAATTCAAGGAGTTTCTTTAATGGGTATTCTACAAGGATTGAATAAAGGTGGAGAGTTCGTTTGAGGAATTTCCTTGAGTTTGTAGGATTCTAAAGAATAACTACTCGAATTTTCTCCTAATTGGGTCTTATTGAAATTATCTTCAGTGGCTTGAGTAATATTTGAATTATCCTGAACTTTCAGGTTGATTGTTGCAGGATGGTTTATCCCTGCAAAGTACTTCTTTTGAAGGAGAATTTTCGAAAATATTTTGAATTTCCTTCTTTGGAAAGGAAACGTGAGAAGAATAGAATCAGTTGTTCCTTGATGAGAAGATTATGCCATAATGTTCGCTTAATGACACATAAGTATTTGTTGTATTTTGGAATAAAAACTTCATGTTTTTCAAGAAAATCATTTAGCCAATCGAAGGAAGGTATATTTTCTTTGATTTTGGCTAATTGAGTATAATTAATAGTTTTGAATAATTGTTGCATATCTTTTGAAAAAACGAGAAAAGAACCAGTCTCTATAATACTGATTATAATATTGATAGAATTCTTTATTAAGATAAACTCTATTAACTTAAAAACTTGATTAGTAAAAGAAGTTTATTTAGGAAAATCATTTTGCTTGAAATGGTTTTCTCTTGAATCTAAACTTTCATTAGGAATTATGCGTGAATGTCAAGCAGAGTTAGATAATAATGATGTCATGCTAATGTTATGATGATGAGATGGTAATGATAATGATGATGTCATGATGCTATGATGATTGGTCTCAGGACAATGAATTAAACTAAAGAAATTGATCAACATAAAATAACACACAAATAGGCCCTTATCTCAGACAGATAACAGCTAGGTACCTATCCATGCACTGTGGGACCATACCTGGACTACTTTTGGTCTACCCCCTTTACTGCTGGGACCATCAATTATCAGGTTGACCAACGGACTTACTAGGGCGCCCTAAGGACTCCTAGAAGGCTAACCAACACTGTTGACCAACATAGCTTACAAGCCAGATAACTGACTTATCTCCGTCTTTAATAATGATATTTATATGTCATCAAGGGTTAACTAAGCTTCTTTAGGCTAACTGGTTAGTCCCTGGACTAATCATAGGGATTTAGCCTAGAAGCATGATGGTAAAGTTAAACAAAAATTTAATTAATGGATAATTAGAGACTTAACTAATTTGACTAGACTCTTGGTTAATTTTGACCAGACTCCTAGGTAGAAACCTGGCAAACAATTGGTTAACTTGACAAGATGCTTAACTAAACACTTGGATAGGTACTTGATTAGTCACTTAGCTCTGATACCAGTTGGAGTCAGGACCGAGTGTAATTTTTTAATTTGAAAAAAATGTAAAACTTGATTAATTAAGAGTAAAACTTGATTGATAATTGATTAAATAAATAAGCATGAAAAAAGTAACAAATATGAATAGTATAATGAATAGTACAAAACTTGAAAAATTAAATCAACGTGAATGGTGCTCACTACTACATGAAAAGTGATGGAAGATGGAATCCATACATATGAATAAAATTTACAAAGAGAACTGAAATTCGACACACAAGTACAATGTGCAAGCAAAACCCCTTGAAATTCGATACACAAGCACGCAATAATGAAATCAAGAAGCAGTTGTCAAATTTTTACAAGCTTGTCAGACATCAACCATTCAAAATAGTCCACGTACAACTATTCAAGATAAGATTAGTATTCAAGATGCTTTAATAATCTTATTCAAATGTGAAAAATCTTATCGTATTAACTGATATCTTATACTGTACATTTAGTTTTAGGACCTATATAAAGACTTCAAAGTCGTAAGCAACAGCAAAACTTATCTGCCTCAGTTCCTTGTACATATCCCTTTCCCGACTTTCTTTCCTTATCCTCTCGTTGTAATCAATCTGCAGTATTCAATCAATATCAGTAAGTTCATTCAACAACCTTCGCTATTCTCTATTCATATTTTGTGCATGATTCCTTTCTTCTTGTACTATTACATCATATTCCTACTAGTTAAGACCATTCATATTGATTTAATTTCCCAAAGTTTGCTTTATTCATTTCACTATACCTATTTCTTATTTTGTTCATGTTTACTACTTTAATAAATTATTAATTAAGTTTTACTATTACTTAGTCAAGTTTTATAATTTATTTCAAATTTTAAAATTACACTCAGTCCTGTCCCTAACTGGTATCAGAGCCAAGTGTTTAGTGAAGTATCGAGGTATTAACCAAGTGTCTAGTCAAGTTAACCAAGTAATAGACAAGTGCCTAGTCAAACTAGCCAAGTGTTTATTACGTGTCTAATTATACTTTAATTAGCTTTTTGGTTAATATTACCATCATGCATCTTGGCAAAAAGCCTATGATCAGTCGAAGGACTAATCAATTAGCCTAAAGAAAGTTAGTTAACCCTTAATGATATATAAATATCCTTATTAAAGATTGAGATAAGCCGGTTATCTGGGTTGGAAGCTGTGTTGGTCAACAGCGTTGGTCAGCCTTATGTGAGTCCTTAGGGAGCCCTAGTAAGTCTGTTGGTCAGCCTAGTGATTGGTGGGCCTGGCAGTAAAGGGGTTGGAGCGAAGGTGGTCCTTGTGTGGTCTCGCAGTGCATGGCAGGATACCTAGTGGCTTTCTATGTGAGATAAGTATATGTTTGTGTGTTATTTCATGTTAATTAATTTCTTTAGTCTAGTTGGTTATTCTGAGACTAGTCACCTCATCATTATCATGACAACCTTATCATCATCATCATGACATAATCATGACATCAGTATTATCTAACTATCCTTTGCATTCATGCATAATTGGTCATGAAAGTTTGCATTCAAAAGGAAACTGTTCCAGGCAAAATGGTTTTTCTAAATTAACCTCTTTTATTAATCAAACTTTTCAAGTTAATAAAGCTTGTCTTAATAAAGAATTTTATAAAAAAATTATAATTGGTCTTATCGGTGTTACAGAGATAGAGACGGGTTCTTTTCTTATTTTTTGAAATATATGCAGTAGCTATTTAAAACTATTTATTATACTCAATTGGCCAAAATTAAAGAAAATACACTTTTCTTCGATTGGCTAAATGATTTTCTTTCAAACCATCAACTTTCTATTCCTAATTATAATAAATACTTATGTGCCATTAAGCAAAACTTATGGCATAATCTTCTCATCAAAGAAACAACTGTTTCCATTCATCCCTCGTCATCCTCACCAAAGCAAGAAGTTCAAAATACTTTCAAAAATTATGTTTAAACGAAATACTCTATACAAATCAACCATCCTACCGTAATCAACATAAAAGCTTAGATTCCGAATCTAGCTTATTAGATAATTCAAATCCTATTCAAACTACTAAAGATAGTTTCAGTAAAACCCAATTGGGAGAAAATTTTAGCAATAATTCATTAGAATCTTCCAAAGTTGAAAAAATTCCTCAGCTCAACTCTCCATTTTTATTCAATCCTTTTAGCACACCCATCATAGAAACTTCTTCAATTCCACCAAAAAATTTAGGAAACAATAATAAAAAAGAAACCGAATTATTTTCGAAAATTTTCCAAGCTCCTGATAAACTAGAAAAATTCCCTTCACCAAAATAAGCAGTTTGTATATATGAATCATCGTATAACAATCAACCTAAAAATTTATATCTAAATCTAATTCTTTAGATAAATCAAATCTTATTTGAATTATCAAAAATAATTCCAAAAAAATTTCAAAAGTAAAAAATCCATTTATCGTAAAAAGAAATTTAAAAACAGCTATTTTAGAACCTAAAAGGACGAATTCAAAATGGAAAATAATCAGAAAAATAATGTGTCTTAAATATGGAAAAACAGGGCATATGGCTAATAAAAAGAAAATATTAGAAATAAACAATCCTAAAATTGAAAAGAAATATTCAAAGCTACCCCTGCTCTTTAAAATGCTTATATATTCTTCAAAGCATAAATCAAAGAAAATTAAATTTTAACTGCAAATCTTTATCAACCATCAATTAAATTAGTTTTAAAAATATGTATATTTATACTAATTTTAAAAGTCAAGATACTTTTGAGTTAAAAATTATAACACTCGTTGATAAGGGGTGCAGGCTAGAATTGCATCAAAGAAATATTAATTCCATCCTAATATTATGAAGGAACCAAAGAACAACTTCTTAGTATTAGTGGAAAACCACTACAAATTAAATGCAAATTATCTAATGCTTATACCTGTAACAAAGAATATTGTTTCAAGAGTTAATTCACTCCAATTAAAAGTATAAGGCAAGAACTTATACTTGGCCTTCCTTTTATTGGTCAAATCCATACCTTTAAGGTAAATCAAGATAGTATTCATACCAATATTATGAAAATTGAAGATAAAATACTTCAAGAAATAATAATTTCCCGCTTACTTCATAAAGAAGCCCTTTGTGAAATTCAAACACCTGATTCCAGTCGTTCTAGGTCCCTAGATGAAGATGCTACTCTTTGTCCTAACAATTGTAACATTATTACCAAAGATCAATCCTAGGAAAAACTCTTCTTTGCTATCATCGAAAAGATGAAGGAAATTGAAGACAAAACTCAATGCCTCCACAATCTTAAAACCTTAGCACTCAAAGATAAAATTATCAAATAAAGAATACCACCTTTAGCCTAAAGCAAATACTCAAAATCTTTGAACGACAAGGATTAAAGCAACTCAAAGCCGAAGTCAAAAATTAAGAAACCATATGAAAATACATAATCTTCTTGAGGAATCAAACTCAATCCGCTTTTCTCACATTCAAGGCTTTGAAAATCGAGTCTCTTCACTTGAGTCTTCAAACCTTCCCAATCAATCTCCTCCACCTTCTCCTAAATTAAGTCCAGCAAATTAAAATCAAGAAGCATTCCTTTCAGTCATTCACTGTATTGATTTTCAAAAATGGTATGTCTCTATTACTGTAATAGTAAAAGATTTCAAACTTCATTCTCTCACTTTGCTAGATAGCGGCTGTAACCTCTGAATTAGGACTAATGAACTCAATGATAGGGGTGTTACCGCCATCCAAAAGGACAAGGCTTGAAGTGTGTGTACTAGATTATAAACTAGAAATAACATAGTTAGACATAGCTTCAACCATACACATTCATGCATTCTCAAACCATATACAATCAGCTGTTACCCACGTATGGTTTATACATCGCAGTATAGCAATTCACCTTATAATCTACACCTCCATCCACTGAAGATTTCAAAGTATAGCTCCAAAACAGACATTTACTATATCATTGTTGATCCCTCCATTTTCCCTTGCTCAACTTATTCTCTTCATCCGGGTTGCTAGCATGAGGGCAATTCAATGAGGATTTGCCTAAAACAAAATATGAAAACATTTCGAACTGTGAGCCGAAGCTCAGTACTTGTATTCCTGTATTGTTAAATGATCTCTACATAAAATGATTGGGTGCCTACTTGCAATTCATTTTAAGTTAAAACAGTGAATGAGATGAATGTAAAACTGCATTCCTAGTTATTATCTGATAGTGAACTCCTTGATACTGTTACGATCTATGGATAGATGTACACTTGCCAAGCCGATCAGGGACCTGGCCTGAAGCTTCGCGGGTAACTAGAGGGCGAATGCCCTATAGATGATAACTGTATAAACTGATTCATTGATGTACTTCCCAAAACATGATAACTTTGATAAATACACTCTGATTTCTAAAGATACAGGCAATGAACGTACCGGATGTCCTTAAAATGTAATCTCATTTGATAATTCTTATGCACAATGGGAAATGATAGACTAGGCCTCGATTCTGTTTACGAAATGTAATTATAGGTATATGTAATTAGTAAACAATGCTGACTTTCATAGTTGTAACTGTAACAAAAATTCCTTAAAAGGCATCCGTAACTCAAATAATTCCATAGAATATAAGTTACACCAAAATGATTTGAAAGCTAAATGAATTAGGGTAATTTAACTCAAAGTGAAATATTGTGGAGTAAAATTGATCAAAGTAGAATAATTGGAATCATAAAAGAAAGACTTTGATGGTTATGAATTCATCACGGATTTTTGATATTTTTGAGATGGATAATAAAGGTTTGAGGGCAACTGGAGTGGTGGTAGGTTCATAATAATTTTAAATACACTAGTTTGGACCAACAAATACTAATCTTGAGTTATCAATCTCCTCACTTCTCCAATTTTGTTGCACATGTCATACCACTTAGTTTTCCAAACCAAATAAGCTTCTAAGTACAATCAAAGTTGTTACTGATTCAAGGTTCACCTTAGGAAATTCATA
The DNA here is from genome assembly GCA_017589665.1 of Selenicereus undatus. Lineage (NCBI taxonomy): Eukaryota > Viridiplantae > Streptophyta > Magnoliopsida > Caryophyllales > Cactaceae > Selenicereus > Selenicereus undatus. The sequence goes on along the minus strand of JACYFF010010365.1, from coordinate 46,503,829 downwards.
AATCTCACCCTCGACCTCTAGTTGAGCTATTGAACCCCAATATAAAAAGATTAAAAAGTCCCTCAACATTATCATTTACATCCCATAATACAATCACCACCACACAAATCCCAAAATTGAGCTAAAACACCACCTTGTACAGTTTTGGTCCGGTCTGCGCAGTCGGAGTAAAACAATCATAACTTCTTGCACAGAACTCGGATTAAGGTGATTCAAAAGCCATTTGAAAGATAAATCATTGATCTAGCTCCCCATAAAAATTCATAGTTTTTTAGCTAGCCACGAATTACCAATCTTTGCTGGAACGTACCCCCGTTTTCAGGCCCTTCACAGCTCACTGCCTACGTTATTATCCTCGTTTTTCACATAATTACCCTCTAAAATCACTTGTTGAAATTACCAAAACATGGGGTGACCCTCAACATCACTTTAGACATCCATAATCTACAATTTTTACTTCTCAATCATCCAATATTCATTTTCAAATATAAAACACACGCATGACATGCTTGTTGACAAACATCATTTAAACTATGCATAATTCTCATAACCCTAGCTTATGTCTCACTTGAATTTGCACTTAAACTTCTCTAAAATCAATACCAATACCATGATATTCATTACTAATACCAAAGATCACAAAGTCACAAATAAAATTAAAAAAACACAAGGTTAGGGTTTACTTACTTTAAGTTTGAAACAAGGGAAGCTAGAGGTGTTTGAAGCTTGAAGAAGTGAGAGGGGTGGCTGGTGGTGGTGCTGGTGGTCCGATGGCGGCCGAAAGGTGGTGGTAAGTGGCTGGAAATTAGCAAATACAGGAGCAAAAAGGAGGGGGTTGGGTAGGTTGGCGGAGAGGGAGAGAGAGTAAGTCTTGATATTTTGTGAGTTTTGCTTGGTGGAGAATGACTTAGCTAATACTTGGCTGAGTTTTTAATCACCAGAAAGCATCTTTTTACTAATGGTAATTAGGTATAATTGAGGGTAATTAGCTAAGCAAATGGGTAGTAACTTGTTGGGCCTAAAATTGGGCCTAAATGAAATTGGGCCCGAAAGAAAATACACTTTACGCGATTGAATTTTCCATGACTCGAAATTAAATTTTCGGATCATTATGAAAAATAATTTAATTTCTTAAATCATATTTATTTAGGGACCACTATCAATTCACTCAAAATTTTACAATAATGAAAACCCGAATTGCAAAGTGGGGCCCAAAATGAATTCTCTCAATCGGGATGATTAAATGAGATAAATAAATGTGAAAAATTAATAACACGACTTAATTAAATAAATAAACATGATTTCGGGTCAGGCTATTACAGCGGTGCTGATATGAATTGCATTGAAGAAGGTTAAATTCCTTCAAAATACTTTGAAAAGACAAAAGAGAAAATGACTAGTGCTACGGGATTCAAACTTTAAATTAATTACAAACTTTCAAATGCTTATATTTGCAACAATGAATATTGTTTCAAAAATGTTTTTACACTTGTTAAAAATCTCAAACAAGTCATCCTTGGAACACCCTTCCTTACTCAAATATATTCTTTTACGATTAATTCCAAAGGAATTTATTCAAATATTCTTGCAAAAGAAATTAAATTCAAATTTTCTTCTCCTATGAAAATTAAAGCTATTGCAGCTCTTCAAGAAGCTTTGATTTCAAAAATTATTTCTGCTAAAGAAAAACAAATAGCTTTTCTTCAAACAGAAATTATTCAAGATAGTATTGAAGTACAACTTTTTGTACCAAAAATTCAACAACAAATTCAAACAATCAAGAAATTATTTGAAGAATATGTCAGTGCTGATATCCCATATGCCTTTTGGGAAAGAAAGTAACACATGCTAGAATTACAATATGAAAAAGATTTTGATGAAAGAAATATTCCAACAAAAGCACATCCTATTCAAATGAACAAACTGCTTTCAAAATTTTGCAAAAAAGAAATTCAATATTTATTAGGCAAAATGCTCGTAGATCTTTCAAATCTTCTTGGAGTTGTGTAGCTTTCTATGTCGATAATCAAGTAGAAAGGGAATGTGATGTTCCTAGATTAGTCATAAATTACAAACCACTCAACAAACTTTTTCAATGGATAAGATATCTAATTCCTAACAAAAAAGATTTATTAGAAAGATTATACGATGTAAAGATATTTTCAAGATTTGATATGAAATTTGGCTTTTGGAAAATTTAAATTGCTAAAAAAGATAGATACAAAATTGCATTCACAATTCCATTTGGACACTACAATGGCTATTTGGACTCAAAAATGCTCCTTCCGAATTTTAACATATTATGAACGATACACTCAATGATTATTCTGAATTGTTAGTAGTTTACATCAATGATGTTCTTATTTATTCAAAAAACTTGGACCAACATTTGAAGCATCTGAAAACATTTCTCAATGTCATTAGAAGAAATGGTTTAACTGTTTTTACTCTAAAAATGAAATTATTTCAAACAAAAAAACAGTTTTTAGGCCATTATATTTTTAATGGTACTATTGAACCCATTCAATGATACATTGAATTTGCAGATAAATTTTCTAATGAAATCAAAGATGAAAATCAATTGCAATAATTTTTGGTTATCTCAGTTATGTTGGAGGTTTTTCTTAATCTTCGAGAAATTTGCGAACCATTACTTCAAAGACTCAAGACAAGTTCTTCTGCATGGTATCATAAGCATACTCAGATAGTCATATTTATCAAATGTAAGGTCAATTCACTCCCACGTCTTGGCATACCAAATTCATATGCATTCATGATAATTGAAATAGATGCGTCAAACAATAGTGTTGGCAGAATTCTCAAGCAATGTCTTGAACCAAATTCTAAACAATTAGTAAGGATCCATAGTGGAGCTCGACCTGGACTTGAAATTCATTATTTCACAATTAAAAAGGATCTTTTATCTATAGTTTTACGTATTCCTAACTTTCAAGATGATTTATATTTCAAAATTTTCTTATTAAGGATTGATTGCAAAATTGCAAAAGAAGTTTCACAAAGAAATGATCAAAATAATGAAATTTTTACTCACTCACAAGCAATACTTTTAGTTTTAAATTCTAATAGTCAATTCATGAAGAGAACAATTCCCTCCCTCACTTCCTCATTAAGGAATTTCTTCAAGCAACGTAATTTTGCTTCAATTCCTCAATTCCAGATGTCATCCACAACTAAATCAACCTACATTCAAAATCCAGTCAACCTCAAAGACATTCAAGAACCTATTATCTTTTACATCAGAAACCAGGACAATGAACCCTTAATTACTCTTATCAAAGGACCTCGATACAATGAATATGCAATCTTTATCCACTATGGTCAATGGCTCTCAAATTCATCGCAGTCCTTTTATGCATATTTAAAAATACTCAAGTTCTACAAATCACTTTTGCAACAACTTTACAGTCATCCAGTGCTTATCGTGGTATCAACTGGTTATATTCAAACCCTCCAATTTGGACATTACATCACCAATTATTGGCAACCCCTTGATCAGCATATCATCCAATTTATTCAACAGGTTATTCCCAATGCACACATCTGTCCAGCTAATTAGCATGGATTCTTCTACTACAAGAGATCATCTCAATATAATTTTACTGAGTATCAGACTTCATTGCCACCTACTTGCATTCAAGACCACCAGTGCAGTAAATTACAAGAATATTCTAGACTCTGTTAACCATTAGGGGACACTATACAACAAAAACCCTTGAAATTTGACACGCAAGCACGACATGCAAGCACACAATAATAAAAATCAAGAAGAAGTCGTCAAATTTTTATAAGCTTGTTAGACGTTAACCATTCAAAATTGTCAGCATACAACTGTTTAAGATAAGATCACTATTCAAGATGCTTTAATAACCTTATCCACATGTAAGAAATCTTATTGTGTTAATTAATATCTTGTACTGTACATTTACTTTTGGACCTATGTAAAGGCTTGGAAGTCGTAAGCAATGACAGAAATTATCTGCCTCACTTCCTTGTACATATCCCGTTCCCCACTTTCTTTCCTTATCCTCTCGTTATAATCAATCCTCAGTATTCAATCAATATGAGTAAGTTCATTCAACAACCTTCACTATTCTCTATTCATATTTTTCGTGTGCTCCCATTCCTTTTGTACTATTCCATCACGTTCCTTCTAGTTAGGACTGTTCATATTGATTTAATTTCACAAAGTTTTCTTTATTTATTTCACTATTCCTATTTGTTATTTTGTTCATGTTTACTGCTTTGATCAATTGTTAATTTAGTTTTACTATTAATTAATCAAGTTTTACAATTTATTTCAAATATAAAAAACTGCACTCAGTTCCGTTCCCATCTGGTATCAGAGTCAAGTGTCTAGGTCAAGTACCCAGGTGTTAACCATGTGATAACCAAGTGTCTAGTCAAGTTAACCAAGTAATAGACAAGTGCCTAGTCAAACTTGCCAGTGTTTATTAAGTGTCTAATTATACTTTAATTAACTTTTTGTTTAATTTTACCATCATGCAACTAGGCAAAAACCCTATGATTAGTTGAAGGACTAATTAGTTAGCCTAAAGAAAGCTAGTTAACCCTTAATGATGTATAAATATCCTTATTAAAGACAGAGATAAGTCCATTATCTAGCTTGGAAGCTGTGTTGGTCAGCAGCATTGTTAAGCCTTCTGTGAGTCCTTAGCAAGCCGCTAGTAAGTCCGTTGGTCAATCTAGTGATTGGTGGTTCCGGCAGTGGATATCTTTATGTGTTATTTCTTGTTGATTAATTTCTTTAGTCTAGCTGATTATCCTGAGACTAGTGACCTCATCATTATCATGACATCCTTAGCGTCATCATCATGACATCATTATCATCTAACTGTCTTTTGCATTCATGAATAATACCTCATCATTATCATGACATCCTATTCTTGATTTATGCTTGGCTATGGTTGTTTGATGATATTTGCAGGAATTTGGACCATTTTGACCTAGCATTTTGCCCTCATTTGAGCATATTTTGACCCCCCACGGATGCCTATGAGGTATAATGCCCATGGAGCAAAAGAAGAGCAAAAATATGGCTCCAGCCAAGACCACGGTCCAACCGTGGTGCCTGCCACGAACCATAGTGAACAGTGTAATTGTGGCCTCTTTGTTTTCCCATTCGCTTTATGGTTGAGAATCACCATACTTATATATATATGCCCGTCTCTTAGCAGCAGACCAG
>JACYFF010010365.1:46451629-46462130 GCA_017589665.1 Selenicereus undatus | reverse complement strand
TTTTTAAAGAAAAGAAAGGAAGCTTTCACATGTGCACATCCTGTTCACACTACAAAAAAAGGGACTTATTGCAACAGAAGCATAGCAACAAATAATATTTTCTGTTGGTAAAAGTTTATTTGTACCGTCAGACTGATGTTTTTGTTGGTAAAATGACTATGAGTTTTGGCGCCAAAGAAACACAAATAAATTGCAACAAAAGCAATGCATCTGATGGTATTGTTAATATATTACCAACATTATTTACGATGACCAAATGGTCTGTTGGTATTTTTACAGTTATACCAACTGACGGCGTACGTGATGTATGAGTTATAACAATATATATTTAGAAATTATGCCTAATTTTGTTTTCGTTAAAATTAGCAGTACCAAAATAAAATTAATTTATCATGATCAATATTAAATAAAATCAGCTACGTTTCTTGCTGATAAAAAAAAAAAAAACAACTACGTTTCTCTATGTTTGGCCCAAAATAAAATAGGTTTGTTTTTGTTTTACTCAGCCAAATTCGAATGCCCAGCAAACGCACGCTAAACCGCCTAAGCCTTCAAACAGAGCAGTCGCATAGCTTCATCTTCGCCCATCAAACGCATACCCTAGTTCATCTTCTTCATCAATTGCCATTGGTGTTGCTTTTTGGGTGTTCGTGGTGTGAAAATCTGCATCAATCGCCATTGAAATTGCTCTTGTGGTGTTCAATTCTGAAGGTTTGAAGGTGTGTATTGCTCTTCCGATCTTCTCTTTCAATCTCCTGTTAGTTTCTGAATGTCGTATTTTATCATTGAAGTGAACTTCTGGACGGCTTGGTGGCGAAAAATCGAGTCTTTGGTGCCAGAAAAGAGGGGCTAAACGCAAGATATCAGGCTTGTTGGTGTTGAATTTGCAATTCGTTGAAGGTAGGGTGTTTTTGCAATTCCATTAAATTTGTTGGGTTTGAAAGGCAATTAAGGTAGTAGCTAATTGGAATGAAGAGTTTTGAGTGCTTTGAATTTGTTGGGTTGTTCAATTCGTGGGGCTATTTGTGACAAGCTTTCCCCTGCTAAATGCTTGTTTTGTTTAAGATATCAGTTCTGGTTTGTATCTTGTCAATTTGCCTGGATAGTTCTATCACCCAAACTCATCTGATAGTTAGTCATTTATCAGTTTTGGTGTTTATCAGTTTTTGCAATATAGGATAGTACATTTCAACAGTTAAACTAGTTGGTAGCCAGAGTATTATTAATTTTTTGATTGTCCTCAAACTTGATGTGTATGCCTCAATCTGTTATCTTGAATGTTCTGATTAGATTTTCAGCCAGTTCACTGATCCTCAATTTCCTACTTTGACACTGAATAGCACCTCTTGCAAGTTAGAGCTTTGTTATCTCGTTTAGAAATTCATTGTTGCCGACTAATAGTGCTCATTGAAGAAAATGAAGGGGACAGATTTTCGAAAGATGGTTATGTTGTTGTGTAGCTAACTTATATATTGAGGAGACAATTTTATATGTACAAGGATTGCATATTCTTTTAATATCTAGTGGCTATCTGTAATTTGTCATTCCTCTCCTCTCTCTTAGTATCTTGGTAAGTTGTGTGTGCTTAAGGAAATTGTGTGGGAAAGTTCAAATTTTACTTCTCCTGCAATCTGAAGGTTCATCTTCATTGATGTTGTCTTCATTCTGCTTCTCAATAATGTTCAAGGATGCTGTCATTATGTAAAAACATTGCTGTGCTAAGGAGACTTGAATCATAACTTAGGAGCAATATGGCTTTACTAATTTGAAAAGTGCTCTTAAAACATTCTCTCTGTGTCTCTCTCCTTTCACTAAACTAATCGAAAAAGAAATAATGAAAATTGATGTGTGATTGTTTTATGCATACTGATGGGCAGTCCCATTTTTGCTGGGCATGTTCGCTGTTAAAAGTAGTTGACAATAATACGACGTTCCTATCTAATCATAACAAAAAAAAAAAAAAATAGTAAAATTGTAGAACGAGCCATGAAATTCTGAAGTCAGAATCTTTCTTTGAAATCTTGAAACTTCTACATGAATAACGCTAATTGGACTATTGGTGACCCAGACCTATCTTCTGACATCTGAGAGATGACTCTGTCTGCCGTCTCTAAATATTCTGCTGCAATCTCAGACACGTTGCTTGGACTAAACCTTAGTTGGCTATGGTAGAGCTATTTTTGTCATCTTTGTGAATTGGAATTCTAGTTTACTTTGTATATTTGTGTAAGGAATCCTATAGAGTACCAAATACCATAAGCATATATGTTATAAATACTTACTATTTTCTTGGATTTTGTTCTCTGATTTTTCAGGAAGTATGAACGTAAATATATAAGCATATATACTTACCTTCACACTTTCTAAAAAATCAGAGAACAAAATCCAAGAAAATAGTAAGTATTTATAACATATATGCTTATGGTATTTGGTACTGTATGGGATTCCTTACACAAATATACAAAGTAAACTAGAATTCCAATTCACAAAGATGACGAAAACAACTCTACCATAGCCAACTAAGGTTTAGTCCAAGCAACTTGTCTGAGATTGCAACAGAATATTTAGAGACGACAGACATAGTCATCTCTCAGATGTCAGAAGATAGGTCTAAGTCACCAATAGTCCAGTTAGCGCTATTCATGTAGAAGTTTCAAGATTTCAAAGAAAGTTCAAGAAGATTAATTTTTACTATAATTGTTGTTGTAATGTTTGCTACCTTATATCTTAAGAATGAATAATTATTTGAAAATTATGATATGTAGGAAGTTGGCACTTGGCATTATGGATGTGTTTAAGGATAAGAGTTGGGTGAAGTTGAGACAAATGGATGATGAATATATGGAATATCTAAATGCGTTTCTTGATCATGCATTTTCAACTTCTGCTGTTGATGATAAGATTTTATGCCCATGTACAACATGTGCTAATCAATTCCACCACGAAAGGGAAGTTGTAAGAGTTTACCTTCTTATGAAAGGGATGGATGCTAACTACCGTAAACATGTATGGGTCTATCATGGGGAGCCAATTCTAAGTGATAATGATGGCAATGATGAAATACTAGATGATCAATTTAATCATGAGAGTCATGGTTCCATCGAACATGATATGTATGATATGATAGGGGATGGTTTTGCATGTCATGAATCCATTAATGATTCCTCAGGCCCTAATGAAGAAACAAAGAGGTTTTTTAAACTAATTGAAGATGCGGGTCAGCCCCTGTATCCAGGGTGTGAAGAGTTTAGTAAACTCTCATTTATTGTTGAGATGTATCATCTTAAATGCATGTATAATGTCAGTGACAGGGCGTTTGATGCATTTACAAAACTCTTCAAAAGGGCTCTTCCAAAAGATTCAGGATTGCCAAATTCCTTTAAACAAATGCAAAGCATCATTAAACAATTTGATCTTGGTTACAAAAAGATAGATGCATGTTCTAATGATTGCGTCCTTTTCTGGAAGGATAAGGCCGAACTCACCAAGTGTCCCGAGTGTAATGCTTCTAGATATAAGCTCGCAGATGATGGGACGATAATGAAATTAGCTTCTGGCAATCCAGTTCCAATAAAGATTTTACGTCACTTTCCTCTAATACCTAGGCTTAAAAGGTTGTACATGTCATCTAAGACAGCTCCTTTGATGAGATGGCATGCAGAGGGACGTAAAAAGGATGGAAGATTAAGACATCCTGCTGATGCTTATGCTTGGAAGCATTTTGATAATAGGTATACAAAATTTGCTAGTGATCCGCGAAATGTCAGGCTTTGCTTGTCCAGTGACGGATTTAATCCGTATGGCAATATGAGCACTCAATATAGTATATGGCCTGTTATATTGATGACTTATAATTTGCCTCCATGGTTGTGCATGAAACAACCTTATTTGTTCCTTTCATTACTTATACCTGGTCCAAAGTCTCCAGGAAATGATATTGATATATTCTTAGAACCTTTAATTGATGAGCTAATACAACTCTGGGAGACAGGTGTAGAAACTTATGATGCCTCAAAGGATGAGACTTTTGATTTACAAGCAACCTTAGTGTGCACTACAAGTGATTTCCCTGCATATGGGAATTTGTTAGGTTGGAAAACCAAAGGGAAGTATGCATGTCCATATTGTAATGTCGATACATGTTCCCTTTATTTGAAGAAAAGTAGAAAAATGTGTTATATGGGACATCGTCGTTTTCTGCCAGGTGATCATAAATTTCGGCGTAGTAAAAAGGCTTTTAATGGAGAAACAGAAATGAGACCTCCTCCTGAATTGTTGTCTGGAACTGATTTGTTGAATCAAATGGAAGGACTTGATGTCATATTTGGTAAACATCCAGAGACTAAAAAGAAAAATAAAAGAAAGGGGGATGAAGTGGTGCCTTGGAGTAAAAAGAGCATATTTTTCAGACTCCCTTATTGGGATCATCTTCTGGTACGTCACAACTTGGATGTTATGCATATAGAAAAAAATGTCTCAGAGAGTATACTTGGTACACTTCTAGGCATTGAAGGAAAGACAAAGTTGCAATCACGTCTTGACCTAAAGGACTTGAATATTCGGGATAAACTCCATCCAGTAGAAGACAGAGGCAAAGTATACATTCCTCCAGCGTGCTTCACATTAAGCAAGAAAGAAAAAGAGGAATTTATTGGTTTGCTTGCTTCTGTGAAAGTGCCTGATGGTTATGCATCAAATATTAGAAGGCGCATTATTGATGGCAAAATTTATGGTTTAAAAAGCCATGACCATCATATTATAATGCAACAACTACTGCCACTGATTGCAAGGAAAATGAAAGACAAAAACGTGGCAATTGCATTGATTGAGTTAAGCAGCTTCTTTAAAGAGCTGTGCTCTAAAGTTGCAACACCTCAAGATTTTGAGAGGTTACAGGATCGTATCATTGTTACCCTTTGTCGTTTGGAAAGCATTTTTCTGCCTTCCTTCTTTGACATAATGGTACACTTAGTTGTCCATTTGCCATATGAAGCAAAGGTTACGGGTCCGGTCATTTATCATTGGATGTACAATGTAGAAAGGTATATACTCAATTTTTAATTTTTACATCCACAATTTTATATTTAGAACTACATATAATAGCCATGTCATGTGATTTTGATTTTCGTAGGGACTTGAGGACATTAAAATTGTCTGTTGGCAATAAAAGTCGTCCAGAGGGGTCAATTGCTGAACGATACGTAGCAAATGAATGTTTGATATTTTGTGCAAGATATTTACCTGGTGTGGAGACTAAGGAGAATAGATCGTCAAGGAATAATGATGATGGTGAAGATGGTTATAAGGGATTATCTGTATTCTCCTTAAGATGTCGAGCATTATCCAAAAAGAAAGACATTCGTCCTAACCATTCACTAATTGACCAAGCACATACCTATGTGTTATTTAACTGCGATGAAGTTCAAAGTTATGCAAATTAAGTGCGCCTTATTGTTCGATTTGGTATAATAAAATTCCTAAAATTCATTCTAAAATGTCAGATGTGTTCTTATGGTTTCAGAGAGCATTATGAGATTGTTAGTGCTGAATGTCAAACTTCAAATGAAAGCATTGGTGAGATTCATAAAAAGACATTTCCAAAATGGTTTGAACAAAATGTAAGTATCTTACTATACATATGATATTTATATATGCAAACTTTACATGGTCTATGTATCATAACAGACAAAATCTGTACATTCTCAGGTTCATAGGCATCGTCCTGCCGATTGTTCTATGGCTGATGATTTGAAATATCTAAGTGCATTTCCAAGTGAATGGATAAAGACAATGACTAAGATCACCTGTAACGGGTACAAGTGGCGTATTAAAAAGATTGATAAGAGGAGCGAGATGCAAAATTCTGGCGTTCTCGTGAATTCATGCACAGATACAGGAGATATAGCTTATTATGGGATTCTAACTGAAATCATTGAGTTGAGCTATCCTCAAGGAAGAAGTGTTATCTTATTTCGATGTGATTGGGTGCATCCAATTCGAGGTGTAAAGCAAGATGAGTTTGGATTTACTCTTGTTAACATTAAATCACATTGGAAAACAAGCGAACCTTTTGTGTTAGCATCTCAAGCAGTACAAGTCTTTTATGTGCCAGAGTCCAAAGAGAAAAACTGGCATGTAGTAATTGCTACTAAGCCAAGAGATCTTTATGACCTGGAAGATGATGTCATACCAGAAGTGGAAGTTTTACAAGTTGGCAACTCGACTTCGATCGATGCAGAAGAATTCATTGATGTTAGAGAAGATATCGTCGGAGTTACATTGAATGAGCCTTTTGCTGATTCCATTGAAAGGAATAATGATGTGGAGATAGACTCAAATAATAGTAGTGCTGAAAGTGATGAAGATGATGAAACATTATATGATTTTAATTCTGAATAATTCATAGATGTACTAAAATATTTTGGTATTTAGAATGACTTTCTTATTTTTTCAACAATCTATTGCATTATTTCTAAGAACTACTGCTTCGTGGAATTTGTGATGCTGATATAGTAGTACTAAATTTTTTTGTTTTAGATTATGTCTTCCACAGGAAAATTGCCGGGTAAGAAGAGGATGGTTACAAGAGATCAACTTGCGGTAGGTCCTAAATTAATCATAGTTTTATAGTTATCTCAAAGTAATAACAACCTTTTATTTAAGTTACTTATGTTCTAAATTGATGAAGCATATGTTGACGTCTGGGAAAAATCAGCTATTAAGTCAAGGAGTAAGACGTAGTCCGAGGTCAAAAGAAGGCTCTACACCTACTTTGTCTCGAGGTACTTCTGTTCGACGTTCTCTCTTCTCACCAGGAACATCCTCTTTGCCACACACTACTACAAGTAAGTTTTTTTTTTTAATATAGAATGCAAGTTTTTGTATCATTAAATATTAAAGTAAAACACACATATTCTCAATTATAGAAAATTTCCCATTTTTCTTTCCTACCTTAATATTCCTTTTAATTAGGAGAGTACAAAAGCATTAAAACCGTCTCAAAGTGATGAGGAAATAGCTATTATTAGATGGTCCATGTTGCTTAATAGTATTGGTAAGTCTTAAATTATAAAGGATCTGAAATAGTGTTTATATAGAAGTAATGATGGAGTGTAAATTTTAATTATGTTTATTTCTTCCTATACTCTTAGTGGAAAAACACTTGGCGAGAAGTTTAGAGAAAAGAAGACAATTGGAGGCCCAAAACAACAATGTTTTTAGTAGTCAATCTGTGGAGCTCGCAAAGCATGTTGATTCACATGGTAACAATGGTGACAGGAGCTTAGAGCCCAGAGATAATGGAGAGGTTCCTATAAGTAAGTCATGTACTTATTGTGCATATGCTACTTTTATGTCTAAGTGCAATTTCTGTTTTTTGTAATTATTTTTCATTTACTTTGTATAATTGTCATATATAACACTCGCTTGCTTTTGTGACATCATAGGAGAGGTCAATTCAAACTCATTGGAGCGTGGAGAAAGTGAAGCAAATCATGATATGGGAGGTGAATCATCAACTGAAGGTGGTCACAACACCACAACTAGAAGGCACATACAAGCAACCAAGGAAAAGAATGAGAAGGGTCGTGGACCTAATAAGATAAAGGTTTTGAAGAACTCTGTGTTTGTAGATGTGAACGAACAACTTCAACCTATAGGTAATTCTCAAAGGCAAATGTCTTCCATGATTGGGTGTCTTGCACGAGACCCTAGAAGACTGTCACTTGATTGTATAGATTGGAGGAAAATTGAACAAGAGAAAAAAGATTCAGTGTGGGCAGAGGTGAAGGTATATATGTCTCAATATATACTACATTGCTTTCCAAGTTGAACCTCTATACTCTGATTTTTACACCAAGCCCTCAATGTCTGTGCGGATTTCAAAGTAAAAATATGAACTTTTAAGCTTATTTTAAGTCTTAATTGGTTCTTTTTCTTTATATCTGTTGTACAGCGTTCATTTCACTTTCCAGAAGGAAAGGAGCCTTATGAATGGGCAATGGAGAAAATACATGCTTGTTGGAGAGGCTATAAATGTGAGTTAAAGGTGGCACTATTTGATGGTAGAAGTCATGATGAAGCAATTAGCAAAAGACCAGAACACATACCACTTCAAACATGGGCCAACTTAGTACAGTTTTGGGAATCAGACAAGGGAAAGGTAACTATGTGCTTTAAGAACATTTACAGTTATAATTATTTTGAAATAATGCAACTGTTGTGAAGTGATTTGTCAATTATTCATTTAGGCTAGAACTAAAAGAGGAATTGAAAATCGGGGCAATAACAAAATGTGTCACTACGGAGGGACGAAGACTTTCGCACGTGTACGTGCTGAAGAAGAGGTACTATGTATATCCTATTTATACTATAGCTCACTTTGATTTTAGGTAACTCATTTAGTATTTTACATACATTTTAGGAAAAAGGCAACAAGACAGATAAGCTTACAATATGGTTGAAGACCCATGCACCAAAAAAAACTACAAAACTTAATGATGTTTCAGCTAGTGCAAAGGTATAAGTGTTTAATTTTATTTAATTTTTTTATTCGTTTTATTTTTTTTACTAATGTGTAACATGGTAGGAAGCAATTGAAAATGAGTTATCTCGCATTGAAGAAGATTCATGTGATGATGCTACTCGAGATGAAATTTTCAAAAAAGTTGTTGGAGAAGACAAATATGGCTATGCTAAGACCTTTGGCATTGGGGTCAAAGTTCCTCGTTCAACTTCTAAAAGGTGCGCTTTAGAGGAAGAACGGGCTAAAAGAAGGAAAATCGAGCAAGAACAACAAGAAAGTCAACAGAAGATTGAACGTTTGGAGAATAAACTTGGATACGTCACCAATTTGGTGAAAGTGCTTTTGAAGCACCAGGTATTTCTATATAAGATATTTTATTCTTCGTTAATAAGCTAGACACAATGGTCATATATAAAGCTTATATGTGGTATGCTTAGATATTTTAATATTTGTTGATGAGCTAGACATAGGGCCTGTTTGCGGATTGTTTAATGTTTGGTATACTCCGGGCGAGTGGCCCGTAGAGTTGTGGACTCCGGCGTGTAGCCGTTGAGCTTGTTTCTATGTTCTTTTATACTTCTACTCGATGCAGGGAATTAATGTAAGGCTTTATGCCTGGGAAATGGTCAGTTTTCAGGGGAAACTCTGTCCGTTTCGCCCCAGAATTTTCGCCCCAGAATTTAAGTAGGAATTTAAGAAATCGTTGATACTTCTAACGCTACGGGTTGGGGGTCTCACAAATGGTATCAACGCAAGGATCTGCGACCATAGGTCACGACCTTAGTCCTGCACTTCATATAGTTTTCTAGGAACGCATTTGTGATTATGTGCTGTTGTGTGCAAATGCAGTTTTGGTATGAACATCGAGAGTCTTAACATGCTAAAACTAACTTTATTTTGTGGATCTGGAGCATTGTCATTGTATTTTTGTCATTCATTCTTTGTTGTCGAGTTGCATGCCATGATTATAAATATTCTCTATTACCTCTTCTTAAGATTTATGCTTTTGTGCTTGTCTAATAGGGAATAACGGAGGATGTTCTTTCTTCATTCGAGGAAGATGAGGATATTGATGATGACAATGAAAAAGGTCATGCATTTGAAGAAGAAAATGGGGAAGAGGTTGATGATCAAGAACAAAATGATGAGTCATAGTTTGAGTTCTCTTATGTGGTTAACTTTTCTCTTGACTTATCTTTTAGGTAGACCAAGTAATGCTTTTGAGTTTGCACTTATAGTTTGGACTTTAATTTCAATGGAAATAATTGTTAGAGTTATGTACTTATTTCTTATGAACTTTTGGTGAATGCATAGCACTTTTGAAAACTTTTAAATAACATTGTGGTTTTTTTTTGTTGATTCTTCTATTGCCGATAACTATTATACCTACAGGTTTGATTATGTTTAGGTGTATTCGTTGAAAAAATAAGTTCCCACTTGAATGGATGGACTATTGGCAATAGATGTTTCGAATCATTAGGTATATCAAAGAACATAATTACCAACAGATTGCAATTTGATAGAGATTCTTTTTTGGCGGTATCAGTAGTACCAACAGATCGTCGTGTTGGAAAAGATTAAAAAGGTGGGAAAAAGAAAGAATTACCAACAGATACAATACGTTGGTGAATAATTTATGCCGCCAATTGGTTTAGCACCAACAGAAGCATCTGATGGTAACACTTCCCATCACCAACATATTATACCTCTGTTGGTAACATGATGACATTCACCCACAGATTCATTCTGTTGGTAGTACGGAGCACTTGCAACAGATTAGAATATCTGTTGGTAAAACTAATACCATCACCACTTTTTACCAACAGTCTGGCAACAGACCAATATCTGTTGGTATACAGTTTTACCAACAGTAAATGTACGTATTGCAACAGAACTACCCATGTTGGTAAAAATCACTTTTTTTGTAGTGTCATCTTTTATGAAAGAATTTCCAGGTATAGTCAATTGAAGTTTCAA
>JACYFF010010365.1:46414535-46432116 GCA_017589665.1 Selenicereus undatus | reverse complement strand
CCCCCCCTCTTGTGGTAGAATACTCGCGATCTCAACAAGTGGTATCAGAGCTGGTTCTCTCGCAAAAAGGCTAACACCTTGAGAGATTCTGAAGATGAGTACACCACAAGGAATTCTTGAAGGGCAATCCATTACTCGTCCACCCTATTTCAACGGCCAACATTATAGTTGGTGGAAGAATAGGATGGAAAACTATATTCAGGCAGAAGATTATGAGTTATGGATGCTCATCAAGAACGGGCCCCTTATTCCCACCAAAGTGCTTGAGAATGGTAAGACGGTTACCAAGGAACCTAAAGAGTTTGATGCTGAAGATTATAAGAAAATGGAGAAAAATGCCAAGGCCAAGAAGCTACTATATTTTGGCCTAGGACCCGATGAATACACTCGCATCTCAGAGTGTGAATCAGCCCAAGCCATCTGGAATGCCTTGCAAGTTGCTCATGAAGGTACGAGTCAAGTTAAACAATCTAGAATTGAGCTACTTATACGACAATATGAGTTGTTTGATATGGGGGATCGTGAGACTGTGATGGATATGTATACACGGTTTACCCACATCACGAACGAGTTAAAATCCCTGGGAAAGTCCTTCACCACTAAAGAGCTGGTGAGGAAAATCCTCAGAATTCTACCTCATACATGGGAGGCCAAAGTAACAGCCATCCAAGAGGCCAAAGACATGAACAAGATCACCCTCGACGAGTTGATTGGTAATCTCCAAACCTATGAACTCCGAAAGAACTCACAAAGAGAGGAGCAAAAGAAGGATCGTGGGCTTGCGTTGAAAGCACATGAGGACACTGACTCTGACCTTGAAAAAGAAGATATGGCCCTAATGACCAGAAAATTCAAGAAATTCTTCAAAAAGGTCAAGGAAAACAACAAAAGAAAAGATTTCAGTAAGTCCAGAAACACCCCCAAAGAACAGCTCACAGGGTGTTCCAAGTGCGGCAAACCAGATCACTTAATCAAAAATTGTCCACTGCTTCGACAAGAACAGATGCCCGAACATCCTCAAAAACATCCTGTAAACAATCTGGGCAAGCGATTCTCGAAAGCTATGCTGGCTGCTTGGGGAGATTCCTCTGAGGATGAAGGAGAATCTGAAGCTGAAGAAGAGGTCGTAGCACTGATGGCACAAAGTGATTCAGATTCAGATGATGAATCAACAATCAACTTCTCAGATCTCAAGAACAAGGTACATGGTCTTAACAAAGCTACTTTAGAAGAACTTCTATATAATTTGATAGACACCTGTGCAGATCTAAAAAGGGAAGTTCGAGACCTAGAGCTTCAAAATGAAATTCTTAAAAATGAAAAACTAGGTTTACATGAGAGTATTAACGTACTTAGAGAAGATCTCTTTCTAAAAGAAGGTGATTATACCCAAGTAGGGGAAAAGCTCTCTAAAGTGGAAGAAACAGTTGAATCCTTGCTAAATGAAAAGCAAAGCTTGAATGCCACCATAGACAGGATGGAAACTGACCTTGCCACAAACAAACGCTGGAACAAATCCTCACAAGCCCTTGATTGGCTAAACACTCATCACAATAGAAACAAAAAGGGACTTGGTTACAAGCACAAACGGACCGTTTACCCAATACATAGGAAGTATGTGGGATTACCTCAAAACATTGTTTGCTTTCATTGTGGTAAAACGGGTCATTATAGATACACCTGCCCTTTAAGAAAACATGCCAATGAAAAGAATGAAAGGTATGTGAAACAAATCTGGATTAGAAAAGATGGGCTTTACATGTCTAAAAGAATGGGACCCAAGTGGATCTGGGTTCCCAAAACTAACCCGTGATTTGTTTTGCAGGCTGAAGTGAGAGAGAACAACCTTACGAACAACCCCACAAACACCCTTGAAAACAGGCAGTTGTGGTTTGTTGATAGTGGGTGTTCACGGCACATGACTGGTGAAAGATCAAATTTTCTCTCACTTACAGCTTTAAATGGTGGGAGTGTAGCATTTGGAAACGGCAAGTCTGGGACAATTGTCGGTATAGGTAATATTGGTAAAACTCTCTCCCACTCAATTGATGATGTGCACTTGGTTGATGGGTTAAGACACAATCTGCTAAGTGTGTCCCAACTGTGTGACAAGAACAACCTAGTACTGTTTTCAAAAACACGTTGCTTGGTTGTGAATGACGACACAGGAGATGTTGGGTTGAGGGGGAAGCGATGTCAAAATGTTTATAAAGTCTGTATTTTCACTCTTCCCCAAAATAACCTGACTTGTTTAAATGCATTAGCTGATGATATAATGCTATGGCATAAGAGACTAGGTCATGCAAGCCTGTCTTTGTTAAACAAACTTGTTTCCAAAGATTTGGTTGTTGGACTACCTTCCATCAAATATAATGATGACAAGGTATGTGAAGCTTGTGCAAAAGGAAAACAAGTCAGATCCTCTTTAAAATCTAAAAATTGTGTAAGCACCACCCGACCTCTTGAATTATTACACATTGATCTATGTGGTCCGATGAGGATATCAAGTAGAGGTGGGAAGAGGTACGTGCTTGTCATAGTGGATGATTACTCTCGATTTACTTGGACCTTGTTCTTGGCCTCCAAGGATGAAACTTTTGAGAATTTTGTTGCCCTTCTCAAAAAGGTTGAAAAGAGAGTAGGACACTCATTGGTTAGCTTGAGGTCTGATCATGGTACTGAATTTGAAAATGCAAGCTTTACAAATTTTTGTAATATGCATGGTGTTGATCACAACTTCTCGGCCCCAAGAACACCCCAACAGAATGGGGTGGTTGAGCACAAAAATCGCACCCTAGAAGACATGACTAGGACAATGCTTATTGCTAGTGGTCTTCCTAGGAACTTTTGGGCCGAAGCTTTGAACACATCTTGCTATATTATGAATAGATGCATGATTAGACCCATTTTGAACAAAACTCCTTATGAACTTCTTAAAGGCAGAAAACCCAACCTTATACATCTAAGAACATTTGGTTGTAGATGTTTCGTGCATAACAATGGGAAAGATGCCTTAGGAAAGTTTGATCCAAGGAGTGATGAGGCAATATTTCTTGGTTATTCCTCTCACAGTAAGGCATACAAAGTCTTTAACAAAAGAACCTTGTGTGTTGAGGAAAGTGTGCATGTGTTGTTTGATGAATCTAACTCTTTGAATGAGAGTAATGCACAGGATGAAGAGTTTGAATTAGGTCTTGTCCAAAAGGAATTGTTGAACCAAGGTAAACAAGGTGAGAACACCCTGAAGAAAACAGCTACAAAAGCTGTTTCTCAAAACGGTAGGCAAGGTGAACACCAAACAGGGGGAAACACCGTTGAACCCTGTTCGGAACCATGTTCTTCAGGAACCAGCTTGCAAACAGGTGCAGAAACAGGATCAGGAGGTGTTCTTGAATCTGATCCTACATACACTTCAGTTAGAACAGAACATGTGTCTATGGAACCAATTAATCCAAGACCATGGAAGCACCATAGTTCGCACCCTCTTGATCAAATCTTGTCAGATATTAATACTGGAGTGCAAACTAAATCTAAACTTAAGAATTTTTGTGCTTTCTATGCTTTTCTTTCTAACATTGAGCCAAAACGTGTGAATGAAGCCCTT
Source organism: Selenicereus undatus (assembly GCA_017589665.1). Taxonomy (NCBI): domain Eukaryota; kingdom Viridiplantae; phylum Streptophyta; class Magnoliopsida; order Caryophyllales; family Cactaceae; genus Selenicereus; species Selenicereus undatus. Next base: position 46,428,512 of record JACYFF010010365.1, on the reverse strand, counting down.
GCAGATTCAGATTGGATCACGACTATGCAAGAAGAGCTTCATCAATTTGAAAGAAACAAAGTGTGGCACCTTGTACCTAAACCTGCAGAGAGAACAATCATTGGAACCAAGTGGGTGTTCCGAAATAAGCAAGATGAGTCAGGAACAGTCACTAGGAACAAGGCAAGGTTGGTGGTTCAAGGGTACAATCAAGAATAAGGGATTGATTATGAAGAAACCTTTGCACCAGTTGCTAGAATTGAGGCTATTCGAATCTTAATAGCCTTTGCAGCTCATATGGAAATCAAGCTATATCAAATGGATGGGAAAAGTGCATTCCTAAACGGATACCTTAAAGAAGAGGTGTATGTTAAACAACCCCCTGGTTTTGAAAATGGTGATTTTCCAAATCATGTTTTTAAACTTGACAAAGCACTTTATGGTTTAAAACAAGCTCCAAGAGCTTGGTATGAACGGTTGTCAAGCTTTTTACTTGAAAATGATTTTAGAAGCAAGGTAGACAATACCTTGTTTCTAAAATCTAAGGGGGAACATTTATTGATTGTCCAAGTATATATAGATGACATTATATTTGGTGCAACTCATCATGATTTATGCAATGAATTTTCAAATATGATGAGGAGTGAGTTTGAGATGAGCATGATGGGTGAGCTTAATTTTTTCCTAGGCTTACAAATCAAGCAGGCTCCAAACGGCACCATGATCCATCAACAAATGTATATCAAGGAGCTACTTAAGCGTTTTGGGATGGAGTCGGCCAAACCCATAGACACTCCTATCTCTCTTTCAACCAAGTTGGTTATGGATGATGGGAGTCCCTCAGTTGAGGAGAAACTCTATAGGGGCATGATTGGGTCACTCCTATACCTAACTGCTAGTAGACCGGATATTGTTTTTAGTGTTGGTTTATGTGCCCGTTTTCAGTCTAGTCCTAAAGAGACTCATCTTAAGGCTGTTAAACGGATACTAAGATATTTAAAGCATACACCTGATCTAGCTCTATGGTATCCTAGAGGTTGCAATCTTGATCTTGTTGGATATGCTGACGCTGACTATGCAGGTTTCCTAGTTGATAGAAAGAGTACCTCAGGTATGGCTCATTTTCTTGGACCTTGTTTGGTATCTTGGGCTACCAAGAAGCAACATTCAGTTGCCATGTCCACAGCAGAAGCTGAATATGTTGCAGGAGCTTCATGTTGTGCTCAACTGTTATGGATAAGACAACAGCTTAAGGATTTTTGTGTTGACATTGGATGCATTCCTATTTTTTGTGATAACACAAGTGCAATTAATATTGCCAAAAATCCATGTCAACACAAAAGGACAAAACATATTGACATTCGACATCATTTCTTGAGAGATACTGTTGAAAAGGGTTTAATTTCTATGAATTTTTGCTCAACGGAAAATCAAATTGCTGATATATTCACTAAGGCCCTAGCTAGAGATCAATTTGAGAGAAACAGGCTGGAGTTGGGGTTGGTAAAAACACCCTGAGAACACCTGTTCTCAGAGGTTGATCAAAGTTGACAAAAACACCCCATAATACCTGTTCCTTTCCCTTGTTTGAAATTCTTCTTATTAAATCAGTGGCTTTTGATTAAAGAATATGTGTAGTCTTGTGAGCCAATGTGACGTTATACTGCTATCTTGGGAGATGGAGAAAGAGTAATCATGACACATCTTGAAAAAGGAGAAGCATGTTCAAGAACAGGCGGCTCGATCAGGTACGCATTGATTGTTATTGTTGTATGCTGCTTGCTCAACTTCTAGGTATTCCCTAGGTGACCTTTCTTAACGGGTGAGGAGTTTAAAAACCTCTTGCATGCGTCTTCCCCGTCTTGCTCTCTCCCTTTCTACTCTGTTCTTGCTTTCAAACCCTAGCAAAACCCTCAAAACCCGAAAATCTCTCTTGCATTAATGGCTCCCAAAACCGATTCCCCATTACTCTCTGAGAACAGCAGCATGATTATCTCTTCAATTTCGGCACCTCCTCGCCCAATTACCCACACAACTTTCGGGTATCTTACTCAGATAAACCTCAAAACCATTCGGCTTGATTTGTGCGATATTCCCTACTCCTTTTGTTGGGAGTTAGTGGTGTATGTGGGGACAATCCCTTGTCCCACTTCTTCTGCAACAAATGTTGGTTCTTCGGGTCTCCAAAATAAATTCTTGGAGAACCCAGAAACCACCTTCGAGGATTTTGAACCCTGTTCTTCTGCGCCTTTCCCGGAAATAACTCGGAGAACAGGGGATGTGTTCATTGATGATCTGTTCACGGATCTGAAGGAGGACTCTGTTCCTCTGGTCTCTCAGACTGGAGAGAAGAGAAAAAGGGTAAAGATGGTGGCTAGGCGCACCCGAACTCCAAGAACACGACCACCATCAAGTTCTCGCCCCTCTCTAACTCCCTCTTCTCCTCCTTCTCAACCTTCTCGCAAATCTGCGAGAATTGGTTCCAGATCGACCCCCAGATACTCTAAACCCTCTACACCTATCATCGAGGAGATTTCCTCATCTTCTGAAGGGTTCTCGAGTTCTGACTCTGAAGACACCACCTTCAAACAGGGGACACCGGTGTTTTCCGAGTCCTCTGAAGAACAAACCCCTCCAAAATCAGCCACTAAACCTTCTGTGAAGCTCTCACCTGCAAAAACACCCCTCAAGCGAAAGCCCAGAACAACCCCCCTACCAAAAGCTACCACCTCTGTTCCTGCTTCCAAACGCCCAAAGCAGTTCACTCCCTCTCCTATGTCTGATAGACATGCGCAGTTGCTTAAGCGCAATGTCGTCAAGGGGAAGGTAGTGTCTGTAAGCTTTTTTGCGGAACAAGGTCTGGGGGTGTTCTTGACCAAGCTTCGCACCCAAGGCTGGCTTGACTTGTTTGCAAACACCCAGTTGGGGTGTTCTGTGCCTGAGTTGGTTGAGTTTTACGCCAACTGCAAAGTCACCGAAGGAGTGGTGACCAGCTCAGTGAATGGGCAAAGCATCAAGATTGATGCGCCCACACTTGGGAAACTTCTGGGAATACCCTCACAAGGATTTGTTGTGTATGTGAGGGAGGACAAAACTGCCCTGGAACCAACCAGGCTCCTCGAGGTGTCAAAACGCCTCAGTCACAAACAGGGTCTGAAAACACCATCCTCTGTAAAGAAGCGTGATCTGATCCCTCTCCACCAACTCATTTTCATGTTCGTCATTAAGAACATGATTCCAAGGGGTCAAGGGAGAAATTCAGCAGACCTGTTTGATTAGTGCCACTACTGTATAGGGAGGAACCAATTAACCTTCCGGCTATCATGATTCGCCACATTGGGCGAATTGCGAACACCACCCGGGCACATGATCTCGGATATGGGTTTCTTCTGTCAAGGGTGTTTGAGCACTTTGGGATAGTGCTCACAAGGAGAGTAGCCGCCCAAACCATTGATGAATTCGGGGTTGATACCCTACTTGGGTGTGGCTATGAGATTGGCGGATCAGTTTCCAAACAGGGTCGTCGACCACCTCGACCACCTGTTTTTGAGCAACCCTCCATCAAGGTTGAGGCTGTTCTTGAGGAGAATACTCGTCTCAAGGATGAGCTCTCAGCTGTAAAGGCTGCTCTTGCTGCGGAACAAGCCCTCTCTGCCAAGCGTCATGAAGACTTGCTTGCTCTTCTCTCCACCCTTGCCCCTAGCATTCCTCCTCTGCAATCGCAACCACCGCCTGCTCCCCGATTGTCTCGGCTGTTTTTTTTTTTCTGTTTCTTTGTTTTTGTTTTATTTTTTTTGTTGCAATTGTACTGCCTTGATTATTAATGAAATATCTACTTGCAGTCTCTCTTGCTTGTTATCCTTTATGATTTACACGCTTTATACTATGTTGTCCCTCTTCTTACCTATGTTGTTCTTGCTTTTTAATGATGCCAAAAGGGGGAAGAAGAGTGAAAAACCTATTGACTATGGGACAAAACCTAGCTTTGACTTACGTGGATCCCTATCAGCATTTATTTATTTTTGTTTGTTTTGTCAATATGGTCACTTAGTTTGTCATCATCAAAAAGGGGGAACCTGTTGAGTTATTATTTTTAAGTTTTGATGATAACAAATCCAAGTGTAAAAATCTGTCCAAGTAATGTTCCTCCAAACACGTTCTCCAAACATGCCTAATTGGTGTTTGTAATCTTTATTGTATTAACTGGTTTGCTACATGTGAGAACAATTCTTAAGAACAGGTCTCATACCTTGATGGCTCACGATCAAGTTAAGAACACCACCTCGATGAGTTGATTATATGTGAAGATCAGTTTCTAAACTCTAGCAATGCAAAGAACAACCCCAGCAAACAAGGTGGCCTTGGTGTTCACAGCAGCTCTGCAAATCTTGGACAAGATGACTAGTTCAAAACAAGAAGTCTTGGGTATATAGGTTTTATTTATTTAGACTCTTGTTAATATGCCAATATTGAAAATGCTTTTTAAACACCTCTTGAATCGGTATTTGCGCTAAGTGCTTCAGAACACCAGTTGCGAACAACCCTGCAAACAGGGTGCCTAGGGTGTTTCTGAATTAAAGTGGCCATACCTGGTTATCTTTGAAAATTCATTTCGGTTGGCCAAGATCTCCAGAATAATTTCTTTAAACTCCAAGTTTGCTATTTTTCTGGAAATGATATTTTTCTGAAAATATTATGGGAGATTTGCGAAAATAGGAGATTTGCAAAAACTAAAAAGATTTCCTTTTTCCCATATTTTCGGCTTTGATAAGTATTCAAAAACTGAAGAGATTTCTGGTCGCTTCTTTAAATCCTCTTCACGGCTATGGGAAGATAAGGGTTATCTCTTAAGATAACAAATCCCTTATAACTTGGAAAGAACTTGTCACTAGCCGTTGGGAGTATTTTTCTTGAAAATCATTTTCCAAACTTAGGTGATTCTCCTTGGTTCTTGACCGTTGGTTTTGTGGTGCATAAAACCGCAGCTCTTTCGTCCCCACAATATACACACACAGACAGAAAGAAAAGCGAAGAGTGAAAACTGAGAAACACACAACATATGCAAAAGGGAAATTTCAAAAAGTGGTTTTTCTAGAGGAATTTTGAGCTACTCTTGAGAAAAGTAAAACCAACTCAAGTTGTGTTTAAACTGAGCTTTCAATATATTGGCATACTAGGACTTCATTGTACCTTACATCTGCTTAAGTCAGAAGCACCCGGTAAGGTGTTTTGTAACCCTGATCTTGAATTAGAAAAGTGAGTGAGTGGTCTTCAGTCGTGTGGACTTTGGACGTGTCCAATTTGGTGAGATTTGGACGTGGTGTAATCCGCCTTAGAGAAGGAGGTTACGTGGTTGCAAGGTTGTAACAAGATGTGTTACATTTGTAACGAGTTAAGCCCGGTTTAGTGAAGTGGTTAAATCCTACACGAGGTAGGTCGTGGTTTTTCACACCTCAGTTGGGCTAGAGGTGTTTTCCACGTAAAAATTGTGTGTGCTTTAATTTCCGCATTTATCTTGGTGATTTTCGCATTTGCAATACTTGAGAACACCCTCTGCAAACAAGTCACAGGGGTGTTTGTTACTCACAACGCGAAAATCAGACACCACAATTCACCCCCCCCTCTTGTGGTAGAATACTCGCGATCTCAACAATTGATGGTCTGTAGCTATCTGGTTGTATTAGACCTCGGGTAGGTAAGGTTCAAGTAGTAGTAACGAGTCAGTATACAGATTTGATCTTTCATTCGTTCATGTGTTAACACGAGAAGGGGGTGGGCGGGGTATCGATCCAAAGCTTGAGTTTGTGGTCTTTTTTGTTCGACTGAGATCTTACCTCGCATCGGTCGGTCTTCTCCTTATATACTCGGATATGAAGCCTTTGTCTGATCGCTTTCGTTCATCGGAAGTAGTGGACAAGGGGAGAACTCGGCATTGTGCAATTCAATAAATCTGGTTAATTCTTTGGAGTGAGACACTGCTCTACTCGAAAGTTTTGGCATTTCCATACGCCACTCAGTGACATGTCAAAAGATATGCAATTTTCGAAACTGCCTTTGAGTGATTATTGAAATACGAGAATGGAGACTGAAAGATATCCATGTCAGTTAAAGATGCCTCTTTCTTGCGTGAAAGGAACAGAGCTTCGGGCAAGCAGTGACGCCAAGGCTTTTGCATTGTAGTTCTTCCACGGCATGCTTAGAGAAAGACTTCCTCCATGGCATAGCTCAGTCATTCAATCATGATAGGGTCATTCAGATAGGATTCTTCTCCTAAGCGAATGTGACGCTCCCCATGGTATGTTTATTGACGCTCTGATTAGAAGTCGTGGATCTGACCCTTTCTGGTTCCTTATCCACATGGAACTTTTCTAACTTTTTTAGTTTGGGCATGAGCATTAATCTCTCTCATGTTAACCTAAAGGTGCGAGGACTCGAACTGTAGCCCCTTTTAACCTTGTCTTAGCGTCTTTTTGTTTTCTAACCTTTGTTCATTCGCTTGGTTAGATCTTCTGCTTATTTGAGTAATAGTGATCTCGTCTAGGGCTACAGCGAAATTGGCTCCCTTTGGAAGTGGAGTTTTCGGAGATCTATAGGATATTTCTTTTTTTGGGCTGAAATTGGTGAGAGGGAGCCCCGGGGAAAGATCTCAACTCGAGGTAACGAAGAAGGCAACTCCATGATTTCATGCATGACTCTTCAAGTGCTTGCTATTTTCCCAACTGAGAACTGCGTCGGTCCGGTGTGTTGGAAATAAAGCATGGATGATAGGACTTTGAAATGGAGCTATGGGTCCTCTCGGATTCATTGGCTACCGGTGCCATGCGTTTTGAGCATATATTACAACTCTTTTTTGTGTTGCTAGGTTGTTCCCGTATGTATCAAGTCGGTAACTGATAGGTAGGATATTTATGTTATATATGGATAGATAGATAACGATAGGGAGTAGTTAGTGTGCGTTCATTCTCAAACTTTGTTTCCGTTTTTGTTGGTACCTATGACTCCTGTGCTTGTGCCTCAATTTGCTATGTAGTACGTGATGCGCTTTCGATTTCCTTCTTGTCAAGGTAATGCTTGTTATAGTCAAATTCCATACTGGTAGCAAATACTACCCCTTCCCTGTCTCAGTTCTCTATCTTGAACCGAATCGATTCTCGATCTAGAGACTCCGTAGCACCCCGTAGGTGAGTTCCGTGGTCGACATGTGCGGGAGTTCCTCGCGAACTAGGTCGGCCTCTCGGCAAGCCAGCAGGTATCTGAGATCCTGTTTTTTCTCTGGCGTCTAAATTTTATACCACTTGTCATCTTCAATCTGATTAATCCGGCTCCAAAAAAGTGTTGAACTATTGAAGAGAACAGTGCGTCGGCAGGACTCGGTTGTTGTTTTCCGTCCGGCCTTTTCCCCAAAACATCTTTTGGCACAACATCGGTAACCGGAAGAACATGAATCACCCCACCGGAAAGCAGTTCTCCTGTGGTTAAGCGTCAAACTTCCTATTCACTGGTCCCTATACCCCAACCGGCATAAGCACTCGTAACTGCTTCATTTTGAACATAAACTGACGTTTTTCCATTATATATGGAAAGTATATAAGAACCCTATCCAATGCTCCTGTTTAGCCTGTTTCAATCTTCCTCGATAAGCCTGGTTGGCATTCCCATTATTCTTTTCACTCGTCTTCTTGCTCCAGCTACGATTGTTTTAGTACATAGGTGAGAGTTCCAAACGGACTGACTAAGCCATCGCCAATTTTTTCTTCTAAAAGAAACTATTTTGATTTAAGTGAAAGGGCAAGAACTTTCGTTGCCTGATATTCATAAGCCCGAGTATCATGATCCCCAAAAAGTAGCCCGAAGTATGCAACTAGGACTTAACACAAAGGCTTTCAAACTCACTTTGAAAACATGGTGACTCTCGATAAATACCAAGAGGGGTTTAAAATCCACATCAACTCCTTTAAAGCTTATATTTCTTTCTAAAAGTTCTCAAAACATCTGAACTGGTAAGAAAGACTTATCAAGAAACATACTTTCATAGAATGTACACAGTGAAACGAATAATGCAACATTTGCAACTTCAATTGACTATACCTGGAAATTCTTTCATAAAAGATGAACAGGATGTGCACATTTGAAGACTTCCTTTCTTTTCTTTAAAATCATTTTACTTGGCCTCTTGAGGCTCACATTACTTTAAAGGAACTTGTTTTCTTTTCTCAACTGCTTAGAATGGCAAAAAACGAAATTTCCTTTTAATAAGGAGCTTACTTACAACATAAAACATCTTATTGTGCTGGCTAGGGAGGTCAACACCGCCCTTAAGTGAGATCGTCACTCTTAATCTACGTTATCCCAGGGGTATACGTACTTAACTTTTGGCCAAACGCATCTTAGTAGAGCAATTCTAATCTCGATACTGTCCTCTGTGGGGCAACAACTCACTCCAGGATAATCATATCCTGAGTCCAGTCCCCCTCAAGGTTTTCTAACGCATCACACATTATAACTTATCTGGGGAACAGCTCACACCAAGGTATTTCATATCTTGAGTCCAGTTCCCAGGAACAGCTCACACCAAGATAACTCGTATCTTGAGTCCAGTTCCTAACTTTTCTTTAGAGGGAAACAGCTCACGCCATCTTTGCGTCCAGTTTCCAGGAACAGCTCACACCAAGATAACTTGTATCTTGAGTCCGGTTCCTAACTTACTTATCTCAGGGGTAAACAGTTCACGGCCTTTCTGCGTCCAGTTTCCGCCCTCTGGCCAACTTCCCAGCACATTCTTAGTCTTTATAGACATAATTCATTTCTTTGTTTCAAATGCTTACTTGGCTAAAAACTCGCTTTTTAAACTAAACGACCATAACCTTTTGAAATGCTCATAATTCATTCGTTTTGGGCTTAAACACTAATTATAGAAGTTATAAGTTTATTAACACATAAATCGACTTCCTTTGACACTTGAAAACTTCTTAAAAACGTAATCAGCTTATTAAATGGTAAAATGATTTCGTTTTGAACTTTAAAGCTTCGTATAAACGTAATACGGCTACTAACTTGCAAAATGGCTTCGTTTTTAACCTAAGAAGCTCTTATAGACGTAAAACGTTTGTTGGTTTATAAAACGAATTCATTTCTCACTTAAATGCTTAATATAAACGTAATACGTTTATGAACTCGTAAAACGACTTCCCTTTTATACTTAAAGGCTTCTTATAAAGGCAATAAGTTGGGTAGTACTTAAAACAATTTCCCTTTAAACTTAAAAGTTTCTTATAAACATAACACGTTTACTAAATCGTAAAACGACTTAGTTTCCAACTTAAATGCTTCGTATAAACGTAATAAGTTCGTTAAATCGTAAAACGATTTCATTTCTAACTTAAAAGCTTTGTATAAACATAATACGTTTGATAGCTCGTAAAACGATTTCATTTCCAACTAAAAAGCTTCTTTTAAACGTAAAACGTTTGCTAAATCGTAGATCGAAACTCAATAAAGACTTAAGTAACCAAAGAGCATGCAAATAAGCTAAGCTTCATAATTAGCACCTTAAGTTACTGTTTTTCGGGTCGTATAAATTCTTTTAAACATTAGGAGGGGTCATTACCCAAACCAATGCCTTAAAACCCTTTTCGAACTCACTTTTAGTTCGCTTTCGAAATTCCTAAACCTATCGACTATTCAGTCGAGTCACTAACTGAGCAGTTCGACGGTTTAGGACCTTTTTAACATTTTAGATGTCGTAACAAAAAAATAGTCAACTAATACATTTAAAAGCCTTTTCAAGCATATACAACGAGCTTTCTAAATGTCCTATCCATTTTTTTTAAAACGTCTAAACTTTTAAAACATCTAAACTTTTAAAACATCTAAACTTTCAAGAATTAATCACATAGCACATTGCGGGAAAAGGGTTTGCACATAGCACATTCATACACTTCATCTCACAACTCACTAAGCCACACATGGCCTCGCAATCCACACGATTGCGGCAATTCAAAACCCTATCTCCCTCCTCACACACCACCGACCACAAGACCCTCGAATTTCTCAACGGTTCCACCTCAAGCCATCCAACTATTAACTTGGTTTACTGTTGTCATAAATAAATCAATAATTCATAAAACCATCATATATAAGCATAACATTCTCAACAATAGCCCCATATAGAAATTAATACAGTTGTACTGATTTAACGATAACTTCTAAGTAGAAACCAACATGCTTGTCTAATGCCTCAATTCGCCCGATTAGCATTTTCAAACTTCATAACATGATTCAGGGCTAATAAACTAACATAACGACGGCTAATACACTAACATAACGACAACACTAAGGTGACAATTTGATTATTAATAATTCAATGAACTTCCAAACTGTCTAGCTATAAATAATCCAACACCAGTTTCAACATCCAATTAACTCACAATTAACACCAAGTTTATGATTTCTCAACTTTGATTCCGATTTCACCCAAACTGATTTCTAATCTCATAATTAACATGAGCTAACTAATTTAGTTAAATTTGACAAAAATAATAGTAATTTAGGAGGAAAGGAACCCTCACCTTGAACCCAAGCTAGGGGTTCGATTCACTGCTGTGGGCTCGACCTTAGGGGCTCAAATAACTCCACTCCTTCGCCTCTTGCTTACCCACGCTTGAACAGGACCAACTCACGCCCCAAATTTCCAACAATTCGAACCCTAAAACAGACCCAAACGCACTTTCTGATTTGAAGTTGAATTGGGTACATGAAAGCAATGATTTCTACTCTAATTTGTAGAAAATTGAAGCAAGTAAGAGTTGAAGTTCAGGGCCATACCGAGTCATGCGTTCGAGCTTCAATTCAGCGCCAAGAAAAGCGGTTGGCTTGTTCGAATTTCAATCCAATTCGTACGAATTGATACTAGCTTGAAGGATGGTCGAATGTGTGGGGCTTGCAGCTGTGGGTTGCGAAAATTGGCTCCCAATTTGAGCATGGGAGATGCGTTAATGGAGGAGGAAAGGAGGAGGAAGAAGATGAAGCAGAGAAAGGAGGTGAATGGATGTCGTGAAATGGGGGGGGGGGGTGCGGCAAGTGAGGAAGAAAAGAGGGATGCACAAATTTACTGATTTGCCCCTCCCTACTCTCTTTCATTAATTTTGGTCCAAGCTGTTCGATATTCGACACTGCTAGTCTAATTCATAACCCGAATTCTAAACCCAAATCGATCATATATTCCTTCATCAACTATTCGTTTCCAAATCTATCTAGGCTCGATTTAGTAACATCGAACTACTTCTAAGGTTGACGTCCTAATCGCATTCGGGTTGCTAATCTATTCAGTACTCGTTAATAATCGTTAATAACGCTTATTAAAAATCATTGAAAGATTTTCAAAACTAATAATAATAACATTATTACTAGAGAAAAAAATATTCTTTTTTCATTAAAATATCGCTCACATAGGCACGTCAATGATTAACTTAACTCGTATCGTTAAATAAAATAAATTTCTATAATGTAAAAGGGCGTTACAACAACTTGATAGAAAACAAGGCACGCAGGCCTTACATCACTTTGGCTTGCGATTTGAAGGGTTGGTTGAAGGCTACCTTTGTCGACCTCTTCCCTCTCAGAGTTCGCTAAATCGTCCGTTAGTTGTTTAATTTTCAGTCATGAGTTAGTAGTTTATTTTGTTTAGGGATTTGTGGTTTATGGAAGTGTAGTTGGATCATGTTTTAATCAATAGAATTGTGCTTTTGTTTCATGATTGGTTTGATTTCGTTCTATCAAATGAATATCTCGTTGTGAGTGGATTTTTGGCCAAATTCCGCTTACACATTTGAAACAATTGAAATGTGAAATTTGATTGTTAGACTGCTTCACAAAATCTAGCGTAGCGATGACTCGAAAGAGAGATTTCTGTGTTAAGAGGAATAGAGAATAATCGAAGATATTAAACTTGGATTAAGGCAAATTAGTTTAAAAGAACGACTTTTGCTTAGTTTAGGCAAATTTGGTTGATTTTGAAAGAATAGACTAAATTTTTTGATAGATTACAATTCCTTGAAATCATCTAATTAGAGAAAAGTACATGTTAATCATTATGATCCAATCACCTTTCTTTGCTACAAAAATCCCTAGACGTTTTCTTCTTGATTGAATTTAGAATTAGTTAATTAGAAGTTGTTAAAACAAATCCTCGATTTAATTGTTGCTTAGCATTTTCTAATAGAAAGAACTCGATAGATTGCATTGGTCCCTGAGGATGATCTTTTATATATACTATGACACCCGTGCGCTTGTGGGCAGTGCACCAAGTTTTTGGTGCTGTTGCTGGGGACCAATTTATTAACTATTGAGTTAGTTTTACGAAAGTGACTGGGTATTTTATTTTTTGTCCATTTTTTTTATTTTATTGTTTGATTGCGCTGGTAGTGTTGGAGATAGTGTTTACAAGATTCTTCCCTGTTTATGCAAAGTCCGTTTCTATACGAACCCGATCCCGAGATCAAGAGGACTTTCTGCTTGAGGAGGAAGAAGCAAAAGATTGAAGAACAAAGACGCGAGGCAAGAAAAACTTCGACAAATATGGCGGGAGGAGGAGGTGACCAGAGAACAACCCTTCAAGATTTGTTACCTCTGGAGTTCAAGGAATCGCCTCAAGCATCGCTCGTCCTAACGTCGATGCAAATAATTTTGAGCTCAAGCGGGCTCTCATTTCCATGGTGCAACAATCCCAGTTTGGAGGAACTCCTTTGGAAGATCCGAATCTACACCTCTCGGTCTTTTTAGAGGCGTACGACACGTTGAAACGAAATGGGATCTCCACCGATGCCATTCGACTGCGTTTATTTCCCTTCTCACTAAGGGATAATGTAATACCCCCATGCTTCATATTCCGTTAAGTTGTTCGTAATGCCTTTTTGCAGTTTGGAAACCATATTTTATTAGCGATATGGGCTAAAATTATTTTCTAAGTACCTATGTGAGCACTAATTTTATAAACAAAAAAAACGGATATTATTGTCATTGCTAATCTTATTACTATTAATATTCTTATTACTCTTGAAAATCTTTCAATGATTTTTTTAATAAGCGTTAGTAACGATTATTAACGAGCACTAAATCGATTAGCAACTCGAATACGATTAGGACGTCAGCCTTAGAAGTAGTTCGATGTTATTAAATCGAACCTAGATAGATTTGGGAACGAATAGTTGCTGAAGGATTATATTATCGATTTAGGTTTAGAAATCGGTTTACGAATTAGACTAGCGGTGTTAAGTATGAAATACCTTCGGTCGAATAAAAGAGAGTAGGGAAGGGCAATCTGGTAATTTCGCGCGCCCCCTTATTTCTCGTCTCCCCTGCCGCGACACACCCCCCTCTCGACATTCTCTCTCCTCTTTCTTTCTTCTTCTTCTTCTTCTTCCCGTCTCCCCTGTTCCTCCTCCTCTGCTACGCTCCTCCGCCATGCACACCAGAGCAAACCGCCGGCCTTGAGTCCCCAGCCAACCCACCTCAGCTGCCGGCCGTTACTCCACGGCGCCACTGGCCGAAAATCAACCACAATTGGGCTGATTTTGACCGGAGCAGAACCGGCGCCCGGCAACGTCGGTGCATGCAAGGTGATTTCGAACTCCTCCTCCATCTATAAATTGTATTCTTGACCTAGATTCTTCCTAATTGCGTTTAATTTCATCAGAAATCGTGAGTTAGGGTTTTGGGTTTGGTGGTGTTCGAACCTCACGCAAAGGCCGCCGGATTTCTTGAGTGTGTGGAGTTCGAATTCAGCTTCAACCTAGCCAATTTGCACGCAAATAGCTTGGACTCGAGGTGGGTAATCCTTTAATCCCTCCTTTTTAAAGGATTTCGAATAAGAATTATATGAATCAGTTTATGGGATTGGTAGTTATAAGTATTTATGCATAATCATTATGAACTATGCTTGAGATGTTAATTCGAAGTGAGTTATATATGTTTAGCTTCGATTCGAATCAATTTGGGTGA
>JACYFF010010365.1:46257902-46414525 GCA_017589665.1 Selenicereus undatus | reverse complement strand
GAAGTGAGTTATATATGTTTAGCTTCGATTCGAATCAATTTGGGTGATCTATGCTTGAGATGTGAATTCGAAGTGAATTATATATGTTTAGCTTCGATTCGAATCAATTTGGGTGAATTATGCTAGAGGTGTTAATTCGAAGTGACTTATATATGTTGAGCTTCGATTCGATTCAATTTTGGTGATTTATGCTCGAGATGCTAATTCGAAGTTGTTGTATGTATTCGATTGTATGTGCGGACAAAGAAATGAATTAAGCTTATTATGTTTATAAGCAACCTTATTATGTTTGTAAACAAACGAAGTCGGTTTTGTAATTTAGCAAAGCCTCCAAGTTAAAAGAAGTCGTTTGTATGATTTAGCAAAACTTCCAAGTTAGAAGCAAAGTCGTTTATGAGTAGGCAACCTTATTATGTTTGTAAAGATCCTTTTAGTTGAAAACTAAGTCGTTTTACGATTTAGTAAACGTGTTACCCTTATGGGAAGCTTTTAAGTCAAAAGTGAGGTCGTTTTACAAGTTAATAAACGTATTACGTGTTTTAAAAGCTTTTAAGTCAAAAATGAAGTTGTTTTACAAACTAGCAAACGTTTTACGTCTATAAGAAGTTTCTTAAATTTAAAACGAAGTCATTTTACGAGTTAGTAGCCGTATTACGCTTATATGAAACTTTTTAATTGAAAACGAAGTCGTTTTACGACTTAACAAGCTTATTACGTTTTTAAGAAGCTTTGAAGTTTCAAAGGAAGTCAATTTATGTATTAATAAACTTATAACATTTATAAGAAGCTGTTAAGCTGCGAACTTAGTTTGAATTAAGCATCAACTAAACACGTTATGTTTCAAACGAAATCATTTTACGATTTAGCAAACTAATTACGTTTTTACGAAGCTTTTAAGTTAGAAACGAAATCGTTTTACGATTTAGCAAACTAATTATGTTTTTACGAAACTTTTAAGTTAGAAATGAATTCGTAAACGTATTTCACAAAGTAGTTTACACGTTAGCAAATTTATTTCGATTATGAAAAGCTTTGAAACTATTCGCAAAATCAATTTATGAGTTAGTAAACTTGATTTGTGCCAAATTCCTTCTCTTGCGTTTAAAAGGGTTTTAACGATCTTAAAAACGGCAACTGGGGTTGTGTATTGCGAATCCTAGCTTTGAAGTGCATGCTAGTAATTATCCAAGTTTTGAATTGTGAGTTAGTATACTCACCATGTTTTTAAGAGGTCTTTCTCATCGTTGGCCTGAAGATAAAGTTGTAAGAAAATTACATTTTCATGTTTTAGGTTCATAAAACCTATATATGGATAAGTATAAGTATGTTTGTCTACTAAGTATGTATGTGTATGAATGTTATGAGTTCTTAAGATATATATGAATAAGTATAAGTATGTTTGTCTACTAAGTATGTATGTGTATGAATGTTATGAGTTCTAAGATATATATATGAATAAGTATAAGTATGTATATGTACGAATGATTATGTTTATGTCTATGTATATGTGGGGGAGCTACTCTAGAAACTTTAAGCTTAAGTCTGAGACCCAGGGATGGTGGCTTAGTTCCCGCCTGGTATCACGTATGTTATGTTATGATAGATTCAGGGATGGTGGTTTGATTCTCGCCTGAAGTCTATGTATGAAAATTATGTCTCAGCATGGTATGATGTCTGTCCGGATAGGCGTATGTTGCCACTCAAGTTTGGCCGACTCGGGATGGCAGTAACAAAGTACCTCTAAGAGTCTAGTCTCCTCATTTACGTGAATAAGTTACTATGTATGTTTTTCGGTAAGTGAAACTTATGCATAAAACCCCTTTTATGCTATGTTTCTGGGTTTACGTAACTTTATTATGTACGATTTCTACTAAAGTTAAGCTTTTGAGTATGACTATTCCTTCATTTGGTTCATGGTTTGAATATGACGTATTATGTGTAAGCTCTTCAACTAAAATGATTTACGAAAGGCTTTCGTAAGTTAATATGTATTTTAAGTATGTTTTGGGAGAGAGGGTTTACTCACTGAGCGGTGGTTGCTCATTTCCATTACTTTCCCCCTTTTTCCCCAGATCCACAGGTATGTGACTGATGCGTGGAGAACCCAGAGTGGACTTGCTTGGACTGTACTGTTGTGTTTATGATATCGTTATGTAATGTCGACTATGTTTGTAAGGTTATGTAATTATTTATCTTCTTGTAAGGTTTATGAAAAATATAAAGTTCTATATACTCCGGGCGTGTGGCCTGTAGAGTTGTGGACTTCGGCGTGTAGCTGTTGAGCTGTTGGTGATATTTAGTACCCTTTTTGTATTGCAGGGATATAATGTAAGGCTGTAAGCCTGGGAAACGGTCAGTTTTTAGGGGAAATTCTGTCCGTTTCACCCCAGAAATTAAGAAAGAAGTAAGAAAACGTAACGCTTCTAACCTTAGGGGTTGGGGGTGTTACAGATAAGGTAAGAGCTTGGCTTCATTCTTTGCCTTCGGGATGTATCAGCACGTGGGATGAGCTTACTAGAGACTTCCTCGCCAAGTTTTTCCCTCCGAGCAAAACCGCAAGCCTAAGGAATTAGATCACCAACTTCACTCAAAGGGATGATGAGATGCTCTATGAAGCTTGGGAGCACCTTGAAGATTTTTTGCGTTTATGCCCCCATCATGGTCTTCAACGATGGATGATTATTCAAGGTTTTTATAATGATGTGACCCAATTTGTAAGGTCCACTATCGATGGGGCGACAAGAGGAACTTTGATGAATAAGACTGATGTTGAGGCCTATAATTTGATTGAGGAGATGACACTCACAACTTTCAATGGTCTACCGAATGAGGCCAACCCAAATCGGTTGGAGGTAAGTTTGAAGTTGATGCGCTTACTTTACTTTTTGCTAAACTAGATGTTATGACTCAAAGGCTGGACCATATTAATCTTAATGCTGTGAATTCTAGTGTCCCTCCCCAATGTGAAATTTATGGTTCTGTTGAACATGTGACTTTGAATTGTCAAGTTGGGAGTCATCTTTTCCAAGACTCTAGTGAAGTAAACTATGTCCAAAATTACAAACCGAGGTTGGCCAATGACCCTTACTCCAGTACTTACAATCCGGGTTAGAGGAATCATCTAAATTTCTCATATAGGTCTAATCCAAACCCTTTGAATATGCCCCTGATGAATGCTAGACCACCCCCCAGTTTTCAAAGACCTCCTTTCGCTTCTCAAGTACCCCAAAAGTCCAATTTAGAAGTTATGATGGAAAGTATGCTTATGGCATAACAAAAGCAGGATGAGTATATTAACCAATTAGCCTCTAAGGTTGATGTGCTTACTACTCACAACAAGACGTTGGAAGCCCAAATCGCCCAACAAGCTAGCTTTCCATCTACACCTTCAGATAGACTTCCTAGCAAGCCCGAACCTAACCGTAAGGAGCAATGCAATTCTATGATTTTGAGAGGAGGGAAACAATAAGAGGGACCTGATGGGGTTACCAATGATAAGTCTTTGCATAATAAGATTGAGCATGTCAAGAATGACGAGAAAGAGATGTCTTCACGCTCTATGGAGGTGATTGATGATGTTGTACATAAGTCTAATGAGGTTCCTAAGGATCCTAAGATTACACTCTCAAAACCATACACCCCACCTTTACCATAGTTTTGCTATTTGGGAAGATTTTAAAAGTCCTTAAGAAACTCTACATAAACATTCCATTTACTGAACCTTTGACTCAAATCCCTTCATATGTTAAGTTTTTGAAAGAAATTCTGTCTAATAAAAGAAAGCTAGAAGAACATGAAACTGTAGCTTTGACTGAAGAATGCAGTGTGGCGATCCAAAACAAGCTTCCAGCTAAGCTGAAGGATCTAGTGAGTTTTTCAATTCCGTTCCTAATAGGGAATGTGCCTATAGAGCGTGTTTTGTGTGATTTAGGGTCAAGTGTGAGCTTGATGCCCCTTTCTATGTGTGAAAAATTGGACCTATGAGATATGACACCGACTTCTATCTCTTTACAATTGGCGGACCGTTATATGAAATACCCTGTGGGTGTTTCAGAGGATGTTCAAATAAAGGTAGGAGATTTGTATGTGTCGATAGACTTTGTGATTTTAGAAATGGAAGAGGATACACACACTTCCATCATTCTTGGAAGGCCATTCTTGGCCACCACCGGGTGCCGTATTGATGTGAAAAATGGTAATCTATCTTTTGATGTGGGGGAAGACCATGTGGAGTTTAACTTGCTAAAAGCTGCTAAATTCCCTTCAATTTCTAATGAGTGCAATAAGCTTGATGTTGTTGATGGATTGATTTCGGACATTGTGTCTAACCTTAATTCTGATAATCCCCTTGAGTGCTTGATGTTGAATAATAGCACAATTAAGGATGACAATCTCGGTGTAGCCGAGTAGCTCAACTTTTAAAAGCCTATCCACCAATTCTACCTTCCCTTGCTAAGGTGGAACCATTACAAGATGAAAATAAGCCTTCGTCCAATGAGGCAAAAGCTCTCGAGGTAGAACTGAAATCTCTCTCTTCATCCCTGAGGCATGAATTTCTTGTACCGAAATCTACATATCCTATAATTGTGAATGCAAGTTTGAATGCATCTCAAATTGATTCTTTGCTTAAAGTACTTAGGACGCATTGTAAAGCTATATGATACACCCTTAATGACTTAAAAGGAATTCATCCTTCTTTGTGTATGCATCTAATCTTAATCGAAGAAGACCATAAGCCCTCAATCAAACACCAAAGAAGATTGAACCCTAGCATGCAAGAGGTGTTGAAAAGGGAAATTTTGAAATTGCTTAAAGCTGACATTATCTACCCTATCTTCGATAGTACGTGGGTAAGCCCGGTCAATATTGTATCCAAGAAAGAGGGGATGACTGTTGTCAAAAATGAAAATAATGAGCTAATTCTCACTAGGACTATCATAGGATGGCGAATGTGCATTGATTATCAGAAATTGAGCAAGGCCACCCATATAGATCACTTCCCGCTTCCCTTCATTGACTAAATGCTTGAAACGTTGGCTAAGAACTCATATTTTACTACTTAGATGGATATTCGGTTTCTTTCGAATCCCTGTCCATCCTAATGACCAAGAAAAGACTACTTTTACATGTCCCTATGGTACATATACTTATAGAAGGATGCCATTTGGGTTATGTAATGCCCCTGCTACGCTTCAACGTTGTATGATGGCTATTTTATTGAGGACATAATGGAAGTATTCATGGATGATTTTTCTTTGTATGGTGCAACCTACGACTATTGCTTGAATAACTTATCTAAGGTCTTGTAAAAATGAAAAGATGTGAATTTGGACTTGAATTGGGAGAAGGGCCATTTTATGGTGCAAGGGGGGTTGTCCTTGGTCACGTTGTGTCTAATAAAGGCATTAAAGTTGACAAAGCAAAGTTAGAGGTTATTGAAAAATTGACTCCACCAACTTCTGTAAGGGGTGTGAGGAGTTTTTTTGGACATGTTGATTTTTAGGAGCGTTTCATAAAGGATTTTTCAAAAATTGCAAAACCTCTCACCCAGTTACCTTTCAAGGATGTGCCTTTTGAATTTAATAAAGAATGCTTAAGTTCTTTTCATAGGTTAAAAGAGGAATTAATCACGGCTCCAGTAATGCAAGCTCTGCATTGGGAGCTACCTTTTGAAGTGATATGTGATGCAAGTGACTATGCAGTGGGCACCGTTCTTGGCCAACGAAAGGACAATAAGCCATATGCCATATACTACGCGAGCCGCACTCTTGATGGGGCTCAAGTGAATTAGGCCATGATGGAAAAGGAATTCTTGGCGGTTGTCTTTGCCTTGGAAAGCTTTTGATCTTACTTGATCAATTCCAAGGTCATTGTCTTTACTGATCATGCTGCTTTGAAACAATTAATGAAGAAATCCAACTGCAAACCCCGACTCATAAGATGGGTCCTCCTTCTTCAAGAATTTGATTTAGAGATCAAAGATAAGGCCGACTTAGCAAATGTGGTTGCCGATCATCTATCTCACTTGGGTTCGTAAGGTACTACTATTGAAGTGCACCTCATTGACGACTCTTTCCCTTATGAGCAACTCTTTGCTATTTCCTACCAAGCTATCCCATGACATGCTAATTTACTCAACTTTAAAGTATGTGGGGTGCTACCTCTAGGATTGTCCTCTCCACAAAGGAAGAAATTCCTTTCCGATGCTAAATTCTATGCGCGGGAAGAACCTTTTCTTTACAAGCTGTGCGGAGATGGGATTTATAGAAGATGCTTGCCTGAATATGAGCTCCGTAGTGTCTTGTACCATTGTCATGCTTCAACCTATGGTGGCCACTTTGGACCGGATAAAACGATTACGAAAGTACTCTAAGCAGGCTTCTATTGGCCCACGCTCTTCAAGGACGCAAGGAAATTTGTCATTACTTGTGATAAATGTCAGAGAACAGGGAACATTACTAAGAGGCATGAAATGCCTAAAAGTGGCATGCTTGAGGTAGAGTTGTTTGATGTATGGGGGATTGACTTCATGGATCCCTTTCCTCATTCCCATAACAACCTTTACATCCTTGTGGCAGTTGATTATGTTTCTAAGTAGGTGGAAGTTGTTGCCACCCCGAAAAATGATTCCAAGGTTGTTCTTAAGTTCCTCAAGAAAAATATTTTCAAAGGATATGGCATGCCAAGAGCTCTTCTAAGTGATAATGGAACACACTTTTGCAACAAGCCTCTTAAGTCACTATTAAAAAAATATGGGATGTTTCATATGGCCAGTACGCCTTATCATCCCCAAACAAGTGGACAAGTAGAGCTCTCGAATAGAGAATTGAACAGCATACTAGAAAAAATGATGGATCGATCCCACAAAGATTTGTCTTACAAACTTGATGATGCTCTTTGGGCTTATCGCACTACCTACAAGACTCCTCTAGGCACCACTCCATACCGGTTAGTCTTTGGGAGATCTTGTTACTTGCCTGTGGAGATGGGACATAAGCATATTGGGCTATACAGACACTCAATTTTGATCTTAAAGCAGCCGGAGAATGGATGTTCTTGCAATTGAATGAGCTAGATGAACTAAGGTTGGAGGCCTATGAGAGTTCACGCATCTACAAAGAATGAACTAAGAAATTTCATGATAAACATATCATGGAGAAGAGGTTCGGAAAAAGTGACATGGTTCTATTATTCAACTCAAGATTGAGATTATTTCTAGACAAATTGAAATCCTAATGGTCGGAACCATTTCAAGTCACCAGAGTCCAACCTGGTGCAGTAGTGGAAGTATGGAGTGAATCTACTGGTGCGTTCACAATCAATGGATAGCGGTTAAAACCATACTTTGTGGGACAACCTATCGATAAAGCTAATGCCCACATACTTACTGATCCGGGCCAAGCATAGAAGTAGGGTCAAGCTCTTGACCTTAAATGAGCACTTCTTGGGAGGCAACCCAAGCCTTTTCTTTTCTTAGCTTTGATTTTCATTATATTTTTCAGTATTTTTTGAAAAACAAATATAAAAGAGATAAAAAAGAGAGAGAGAGAGAGAGAAAAAGATGAGAACAGAATAAAGAGAGAAAAAAAGAAAAAAATTAAAAAAATAAATATATGAAATACAATGTTTGGCACCGCGGCCAACAGACCAGCACTGCGGGTCGGTGCCAAACAAAAAATTAAAATTTTTTCTAGAGCCAGCAGACACCATGGTCAGCCTATGGCCACTACCACGAACTGTGGTGTACTGTTATGGGTCACGGTCAAGGGTTTTGACCATGGTGACTCCCCATTTTCCCTAAACTTCATCTTCCTACTTGAGTCCTTCTCTTTCCACCTCTCTCCTTCTCTCTCTAAACCCACCATTACTACACCTTCAATCCTCCCTCACTTTTTCTCATTTTTAGTCCATTTTTACCCAAAATCCTTCCTTTTCACTTAATTCTTCTCTTTCTTCGACAAATTTCATCTCTTTCTTCTTCTTTTTCTTTAAACTGATCTCACCTTCACTCATCCACCATAGCTATCATTTTGTCTCTCTAATTCTTCTTCTTTTTACTTAATTCCTTCGTTTTTCTTCCTCAAATTTTCTTATTTAGGGTTTAGTTTTAATTTTTGTTTCATTTTGCAACAATGTCACCAACCAAATGACAAAGGAGTGTCAAGGAGGTTGGATAATCAAGTCAAGCACCATCGCAGCCTGAACGGACCTCCCGAACTTCCACCAATCCACAAGCCCAGGTAACATTCCTCACCCTCTCTGTTTAATGAGTCCCGATCATGTTGCTAGATATAACAGTTCAAATGAATGCGTGGTTGTGGCAACCCGATATTATGATGAGGATTTGTTAGCTCACTTAGGAATGTTAGATGACATTAGGTGGTTGTTTGCACGGGGTGGTATGGGCCATTTCATAAAAATTAAGACCTGACCCTAGAGTTCCTGAGCACACTTCACGTTGAGGTCATTAGAGGGTCTCATTGTCAAGTTGGGTACATTTGTTTCTTTTTGCAAGGACAATTATACGAATTGAACTTAGGTATCTTTAACAATATATTCGGTTTTTCACCCAGTATGGATTTATCGAACTGACAAGTCCCCGTAAATTCAACCCAAATGCATTTTGGGGAAAACTTTCGGGGAGTGTTAGGTACAACACTAGTTCATTGAAGTGCACACATATTAGGAACCCTTGCATTCGGGTAGTCCAGCGTATCTTAGCTTGTTGTTTCTTTGCTTCGGATCATAGCCTGAATGTCCTCAGATTATTTGAGTTGTATTTCTTGTCTCGTATGCTTGACGTGTTCAGCTTGACCTAAGTTTGTTTTTAGCTAGGCAATCGTATGGTGCTGCTGTCACCACTAAGGGTAGGATAGTCATAGGTGGTATTGTGACTATAATTACTAGATTTTTGGGTATTGAGCCCAACCCTGAGGATAGAGTCTCTGGGTCCAAGGGGCTTGATCAAGCCGCCTTTGAGATTATGAACTTTTGTAGACTAGAGACTGGGTGTTTGTATTGGATTTACCCTGGGGATCGACTTTTGCCAGTTCCCAATGTCGATCGCACCACCTTACTTCACCGGGCTAACCTTTATTGGGTACCTGGTGATGTCGAGGTTGTTCAACCCGCACCCCACCCTCGCCCCCCTCATTCTAGTCAAGCAGGACCCAACTCTTCCTCTCAACCACCACCTTCTAACTATGCCAACCTACAAGCCACCCTTAGGTCCATTCAAGAGGACAAGTGTCCCTCCAAGCTTAGGTTTCTTCTGAGAATGTCGCCCTTCGTGATTTTGTCTAACGGTGCCACGACGAGCTCCGTGGGATGCTTGCTACCCAGACACAACATTTCCATGACTATAGGGCTTGTTTAGAGACCGGGCGGGATTGACACATCTCTTATGGCCGACCACCTTATTCTCGTCCCCATCCTCCTTTTTGATTGCTTTGTGCTACTCCGCTCCCTCTTTTCGCTATGTGCCCACATTGAGGGCAATGTGTGCTTCAAGCATGGGGGATTTAGTCACTATATTTGGCATTTGATGCCTTCCTTGATTTGGTGTGCTTCTGTGTTGTATATATTATTTGATAATTGTTTTTGGAGCTTTAGTTTAGGTTTTCAATTTTATTTGGTTAGAAGCATTTTAGAAGTATATATTTAGTTTTTATTTTTCTTTTCATTTTAGGTGGCATTTTTTAGTCTAGTTTCTTTTCATTGATTTTGCATTTTTAGGACTTTAGATTTCAATTTAACAAAAAGAAAACACAAAAAAATTAACAAGAAAAAATCCTTTGATGATGATCTTCGTAGACTAGGTAGACTTCTTTGGTTTAGTTTGATCCATTGATTCGCCTAAATTGTGCATAAAAGTGTTTGAGAATGAATTTGCGAAATGAGCTTCATGTTTTGATCATATGTTGAGTGTCAGTTGATTACTTCATGACTCTTTACATGAGTTTTGGCATGTGTTTATTAATGAGCTAGTTATGACATTAGTAGATGTCCCATGGGGCTTTGAGGTTTTAGAGACTATTTATCAATTTAGTCTCATGTTTCTTTCATGTGTGACTCTTTGTTGACATCTTTTCTCTAGAACTTGCTTTGATTCTCATTCAAGATCACATTTCGAATATGCATTTAGACAATATGATTGAGGCATTTCTTTAATTTGTTAAACTTAAAGGCCAAATAGCCACCTTTGTTGCATATTATACCCCTTGCTAGCCCCTTTGAGCCTATATCTGCTTTTCTTGATTTAAACCTCCTATTATAGTCTATGGCCTTATGATTATCTCACCCTTAAGCCAAGACTAGAGGAGCATTTTATTATTTAGCTTCAAGTTTGATTGGGCGTTAGTGAGGTGTACTGAGATCTTTTTAATGGATTTTGGTTGTTTGGTGATGGGATGTGTGATCTTGATTGATAAAAGGAAGTCCCGTGTCTTTTTGGACAAAGCTTAGAGAAGAGTTGAGATTCAAAATTTTGTATGAATTTTCCCTTGCTAACTCTTCTGAAAAAAAAGCAAAACCAAAAAAAAAAAAAACATCAAAATAAGGAAAAATAAAGATCAAAGAGTGTTAGCCTAGTTGGGATTGTAGCATTTTTATGACTTTCAACTCTTTGTCTATTCAAATTGGGGATGTATTTTGTTGATTTGTATTGGCTTAGGGATGATGTTGTATGACGCGTTCGAACTGTTTAGCTCTTAGTCTATGACTTCTAGATCCACATTTCAAAAATATTTGTTCCCCTCTTACCTTTACCTATGGCCCCATTACGACCTTATGAAAGTCCTTATGATTGTCTAGTGTGTTTGCATTTCTAGTGATGGAGAATTTGAGAATCTTGTCAAGCTTATGGTAGATTTAAGTATATGGAATGAGAATTAAGGGAACCTTTATGTATATATTCAAACACATGAGTGATGAGTGCCATATAACTATAGTGAGGTTCTACCAGTATTGCTAGCTCTATTTGTTTCATATGTTGAATGATTGTATTTGATGGTTTGAGGGGATTGATTCAAATTTGACATTATAGTCTAATGAGTGGTTTTTAAAAATTTCATTCCCCAATCTATTTGCTAATGATTTTTGTAGCTTTTTGGGCGACCTTTAGATCAGCTTTGCCATTGGAATGTTACCTATGTCTATCCTGAGAAGGTTGTGTATATTTTTGGTTTTAGCGTTGGCTAGGGACAAGCTCCAGTTTAAGCATGGGAGACTTTTGTAAGTGCCTATTGTATACATCATTTTAGGGTCATTTTGCTGCATTTTTACGAGAATTATGTGCTTTAAGTTTTCATTTATACTCATATTCTCGATTTATGCGTGGCTATGGTTGATGGATGATGTTTGTAGGAATTTGGACCATTTTGACCCAGCATTTAACCCTTCTTTGAGCATATTTTGACCCCCCTGGATGCCCATCACGTGTTATGCCCGTGGAGCACGAGAAGTAGAGATATGGTTCCTCGCAAGACCAAGGTCCAACTGTGGTGCCTGGCACAGACCATGGTGAACTGTGTAATTGTGGCCTCTTCGATTTCCCTTCGGCTATGTGGCTGAGAATCAACATACTTCTCTACATATGCTCGTCCCTCAGTAGTAGCAAACCAGAAGGGGAGGAGAGTTTTCGCTCA
Source organism: Selenicereus undatus (assembly GCA_017589665.1). Taxonomy (NCBI): domain Eukaryota; kingdom Viridiplantae; phylum Streptophyta; class Magnoliopsida; order Caryophyllales; family Cactaceae; genus Selenicereus; species Selenicereus undatus. Next base: position 46,402,880 of record JACYFF010010365.1, on the reverse strand, counting down.
TTTTCTTTCTAAAATTTCTCTATTTTCATTTCGAATTTTTAGTCTGTGTTTGTAAGTGAGAGATTCTGGATTGTGGAGATTGGTTTGGCTTGTGGTTTGAAGACTTGATTGAAGGTTGCCTTTGTCAACCTCTTCCCTCTTAGATTCGCTGAATCGTTGGTTAGTTGTTTAATTTTTAATCATGAGTAAGTAGTTTATTTTGTTTAGGGATTTGTTAGTTTATGGAAGTGTAGTTGGATCATGTTTTAATCAATAGAATTGTGCTTTTGTTTCATGATTGGTTTGATTTTGTTCTATCAAGTGAATATCTTATTGTGAGTGGATTTTGTCCAAATTTCTCTTGTACATTCGAAACAATTGAATGAAGTACTAAAACGTGAAATTTGATTGCTAGACTACTTGATAAAACCTAACGTAGCATGACTCGAAAGACAAATTTGCATGTTAGACGGACTAGAGAATAATCGAAGATATTGAACTTGGATTAAGGTAAATTAGTTTGAAAGAATGACTTTTGCTTAGTTTAGGCAAATTTGGTTTATTTTGAAAGAGCACACTAAATTTTTGGATAGATTACGATTCCTCAAAATTATCCAATTAGAGAAAAGTGCATGTTAATCATTATTATCCAATCACCTTTCTTAGCCACAAAAATCCCTAGACGTTTTCTTTGATCTTGATTGAATTTAGAATTAGTTAATTAGAAGTTGTTAAAACAAATCCTCAATTTAATTGTTGCTTAGCATTTTGTAATAGAAAGAACTCGATAGACTGCTTCGGTCTCTGAGGACGATCTTTTATCTATACTACGATACCCCGTGCTCTTGCGGGCAGTGTATCACTTACCAACGCAAGAAGTTCAAAATACTATCAAAAACTATGTTTAGAAAAAATACTCTACACATATGAACCATCATGCAATAATCAACCTGAAAGCTCAAATTCTAAATCTAGCTTATCAGATAATTCAAGTCCTACTCAAACTACTGAAGATAATTTCAATAAAACCCAATTGGGAGAAGATTTTAGCAATTACTCATTAGAATCTTCCGAAGTAAAGAAAATTCCTCAGCCCAACTATCCACCTTTATTCAATCCTTTTAGCATACCCATCAAAGAAACTTCTTCAATTCCCCCAGAAAATTTAGGAAACAATAATAAAAAAGAAAATGAATTATATTCAAAAATTTACCATGCTGTTGATAAACTAGAAAAACACCATCTCCAAAACAAACAGTTTGTATATATCAATCATCCTTTAACGTTCAACCTAAGACTTTAGATCAAAAATCTAATTCTTTAGATAAATCAAATCTTACCTGAATTATCAAAAATAATTCTAAAAAATTTTCAAAAGTAAAAACTCCATTTATCCTAAAAAGAAATTTAGAATAAGCTGTTTTAGAACCTAAAAGGACAAATTCAAAATGGAAAATAATTAGAAAAATAATGTGCCTATATGGCGAAACAGGGCATATGGTTAATAAAAAGAAAAAAATTAGAAATAAACAATCCTAAAATTCAAAAGAAAATACTCAAATTTACCCCTGCTCATTTAAATGCTTGTATATTCTTCAAAGCATAAATCCAAGAAAATCAAATTTTACTACAAATCTTTATCAACCATCAATTAAATAAATTTTAAAAATTGGTATATTTATATTAATTTTAAAAGCCAAGATACTTTTGAGTTAAAAATAATAACACTCCTTGATAGTGGTGTAGACCAGAACTGCATCAAAGAGATATTAGTTCCATCCTAATATTATGAAGGAACCAAAGAACAACTTCTTAGTATTAGTGGAAATCCACTACAAATTAAATGCAAATTATCTAATGCTTGTACTTGTAAAGAATATTGTTTCAAGAGTTCATTCATTTTGATTAAAATTATAAGGCAAGAAGTTATACTTGGCCTTCCTTTTATTGCTCAAATCCCCACCTTTAAGGTAAATCAAGATAGCATTCATACCAATATTATAAAAGTTGAAGATAAAAAACTTTAAGAAATAATAATTTTCCTTGAAATTTACACACCTGATTCCAATTGTTCTACGTCCACAGATGAAGACATTACTCTTTGTCCTAGCAATTGTGACGTTATTATAAAAGATCAATCTTAGTAAAAACTCTACTTTGATATCATCGAAAAGATGGAGGAACCTGAAGACAAAACTCAATGCCTCCACGAGCTTAAAAGCTTATTACTCAAAGATAAAGTTATCAAATAAAAAATACAACCTTTTGCCCTAAAGGAAATACTCGAAATCTTTGAAGGACAAGGATTAAATCAACTCAAAGCCGAAGTTAAAAAATTAAGAGACCATATTAAATTACAGAATCTCATTGAGGAATCAAACTCAATCCTCTTTTCTCACATTCAAGGCTTTGAAAATCGAGTCTCTTCACTTGAGTCTTCAAACCTTCCCATCAATCTCCTCCATCTTCTCCTAAATTAAGTCCAGAAAATCAAAATCATGAAGCATTTGTTTCAGTCATTAACCTTATTAATTATCAAAAATGGTATGTCTCTATTGTTGTTATAGTCATAGACTTCAATCTTCATTCTATCACTATGCTAAATAGCGGTGCTGATATGAATTACATTAAAGAAGGTTTAATTCCTACAAAATATTTTGAAAAGATAAAAGAGAAAATGACTAGTGCTACCGGATAAACTTCAAATTAATTACAAACTTTCAAGTGCTTATATTTGCAACAATGAATATTGTTTCAAAAATGTTTCTATACTTATCAAAAATCTCAAACAACAACTCATCCTTGGAACTCCCTTCATTACTCAAATATAGCCTTTTACTGTCAATTCCAAAGGAATCAATTCAAATTTTTTTGGAAAAGAAATTAAATTCAAATTTTATTCTCTTATGAAAGTAAAAGATATTGCAGCTCTTCAAGAGGCTTCAATTTCAAAAATTATTTTTGCTAAAGAAAAAAAAAAGCTTTTCTTCGAATAGAAATTATTCAAGCTAGTATTGAAGAACAATTTGTTATACCAAAAATTTAACAAAAAAATCAAACAATCAAGAAATTATTTGAAGAATATGTCTATGCTGATATCCCAAATGCGTTGTGGGACAAAAAGCAACATACGGTAGAATTACCATATGAAAAAGATTTTGATGAAAGAAGTATTCCAATGAAAGCACGTCCTATTCAAATGAATAAAATTCTTTTAGAATTTTGCAAAATAGAAATTCAATCTTTATTAGGCAAAAGGCTCATTAGATGTTCCAAATCTTCTTGGAGTTGTGCAGCCTTCTATGTTGATAATCAAGCATAAATGCAATGTGGTGTTTCTAGTTTAGTCATAAATTACAAACCACTCAACAAAGTTCTTCAATGAATAAGATATCCAATTCCTAACAAAAAAGATTTATTAGGAAGATTATATGATGCAAAAATATTTGCAAAATTTGATATGAAATATGCCTTTTGGCAAATTCAAATTGCTGAGAAAGACCAATACAAAGTTGCATTCATAGTTCCATTTGGACACTACGAATAGAAGATGATTCCATTTGGATTCAAAAATGCTCCTTTCGAATTTTAACGTATTATGAATGATATACTCAATGATTATTTTGAATTATCAATAGTTTACATCGATGATGTTCATATTTATTTAAAAAATTTGGACAAACATTTCAAGCATCTGAAAATGTTTTAAAATGTCATTAAAAGAAATGGTTTAACTGTTTTTACCCTAAAAATGAAATTATTTTAAACAAAAATTTAATTTTTAGTCCATGATATTTTTAATGGTACTATTAAACCATTCAACTATACATTAAATTTGCAGATAAATTTCCTAATGAAATCAAAGATGAAAATCAATTGCAATAGTTTTTGGCTATCTTAATTATGTTGCAGATTTTTCTTAATCTTCAAGAAATTTGCAAAGCTTAATTTCAATGACTCAAGAATTTTTTTTTTGCATGGTCTCAAAAGCATACTTAAATAGTCATATATATCTAATGTAAGGTAAATTCACTCCTATGTCTTGGCATACCAAATTCATATGCATTCATGATAATTGAAATAGATGCGTCAGACAGTAGTCTTGGCGGAATTCTCAAGTGGTGTCTTGAACCAAATTCTAAACAATTAGTAAGGTTCCATAGTGGAGCCTGGACTGGACTTCAAATTCAGTATTTCATAATTAAAAAGGATGTTTCATCTATTGTTTTACATATTCCCAACTTTCAAGATGATTTATATTTCAAAAATTTCTTATTAAGAATTAATTGCAAAATTGCAAAAGAAGTTTTACAAAGAAATGATCTCAAATTAAGCAAATTTTTGCTCCATAGCAAGCAATACTTTCAATTTTCAATTATGATACCGAATTCATGAAGAGAACAATTCCATTCCTGAATTCCTTATTAGGGAATATCTTCGAGCAAAGTAATTTTGCTTCAATTCCTCAATTTTAGGTGTCATCCACAACCAATCAACCTACGCTCAAAATCCAATAAACCTCAAAGACATTCAAGGACCTCTTATCTTTTACCTCAGAGATTAGGACAATGAACTCTTTATTACTCTTATCAAAGGACCTCGATACAATGAATATGCCATCTTTATCTACTATGATAAGTGGCTCTCTAATTCATCATGGTCCTTTTATGCAAATTTAAAAATAATCAAGTTCTATAAATCACTTTTGCAACAACTCTACAGTCATCCAGGGCTTATCGTGTTATCAACTGGGTATAATCAAACCCTTCACTTTGGACAATACGTCACCAATTATTGGCGACCCCTTGATCAGCATATCATCCAGTTTATTCAATGTGTTAGTCTCGAAGCACGCATCCGTCCAGCCGATGAGCATGGATTCTTCTACTCCAAGAAATCATCTCAGTATAATTTTACTGAGAATCAGACCTCAGTGCCACCTACTTGCATTCAAGTCTATTAATGCAGCATATTACAAGAATATTCTGGACTCTGCAACCAATAGGGGACGCTATATGACAAAACCCCTTGAAATTCGACACGCAAGCACGACACGTAAGCACACAATAATAAAAATCAAGAAGCAGCTGTCAAATTTTTGCGAGCTTGTCAGACACCAACCATTCAAAATTGTTCGCGTACAACTGTTCACGATCAGATCACTATTCAAGATGCCTCAATAATCTTATCCAAATGTCAGAAATCTGATTGTGTTAATTAATATCTTATACTGTACATTTACTTTTTGGACCTCTATAAAGGCTTCAAAGTCGTAAGCAACGACAGAACTTATCTGCCTCATTTCCTTGTACATATTCCTTTCCCACTTTCTTTCCTTATCCCCTCGTTGTAATCAATCCGCCGTATTCAATCAATATCAGTGAGTTCATTCAACAAGCTTCACTATTCTCTATTCATATTTTACCCGTGATTCCATTCCTTTTGTGCTATTCCATCGCATTCCTATTAGTTAGGACTATTCATATTGATTTAATTTCTCAAAGTTTTCTTTATTCATTTCACTATTCCTAATTTGTTATTTTGTTCATGTTTACTGCTTTAATTAATTGTTAATTAAGTTTTACTATTAATTAATCAAGTTTTGCAACTTATTTTAAATTTAAAAAATTACACTCGGTCATGTCCCCAACAGGTATCAGAGCCAAGTGTCTTAGTCAAGTACCTAGGTGTGAACCAAGTGTTAACCAAGTATCTAGTCAACTTAACCAAGCAATAGACAAGTGCCTAGTCAAACTAGCTAAGTGTTTATTAAGTGTCTAATTATGCTTTAATTAACTTTTTGTTTAATTTTACCATCATGCATCTAGGCAAAAGCCCTCTTATTAGTCAAAGGACTAATCAATTAGCCTAAAAAAGTTAGTCAACCTTTAATGACGTATAAATATCTTTATTAAGACGAAGATAAGCCAATTATCTAGCTTGGAAGCTATGTTGATTAGCCGCATTGGTAAGCCTTCTGTGAGCCTTTAAGAAGCCCCTAGTAAGTTATCAAATAAAAAATACAACCTTTTAGCCTAAAGCAAATACTCAAAATCTTTGAGGTACAAGGATTGAATCAACTCAAAGCCGAAGTTAAAAAATTAAGAAACCATACTAAAATACATTCAAGGCTTGCATATCAAAATTCCAAGGGATGTTGCCGCATCAGTGGTCTTGAAGACAAGTAGGTGGCAATTGTGTGTGATAGTCGGCTATGCTTGAGTATAAAGGAGATGTAGGTCATGATGAACATGAATGTTCAGTGTAAAAGAACTAGTGCTCCTAGGTTGGATGGATGTGTGTATATGGTAAAACTCATTGAATAAATTAGATAATATGCTAGTCAAGTGGTATCCAATAATCTGTAATAAATTACTCTTGAAAATGGATCGTTTGAATGTAACCATTGAGTACTGCGATGAGTACTGGATGATCATAGAATTTTTGTATAAGGGAACTGTAGAACTTGAGTATATTTAAACATGAATAAAATTAAGTCAATGAGCTTGAGTACCATCGATCGTAGCAGATAGAGATGGCATATTCATTGTGTTGAGGTCCTTGGAAGGGAGTAATATAGAGTTTATTGGCTTGATCTTTGAGGTAAAATAGAAGGGGTTCTTTAATGTCTTTGAGGTTGTTTGGATTTTGAATGTGTGTTGAATTGGATGTGGATGACATATGACAATGGGGAATTGAGGCAAACTTACTTTGCTTGAAGAAATTCCCTAGTGAGGAAGTTAGGGAGGGAATTGTTTTCTTCATTAATGAACCCAATATCAAAATTAAAAATTGAAAATATTGTTTGCCAGTGAGCAAAATTTGCTTTGAGACAAGATTTCAAACATATTTTCTAAAACTTCTTTTGCACTTTTGCATTTTGGAAGAATGAATTTGTGGTCTAGTCCAGGCACCATTATGGAATTTTACTAACTATTTAAGTCTTGGTTCAAGACGCTGCTTGAGAATTCTGCCAAGACTATTGTCTCATGCATCTATAAATGCATATAGATTTGGTATGCCAAGATATGGGAGTGATTTGACCTTACTCTTAATATATATGACTATTTGAGTATCCTCATGAGACCATGCAGGAGGATTTTTCTCGACTTTTTGAAATAATGATTTGCAAATTCTCGCAGTTTAAGAAAAATCTACAACATAATTGAGATAACTAAAAAGTTTTGAAATTGATTTTCATCTGCAAATTTATCTGCAAATCTAATGCATTGTTGCATTGGTTTAATAGTACCATAAAAAATGTCATGGCCTAAAAACCAAATTTTTGTTTGAAACAATTTTATTTTTGAAGCGGAAACGGCTAAACCATTTCTGTTGATGACATTGAAGAATGTTTTCAGATGGTTAAAATGTTGGTCTAAATTTTTTGAATAAATTAGAACATCCTCGATGTAAATTATTGAAAATTCAGAATAATCATTGAGTATATTATTTATAATATGTTGAAATTCAGAAGGAGCCTTTTTGATTTCGAATTGCTTCACATTTTCGTAGTGTCCAAATGGAACTATGAATGCGGTTTTGTACAATCTTTTTTAGCAATTTGAATTTATCAAAAGCTAAATTTCATATCAAATTTTGAAAATATTTTCGCATCATATAATCTTCCTAGTAAATCTTTTTTGTTGAGAATTGGATATCTTATCTATTAATGAACTTTCTTAACTGGTTTGTAATTTGTGACTAATCTAGGAGTACCACATTCTTTTTCTGCTTGATTTTAGACATAGAAGGCTGCACAACTCCAAGGAGATTTAGAGGATCTAATGAGCCTTGTGTCAAATAAAGATTGAATTTATTTTTTGCAAAATTCTAAAAGCTTTTTATTCATTTGATTAGAACATGCTTTTGTTGGAATATTTCTTTCATCAAAATACTTTTCGTATGGTAATTCTACTATATGTTGCTTTCTATCCCTAAAGGTACTTGGGATATCAGTAGAGACATACTCTTCAAATAATTTTTTGATTGTTTGAATTTTCGGTTGAATCTTTGGTACAAAATTGTTTTTCAATACTGGGTTGAATGATTTCTGTTTGAAGAAAGCTATTTGTTTTTCTTTAGTAGAAATAATTTTTGAAATTGAAGCTTCTTAAAGAGCAACAATATCTTTATTTTTCATAGGAGAGGAAAATTCAAATTTAATTTCTTCTTCAAGAATATTTGAATAAATTCCTTTGGAATCGACAATAAAAGGATATATTTAAGTAAGGAAGGGAGTTCCAAGGATGACTTCTTGTTTTAGATTTTTGACAAGTATAAAAATATTTTTGAAGAAATATTCACTATTGCAAATATAAGCATTTGAAAGCTTGTAATTAATTTGAAGTTTAGATCCAGTAGAACTACTCATTTTTTCTCTTGTTTTTTCAAAATGTTTTGAAAGGATTAAACCTTCTTGAATGTAATTCATATCAGCACCTCTATCTAGTATAGCGAGAGAATGAAGTTTTAAATCTTTGACTATAATAGCAATAGAAACATACCATTTTTGAAAATCAATACAATTAATAACTGGAAGGAATGATTCATGATTTGGATTGTTTGGACTTAATTTAGGAGAAGATGTTGGAGGTTGATTGGGAGGTTTTGAAAATTCGGGTGAAGAGACTAGATTCTCAAGGTCTTGAATTTGAGAAATGAGGATTAAGTTTGATTGCTCAAGGACATTTTGTGTTTTAATACGGTTTCTTAATTTTTTAACTTTGGCTTTCAATTGATTTAATCCTTGTTTAAATTCTTTGACTATTACTAGTTTTGAGAGATTTGAACCTCGTTCTTCATAATTTTCTTGTACTTGCTTTTATGCTAAATGGTTGAATTCTTGATTTGATAATTTTATCTTTTGGTAAGAAGCTTTTAAGCTTGTGAAGGTGTTGAGCTCTGATTTCTGGTTCCTCAATCCTTTTGATGATATTGAAGATGAGTTCTTCTTGAGATTGATATTTTGCAATAATATTACAATTGTGAGAACAAACTTCTTCATCCGAGGGGTTAGAATGACAGGAATCAGATGTTTGGCTTTCACAAAGGACTTTTTTAGAATCGTCGTGAATTAAAAGTATTATTTCTTGAAGTTGTTTATCTTCAAATTTCATAATATTGGTATGAATATCATCTTGATTTACATTAAAAGAATAAATTTGAGTAAAAGGAATGCTAAGAGTAATATCTTGCCTAGTACCTTTAACTCGAATGAATGAATTCTTGACACAATATTCTTTATTACAAATATAAATGTTAGATAATTTGTATTTAATTTGCAGTGGATTTCCACTAATACTAAGAAGTTGTTCTTTTGTTCCTTCATAATATTGGGATGGAATTGATATTTCCTTGATGCAGTTCTGGTATGCAACACTATCAAAGAGTGCTATTACTTTTAACTCAAAATTATCTTGAAATTTTAAAGTAATATAAATATACTAATTTTTAAAATTAATTTGAATGATGATTGATAAAGATTTGTAGTTAGAATTTGATATTCTTTGATTTATGCTTTGAGGAATATATAAGTGTTTTGATTAAGCAAGGATAATTTTCAATATTTTCTTTCGAATCTCGGGATTGTTTAGTTTTAGTTTTTTCATTTCATTGGCCATATTCCCTATTTGCCATATTTAAGGCACATCATTTTTCTCGATATTTTCTATTTTGAACTTATCTTTTTGGGTTCTAAAACAGTTGTTTTTACGATAAATGGAGGCTTTATTTTTGGAATTTTTATGAAATTATTTTTGATCATTTAGGTAACATTTGATTTATCTGAAGAATTAGATTATGGATCTGAATTCTTAGGTTCATTGTTATAGGATGATTCATAAATACAAACAGTTTGCTTTGTTCATGAAGGTTTTTCTAATTTATCAGGAGCATGAAAAATTTTTGAAAATAATTTGATTTCTTTTTTATTGTTGTTTTCTACGTTTACTCTGGGAATAGAAGGAATTTCCTTAATAGTATACTAAAAGGATTTAATAACAGTGGAGAGTTACTTTGAGGAATTTTTCCTGACCTTGGAAGATTCTAACGAATAATCGCTAGAATTTTCTTCCAATTTGGTTTCATTCAAAATTATCTTTAATGGATCGAATAAGATTTGAATTATCTGAAATGCTAGATTTAGAATATGAGAGTTCAGGTTGATTACAGCAGGATGGTTTATCCTTGCAAAGTATTTGTTTTAAAACAGAATTTTCAAAAGTATTTTGTGCTTCTCGCTTCAGAATAGAAGATGAAGAATGAATAGAAATAGTAGTTTCTTTCATGAGAAGATTATGCCATAATTTTCGCTTAATGGTACATAAGTATTTATTGTAATTTGAAATAGAAACTTGATGTTTTGGAACAAAATTATTTAGCCAATTGAAGGAATATTTTCTTTGATTTTGGCTAATTGAGTATGGTAAATAGTTTTGAATAATTGTTGCATATCTTTTAAAAAATAAGAAAGGAACCTGTCTCGATAAGGCCAACTATAATCTTGATAAAGCTCTTTATTAAGAAAAATTCTATTAACTTGAAAAGTTTGATTAGTAAAAGCGGTTGATTTAGGAAAATCATTTTGCTTGAAATAGTTTCTGTTTGAATCTAAACTTTCATTAATCATTATGCTTGAATGCAAACGAGAGCTAGATGATAATGATGTCATGCTGATGTCATGATGATGAGATGATGATAATGCGGATAAGGATACCATGATGCTAAGATGATAAATATCAGCATAATCAACTAGACCAAATAAATTAGTCAACACATAATAACACACAAATATACACTTATCTCTGACAGAAGACCACTAGGTACCCAACCATGCACTGCGGGACCACATCGAACCCACCTTTACTCCAACCCCTTTATTGTCGGCATCATCAATCACTCGGTTGACCAACAGACATACTATGGGCGCCCTAAGGACTCGTAGAAGGCTGACAAACACTGCTAACCAACACAACTTCCTAGCCAGATAACCGGCTTATCTCCATCTTTAATAAGAATATTTATATGTCATTAAGGGTTAATTAACCTTCTTTAGGCTTACCTCTGTCTTTAATAAGATTTTTAACATTTAAGCAGTAAATGGATAACATTGTTGAGGCATCTTGAATATTGATCTTATGTTGAACAGTTGTACGCAGACAATTTTAAATAGTTGACATCTAACAAGCTTGTTAAAATTTGGTGACAGTTGCTTCTTAATTTTTATTACTATGTGCTTGCATGTTGAATTTCAAGGGGTTTTGCAGGCTTATTGAAACTTGGCAGCCGCATCTTGATTTTTATTGCTATGTGCTTGCTTGGACATTTTTGAATGGTTGGCATCTGACAAGCTTATTAAAACTTAACAACAACATCTTGATTTTTATTTCTGCATGCTTGCTTGTCGAAATTCCAAGGGGCATTGCTGTATACTGTCCTCTGGTTTTGGATAATTGCGTTGTTAAATTTCGTACGGATCCTGAGCACATGGGCCGCCCATGGGATCAAAGTAGGACTCAGTTGATAAAATGCTATTGACATCGCTTTGATGCTCTAGCCATTTCATGAATTTCTTGAATGTATCCTTCTTCTTGGAACCTTTGGATGAATTTGATGAAGGATCTTTTTTGACTAGTGTTGAGGGATTGTCATGACCTGCTTTGCTTGTTGCTTTAAATATCGTTGAATTTGATCAAGATTACATCACTGATCGAAATTGAATTTCTCCTAGAATTTCAATTTAAACTCGCGGACAATGTAGACATAAGGATTATCGTGATGAACCTTGTGATATTTGAAATTCCAACAAAGAATCCAAGGAACTTCAAATTCAATTAAAAACATAATTTCATTTAATGCTTTGAATGACTTGGGTTGCTTCATAAGGACTTGAAATCCTGGAACCACTGGTGAAGGTCATGAATCTGAGCTGAACCCAAAATATGTCCGCCAGTCGAAGAACTAGCTTTGAATATATTGATCAGAGACTCCTTTGTCAAAGGTGATAAACCAAAAATGGTCAAATCTCCTATAGTAGAATGCTCTAAACCATGCCATTTTGTAGTCTAGGAAATTGAAATGTTGAGGTTTGAAATGGACTGAGAATTTTTTGTATTCAAAAGGGGATGAATCCCATTCTTTGGATGATAAAATCTTGACAATCAAAAATTTAGAATAAATAACTTTTCCTTTGTCATCTTTAATATGCTCAATTTGAGCCGATTTGGTGTCAAGGAGGATAAGCTCATAGAATCTCCGATTGCTATGTGTATTAGCTTCAAGAAAGAAACTTTCTTGGCTGAAGAACAGTGTTAAAGTTTTAAGTTTTAGACTTTGAACAGGCTGTGGTTTTTGGAAAATGAGTAAAGGTTATAAAGTCAAATTTTGATTTTGAAAAGTAGGAGAATGGAGATTAGGGTTTTGATAAAACCTATAATTGAGAAGCTTGAGACTTTTGAGTCATTTGAGGGGTGGATTTCACAACTTGGCTATAAGCTAGAGGTGGAAATTCGGTAAGGCTTTCATATTGATTTTGAATCTTGATTTCAGGATAAGTTGGATGAGTCTCTGTTTGAATTTGGCTCTTAGGTTTGATAGCAAAGTCTTAAATTGTGGGAACATAAGATTGAGTTTGCTTACCTTTGTCTGGGTTTGGTTCCATATGAAATAAAGACATTGAAGTGAGTTCCTTCAAAGAAATTTGATAGTGAGAAAATGAGTTGGGCAAATTCCTTTGAAAATCTTTGAATAAAATTTGAATTTGAAAATAATATTTTTGAATATTGTTCAAAACTAGTTTTAATGGTTGTAAAATTCTTTGTAATGGTAGTTGAATCGATGTCCTAAGATGCTAGTTTTAACTTAATTGAATAAGATACTACCTTTTTGATGCATGTGCCATGAATGAATGCGAACCCTAACTCTTAAATGCAAATTTCTATTTGAATATGCTTGTGAATATATGCAAGAGGAGCAAAAAGGAATATGACAAAATAATCGTTTGGAATGTGTTCTTGAACAATTAAATGAAAAGGGATAAAATTGAACAATACGAATAAGTGGTGAAATATGTCTAATATCTATATTATTTCATACTGGGCTGATGTCTTTTTGATTATTTTAAGGTTTTGATTCCAGTAATTTTCTGATGGTATTAATATTTGGGCTCTGTCTATTAAGGTAAAAATTTCTTGGGTTCCTTCTTGAGGAGAAGGAGTTTGGATCATTTCAAAGAGTTGTTAATTTTTGGATGTAGGACTTTTTAGCTTCCCAAGCTAGGCTCGGAAGTCTTTCGTTAATGTCTTTTAATAATTTGAATATGACGTCTCTCTCTTTTCGTATTAAATCGAGCTCCTTATCATTTGAATCTTTTCTTGCTTTAGAATGTATTTTTCATGGACTTTGATCATATTAATATTATTAGACGGAGTTGAATCTTCTGGACCAATAAATTTGAAAGAAATATTATTTCCCATGATAAAGGTATGGATACCACTTTGGTTAGCCTTGAAAGGATAGATTTGAGGACGTCCAAAATAACATTTTGTCTTATATTTTTTACAAGAGTAAATGAATTCTTGAAATAATAATTTTCATGGCAAATATAAATATTGGATACTTTGTATTGGATTTGTAATGGATTTCCATTAGCACTAAGGAGTTGTTCAAATGTTTTTCTATAATATTAGAATGGAATTAATTCTTCTTTGATGCAGCTTTGGTCTGCACCATTGTCAAGGAGTGCTATTGTTTTTAGTTCAAAATTATTTTGAATTTTCAGAGTAACGTAAATGTACCATTTTTTGAAATTAACGTGATTGATGGTAGTCAAGAATTTATAATGTGATTTTCTTTGATTTAGGCTCTGAAGAATATATGAGCATTTTGGATGAGCATGGGTAACTTTGAATATTTTCTTTCAAATAAAGGATTGTTTATTTCTAATTTTTTCCTTTTATTGGCCATATGCTATGTTTTACCATTCTTAAGGCACAACTTTTTCCTGGATATTTTTTGTTTTGAATATGACTTTTTGAGATTTTAAACAAATATTTCAAATTTCTTTTTGTGATAAACAGAGTCTTTAATTTTGAAAATTTCTTGGAATTAATTTTGACAATTTGGGCAATATTTGATTTATTTGAAGAATCTGACTTTGAATAATAATTGTAAGTAGCTGTAGTGGCTTGGGGCTGGTAGGGGTCTGTCATGCTCGTATGCAGGTTGTGCTTTTTCTGGAAGTGACGACAGCTGCTTAACATGGATTGTTGAGGTACGTTCTTTCAGTTTTCTTTCAGCTTCAGCTTTAGCTTCTTTGACACTGATCTTCCTCTTTAAATGCTTCGCAAGCGCTTTGCTCTTTAAAAATTTTTCACAAAACCTTTTTCGTGGGTCTCTTGGAATCAACCTCTCTATGGGTAGGAATACCGTTAGAGGTAAGGTTGCCTACAGTTCGATCTCCCCAGACCTCGCGAAAGTGGGACCCACACTGGGAGGTGTTGTTGTTGACTTTGAATAATAAATTTTTGGTGGATTTGTAACAGATGGTTTATGAATGCAAAGTATTTGTTTTGGTAACGTGGGCTTCTCTAGTTTTTCATGAGCATGGAAAATTTTCTGGAATAATTCGATTTCTTTCTTGTCATTGTTTCCTAATTTTGTTGTCAGAATAGAAGGAATTTCTTTAATAGGTATGCTAGAAGGATTGAATGAAGATGGAGAATTGTTATGAGGAGTTTTCTTTACTTTGGAAAATTCTACCGAATAATTGCTTGAATTTTCTCCTAACTGGGTGGTTATTGAATCTAGTTAGGTAGCCATAGTATGTAGTATTTGGTAGAAATAATTCTTTTGTTCAATAATCTTGAGTGTTTCATAAATTTTTTTTTGAGTTTCTTGGTCTTTTCCCCTATCTCCCTCCTGGGGTTTTTTTGAATGGAGTGGTAATAACAGAGTCATCTTTGGACAAAGGAATAGATATGGTGGTCAGTGGAGGATGAATAGAGAGTATTTATTGCTTTGTAATAGGATTGTGCCACAACTTTGCTTGGTGTTCTATGGCACAGACGAAAGGAAGATAGTATGAAATAGTAACTCGATGTTTTTATAAATATGTATTTAGAAGTCAAAGAAGGGTATATTTTCTTTGATTTTGGCTAATTGATTATAATAAATAGTCTTGAGTAATTGTTGCATGTTCTTAGAAAAATGGGAAAAGAACCATTTTCTATAGGGCTGGTTATAATCCTGATAAAATTCTTTATTGAGATAACATCAATTAACTTGAAATGCAACTCTTGTAATTTCATTTAATTCAGATGGAGTTTTCATTTGAGAAAAGGTATGTGACGCAGGGCGTCCATCAGATTGAGTATCATTGTGTATCACTTTAGGTAAAGGAGTTCGATCGATTATTCCACTAATATGAGGGTTTCTAGTAGAGGATGGTACATATGAGATTGAGGATCTAACCGACTGGAAATGTGAAATAATAGAATGACGAGTTTAACACCCCAGGCCCTAGGGCCGAAAGCGTTACGTTTTCTTAACTTTCTACCTAAATTCTGGGATGAAACGGATAGAGTTTCCCCTAAAAATTGACCGTTTCCAGGCTATAAGCCTTACAATAAATTCCTACAAATTAACGAAAGCGTAAACATATAAAACATAGCTCAACGGCCACACGCCGGAGTTCATAACTCGACGAGCCACCCGCTCGGAGTACACCAAACAGAATAGTTCATTAATACAGAAAAAGTAAAAGATACAACTCAACGGTTCACACAACCGGAGTATGGGGTTTACATCCCAAAATACATAACTAACTTTGACCAAAAAGACCTCTAGCTAATTGGATGGTTGGCTCATATGGCCATACAGAGCGACTCATAAACAATATGCATTAGATGAACTTAGAATGCTTGTTTACAATCATTTCAAACTAAGAACACATGACACGACTTCATTAAGCACGTAAGATCCCTTCAAATGGATCTAAACAACACCTAGCAAGCAAGAACAGGTTCCATCTTGACATGGCTGACTCAACATCTTCCTGTTATAAAGAAAACCTGGGGAAAAGGGGAAAGAGTAGTGAGATGAGCAACCACACGCTCAGTGAGTGTCCTCTAACCCCCTTAAAACCAAAATCGTTGCAGGCAATAATATCTTTACTAATCACATATCACGTATCCATACTTTACTATCATAATAGGTATTCACGAAGTTCTTATAGAAATATCACTACCATAAGCTTCACTTTACCCACTCAACAAATTTCTAGGTCCCCAAATGACCAAACTTCTTTACTAACAGGTATTTAAACACTTAAGCAAGCAACAAGGCCAAACACATAACTTTCTTTCTCATAAACATAATTTTTTAGCGTTCTATTCGAACAATGCATGAAACCCTATTCACATGATGTGCACAAGATATACGCATTTCAAGTCTCAATCAAATCCCATTCATAGAGTATGCGTGAAATATGCTCATAAGACTTTCCTTTTCATAAACATATCTTACTTAGCACCTCATTCACAAGTTATACTTGGAACATGCACATAACACTTTTGATACTTTACTAAGATCTCATTCATATGATATGCACAAGTCATGCATAGTAAACTTTCTTTCTTTTCTTTGAAAACACTTTATTTAGTCTCTTAAGGCTCATAAAAACTCTTCTCTTAGCCTCTTGAGGCTCATTTTCTTTAAAAGAATCTCTTCCATCTTGGTCTCATAACGACCCTTAAACTTTCTTTCTGAAATACTTAAAAAGGAGAAACGCCGACTGCTTTTCTCATTTGATAAGAAACTACTCTGGGCATAAGATCATCATAAAGTGCTGGTTGGGAGAGATCTACACTCAACCCCCTAAGCTCTTACTCCCGGGATGGCAACTAACTTTTGGACTTTAACCCTCGTCATGGTCTCTAGGGACTACTCCCTAGGCTATAGGGATTCCCCCGTTCAAGCAGGTTCACTCCCCATCTATTGTCCCTAAGCACCTATCTTAGCCATTTAAACTGGTCTTAACGACTAATAAGTTTGCTGCCTCTCACAGCGAAATCCTTTATCATGTAACTCACGCTTTTGTAAAACTCTTTAGGGATTCCCCCGTTCAAGCGAGTTCACTCCCAAAACTATTTTCATTTAATTAAAATAGGCCATCATGCAATAATAGTTATGGCTACTATCATTTCAAAACATGAAATCTTTCTTTGAAAAACTCTCCCTTATGCACGTAATGCAATTTGAGCATTTAAGCACATATATCACATATATCACATTGGTAAGGGGGTCCACATGTATCACATTTAAGCACTTCATAATCAATTCAACACAATGAGCCACACATGGCCTCGCAATCCACACGATTGCGGGTCAATTCACAACCGGAACTCCCTCCTCACAAGCACCGCACCACAAGATCCTCGAACCACTCATAGTTCTTGCTCAAACCATCCAACTACCATCTCGGTTTCAATTTCACAATCTAGCATCCTATTCATTATGATATACTGAAAAGCCATACATAACATTTGCAACTTACTGATGCTGGACATACCGATTAAACAACTAACAATTAGCAGAGCGCTGCAGCCAACGGTTATAACCATGCACACACACACAGATATATATATATATATATATATATATATATATATATATATATATATACATATACATATAAGTATTCATACGAACTTAACTTGAAACGGGCGTCTAATATGTTAGATGAGACCAACGAAGCATGAAACGATTCACCATTTAGGCTAATATGGTCATTTAGACATAATACGATTCAAGCGTTTTACTAAGCATGCTTATTTATACCATTTAAGCTTAACATGAATCGAATCTCTATTTAAGCGCAAAACAATTCACTTATTTAGGCTTACACGGTCATTTAGGCATAATACAATTCTACGTTTTCGTTTATCATATCAATGTTACTATTCGAGTCGACCTTTCAAACATGCGTTAACAAAATATACTAAACTTGATTCTAAACATGCATAGCTTACTTCGAACCAAACTTTCAGGCACGTGTTAACTGAATGTACTAAGATCGACTCTAAGCATTCATATTTCATTTCGAAACTATTAATTAGGCATGAGCTAACTAAACATGTTTGAATTGATTATAAACAAGCATAATTCATTTCGAAGCCATTTTTCAAGCACGAGCTAACTGAAATAACATGCATCAATTCGAGGCGTCATTCATTGTCTCGATATTGCATTTCAAACCTATTTAAGCCATTTAAACATAACAAAACTTTTGGCATTCACTTATTATATCTAAGTTACTAATCAAGTCAACTTTTCAAGCATGCACTAACTGAATTTACTTGAATCGAATCTAAGCATGCAAAACTCATTTTGAACTATGTTTTCAGGCGTGGACTAACTAAACTAACATGTATCAATTCAAGTCACTTTCGAGTATTAATCAACTAAATTGACATTTAAGGATTTAAAGTCGTTTTCAGGCATAAACTAACTAAACTTAGCTTGCATCGCAACTTAAAGCTTAAAACGATTTCGACACCACTAATACTTAGGAGGTGAGAAACACCCACCTGTACTCCAAACTAGAGGGCCCGCTTTTGGGTTTTGGGGCTGAATTTGGACACTCAAGGACCTGAAAATTTGCTTCTTACTGCCGCCCAATATAGACCCGAATCACCCCCTTTCAAGTCCGGTTCTGCGGCTATGTGTGTCATTCTGGTGGTCACCAGAACCACCCTCAAACGTCGACGGTCGCGGTGGTGGTCTTGGTGCGTTAGGGTTTCAAACCCTAACCCTTAGCCTCACTCAATCTCTCTCTTTCTCTCTTTACCGGCACAGACAGACCACCAGTAGTGTCGCCGTCACCGCCATACCCCCCCCGTCAAGCCACATCGCCGCCAATCTCTGCCATCACCGACGCCGACGCCTGGCCTGAACCCTCGTTTCTCTCCTCTCCTTGTCATGACGCGGCGTGAACTAGGGTCGCCGAGTGTGACACTGGTCGCTGCCTAGCCAGCCACCACCTGCTTGCCCGCCGTCTCTCTCTCTCTCTCTCTCTCTCTCTCTCTTGGTTGCTGTGGTGGTTCGTGGGGAAGGGTAGTGAGGACCCCCGTATCGTGTTTTACCGTGAAGAGAAAGGGGGTCTCGGCCTCCTTTTGATTTCTTTTTTTTGGGGTCAATTACTAGTCTAATTCGTATCTCGAACCTAACATCCTATCCCAAATCGAAAATACACCCCTTCGCCGATTATTCGATCCCAAATACATCGATGTTCGATTCAATAAACCACAAACTAATTCTAAGGTTGAAAACCTAATCGCATTCGGAAAACGACTAAATAAATCGAATAACAACTAAATTAAACTGTCGATATAATTTAAAAGTACAAATAGCACGAATGAACTTTAAAATCAATAATAGCAATAATAATCCCTTTTTATAAAATTATAGCTCCCATAAGCACATCGATAATAATTTAACTCATACAGTTACTAAAAATATGATTTTATAATGTAAAAAGATAATACAGTTAGCTTAACGGAAAACAAAGAATGTGGGTGTTACAACGAGAGGGCTTGCTACATGAACTAAATCAAAGCAAAGGCCTTCAATAAGGGGTTTCTGAAATAAAAGAGATTTCTCTGATTGTAATATTCCTAGGGGGTCTAGGTTCTGGAATAATGAGTTCTTCGATCAGGTATGGTAATTTAATCCTACTACAGCCTTTTAGGGACATAAGTGGTTGATTCATCAGCATAAATTTGAATAAGAACAATTTCTTCCTTTTTACAAGGAATAATGCTAAGTTTTGGATTTAGTTGAGAAAAAAGTAATCTAAAGTAGACTCAATAGGTAACCACTAGGTTTTTGGAAAGCTCTTTGAATTTATCAGGCATTAAATGAACGTCAAAGACTAGAGTTTGAAAAAGTAAAGGATCAGTAAGGTCTACTGAGTAGTTTGGACAACAATTGAAATAGATTGGACCATTACAAACATTTGGTTGGACCATTGCAAGGAATGAGTCTTTGTATGTTTGTAATCTATTGTCTCTTAAGGCGAAGAAGACAGGGGTGTCAATTTCTAATTTAGTTAAAGGTTTCATAGCGACTTGAATTAGACCAAATTGAATATATCTAAAGCCTTTTTGAAGATATTTATTAATTGAAATGTTTGATAAAAGCTGAAAGGTTTCATAGTGATCATTTAAACTGATGGTTTCTTCATGAATTTTGATAGAAAAAGAAGTTTTAAAGATTAAAGGACCAGTTGAATAAATTAATTCAATAGATTAAGAAGGGATATTCTATTTGGAATAGTCCTTGGATGCATGAATTTCTTTACTATGTACTATGCTTGACTCTAAAGGAGATAAAGATGATGATGATAATGATCTAGATAAAATCCTCTTAATGATGCTGCCATGATGCTAAGACGATTAGTCTCGGGATAATCAATTAAACTAACAAAAAATATGCACTTATCTTAGACAGAAAACTGCTAGGTGCCTAGCCATGCACTGCGGGACCACAACGAGACCACCTTCGCTCAAACCCTTTTACTGGCGGGACCACCAATCACGAAGCTAACCAACGAACTTACTAGAAGCGCCCTAAGGACTCGTAGAAGGCTGACCAATACTGCTGACCAACATAGCTTCTAAGCCAGATAACCTACTTATCTCTGTCTTTAATAAGGATATTTACAAGTCATTAAGGGTTAATTGACCTCCTTTAGGCTAATTGATTATTCCTTCGACTAATCACAAAGATTTAGCCTGGATGCATGATGGTAAAACTAAACAAAACTAAAATGAGAGATACTAGACACTTTATTAATACCTGGAGACTTGACTAGACACTTGGGTAAGTTGGCTAAACACTTACGTATAAACTTGGCTAACACTTGGCTCTGATACCAGTTGGGCACAGGATTGAGTGCAATTTTTTAAATTTGAAATAAATTGCAAAATATGATCAATTAATAGTAAAACTTAATTAATTAAGAGTAAATCTTGATTAGCAATTGATTAAAATAATAAGCATGAATAAAATAACGAATAGGAGTGGTGCAAAGCTTGAATAAAATAACAAATAGTAGAAGAACTGATGCTCATCAGATGGACAGATGTACACATCAGGAATAACCCATCAAATAAGTTGGACGGTATACTGATGAAGGGATAGCCAATAATTTGTGATAAATTGTTCCGGAAACCGGATCTTTTGAATGTAACCAGTAGGTACCACGACGAGTACCGAATGATAATAAATTTCGTATAAGGGATCGGTAGAATTTGAGTAGATTTAAATATGAATAGAAGGGAGTCCATGAACTTGAGAGCCATCGATCATAGCGGATAAAGATGGCATATTCATTGTGTTAGGGTCCTTGGAAAGGAGTAATATAGAGTTCATTGGCTTGACCTTTAAGGTAAAATAGAGAGGGTTCTTGAATGTCTTTGAGGTTATTTGGATTTTAAATGTGGATGACATCTAGAATAGAGGAATTGAAACAAAATTACTTTGCTTATAGGAACTCTTTAGAAAGGAAGTCAGGAAGGGAATTGTTCTCTTCATGAATTTAAAATTCAAAACTAAAAGTATTGCTTGCAGGTGAGCAAAAATCTATTTTGAGACATATTTTTGAACGTCCTTCTATAAAACTTCTTTTACAGCTTTGCAATCAATTTTGAATGAGAATTTCTGGTAATATAAATCATCTTAAAATTTGAAAATACACAAAACAATAGATAAAATTTTGTTTTTAATTGTGGAATAATGAATTTGAAATCCAGGCTCTACTATGGAACCTCACAAATTGTTCATGATTTGGGTCAAGACATTGCTTGATGATTCCTCCAAAACTATTGTCTGACACATATCTATGAACTATCATGAATGCATGTGGGTTTGGTATACCAAGACATGGAAGTGATTTGACCTTACTCTTGGTATATTTGATCATTTGAGTATGCTCATGAGACCACGCATGGGGATTTTTCTTGAGTCTTTGAAATAATGGTTATTTCTTAAGATTTAGGAAAAATTTGCAATATAATTGAGAAAACCAAAATTTTTGTAATTGATTTTTATCTTTAATTTCACTTGTAAACTTATATGGAAATTCAATGGATCGTTGAATGGGTTTAATAGTATCGTTAAAAATATCATGGCCTAAAAATCAAAATTTTGTTTAAAATAATTTCATCTTTGGAATAGAAACGGGCTAAACCATTTCTTTTAATAACATTGAAAATTGTTTTCAGATGCTTGAAATGTTGGTCCAACCTTTTTGAATAAATAAGAACTTCTATTGAAAAGTCAGAATAATAATTGAGTATATGATTCATAATATGTTGAAATTTAGAAAGAGCTTTTTTTAGTTCAAATGGCATCACATTCCATTTGTAGTGTCCAAATGGAATTGTGAATGCAGTTTTGTATCTATCTTTCTCAGCAATTTGATTTTGCCAAAAGCCAGATTTCATATCAAGTTTTGAAAATATTTTTGCATCAAATAATCTTCCTAAGAAATCTTTTTTCTTGGGAATTGGATATCTTATCCATTGAAGAACTTTATTGAGTCATTTGTAATTTATGACTAACCCAGGAACACCACATTCCTTTTCTTGATTGTAGGCATAGAAGACTGCACAATTCCAAGGAGATTTGGAGGATCTAATGAGCCTTTTGCCCAACGATGATTAAATTTCCTTTTTGTAAAATTCTAAAAAGCTATTTATTCATTTGAATAAGACATGCTTTTGTTGGAATTTTTCTTTCATCAAAATCTTTTGGATGTGGTAATTCTACCATATGTTGCTTTCTATCCCAAAAGGCATTTGGGATATCAGCATAGACAGATTCTTTAAATAAGTTCTTGATTGTTGAATTTTTTGTTGAATTTTTGGTACAACAAGTTTTTTTTCAATACTGGGTTGAATGATTTTTGTTTGAAGAGAAGCTTTTGTTTTTCTTTAACAAAAATAATTTTTGGAATTGAAGCTTCTTGAAGAACTGCAATATCTTTATTTTCCATGGGAGAAGAAAATTCAAATTTAATTTCTTTTCCAAGAATATTTGAATAAATTCCTTTGGAGTCAATAGTACATGCTTGAGTATGGAAAGGAGTTCCAAAAATAATTTGCTGTTTGAGATTTTTGACAAGTATAAAATCATTTTTTGAGCAATATTCTTTGTTGTGAATATAAGTATTTGAAAGATTGTAATTAATTGGAAGCATAGATTCAGTTGCATTAGTAATTTTCTATTTAATTTTTTCAAAATATTTTGAAGGAATTAAACCTTCTTGAATGCAATTCATATCAGCACTGCTGTATAGCAAAGTTGTAGAATGAAGTTTGAAATCTTTAACAAAAACATACCATCTTTGAAAATTAATACGATTAATAATTGATAGGAATGATCCATGATCTTGATTATTTGGACTTAATTTGGGAGAAGATGAGGGAGGTTGGTTAGGAGGTTTTGAAAATTTGATTGACAAGACCCGATTCCCAAGGTCTTGAATTTGAGAAATAAGGATTGAGTTTGATTCCTCAAGGAGATTTTGCTTTTTAATTTGATTTTTTAATTCTTTAAATTTAATTTTTAGTTTGTTTAATCCTTTTCCTTTAAAGGTTTCGAGTATTTGCTTTAGGCTAAAATGTTGTATTCTTGATTTGGTAACTTTATCTTTGAGTAATAAATTTTGAACTTATGGAGCATTGAATTTTGATTTCTAGTTCCTCAATCTTTTCAATGATATCAAAGCAGAGTTCTTCTTGAGATCGATATTTTATAATAACGTTGCAATTGTTAGGACAAAGAGTAATGTTTTCATATGAGGATTTAGAATGACTAGAGTCAGATGTTTTAATTTCATAAAGTGTTTTCTTGAATTGTCATGGATTAAAAGGGAAAGCATTATTTCTTGAAGTTCTTTGTCTTCAGGTTTTATAATATTAGTATGAATACCATTTTGATCTACCTTAAAAGGATAAATTTGACTAGTAAAAGGAATGCCAAGAATAACTTCTTGTCCTACATTTTTAACTAGAATGAATACATTTTTGAAATAGTATTTTTTATAACAAATATAAGCATTAGATAATCTGTATTTAATTTGTAGCGGATTTCCACCAATACTAAGAAGTTTTTCTTTGTTTCTAACTCAAAAGTGTCTTGAATTTTCAAAATAATTTAAATACACCAATTTTTTATAATTAATTTGATTGATGACTGATAAAGATTTGTAGTTAGAATTTGACTTTCTTTGACTTATGCTTTGAGGAGTATGTAGATGTTTTGATTGAATAGGGAATATTTTCTTTTGAATTTTAGGATTATTTATTTCTGATTTTTCTTTTTATTAGCCATATGCCCAATTTTTCCATATTTAAGACATATTATTTTTCTAGATATTTTTCATTTTGAATTTGTTTTTTTAGGTTCTAAAATACTTGTTATTAAATTTCTTTTTATGATAAGTGGAGTTTTTATTTTTGGAAATTTTTGGAATAATTTTTGATAATTTGATAAGATTTGATTTATCTGAAGAACTAGATTTTGGATTAGAATTCTTAGGTTCATTGTTAATAGGATGATTTGTCAATACAAAGTGTTTGTTTTGGTGATGTGGGTTTTTATAATTTATAAGGAGCATAGAAACTTTTCAAAAGCAATTTGTTGTCTTTTTATTTGTTGTTTCCTAAATTTTCTGGGGGAATTGAAGGAGTTTGTTTAATGGGTATGCTAAAGGATTGAATAAAGGTGGAGAATTGATTTTAGGATTTTTTGGAAGATTCTAATGAATAACTATTCGAATTTTCTCCTAACTGAGTTTTATTAAAATTATCTCCAGTGGTTTGAATAAGATTTGAATTGTCCATTCAAAGTACGTCTTTTGAAGGACAATTTTCAAAAGAATTTTGAACTTCTTACCTTGAAGAGGAAGACGAAGGATGAATGGAAACAATTGTTTCTTTTATGAGAAGACTATGCCATAATTTTCGTTTAGTTGCACATAAGTATAAATTGTAATTAGGGATTGAAACTTGATGTTTTGGAAGAAAGTCATTTAGCCAATCGAAGAAAGGTATATTTTGTTCGATTTTAGCTAATTAAGTATAATAAATAGTTTTGAATAATTGTTGCATATCTTTAGAAAAATAAGAAAAGAATCAATCTCGGTAAGACTGATTAGAATCTTGATAGAATTCTTTGTTAAAATAAATTCTATTAGCTCAAGTTTAGTTAGTAAAAGAGGTTGAATAAATAGGTTTGGAAAAATCATTTTGTTTGCAACAGTTTCCTTTCGAATATAAACTTTCATTGATCCTTACGCTTGAATGTAAAAGAGAGTTATATGATGATGATCTCATGCTGATGTCACGATGATGAGATGATGATGAGAAGGATGTCATGATGCTGTTATAATGATTAGTCTTAGGATAATTAACTAAACTAAAGAAATTAATCAACACGAAATAACATGCAAATAATTACTTATCACGGAAAGAAAACCGCTAGGTACCCAACCATGCACTGTGGGACCACACTAGGACCACCTTTGCTCCAACCCCTTTACTGTCGGGACCACCAATTGCCAGGCTAACCAACTGACTTACTATGGGAGCCCTAAGGACTCACAAAAGGCTTATCAATGCTGCTGATCAACACAACTTCCAAGCCAGATGCATGATAGTAAAGTTAAACAAAAAGTTAATTAAGTTATTATTAGGCACTTAGTTAGACACTTC
Source organism: Selenicereus undatus (assembly GCA_017589665.1). Classification (NCBI taxonomy): domain Eukaryota; kingdom Viridiplantae; phylum Streptophyta; class Magnoliopsida; order Caryophyllales; family Cactaceae; genus Selenicereus; species Selenicereus undatus. The sequence goes on along the minus strand of JACYFF010010365.1, from coordinate 46,377,123 downwards.
GCTAACTTTGACTAGACACTTGGGTAGGTACTTGATTAAACACTTGGCTAACACTTGGGTACTTTGGCTGGACACTTGGCTCTGATACCAATTGGGGACACTATATAGCAAAACCCATTGAAATTCGACACGTAATTCGACACGCAGGCATGCAGTAATAAAAAATCAAGAAGTAGCTGTCAAATTTTAACAAGCCTGTCGGACGACAACCATCCAAAATTATCCGCGTATAACTGTTGAAGATAAGATCAACATTCAGGATGACTCAATAATCTTATCAAAATGTTAGAATTCTTATCATGTTACTATAGCAATTAATATCTTGTACAATACGTTTATTTTATGGGCCTATATAAAGGCTTCAAAGCTATAAGCAACAACAAAACTTATCCGCCGCACTTCTATGTACATATCCCTTCCTTGCTTTGTCTTTCTTCCTTACCCTTTGCTTCCATGTACAATTCATCTGTCAAATTCAATAACATCAGTAAGTTCATTCAACAACCTTTACTTTGCAAATTCTTTTCTTATTTTACACGTGATTTCAGTCGTTCTATTTATTCCATCACTTTTCTTAGGAGTATTTATTAATTCCTCAAGGTTTATTCATATTCGTTATTTTGTTCAAGCTTTGTGCCATTCCTATTCGTTATTTGATTCATGCTTGTTATTTTAATCAATTGCTAGTCAAGCTTTGCTATTAATTAATCAATTTTTACTATTAATTAACCATATTTTGCAATTTATTTCAAATTTAAATAATTGCACTCGGTACTATCCCCAACTGGTATCAGAGCCAAGTGTTAAACAAGTTTCTACCCGAGTGTCTAATCAACTTGCCCAAGTGTCTAGTCAAGTACCCAACTGTTAATTAAGTGTCTAGTATCTCTTATTTTAGTGTCGTTTAGTTTTACCATCATGCATCTAGGCTAAATCCTTGTGGATAGTCGAAGGACTAATCAATTAGCCTAAAGAAGGTCAATTAGCCCTTAATGACATATAAATATCGTATTAAAGATGGAGATAAGCTGGTTATCTGGCTTGGAAGCTGTGTTGGTCAGCAACGTTGGTCAGCCTTCTATGAGTCCTTAGGGTAAGTCCGTTGGTGAGCCAGTGATTGGTGGTCCTGACAGTAAAGGGGTTGGAGCGAAGGTGGTCCCAATGTGGTCCTGTAGTGGATGGCTGGGTATTTAGCGGTTTTCTGTTTAAGATAAGTGCATATTTGTGTGTTATTTTATGTTGATTAGTTTCTTTAGTTTAATTCATTGTCCTACGACTAATCATATCAGAACATGGCAGCATCATTAAGAAAGCTTTTGTGTAGATCATTATCATTGTCATCATCTTCTTCATCATTCACAACTCCTTTAGAGTAAAGCATAGTACATAGTAAAGAAATTCATGCATCTGGGGACTATTCCAAATGAAATATCCCTTCTCAACCTATTGAATTATTTCATTCAATTGGTCCTTTAAGCTTTAAAACTGTTTTTCATGTCAAAATTCATGAAGAAACCATTAGTTTAAAAGATCACCACGAAACCTTTCAGCTTTTATGAAGAGTTTCAATTAATAAATATCCGCAAAAAGGCTTTCGATAAACCCCTTGAAATTTGACATGCAATTTGACACGCAAGCACGCAATAATAAAAATCAAGTAGCTGTCAAATTTTAACACGCTTGTCAGACATCAACAATTTAAAATTATCTACGTACAACTGTTTATGATAAGATTACTGTTTAAGATGACACAATAATCTTATCCTTTTACTATTCAAATGTCAGAAATCTTATCGTGTTAATAAATATCTTGTACAGTATATTCCACTTTTGGGGCCTATATAAAAGCTCCAAAGTTGTAAGCAAAAGGTAGAACCCATCTGCTTCTTTCCTTTGTATCATATCCCTTCCTCACTTTTCTATATCCTTATCCTTTATTTCATTGAACAATTCATATGCAATATTCAATACTATCGGTAAGTTTTCATTCAATCCATTTCATATTTAACGCGTGTTTTCATTCTTTCTGCACTATTCCATCGATTTCCATCATTGTTCATATATGTTTTAGGACCATTCATGTTGAATTAATTTTCAATTTTTGCAATGTTTATTTAACTATTCCTATTGGTTACTTCGTTCATACTTATTTATTTGATCAATTGATTAATCAAGCTTTACTCTTAATTAATCAAGTTTTAGTATTAATTAATCATATTTTGCAATTTATTTCAAAATTTAAAAATTACACTCAATCCTTTCCCCAATTGGTATCAGAGCTAAGTGTTCGTCAAGTACCTACCCAAGTGTCTAGTCAAGTTAACCAAGTGTTAAGCAAGTGTTTAGCCAAAATTAGCCAAGTATATAGTAAAATTAGTTAAGTGTCTAATTAAGTGTTTAGTGCTCCTTATTTTAGTCTAATTTTACCATCATGTAGCTATGCTAAGTCCTTTTGATTAGTCGAAGGAGTAATCAATTCTTCTAAAGAAGGTTAGTTGACCATTAATGACATACACATCCATATTACAGAGGAAGATAAGCCGATAATCTGGCTTGGAAGCTGTGTTGGTTAGCAGTGTTTGTCATCCTTCTGTGAGTCCTTAGGGCGCCCCTAGTAAGTCCGTTGGTTAGCCTCGTAATTGGTGATCCCGTCAATAACGGGGTTGCAATGAAGGTGGTCCTGATGTAGTCTCGCAGAGCATGGCTGGGTACTTATCGGTTTTCTGTCTATGACAAGTACATATTTGTGTGTTATTTTTTGTTGATTAATTTCTTTAGTCTAGTTGATTGTCCTGAGACTAATCATTTTAGTAGCATTATGACATCCTCATCATGTCATGATGATAACATTAGCATGACATCATATCATCATATAACTTTCATTTACATTCACGTATAATTTCTAATGAAAGTTTAGATTCAAAAGGGACTTGCTTCAAGCAAAATGATTTTCATGAATCAACCACTTTTGCTAGTCAAACTTTTCAAGTTAATATAGTTTACTTTAATAAAGAATTCTATCAAGATTATAATCGGTCTTACAGAGACTGGTTCTTTTCTCATTTTTCAAAAGCTATGCAACAACTATTCAAAACTATTTATTATACTCAACTAGCCAAAATCAAAGAAAATATACCTTCTTCGATTGGCTAAATGACTTTCTTTCTAAATCTCAATTTTCTATTCCTAATTACAATAAATATTTGTGTGCCACCAAGCGAAATTTATGGCACTGTCTTCTCACAAAAGAAACAACTACTTTTATCCATCCTTCATCTTCCTTTCCAAAGCAAGAAATTTGAAATACCTTTGAAACTTCTTCTTCAAAAGAAATACTGTGCACGGATAAACTATCTTGGAGTAATCAACCTGAAAGCTCAGATTCTGAATCCAGCATTTCAGAAAATTCAAATCTTATTCAATCCATTTAAGATAATTTCAATAAAACCCAATTGGAAGAAAATTTTAGGAATTATTCATTAGAATCTCCCAAACTTGAGAAAATTCCTGAGACTAACTCTCCCCCATTATTCAATCCATTTAGCATACCCATTAAGGAAATTCCTTCTATTTCCACCACAAAAATAGGCAACAACAACAAAAAAGAAATCAAATTATTTCTAGAAAGTTTCCATGCTCGTGAGAAATTAGAAATATCACCAAAACAAACAGTTTATATTTATGAATCATCCTATAACAATCAACCTAAGAATTTAGATCCAAAATCTAATTCTTTAAGTAAATCAAATCTTATTCGAATTATGTCAAATAATACCAAAAGATTTCCAAAAGTAAAAGCTGCAATTATCGCAAAAAGAAATTTAACAACTATTGTTTTAGAACTTGAAAAGACTAATTCGAAGTGGAAAATATCCAGAAAACAAATGTGCCTTAAATATGGCAAAATAGGGCACATGACCAATAAAAAGAAAAAATTAAAAGTAAATAATCCTAAAAATAAAAATAAAAATTTATATAAAAACAATCTTAGATTTCAAGGAAAAGTATTCAAAGTTACCTTTGCTCAATCAAAACATTCATATGTTCCTCAAAGCATCAATCAAATTAAGTGGTATATTTATATTATTTTAAAAATTCAAGATATTTTAATGTTCAAAACAAAAGAACAACTTTTTAGCACTAATGGATCTCCACTACCAACTAAATACAAATTATCTAATTCTTATATTTATAACAAAAGATACTGTTTCAAGAACTCATTCATTCTAATTAAAATTATAGGCAAGAAGTTATTCTCGGTATTCTTTTATTGCTCAAATTCATCCCTTTAAGGTAAATTAAGAAGGTATTCCTACCAAACATATGGAGTTCATAGATAAAAAAGCTTCAGGAATCAAAGATTCCCCTTCTAATTCAACACGATTCTGAAGAAGTCCTTTATGAAATTCAAACATCCAATTCTAGCTGTTCAAACTCCTCTGATGAAGAAGTTACTCTTTGTCCTAACAATTGTAATCTTATTACAAAAGATCAATATCAGAAAGCACTCATCTTCAATATCATGGAGAAGATTGAGGAACCAGAAATCAAAACTCAATGCCTCCATAAGTGACATGTCCGCAAGCGCACGAGTGTCGTATTATAGATTAAAAGATCATCCTCAGGGACCAAAGTAATCTATTGACTCCTTTCTATCAGAAAATGCTAAGCAGTTACTTAATCGAGGATATTGATTTGAAAACTTCCAATTTACTGATTCTAAATTCAACCAAGACAAACGCCTAGCGATTTATTTAGTTAAGAAAGATGTTGGATCAATACAATAAACATGTGCTTTTCTCTAATTAGACAGTTTCATAGAATTGCAATCAATCTAGAATTTATTGTATTCTTTCGAAATCAACCAAATTGCCTAAACAAAACCAAAGTCGTTCCTTTAAACTAATTTATCTTAATCTAAGTTCAGTATTTTTTATTACTCTCTCATCCTCCCAACATGCAAATCTCTCTTTCGAGTCATTGATATATTAGGCCTTATCAAGCAGTCTACCAATCGAATTTCAACCTTCAGTTCTTCATTCAATTGTCTCAAGGGTGCAAGCAAATTTGGCCAAGTCCACTTGCAACATGATAATCACTTGGTAAAGCGAAATCAAACCAATCATGAAAAGAAAGCACAATTCTATTGAACATAAAATGATCCAACTACAATTCCATTAACAAACAAATCTGCACACAAGATAAACTACTCACTTATGATTAAAACAAAAATAAACAACTAACCAAAAAATTTAGTGAGATCTGAGAGGAGAGGGCTTCGCAATGACAACCTTCAATGAAGTCTTCAAACTACCAACAAAGCCGAGTTCCTCACTCAAGACTTCTCACTTGCACAAAAAACATCAAACTAAAATCCTAACTACAAAAGTAAAATTTTGGAGAAGTAGAAATGACTATCAATGTGCGTCTTCTCTTTTTCTGCTTCTGAGGGACGGGTTTTAAGCAAGAACTTGAGCATTCTCAGCCACACAGCCAAGGGAGATGAAGAGGCCATAGTTACTAGCTTACTATGGTCTATGGAAGACACTACAGTCTGACCATGGTCTTGGCTAGAACCAAATTCTCTGCTCTTCTCTTGCTCCACAGGCATAGCATCTCAGAGGGCATCCATGCGGGGTCAATATATACTCAAATGAGGGTAAAATGTTTGGTCAAAATGGTCTAAATTCTTGCAAATATCATCAAACATCCATACCCTAGCATAAAACGAGAAGAGGAGTATAAATGGCAACTTAAAGTACATAATGCTCCTAAAAATGTAGCAAAATGACCCTAAAGTGATATATAGATTAAGCACTTATCAAACTCCCCCATGCTTGAACTATTGCTTGTCCATAAGCAATGCTAAGATAAAAACTTATTCTAAACCTCCTCAAGATAGACATTGGTAGCATCTAAATGGCAAGGCCGGTCCAAAGGTAGCCCAAAAAGGTGCAAAAATCATTTAGCAAATAGACTAGAGAATGAAATTTTCAAAAACCACTTGATATACCACAATGTCAAATTTGAATCAATCCCTCCAAATCATCAAATGCAATCATTTAACATAAGAAACAAAGGGAGCTAGTAATGCCAGTAGAACCTCACTATAGTCGTGTGACACTCATCACTCATGTGTTTGAAGAGATATGAAGGTTCCCTCAATTCTCATTCCATAGATTCCAATCTACCATAAGCATGACAAGACTCTCTAATTCGCCAACACTAAAATGCATACACACTAGACAATCATGAGGACTTTCATAAGGTTATAATGGGGCCATGGGTAAAGGTAAGAGAGGAACAAATGTTTTGGAAACGCGGAGCTCGAAGCCATAGATTAAGAGCTAAACGTTTTCAATACATCATACAACATCCTCCTTAGACCTATACAATTTATCGACAAAATACATCCCTAATTGAAGAGATAAAGAGTTGAAAGTCATAAATATTTTACAATCCCAGTAAGGCTAACTCTCTTTTTATTATGCCCCTTTTTTGTTTTTGTTTTTTTCCTTCTCTTTTCCTTATTTTTTTTTTTTGGTTTCTCTTTCTTTTTTTTTAAAGAGTTAGCGAAGGGAAATCCATACAAAACTTTGAATTTCAACTCTTCTCTAAACAAGACAAGGGATTTCTTATAGCAAACAAGAACACCATCCCTTCATCAAACAACCAAATCCACTAAAAAGATCTCAATACACCTTACTAGTTCCCAAATTAAACTCGATGCAAAAGAATGAAATGCTCCACTAGTACTGCCTTAAGGGTGAGATAATCAATTGACCATAGGCTATAGTAGGATATTCAAATCAATAAAAGTGGATACAAGCTCAAAGGGGCTAGCAAGGGATATAATACGCAACAAAGGTGGCTATTTGGTCATTGGGTTTAACAAGTCAAAGAATGTCTTAATCATTTTGCCTAAACGCATATGCGAAATGTGATCTTGAATGAGAATCAAAGCAAGTTCTAGAGAAATGATGTCAAGGAAGATTCGCACATATGAAGGAAACATGATGCTAAATTGATAAATTAGTCTTTAAAAAATCAAAGCCTCACGGGACGTCTACCAAGGCCACAACTAGCTCATTAGTAAACACATGCTAAAATTCATGTAAAGAGTCATGGGGTAATCAACTCGCACTCAACATGTGGTCAAAACATGAAACTCACTTTCGAGAGCTTATTCTCAAACATTTTTATGCACAATTGGGTGAATCAAATGATCAAACTAAACCAAAGAAGTCTACCTAGTCTACAAAACTATCATCCGAGGATTTTTTTTCTTGTCACTTTTTTTTGTTTTTTTTATTTTTTTTATGCATGCTCCTAATAACAATGCAACGAAAAATGCAAAAACTATAAAAAGAAACTATATAAAAAAACCTAAAATGCAATCTAGAATGCAAATAAACCTAAATATACTTCTAAATTGCTTCTAACAAAATAAGATTAAAACCTACAATGAAACTCAAAAAACTATCACAAATAATATATACAATACGCAAGCACACCAAACCAAATTAGGCATCAGATGCCATCAAATAAGGACTAAATTCCCCATGCTTGAACAACACATTGTCTACAATGTGTGCACATAGTAGAAAAAGGGAAAGGGGGTAGCAAAAAGAAATTAGAAAGGAGGTGGGGGAGGAGGATGTGGTGGTTGGCCATAAGAGATATGCCAATCCCACCAGGTTTCTAAGCAAGCCCTATAATCCTTGAAGTATTGAGTCTAGGTAGCAAGCATCCCACGGAGCACGCGTGGCACTCTTGGACAAATTCACTAAGAGCGGCATTCTCAGAAGCAACATAAGCTCGAAGGAATACTTGCTCCTCCTGGATGAACCTAAGGTTGGCTTGGAGGTTGACATAGTCAGTAGGGAGTGGTTGGGAGGAAGAACTAGGTCTGACATAACTAGAATAAGGGGGTGGAGGGGGTGCGGGCTGAACAACCTCGGCGTTGCCAGGTACCTAATAAAGGTTAGCCCGGTGAAGTAAGGTAGTTCGATCAACATTGGGAAGCGGAAAACGCTGATCTATAAGGTAAATCCAGCATAAACGTCCAGCCTCTACTTTACAAAAGTTCATGATCTCAAAGGCGGCTTGATTAAGCCATTCGGACCTAGAGACTCTATCCTCAGGGTTGGGCTCAATACCCAAAAATCTAGCAATAGTTATGACAATATTACCAATGACTATCCTACCATTAGTGCTAACAGCAGCACCATACAATTGCCTGGTCAAAAACGACTCGGGATCAAGGTGGACACCATCAAGCATATAAGACAAGAAATACAACTCAGATAATCTGGGGATATTCAAAGTATCATCCCGAGCAAAGAAACAGCAAGCTAGGAAACGTTGAGTTACCTGAATGCAAGGGTTCCTAATATGTGTGCACTTGGATGAACTAGTGCTGTACCTAACACTATCCGAAAGCTCACCCCAAAATGCATTAGGGTTGAATTCATGGGGACTTAACGGTTCAGTAAATCCATACTAGGTGGAAAACTGAATATACTGTTGAAGGTACCTAAGTTCAACTCATATAATTGTCCTTGCAAATAAAATGAAATAAACCCGGCTTGACATTGAGGCCCTTTAGTGACCTCAACATAAAGTGTACTCAGGAACTCTAAGGTAAGATTCCGGTATGTATGCTTCTTTATCTCTATGAAATGTCCCATACTATCACGTGGAAACAACCACTAAATATCATCTAACATTGCTAAACATCCTAACAATTCCTCATCATAATAACGAGTTGCCACAATCATGCGTTCATTCAAACAAGCATATCTAGCAACATGATCTAGATTAGTTAAACCAAGGGAATGAGGAATGTTACCTTGAGCTCATGCATTCGTGGAAGTTCGGGACATCCGTTGAGGTCAGGAAGGTGCTTGGCGTGATGATCCTACCTCCTTGATACTCCTTTGTCTTTTGCTTGGTGCCATTAGTGCAAAATGGAAGAAAAAATAAAACTAAGTCATAAAAAATAAAATTTGAGGAAGAAAAATAAAAGATTTAAGTGAAAAGAAGAATTAGATAGGGAAGAAGATGATTATGGACCATGTATGAAGATGACATGAGGTTTAAAAAGAAATGGCAGAAAGAGGTGAAATTTGTGGGAGAAAGAGAAAGATTAAGTGAAAAGTTGAAGTTTCGTGTGAAAATGGAGTAAAAATGAGAAAAAATGAGGGAGAATTGAAGGTTTAGCAATAGTGGGCTTGGAGAGAGAAAGAGGGAGGTAGAGAGTGAGAGTCGAAGATGAAGAAGAAGATGGGTGAGAATAAAGGGTCATCGCAGTCAAAACTCTTGATCGTGGCCTGTAGTAGCTCACCGAAATTTGTGGGGCTCCTCACGGGCAAACCGTGGTGTCAGCTAGACACCAATTGTTTTTTGGTTTTCCCGGTTTGGCAACCCATGGCCGTGGCACTAGGCTGCTGGGCGTGGTGCCAAACATTTTTTTCTCCTCTTTTCTCTCTTTTTTTCTTTATTATATTCTTGTCCTTCTCTCTCTTTTTGTTATGTCTCTTTTTTTTGTTTCTATTTTTTCGCTTTTTTGTGAAAAACTACAAAAAATAATGAAAATCAAAGCTAAAAAAAGAAAAGAAAAAGGGCTTGGGTTGTCTCCCAAGAAGCGCTATTTTAAGGTCAATAGCTTGACCATACTTCTATACTTGGTCTGCATAAGTAAGTGTATGGACAGTGGCTTTCTCAATAGGTTGTCCCAAAAGATAAGGTTTTAATTGTTATCCATTGACTATGAACGCACTAGTAGACTCACTCCACACTTCAACTGCTCCCCTAGATTGAACTTTGGTGACTTAGAAAGGTCCGGACCATCGGGATTTCAACTTGCCCGGAAATAATCTCAATCTTGAGTTAAACAATAGGACCATGTCACCTTTTTCGAATCTCTTCTTCATAATGTGTTTATCATGCCATTTCTTAGTTCGCTCTTTGTAGATATGTGAACTCTCATAGGCCTCCAAACTTAGTTCATCTAGCTCATTTAATCATAAGAATCTCCGTTCTCCAGCGGCTGTCAGATCAAAATTTAGTATCCTTATACCCCAATATGCTTTATGTTCTATCTCTACCGGTAAGTGACAAGATGTCCAAGCACCAACTGGTATGGAGTGATGCCTAGAGGAGTCTTATAGGAGGTGCGATAAACCCAAAGAGCATTATCAAGCTTGAGAGACCAATCTTTGCGGGATCAATCCACCGTTTTCTCCAATATACTCTTTAACTCTCGATTCGAGAGCTCCACTTGCCCGCTTGTTTGGGGATGGTAAGGCATAGCATCCTTATGAAACACCTCATATTTTTTCAATAGTGACTCAAGAGCCTTTTTGCAAAAGTGTGTTCCATTGTCACTTAGAAGAGCTCTTGGCGTGCCAAACGTTGTGAAAATATTCTTCTTGAGGAACTTGATGACAACCTTGGGATCATTTTTCGGGGTGGCAATGACTTCCACCCACTTAGACACATAGTGAATCGCCACAAGGATATAAGGTTGTTACGGGAAGGAGGAAAAGGATCCATGAAGTCAATCCCTCATACATCAAACAACTCCACCTCAAATATGCCACTTTGAGGCATCTCATGTGTCTTGGTAATGCTCCCCGTTCTCCGACATCTATCACAAGTCATGACAAATTTTCTTGCATCCCTGAAAAGCGTAGGCCACTAAAAGCATGTTTGGAGTACTTTCGCAATCGTTTTGTCTGGTCCAAAGTGCCCACCATAGGTTGAAGCATGACAATGGTGCAAGACATTGTAGACCTCATCTTCTGGCAAGCATCTTCTATAGATCCCATCTCACACAGCTTGAAGAAAAGGTTCTTCCCACACATAGTATTTACTATCGGAAAGGAATTTCTTTCTTTGTTGGTAGGACAATCCTACAGGTAGCACCCTGTACACTTTGAAGTTGACCAAATCAGCATACCATAGGGTAGCTTGGTAGGAAATGGCGAAGAGTTGCTCATCAGGGAAGGAGTTGTCAATGGAGAGCTCTTCATTAGGATTAGCCGTGGGGCCTAGGTGAGATAGATGATTGGCAACCACATTCACCAACCCGACCTTGTCTTTGATCTCCAAATCAAACTCTTGAAGAAGGAGGACCCATCGGATGAGTCAGGGTTTGGAGTCGGATTTCTTCATTAAGTGTTTCAAAGCAGCATGATCAATAAAGACAATGACCTTGGAATTGATCAAGTAAGATCAAAATTTTTCCAAGGCAAAGACAACTATTAAGAATTCCTTCTCCATTGTGGCATAATTCACTTGAGCCCCATCAAGAGTACGACTTGCATAGTATATGGCATATGGTTTATTGTTCTTTCGTTGGCCAAGAACGGCACCCATTGCATGTGACTTGCATTACACGTCACTTCAAAAGGTAGCTTCCAATCCGGAGCTTGCATTACTAAAGCCATGATTAATACCTTTTTTAACCTGTGAAAAGCACTTAAACGTTCTTCATTAAACTCAAAATGCATATCCTTGACAAGCAACTGGGTCAGATGTTTTGCAATTATCAAAAAATCCTTTATGAATTACCAGTAAAAACCAAGATATCCAAGAAAACTCCTCACTCCCTTATAGAAGTTGGTGGTAATAATTTTTCAATGACCTCCAACTTTGCTTTGTCAACCTCAATGCCTTTATTAGAGAAAACATGACTGAGGACAACTCCCTCTTGCACCATAAAATGACACTTCTCCCAATTTAAGACCAAATTCACATCTTCACATCTTTACAACACCTTCGACAAGTTATTCAAGCAATGGTCATAGGTTGCACCATGCATAGAAAAATCATCCATAAAGACTTCCATTATATCCTCAATAAAATCAGAGAAAATAGCAATCATACAACGTTGAAATGTAGCAAGGGCATTGCATAACCCCAATGGCATCCTTTTATAAGTGTATGTGTATTAAGGACAAGTAAAAGTAGTCTTTTCTTGGTCATTAGAATGGATAGGGATTTGAAGAAACAAGAACATCCATCTAAGTAGCAAAAATATGAGTTCTTAGCCAACCTTTCAAGCATTTGGTCAATGAAGGGAAGGGGGAAGTGATCTTTACAGGTGGCTTTATTCAATTTTCAATAATCAATGCACATACGCCATCTGTGACAGTCCTAGTGGGAATTAGCTCGTTATTCTCATTATTGACTATAGCCATCCCTCCTTTCTTAGGTAAAACATGGACTAGGCTTACCCACGTACTATCGGAGATAAGGTAGATAATGTCGGCTTTAACCAATTTCAAAATTTCCTTTTTGACCACCTCTTGCATGCTAGGGTTCAACCTTCTTTGGTGTTCAATTGATGGCTTATGGTCATCTTCCATTAAGATTCAATGCATACACATAGAATGATGAATTCCTTTTAAGTAATCAAGAGTGTATCCTATGGCTTTATAACGCACCCTAAGTACTCTAAGCAAAGATTCAATTTGAGATGCATTCAAACTTGTATTAACAATCACAGGATATATAGAGTTGTGTCCAAGAAACTCATACCTCAAGGATGAAGAGGTTTGAGTTCTACCTCGGGAGCTTTCGCCTCATCAAACGAGGGCTTATTTTCATCCTTTAATGGTTCCACCTTAGCAAGGGAAGGTGGAATTGGTGGAGAGGCTTCTAGAAATTGAGCACACATGGCTACTTAAGGATTTTCATCCTTAGTAGTGCTATCATTCAACATCAAGTGCTCAAGAGGATCATTAGAATCAATGTTAGACGCGGTTTCCCCGTATCAAACCATCAGCTACATCGATCTTATTGTACTCATCATAAATGGAAGGGAAATTGGCAACTTTAAACAAGTTAAACTCCATATGATCATCCTTCACATCAAAAGATAAAAAGGGGGCATCCCGGTGCACAAGCATCCGACGTTCACGTAGGGTCCAGGGAAGGGCCGCACCCCAAGGGGTGAATTGTAGGCAACCTAACCATTTTTCACATCAATATGACACCCAACGATGGCCAAGAATGGCCTCCTAAGAATAATGGGGATATGCATATCCTCTTCCATTTGTAAAATTACAAAGTCCACTGATGTAGACAAATCTCCTACTTTTATTGGAACATCCTCTAAAACACCCACAGGGTATTTCACAAAACGACCCGCCAATTGTAAGGAGATAGCAATAGATCTCATCTTTCCTAGTTCCAATTTTTCACATATAGAAAGGGGCATCAAGCTCACACTTGTCCCTAAATCACACGAATCACAATCTATAGACACATTCCCTATGAGGCAGGGAATTGAAAAACTATCGGGATCTTTCAGCTTAGCAGGAAGCTTGTTTTGGATCGCTGCACTGCACTCTTCAATCAAAGCCACATTCTAATGCTCTTCTAGCTTTCTTTTGTTAGATAGAATTTCTTTCAAAAGTTTAGCATATGAAGGCTTTTGAGTAAAAGCTTCAGAGAATGAAATATTTATGTAGAGTTTCTTAAGGACTTCTAAAAACTTCCCAAATTGCAAATCAAGTTTTGCTTTAGCAATCCTTTGTGGAAATGGTAAAGTTAGTGTGCTGGGTTTTGGGGAAGTGATCTTAGGGTTCTTAGGAACCTCGTCAGACTTATGCATAACATCATCAATCAACCCCTAGAGGGTGTAGACACCTCTTTCTCAACATTTTCAACATGTTCATTCTTATCATGTAAAGACTCGTCATTGGTAACCCTTTTAGGTCCCTCTAGTTTTTTCCCTCCTCTTAAAATCATAGCATTGCATTGCTCCATAGGGTTAGGTTCAGGCTTGCTAGGAAGTCTATCCGTGGGTGTAGATGAAAAGCTAGCTTGTTGGGCAATTTGGGCTTCTAATGTCTTGTTTTGAGTTATAAGCACTTCAACCTTAGAGGCTAATTGCTTAATATACTTATCCTGCTTTTGTTGTGCCATAAGCATACTTTCCATCATAGCCTCTAAATTGGACTTTTGGGGTGCTTGTGGAGGGAAACGAGGACTTTGAAAACTGGGGGATCACCTAGCATTCATTGGGGGCATATTTGGAGGGTTTGGATTAGACCTATATGAGAAATTCAAATTATTCCTCCAACCCAGATTGTAGGTGCTAGAGTAAGGATCATGGGTCGGTCTCGAGTTGAAGTTCTGAACATAATTGACTTCACTAGAGTCTTGGAAGAAAGGACTCCTAACTTGACAATTCAAAGTCACATGTTCAATAGAACCAAAAATTTCACATGGGGGAGGGGCACTAAAATTCACATCATTAACATTTATAGGGTCCAACCTTTGAGTCATAGCATCAACTTTAGCAGAAACCAAAGTAAGTGCATCAACTGCAAGCTTGCCTCCAACCCCCTTTGGTTGGCCTCGTTCGGTGGATCATTGAAAATTGCTCAGCGTCATCTCCTCAATCAAATTATAGGCCTCGTTTTCAGTTTTATTCATCAAAGTTCCTCCTGCCACCGCATCAATATTGGATATCACAGGGTGGGTCACATCATTATATTAAGCTTGAACAATCATCCATCATTGAAAAAGACCATGATAAGAGTATAACCGCAGAAAATCGTTAAACCGCTCCTAAGCCTCATAGAGCGTCTCATCATGTTCTTGAATGAAGTTGGTGATTTGATTCCTCAAACTTGTCATTTTGCTCGGTGGGAAGAATTTGGCGAGGAAAGCTCTAGTAAGCTCATCCCCCATGTGGTTATACATCCCGAAGGCAAAGAAAGCAGCCATGCTCTTGCCTTATCCCTAAGAAAAAGGAAAATAATGGCATTCGAATGGCATCGGTGGAGACTCTGTTAAGCTTCAATGTGTCGCACACCTCTGAAAAGACCGAGAGGTGTAAGTTCGGGTCTTCTAAATAAGTGCCTCCAAACTAGGATTGTTGCATTGCGAAAATGAGAGCCGGCTTGAGCTCGAAATTATTTGCATCAAAGTTAGGGTGAGCGATGCTTGAGGTGATTCCTTGGACTCCAGGGGTAACAAAGTCCCTAAGCGTCCTTCCTTGGTCACCTCCTCCTCCCGTCATATTTGTTGATGTTCTTCTAGCCTCGTGTCTTTGTTCTTTAATCTTTTGCTTCTTCCTCCTTAAGCAGAAAGTCCTCTCGATCTCGAGATTGGGTTCGTATAGAAATGGACTTTGCATAAACGGGAAAGATTCCTACAAGCCAAATCATCAACACTACCAACGCAATCAAACAATAAATAGGAAAGAAAACAAAAGAAACTAAAACACTTAGTCATTTTCATAAGACTAACTCAATAGTTAATAAATTGGTCCCCGACAATGGCACCGAAAACATGACACGTCCGTAAGCGCACGGGTATCGTAGTATAGATTAAAAGATCACCCTTAGGGACCAAAGTAATCTATCGAGTCCTTCCTATCAGAAAATGCTAAGCTGTTACTTAATCAAGGATATTGATTTGATAACTTCCAATTAAGTGATTCTAAATTCAATCAAGAAAAATGCCTAGGGATTTATTTAGATAAGAAAGGTGTTGGATCAATACGATAAACATGTGCTTTTCTCTAATTGGATAATTTTGAGGAATTGCAATTGATCTAGAATTTGGTCTATTCTTTCAAAATCAACCAAATTTCCTAAACTAAACCAAAGTCGTTCTTTCAAACTAATTTGTCTTAATCTAAGTTCAATATTTTTTATTACTCTCTCATCCTCCGAACATGCAAATCTCTCTTTTGAGTCATCGCTATATTAGGTCTTATCAAGGAGTCTAACAATCGAATTTCATCTTTTAGTTCTTCATTATATTCAATTGTCTCAACGGTGCAAACAAATTTGGCTAAGCGCACTCACAACATAGTAATCACTTCATAAAGAAAAATCAAACCGATCATGAAAAGAAAGAACAATTCTATTGAATATAAAATGATCCAACTACACTTCCATTAACAAACAAAGCCCTAGTCCAGATAAACTACTCACTCAGGGTTAAAAACATTAACCAACTAACCAAACAATTCAATGAGATTTGAGACGGAAGGGCTTGGTAATGACAGCCTTCAACAAAGTCTTCAAACCGCTAACAAAACCAAGTTCCTCACTCAAGATTTCCCACTTGCATAAAAAAATCAAACTAAAATCCTAACTACAAAAGTAAAATTTTGGAGAAGTAGAAATGACTATCTATGTGTGTCTTCTCTTATTCTGATGTTGAGGGACAGGGTTTTAAGCAAGAAATCGAGCATTTTTAGCCACACAGCTGAAGGGAGACGAAGAGGCCACATTTACTAGCTTACCACGGTCTGTGGCGGACACCACGGCCTGACTGTGGTCTTGGCTAGAACCAAATTCTCTGCTCTTCACTTGCTCCAAGGGCATAGCATCTCAGGGGCATCCATGGGGGGTCAATATATACTCAAATAAGTGTCATATGCAGGGTCCAAATGGTCCAAATTTCTATAAATATCATCAGTCAACCATAACCAAGCATAAAATGAGAAGAAGACTATAAATGGCAACTTGAAACACATAATTCTCCTAAAAATGTAGCGAAATGCCCCTAAAATGATATATACGCTAAACATTTATCAATAAGCTTAAAAATTTATTACTCAAAGATAAAGCTACTGAATCAAGAATACAACCTTTTAGCCTAAAACAAGTATTAGAAGCCTATGAAGGACAAGGATTTAGTCTCTCTAAACTATTAACAGTCGAAGAATTAAAATAAGAAGTAGGGAAATTGGATTATAATAAACCATACTTTAGGGGGTTTTGACAATATTAAACCGTACTATAAAGCTGGACAATAATAGTATGTACTATTGACATATTTAATATTTTCATCCATAGTGGTGGCGGAGAGGGCTGAAGTGTGACGTAGCAGTCGGAGTAATAATGTTTTGACTATTATACCCTTGGAAAAGGGTTGACCTTTGAAACTGGTTTTGGTTTGGTTTTTTAATAAAAAAAGAAAGAGAAAGGCAGGCTTTGACCGCCCCACATTCTTCCGTCTTCCTCAGCTTTTTCTTCCTTTGTTAAGCCCCCTCTCTTGAAATTCCTCTCAGCTCTCTGTCTGTCTCTCCACCAATTTGTGGAACATCACAACTAAGAGAGTCATTGCCTGCTTTGATATTGCTTATGTAAGTGGAGTTCGAAGAGAATTGAAGCATACTGTGAAGGATCGATATAGTGGAGTAGCTGTGTTGGAAATTAACTACAACGTAAGGTTAGTGTCTTCAATTTACATTTATACTGGGTAATTTAAACCTAATTTGACAGTAAGAGTGAATTTTGGTCCTCAATATGTGAAAATTAGGGGGGTACAAGCTAGGGTTTAATTGTGCGTGAAATTGCATGTTGTGATGGCTATTGATCTTGTGTGTTGTTTTCATATGTAATTGTTGTTGTGAAGTCTTCAATATGGGAGATGATGGCATAATCCTGCATCTTCACCATGGTAGAAAATTTGTGAAAGAAAGAAAGTTGAAATATGAAGGAGGCAGTTGTAGGATCATTGAACCTATTGATGTGAATAGATTGTCCTTCTTTGAGTTGAAAGGAATTGCCTGTGAGGAAATTAGGTATGCTGGTTTGTTGGATTTCTTTTATGTGATACCTGGTTGCTCAATGGAAAGTGGTTTGAGGATGTTATGTACAGATGAGAAGTCAATGCAAATGGTGAAGCACTGTATGGGTAAAAAGCATATTCATGTATACATTGTTCATGGGGTAGGTGAACCAGAACTTGTACCTGATGCATTGCCTGCTCCAGGAGATCAGTGTCATGAGGACCAAACCAATCCTCCTAAAGAGGGAGAAGAAACCAATCAACCTAAACCCATACCCCAAAGAACAACAACCAAGAAATTCAAAGCCCATAAAGCAACAGCCCAAAAAGTATCAGCATCAGTCCAAAAAGTAACTTCCCAATCACTCAAAAGTCAAAGCCCCAAAAGTACAAAGTCACTACTCAAAAGACCCACCACTAGAAATGCATTACCTAAAAGCCCTACCACTAGCAATGCAGTACCCAAAAGCCCACCAACCCAGGACCTAAAAACTAAAGACCCAAAAACCAAAACCCCACCAACACAACAATGCAGCTCCTAAAGCCCAAAACCTAGAACCCCACCAACCCAGAAATCCAATTTACACAAGCCTGTGACCAAAACCCTACTGACTCAAAAATGTAATTCAGAAAATCGTGAGACCAAAACCCCACCAACTAATAATTCTAACACCCAAAGCCCCATAATAAAAAAGCCAACTATTGCACAATATGTTGGCTATGATTGGGAAAACCCAAGACTAGAGTCACCTATACCTTGGAATGATCTTGTGGGTGGAGATGTAGGCAGTTCAGATGATGATAGTGATTACCATCCTGATGGTGAGGATGGTGTTGGTGAGGATGATGATGATAGTGATAGCAGTTGGGTTGTTGATGAAGGTGTAACTGATGATATTGATGATAATGGGGTCGGTGCAGAAGCTGCCACATATAATGGTGATGACATAGAAATTGAATATGTGAAAACAAGTGATATGAGTGGTAGGTGGCAAAGGAACAAGTTGGAGAATTTAGGAAACAGAACAGTCAAATTTCAGAAACTAAACCCACAGCAGTTAAGAATGAGATGCAGGGAGATGAAGTAGTTGGTGGAGGGCCTGAGCTTCAAAGTGACTATGAGGATAGTGAAGCTGGAATGGAAACTCTTTATGAAAGTGATGAGGAGGATAACATATTTTGAGGAGGAAATAGAGAGCACACAGAGTAGATGATAATATTAATTTTAAAAAACTCAAGTGGCAAGTGGGCATGTGTTTTGCAACTGCCCAGAAATTTAAAGATGTTATTGTGAGGTTTGCATTAGCACAGGGCATTGACTTGAAGTTCAATGTATCAGATGCAATGAGAAAAAGGTTTCAAGTAGTGTGCAAAGGTACTTACAATTTCAAAGTGTTTGCATCATAGGAGAACAGGAAAGTTACATACATTGTGAAATCACTGACTGACCACCACATATCCCCTAGGAATATACTCTGGAATAGACAACTTAAACCAACCTAGGTGGCAAGGCACTACATTATGAAATTCAAAGACAAACCTCATTGGTCTGCAAAGGAGATTATGAATGAGGTGAAGAAAGACTTTGGAGGTTGCATCAGTAAATGGGTAGCATACAAAATCAGAAAAGTGGCAGGAAAACTATTACATGGTTCAATAAGGGAGCATTATTGCAAGCTTGGAAGCTATATAGACGAGCTGAAAAGGAGCAACAACAGTAGCATATTCCTTGTTGAGACTGATCCACCAATCACTGAAGACATTCCTGCATTCAAGAGATCTTTTTGATGGGATAAAGAATGGGAATGTCACTGGGTTTAGGCATGTGCTATATATTGATGTTGCTTTCTTGAAGACATTCTTGGGGGGGGGGGAACACTGTTATCTATAATAGGTATCAATGGCAACAACCAGATGTGTCCTCTAGCTTGGGCAATTGCAGAAGGTGAAAACAATGAGAGTTGTGGTTGGTTCCTCGCAAATTTAAAAACCTGTATAGGTAGCAGTGATGGTCAAGGCTGGATATTCATATCGTATCAGCATAAGGTAATCATTATTGTGAAAATATATTTCCCCTTTATTGGCTTTCAAACAATGACTAATGAGTTGCGTTTTTTCTTGTGTTACTTGTTTCAGATAATCTCACATGCAGAGGAGTTGTGCTAGACATATATATGCCAACTGGCATAAAACACATCAGGGGGATGAGTTCAAGATGTTATTTTGGAATGCAGCTAAGGCATACAATGATACTGACTTCAAAATTTCCTTAGATGAGTTGAAAAACGCATCCCCAAAAGCTACTGATGATTTCCTTACCCACAATCCTAGTGTGTTCTGTAGGGCCTTTATGAACACAAACAATAAGTGTGATGTCATACTGAACAACATGGTGGAAACGTTTAATGCATATATAGCACTAGCGAGGGCCAAATATCTCATTTACATGCTGGAAGATATAAGACTTACATTAATCGAGAGGATTGTATTGAAGAGAACAACCATAGAGAAGACAACTGATGGTGTATGTCCAAGAATAAGAGTTAAGCTGGAAAAAGAGAGAGAGGAATCAAGGAACTGCCACCTACTACCTTCAAGAAACAGAATATTTGAAGTCACTCATAAGTTGGATAGTGTGCATGTGGACATGAACCTTAGTTGTTGCACTTGTAGAAGCTCGGATCTCAGAGGTGCTTCTTGCTGCCATGCAATAGCTTGCTCTATATGGTTAAAGGAAGATGTAGAGGGTTTCCTACATCCTTACATCTAGAGGGATATGTATTTGAAAGCTTATGGGGGTTCAATTTTGCCATGTAAAGGGGAAAAGCATTGGCCCCCAAGGAAATGCCATTAGACCCCCTCAGGTAAAAGTGGGGCCTGGTAGACCAAGGAGGAATAGGAGAAGGGATCCACACGAGGATCCAAAGCATCCTGAAAAATTAACCAAGCATGGAAGAGTAATGACATACAAAACTTGCCACCAACTTGGTCACAACAAACGTACATGTCCTGATAGGGACAAGCCTAGCAGTTCAGCTCCACCAACAAAGAGAAGAAGAGGGAGACATAGAAAGGAGATTGTAGAAACATTGCATGAATCTAAGCCAATTGCTGCACCATAGAGAACAAGAGCCACAATGGGAAGACCTAGAGGAAAAGCGAGAGGGAGAGGGACAGAGAAAGGAGGCAGAGGGGCAACTCTAGACAATGGACATGGCAGGGTATGTTTTTGTTCCCCTTTTAATAAGTTTGGTCTTCCTTGGTCAAAATTTGCATTCATTGTTTAATGACACTGAATGTCACCTTTCAGGATACTATTAGCCCCAGCAGGATGCATGAAGGGCAGGTTATAATGTCTAGTCAAGTGTCAGTTGCTAGCAATTCCCAGCCCCCTCTCAGCAGTGTCTCAAGTGCACCTGGCAATGCTTGAAGAAATGCTTTACTGCTATCAGATTCCCACCCACAAGCTTTGGTTCAGCCTTTGAAGCCTGAAGATTCCTTTCTAAACTTGAGTGGGGTTTTTTTTGTGTCATTTGTGATCATAGGGAACTCTTATAAATATGTTAGGCTTATTCTGGGGAATTTACGAATATGTGATGATGGGGAACTCATATGATGATCTCACAATTACTTTCATACTCTATGTGAACAAAGCAAACTGATGTTGGTGTCTTGATATTTATATAAAGCTTTCCAGGCTTAGTTATGTCTACCAAAATAGCCTCTTCTTGTCAATGGCATCCAATCTATATTAGCTCATTTCTCATGCTACAAGCCAATGCACAACTGTGGTCCTTTTCCATTTCAAAATGCACTTAAACATTCAATCCCACATTACATAAGTACATACCTACCACATTTCATTCTCCAACCACAACAACAACCAGCTTGACCTTACTAAATTAACCTCACCAACAAAACAACAACCATAACAAATACCAAACACATACATATTCTCTCTACTCTATTATTCCCAAAATCTTTCATTTTCATTGCAATCATTTACTCCTTCAATTGTTTCAACTCTTCTTTTACATTGGCCTTCTTCATCTTCTCTTTGGTTATCTTGCTCCTCAATGTCGTGTTCTCCTCCTTTAACACTTTCAATTCATTAAACAAGAACTCCACATTTCCTCCCGTATTGCTTCCTGCTTTCAGTCCCTTTAAGTTGTTCACAAAAATCTTCCATTTCTCCACTTCAGCAACTAAGTCCTCCATTCTCTCCTCAAGCATGTTCATCTCACTCATGCTTATATCTTCTTCCTCATCCCACTTGAAATACCCACAACTTTGATTTAGCTTAACACAAAAATCAAACACAAACTGTCAACATAAATCAGATGTCCAATTACCCTAATTCCAAGGAAAAATACACTCTTAACCCCACTTTTAATTTCACCTTACCTTCCATAAAGGACATCCATAGAACTTCCTCCCCTTATTTAGCGGTCTCTTACACCTCTAATGGGTTGCAAGTATGTCATGGTAGCAAGTCAAGGGTGCTTTTTGCTCACTTTGTTTTGTTGCATTCACCCTTTTGTCGGAGTTAGATAAACTCGCCATTCGTCTGTCCTCTCTATAGATCAACTTCGATTCGATTTGGTCTCAATTGACAAACCAACCTTTACCAGGCCAGAGTTTAGAGAGAGAAGGGGGGCTTAACAGAGGAAGAAAAAGATGAGGAAGATAGGAGAAGGGGGGTCAAAGCCTGCCTTTCTCTTTCTTTTTTTATTAAAAAACCAAAACAAAACTAGTTTCAAAGGTCAACCCTTTTCCAAGGGTACAACAGTTAAAAAATTATTACTTTGACTACCACGCCACACTTCAGCCATCTAGCTTTATAGTACGGTTTAATATTGTCTAAACCCCTTAAAATACGGTTTATTATGATCCAATTTCTCGAAGAAGTAAGTCAACTCAAAACCAAAGTTAAAGAATTAAAAATTCACATTGAAAAGCAAAATCTCCTTAAGGAATCAAATTCAATTGTTATTTCTCAACTTCCAAAGCTTGAAAATCGAGTCTCTTCACTTGAAACTTCAAAACCTTGTAATCAATCCCTTCTTTCTTCTCCTAAATTAAGTCTAGGGGACCAAGATCCTGAAGCATTCCCTTCAGTCATTAACTATATAGATTTTCAAAAATGGTATGTTCCTATTACTATTATAGTCAAAGATTTCAAAGTTCATTCTATCGCTTTGCTAGATATCGGTGCTGATATGAATTGCATTCAAGAAGGTTTCATTTCTTCAAAATATTTTGAAAAAACTAAAGAAAAAATGACTAGTGCTACCGGATCTAAGCTTCAAATTAATTACAAGCTGTCAAATGCTTATATTTGCAACAATGAATATTGTTTCAAAAATATTTTTATATTTGTCAAAAATCTCAAACAACAAGTCATCCTTGGAACTCCCTTCTTTACTCAAATATATCCGTTTACTGCCGTTTCCAGCAGAACATATTCAAATATTCTTGGAAAAGACATTAGATTTTGATTTTCTTCTCCTATGAAAAATAAAGATATGGCAGCTCTTGAAGAAGCTTCAATTTTAAAAATTATTTCTGCTAAAGAAAAACAAATAGCTTTTCTCCAAATAGAAATTATTCAAGCCAGCATTATAGAACAACTTGTTATACCAAACATTCAACAAAAAATTCAAACAATGAAGAAATTATTTGAACAATATGCCTGTGATGACTTCCCAAATGCTTTTTGGTATAGAAAGCAACATATGGTAGAATTACCATATGAAAAAGATTTTGATGAAAGAAATATTCCAATAAAAGCATGTCCTATTCTGATGAATAAAGAGCTTTTAGAATTTTGCAAAAAAGAAAATCAATCTTTATTAAACAAAAAGCTCATTAGATGCTCCAAATCTTCTTGGTGTCGTGCAGCCTTCTATGTCCACAATCAAGCAGGAAAGGAACATAGTGTTCTTAAATTAGTCATAAATTACAAACCACTCAACAAAGTTCTTCAATGAATAAGATATCCAATTCCCAACAAGCAAAATTTATTAGGAAGATTATATGATGCAAAAATATTATCAAAATTCGTTATGAAATCTGGCTTTTGGCAAATTCAAATTACTGAAAAAGACATATACAAAATTGCATTCACAATTTCATTTGGACACCACAAATGGAATGTGATGCCATTTGAACTCAAAAATGCTCCTTCTGAATTTGAACATATTATGAATGATATACTCAATGATTATTCTAAAATTCCAATCATTTACATCGATTATGTTCTTATCTGTTCAAAAAATTGGATCAACATTTCAAACATCTAAAAACATTTTTCAATGTTATTAAAAGAAATGGTTTAGCCATTTCTGCTGCAAAGATGAAATTATTTCAAACAAAAATTTGGTTTCTAGGCCATGATATTTTTAATGGTACTATTAAACCCATTCAACGATCCATTGAGTTTACAAATAAATTTCCAAATTAAATCAAAGATAAAAATCAATTACAAAGATTCCTTGGTTGTCTCAATTATGTTGTTGATTTTTTCCCCAAACTTAGGGAAATTTGCAAACCATTATTTCAAAGACCCAAGAAAAATCCTCCTGCATGGTCTCATGAGCATACTCAAATAGTCAAATATATTAAGAGTAAGGTCAAATCACTCCCATGTCTTGGTATACCAAACCCACATGCATTCATAATAATTCAAACAGATACATTAGATAAGGGCTTTGGAGGAATTCTCAAGCAACGACTTGACCCAAATCCTAAACAATTGGTATGGTTCCATAGTGGAACCTCGACTGGACCTCAGGTCAATTACTCCACTATAAAAAAAGAAGTTTTAGCCATTGTTTTATGCATTTCAAAATTTCACAATGATCTATATTTCAAAAAATTCTTATAAAGAATTGATTGCAAAAGTGCAAAAGACCTTTGACAAAAGAATGTTTAAAATCTTGTTTCAAGACAAATTTTTGCCCGTTGGCAAGTGATACTTTCAGTATTTGATTTTGATATTGAATTCATTAATGACGAGAAGAATTCCCTTCCTGACTTCCTTACTAGAGAGTTTTTGTAAGCAAAATGACTTGGCTTCAATATCCATTCTAGATGTTGTACACAACCGAATCAACCCACATTCAAAATCCCAACAACCTCGAAGATATTTAAGAACCTCTTATCTTTTACCTCAGAGTTCAAGACAATGAGCTCTTTATTACTCCTATTGAAGGACCTCTATGCAATGAATATCCCATTTTTATCTGCTATGATCAATGGCAATCAAGTTCATGGATTTCCTTCTATTCACATTTAAAGATACTCAAATTCTACCGAACTCTTTTGTACGACGTCTATGGACATCCAGTATTCGCCATGATACCAACCGGATATAGTCAAATGCTCTATTTTTCCAAAGCACTATATCAAGACGAATTATTGGATACCAGTTGATCAACATATTATCCAATTTATTCAATAATTTTTTCCAGATGCACATCTCTGTCTTGCTGAGGAGCACTGGTTCTTTTACACTCAACATTTACCTTCATCATCTCCTAAATCTCCTTTAGATTCAAGCATGGTCGAATATCCCACTCAATTGCCACTTACATGTGTTCAAGACCACCAGTGCAACATATTACAAGAATATTCAAGACTCTATAACCAGTAAGGGGGGCACTATACATCAAAACCCCTTGAAAGTCGACATGCAATTCGACACACAAGCATGCAATAATAAAAATCATGAAGTAGCTGTCAAATTTCAACAAGCTTGTCAGACATCAAACATTTAAAGTTGTCCGCATATAATTGTTCAAGATGAGATCACTATTTAAGATGACTCAATAATCTTATCCTTTTACTGTTCAAATGTTAGAAATCTTATCATGTTAATAAATATGTTGTACTATGTATTCTACTTTTGGGCCTATATAAAGGCTCTAAAGTTGTAAGCAAAAGGCAGAACCCATCTGCCTCTTTCCTTTGTATCACATCCCTTCCCCACTTTTCTATATCCTTATGCTCTGTTTCATTGTACAATTCATCCGTAATATTCAATACTACCAGTAATTTTTCATTAAATCCATTTCATATTTACGCGTGTTTTCATTCTTTCTGCACAATTTCATCGATTTCCATCACTGTTCATATACATTTTAGGACCATTCATGGTGAATTAATTTTCAAGTTTTGAGCTATTCATTTCACTATTCCTATTCGTTACTTTGTTCATGCTTATTTATTTAATCAATTAATTAATCAAGCCTTACTCTTAATTAATCAATTTTAGTATTAATTAATACCTGGAATGAATAATTCATGATTTGGATTATTTGGACTTAATTTAAGAGAAGATGATGGAGGTTGATTGGGAGGTTTTGAAAATTGGAGTGAAGAGACTAGATTCTCAAGGTCTTGAATTTGAGAAGTGAGGATTGAGTTTGATTTCTCAAGGATTTTGCGTTTTAATACGGTTTCTTAATTTTTTAACTTTGGCTTTGAATTGATTTAATCCTTATTTTAGCTCTTTGACGATTACTAGTTTTGAGGGATTTGAACCTCGTTATTCATAAGTTTTTGGTACTTGCTTTATGCTAAATGGTTGAATTCTTGATTCGGTAACATTATCTTTCAGTAATAAGCTTTTAAGCTTGTGAAGGTATTGAGTTCTAATTTCTGGTTCCTCAATCCTTTCGATGATATCGAAGAGGAGTTCTTTTTGAGATTCATATTTTGCAATAACACTACAATTGTTAGAATGACTTGAGTCAGATGTTTGGCTTTCACAAAGGACTTCTTCAGAATCGTCATGAATTAAAAGTATTATTTCTTGAAGTCTTTTTTCTTCAAATTTCATAATATTGGTATGAATATCATTGTGATTTACATTAAAAGAATAAATTTGAGTAAAAGGAATGCTAAGAGTAATATCATGCCTGATACCTTTAACTCGAATGAATGAATTCCTGTCACAATATCCTTTATTACAAATATAGACGTTAGATAGTTTGTATTTAATTTGCAATGGATTCCCACTAATAATAAGAAGTCATTTTTTTGTTCCTTCATAATATTAGGATGGAATTGATATTTCCTTGATGTAGTTCTGGTATGTAACACTATCAAAGAGTGCTGTTATTTTTAACTCAAAATTATCTTGAACTTTTAAAGTATTATAAATATCCCAATTTTTAAAATTAATTTGATTGATGATTGATAAAGATTTGTAACTGGAATTTGATATTCTTTGATTTATGTTTTGAGGAATATGTAAGTGTGTTGATTGAGTAAGGATAATTTGAATATTTTCTTTCGAATCTTAGGATTGTTTAGTTTTAATTTTTTTCTTTTATTGGCCATATACCCTCTTTTGTCATATTTAAGGCACATAATTTTTCTGAATATTTTCTATTTTGAATTTATCTTTTTGGGTACTAAAACAGTTGTTTTTACAATAAATAGAGATTTTACTTTTGGAATTTTTTTGAAATTATTTTTGATAATTTGGGTAAGATTTGATTTATCTGAAGAATTAGATTTTGGATTTGAATTCTTAGGTTCATTATTATAGGATGATTCATAAATACAAATAGTTTGCTTTGTTGAAGAAGGTTTTTCTAACCCATCAGGAGCGTGGACAATTTCTGAAAATAATTTGATTTCTTTTTTATTGTGTTTTCTATATTTGTTGTGGGAATAGAATGAATTTCCTTAATAGTATACTAAAAGGATTGAATAAAGGTGAAGAGCTAGTATGAGGAATTTTCCTGACTTTGGAAGATTATAATGAATAATTGCTAGAATTTTCTTCCAACTGGGTTCCATTGAAAATTGTCTTTAGTGGTTTGAATAAGATTTGAATTATCTGGAATGCTAGATTTAGAATCTAAGATTTCAAGTTGATTACTACATGATGGTTTATCCTTGCAAAGTATTTCTTTTGAAATAGAATTTTCAAAAGTATTTTGCTCTTCTTGCTTTGGAATAGAAGATGAAGAATGAATAGAAACAACTGTTTATTTGATGAGAAGATTATGCCATAATTTTCCCTTAATCGTACATAAGTATTTATTGTAATTTGGAATAGAAACTTGATGTTTTGGAAGGAAATCATTTAGCTAATCGAAGAAAAGTATATTTTCTTTGATTTTGGCTAATTGAGTATAGTAAATAGTTTTGAATAATTGTTGCATATCTTTTGAAAAAAAAGAAAAGAGCTTGTCTAAGTAAAACCGATTATAATCCTTATAAAAATATTTATTAAGAT
Source organism: Selenicereus undatus (assembly GCA_017589665.1). Classification (NCBI taxonomy): domain Eukaryota; kingdom Viridiplantae; phylum Streptophyta; class Magnoliopsida; order Caryophyllales; family Cactaceae; genus Selenicereus; species Selenicereus undatus. The sequence continues at coordinate 46,349,321 of JACYFF010010365.1, read as the reverse complement.
AAATTCTACTATCTTGAAAAGTTTTATTAGTAAAAGAGGTTGATTTAGGATAATCATTTTGCTGGAAACCGTTTCCGTTTGAAGCTAAACTTTCATTAATTATTATGCTTGAATGTAAACGGGAGCTAGATCATGATGATGTCATGCTGATGTCATGATGATAATGCAGATAAGGATGCCATGATGCTAAGATGATTAATCTCGGATAATCAACTAGACCAAAAAAATTAATTAATGCATAATAACACACAAATATACACTTATCTCAGACAGAAAACCACTAGATACCCAGCTATGCACTGTGGGGCCACACCGGATACACCTTAACTCTAGCCCCTTTACTGTTGGGACCACCAATCACCAGGTTGACCAACAGACTTACTTGGGGCGCCCTAAGGACTCGCAGAAGGCTGACAAACACTATTGACCAACACAGCTTCCAAGCCAGATAACTGGCTTATCTTCGTCTATAATAAGGATATTTATATATCATTAAGGGTTAATTAACCTTATTTAGCCTAATTGATTAGTTCTTCGACTAATCACAAGGATTTAGCCTAGACGCATGATGGTAAAGTTAAACAAAAAGTTAATTAAGGGATATCTAAACACTCGTAACATAATCTTCCGACCTCCGTTTGAGACCTAATTCCCCAATATAGAAAGCTTAAGAAGTCTCGACAAACTTTCATTTACAACACAAAATATGATTCCCGGAATAGGTTTCCCAAAGTGGGCTAAAACACAAGTGTGCTAGTTTTGGTTAAACCTACGCAGTTCTAGCAAAATGGCAATAAATTTTTCCCTAGAACTTGGATTAAGGCGATTCAAAAGGCATTTGAAAGCTAACGCACTGATCTATCTACCCACCAAAAATCACAATTTGTGTCTGGGCTGATCATTACCACTGTTTTTTGAAAGGTTCCCATGTTTTCTATCATTTCCTAGCCCCACTGTCATTGCTTTCTTCTTCCTTTTCACATAAATTCCCATATAAAATCACTCCTTAAAATCATGTAACAAATCTTTGATCCTTCCCATCACCATACAAAGCCACAATACTCAATTTCACTTCGTAATCATATATATCAAATTTTCGATTCTTCTCTTTCTCAAACCCACTCCAAATACATCCATAATCTTATTTATTTGCATAAATGGGGAAAATGATCCGTTATAATCAATTGGAAAAATTTCCATAATCCACCTCTTTTTAAGAATCACACCAAATTTTTTTTCAAGTCAAACAACACATCCAAGATTCATTTTGCATCAAAATATAATCAATCAACATGCTTAATGCCAAAACAATTCAAACCATGAATTAATTGCCAAAACCCTAGCTTGTAACCAACTTACTTCCTTTTCATCTTCGACAAAATCACCAAAACACCCTCATGAACTTTATTAGAGATTCACTAAATCAAACAAAAACAATCCAAGAAAAACATACTTCCACCCTTAAGCTTACATGATCATGAATAACCCTGAACCCTAGCATGCTCCAAACTTAATCAGCAATTAAAAACATCAAAATAAATCTTCTTTCCATCCAAAGAACATGACCAAAACTCAAATCACAGAAACAAAAATCAAAACAAAAAAGATCCAAAGAGACCAAGTTAAGATTACTCACTTGAAGCCTGAAAAAGAGAGAGATGGAGGTGATATTTGGTGGTTTTGAGGATTGAGGATGGTGGCTAGCGGTACTAGGGTGTTGGAGTGGTCGGAGGTAGCCAAGGGGTGGTGGCAAGGTGGCTGGAAACCACCAAAAAACAACAGCAACTGGGAGGGGGAGGGGATGGCCGAATAGAGAGAGAAAGAGAGAGAATATGTGGCTTGAGTTTGGTTGAAAATTTTCTTGTGACTCATCTAGTTTACTTGGCTTATAATCATCCTCCCCAAAGTAGCTTTTAGCTAATTATAATTAGGTAAAAATCAAAGAGAATTAGCTAAATCAAAGGTATAAACATGTTGGGCTATAATTGGGCTTATATGGTTTGGGCCCGGGAAGAAAAGTGAACCGAATGCAATTGAATTTTCATAGCTGGAAATTAAATTTTTGCGAGGTTATCAAAATAATAATAATAGTAATAATCTCTTAAACCATAATTACCAAAGCCTACTATCGATTTTCGTGAAATTTTACGATAATGAAAACTCGAATTGCAAAGCGATGGGCCAAGTGAAATTTTTTTTTTCCGAGATGATTAAATACAATAAATAAATATGAGAAAATCTTTAAAATGAGGAAATTAAATAAATAAATATGATTTAGGGTTGGGCTATTACAGCCTTCTCCCTTTCAAGAGTTTCAACTTTGAAACTTATGAACTTTACCATGTCATGTAAGATTACCTCAAATAAACGTGAGTACTTAGCTTTCATTTCTTCTTCGGTCTCCCAAGTGGTTTCTTGGGAGGTATAGTTTGTCCATAGCACCTTGACTAGATGTATTTACTTGTTGCGCAACTACTTAATCCTACGATCTAGTATGTGGATTGGTCGCTCTTCATATACTAAATGCCCAGTGATTTCACTAGGTTCAAATATAATGGCGTAGTCTAAATCTAGAATATACCTCCTATGCTAATAGACGTGAAACACGTTATGTATGTGTTCAAGTTCTACTGGCAGATCCAAGTGATAAGCTATAAGATTCAACTTTTCAACGATTTCATAGGCTCCAATATGTCCTTGACCTCAATTTGCCTCGCATTTTGAAGCTCTTGATGACCTTAATTGGCGAAACTTTTAGAAAAACTTTACGCCCTCTTGAAACTCCAAAGGCCTTCTTCTTTTGTCCTCGTAACTCTTTTGCTAACTCTAGGTAGCTTTAAGATGCTCTCGAACTCTTTTTATGGTTTTAATGGTTTCCTGGATCATTTCAGGGCCCATAATCAATGCCTCATCCAAGTCACTCTTGCGCAGTGGGGTTCGACACTTTCTCCTGTATAAAGCCCCAAATGGGGCCATTTTGTTGGTGGACTGGTAGCTATTGTTATAAGAAAACTCCACTAGTCGTAAATCGTCTTTCCACTTTCCTTGCAACTCCAATCCAAAAGCTCTTAACATGTCGTCTAGAATTTGATTTGCTCTTTCAGTTTGCCCATCTATCTTAAGGTGATAAGAGCCACTAAAGTTCAATTTGATCCCAAAGGCTTTTTGAAGTTTTTTCCAAAAACGGGCTTGGAATCTTTGATCCCGATCTGATACTATGTCTAAGGGGATTTCGTGTAGTTGGACTATCTCCTTAACATACAAGTGGGCAATTTTTTCAACTCCCGAAGTATCTCTAATGGGCAGAAAATGGGCCGACATGGTAAATCAATCGACTATAACCTAGATAACATTCTTCTTCGAGGCAGAAAGGGGTAAACCCATAACAAATTCCATTGAGATTGAATCCCACTTCCAAGTGGGAATTTTTAGGGGTCACAGTTCACCCACGAGACATTGATGCTCTGCTTTAACCTTTTGGTAAGTTAGACACTTGTCTATGTATTTTGAAATTTCCTTATTCATATTATTCCACCAGAAGTATTGTTTCAAGTCTCTGTACATCTTGGTCCCTCCTCGATGCACCGAGTAGCGAGTATTGTGAGCCTCCTCTAGGATCTGTTTCCTCAATTCCTCATTTTTAGGTACACATAGGGAATTCTGAAATCGTAGCGTCCCATCCTTATGTACTACAAACCTAGGAGACTTGCCTTTCTCTAGATTCTGCTTTATTCTTTGGAGTTAAGGATCACTTTCCTAGTTCACCCAAATTTCCTCCACTATAGAAGGCTGTAATGTAAGTGCTGATAATTGAACATTTGCTTGCCCATGGGACACTAGTTCAATTCCCAAGTTCTAAAACTCTCTCAAGAGACTCAACTGAGTAATCACTACAGTGCTTGAGCTATGTTGCGCTTTCCTACTCAGGGTGTCTGTGACAACATTTACTTTTCCTTGGTGATCTTGAATCTGCAAATCATAGTCTTTAAGCAACTCAAGCCAATGCCATTGTCTCAAATGAATCTCCTTTTGGGTGAAGATATACTTGAAACTTTGATGGTAAGTATAAATCTTGCAGGGTAACCCGCATAAGTGATGTCTCCAAATTTTCAGTGCGAAGACCACGACTGCTAACTCCATGTCATGTGTAGGGTAGTTTTTCTCATAAGGCTTAAGCTGTCTAGAGGCATAAGCTACTACTTTGTCTTCCTGCATCAGAATAGACCATATTCCATTGTTCGAAGCATCACTATAAACGGTATACTCCTTACCTTCTACTAGTAGCGTTTGGATGGGGCGGTAGTTAATCACTACTTTAACTCTTTAAAAGCTCTCTCACATTTCTCTATCCTCTCAAAATTATTCGCCTTTTTCAATAGATTGGTCAAGGGTGAAGCTATTTTCAAAAAGTCCTTAACAAACCTTCGATAATAGCGCGCTAAACCCAGGAAGCTTTTAATCTAAGTGACATTCGTAAGCCTTGAGCATTCCGTGATTTCCTTCACCTTCTGCGGGTCAAATTTAATTCCTTCTTTTGTAACCACATGTCCCAAGAATACCACTTCTTTTAGCCAAAATTCACATTTCTTTAATTTCCCAAAGAGCTGATGCTCCCTCACAGTCTGTAACGCCATTCTCAAATGATCAGCATGTACCTTCCTGTATTTGGAATAGATAAGAATGTCATCTATGAACACCACTATAAACCTGTCTAAATAGGGTCTGAAGGCTCTATTCATAAGATCAATGAACGTTGTGGGACCATTGGTGAGGCCAAAAGGCATCATTGAAAACTCATAGTGACCATACATGGTCCTAAAAGCAGTCTTGGGGATGTCTTCAAGTTTAATTCTAAGTAATGGTAGCCTGACCTCAAATCAATCTTAGAGAAGACTCTTGCTCCTTGCAGTTGATCAAACAAGCCATCTATTCTCAGCAAAGGGTATTTGTTTTTGATGGGCATCTTGTTCAACTCCCTACAGTCAACTCATAGCCTTAAGATTCCATCATTCTTCTTCATAAACAACACTGGGGCACTCTATGGTGACACACTTGACTGATAAATCCCTTCTATAATAGCTCATCTAACTGAATCTTAAGTTCTTTAAGCTCAGTTGGGGCCATACAATATGGGGTTTTGGAGATAGGTTGAGCTCCAGGAACTAATTCAATTCCAAAATGAACTTCCCTCTGCAGAGGTAATCTTGTTAACTTCTCAAGAAAAACATCTTCGAACTCACAAACTATAGAAATATTTTATGCTTTCTCTTCTTTTTTTGGGTGTCAATAGCATAACACCAATATCCAATACACCTGTGACATGATAGCTTACTTACTTTCATAGCAAGAATCAAAGGACATGATTTTTCCTCTCTTAGCCCATAGAAACATATTTCTCTCCCTTTTCCATCCTTGAAAATAACCTTAAGATCTTCACAATCAACCTTGTCCCTATAAGCGTGCAACTAATTCATTCCCAAAATGATATCAAAATCAAACAAATCAAATTGAATCAAATCCACAGGGAAGGTGGTTCTACCAATGGTAATGGGAATAAGCTTATAGGAAATGGGGCACTCAATCACAAAATCATTAGGTAACTTAATCTTATAATTGGTTTCTGTCCTCCTACCCTCAATGTTCAATTGCATAGCAAATCGGGTGGATATAAATGAATCATGAATCAAATAATACACAAAATGGCTTTGAATTTAAAAAGAGAGTTCCAATGACTACTGTACCGAAGGTGGCAGCTTCCTTCTTGCTCGCCACATATGCTCGTCTGGCCTTGGAGGTGGGGGCTCTTGGCAAGGTGGGGCCAAGGGTTTTACCGTACCTTTGTCTACAGCCTTCAATCTTCATAGATAGGCAGCAATGACGTGTTCAGGGCTTTCACACCACATGCATTTGTTGGTTCCTACTCGGCATTCAGTGGTTGTGTGATATGTTCTTCCGCATTTCCCACAGGGCTCAACTGAGCCTCCGCGACGACTCTTGGGAGGAGCGAGAGAAGATTTCTTTTCATTCACACTCTCACTCAGGGTCCTCGCTCAATTACCTTTCTCTTTCGGTTGATCGGGTTCAAGGCCCTCAACTGATTTTGAATGTAAAAGGCCAAACCCTCTTTAAAGCTTCTCACCTTTAACCTTTTAGATGACATAAATTCAGGGACAAACCTAAATAATTCTGTAAACTTAGTGGCATACTACATCACCGTCATGTTACCACTCATCTCCAACTCGATAAACTCTTTCTCCTTTTGCCTTTGAACCGTAACTGGGTAAAATTTTGCCCTCAGTGACTCCAGCAATTTACTCCAGATGAATTCATGCCCTACAAGCCTACCCTTAACAGTGTTCCACCAAATATCAGCTTCACCAGTTAAATAATACGTCCCAACATTTACTCTCTTCTCTTCTGGAACCTCTACCACTGTAAAATTTTTCTCCATTCCCCTTACCCATTCCTTCACAACTACTAGATCATAATTTTCGTCATACGCTTTAGGGTTGCATTATGCTATCCTATCTGCTAATTTATCATCTTTAGGAGGGGTTTGATTAGGTACTTGGGGAATCAACTTTATCAGTTCAGCTACTAAGCTCGGCCAATAGTTCGGGTTGCCAATGTTCTTAGCTAACTCAGGGGGAATTACTTGCATCTCACTAGAATTTGGTGGCACATTACGTGTTATGGTCCGAGTTATCCCCTATATGAGTCTTCGCTTTGTTTTGCATCGATTCAGACATTCTGATCGTACATTAAATGAAGCAATTTAATCATTAAGATATCTAAACATATAAGATATGCATGCCCAATAAATACATCTAATATTACTTAAATATTATTTAAAACGTAGCCGAAGGCTTCATTATATGATTCCATAACTGCTTGTTTACATACGTAACTGCTTGTTTGTATACATGATCAACAAAAACATATCACATCTAACTGACTAAGCAAAGTCAACTCTGACTCCTACCCTAACCTCAAATACTAACTAGCTCCCAGACACTATATCTGTCACATGACCAAAGAGAGAAATGGACCATGTCAACAAGGTCGGAAGGATTTGACTAACTATATACAATGTCATATGCTACACAAAATGTAACTATCCAATCCGACCTTACTATATACATGAGGGGATCAAAATGTAACCTACTCAAGTCAAAATCTAAAACAACCTAACGATCCCTAAACGGATTGTAATATGGGTTGGACTAATCCTGCAACTCATTGTCTGAGTTGAAGCTGCTATACGATACTCCTGATTATACCTTGTTAACCTCTTGATCAACCTGCTACTCTCCCATTGTCTCATCGACCTCATGATCCACCTGCTGCTCCACCACTACCTTATCAATCTCCTAATCCTCCTTTTGATCATCCTCTTCCTCTAGATGGCCCTCGAAACCCTCCATGGGCTCGTCATCAGGACTAACTACCATGATCTCTGGTGTATCCGCGAGATCCCCCACCACTTGAGCCTCCCCAGGACTTTCGGGCATCTGTGGAGTACCCGGTATAAGTGGCGATGATGGTCCCTGCGCTGGTGCGGGTGGTGCAGGCGGGGGATGCGCCTAATGTAATGGAAAAATGTGTTGAAGGGTCTCCACGGTAATCCCCCTTTGCTCGAACTCCTCCCACAACATCAACTCCGAAGTGACAATAGCCCAAGCTCCCTAGACCTGAAACCTAGGTCCGTCCCAACCTGGGTTCCCCATCATCATGAAATGATGATAATAGAGCCTGAACTCTAACCACAGATCAACCGTGGGTAAGGACCATAACAATCTGCATGCATGGCCTGTGATATTGTGAAACTCGGAGAAGGGGTCCTGCGTATGAGCTGTCATGGTGGCGTGTAATAGTGAAATGTGGGCTGCCATAGACATACCAGGCATCTTATTAACTGTATAAGGATCCATCTAGCAAGTAGAAGATAAGCAATATGCATTTCTAATATCACAAGTCTCTAATAGTATACAATATTCCTTGCTAATAAACCTTCTCACCCTCCTATATCTAAACTCCATACTCTGTATCCCATCAGAAAAATTAAAACCTGGCTCTAATATCAAATCTGTAGCACCCCAAATGCACACAATCCACTATTTGCATTTACTCCATTAATTTTTATCAATTAGAAGTGATAACCCAAAGATCCGAGCATTACCACCTTCCAAAAAGGACAAGGCTTGGCTTAAAATAATTAAACATAACTAAGTTGAACATCACTTATCACCACAAAACATTTACACAATCACAAACCATCAAAACCATACATAAACAGTTTCTAGTATCTCAGAATTTACACCAAAGTATAGTAACTCATTGTAGAGTATATAGTTCTGACATCATAATATTTCACAATATAGTGCTCAAAGCATTTCAACTCTAATACAATACTATTCGTTTCTGACTTTCTCGCTCACTTATCTTCTTCAGTTGGCCTGCCAGCCTGAGGGCGATTCACTGTGCATTTGCCTAAAACAAATCATGAAAACATTTCGAACTATGAGCCGAAACTCAGTATATGTATTCTTGTATTGTTAAATGTTTATTAAAAAAACTGGTTGGGCCTGCATTACAATTCATTTTAACTTAAAACAAAGAATGGGATGAATATAAAACTACATTGGTAATTATTATCTGATAGTGAACCCCTAGTTACTGTTACAATCTAAGGATAGGCGTACACCTGCCAAGTCAATCGGGGGACCTGGCCTGAAGCCGCGCGGGTAATTGAAGGGCAATGTCCTGTAATTGATAACTATGGGGTCACTAATTATGTGATAAGTTATTGATTAAACTGATTCATTAATGTACTTACGAAAACATTATAATTTTGATAAATACGTGCTGATTTCTAAAGATACAAGCAGTGAATGTGCCTGGTACTTTTAGTGAAATTTACTAAATAGAATAATGCACAAAAGGGAAGGAAATGACAGATTAGGCCCTACCTCTCCCAAAATATCATATAGGAACGCATAGTTAACAAATATTTTTACTTTCATAGTTAATATTTTAGTCAAAGAAAAGTGAAGGCGTAACAGAGGCTAGACTAAATTAATCGTAACATAATCTTCTGACCTCTGTTTGAGACCTAATTTCCCAATATGGAAAGCTTAAGAAGATCCGACAAACTTTCATTTGCAACACAAAATATGATTTCCACAACAGGGTTCCCAAAATGGGGCTAGAACACAAGTGTGCTAGTTTTGGTAAAACCTATCCAGTTCTAGCAAAATGGCCATAAAGTTTTCCACAAAATGCAGATGAAGGCAATTCAAAAGGAATTTGGAAGCTAACTCACTAATCTATCTACCCACCAAAAAGCATAATTTTTGGTTGGGCCGATCATTACTAGTTTATTAGCAAAATTTCCCCTATTTTCTGTCATTTCCCAACCCCTATTGTCATTGCTTTCTTCTTTCTTTTCACATAAATCCCCATCTAACATCACTCATTAAAATCATGTAAGAAAGCTTTGGTCCTTCCCATCACCTTGCAAAGCCACAATACTCAATTTCACTTCATAATTATATACATCAAATTTTTGATTCATCTCTTTCTCAAACCCACTCCAAATACATCCATAATCTTATTTATTTGCATAAGCGGGGAAAACGATCTTTCATAATCAATAGTGGAAATTTCTAAAATCCACCCCTTTTTCAAGAATCACACGAAATCATTTTTTTCAATTCAAAGAACACATCCAACATTCATTTTACTTCAAAATATAATCAAACAACATGCTTAATGCCAAAATAATTCAAACCATGCATTAATTGCCAAAGCCCTAGCTTGTAACCAACTCAATTGCTCTTCATCTCATCCAAAATCACTAAAACACCCTCATAAATGTTGTTAAAGATTAAAACCACTAAATCAAATACAAATAACCAAAGAAAAACATACTTCCAACCTTAAGCTTGCATGATCATGAATAACCATAAACCTTAGCATGCTCCAAACTTAATCAATAATTAAAAACATCAAAATAACTCTTAGTTCCATCCAAAGAACATGATCAAAACTCAAATCACATAAACAAAAATCAAAATGAAAAAGATCCAAAGAGACCAAGTTAAGATTACTCACTTGAAACTTCAAAAAGAGAGATGGAGGTGATGTTTGGTGGTTTTGAGGATTGAGGATGGTGGGTAGTGGTACTAGGGTGTCAAGGTGGTTCAAGGTAGCCAAGGGCCGCTAGCAGGTTGGCCAGAAACTGGCAGAAAATAGCAGCGGCTGGGAGGGGGAGGGGGTGGCCGAATAAAGAGAGAAAGAGGAGAGAAGATGTGGTTTGAGTTTGCTTGAAAATTTTCTGGTGACTCATCTAGTTTACTTGGTTTAGAATCATCCTCTCAAAAGTAGCTTTTAGCTAATTATAATTAGGTAAAAATCAAAGAGAATTAGCTAAATCAAAAGCATGAACTTGTTGGGCTATAATTGGGCATATACGGTTTAGGCCTAGGAAGAAAAGTGAACCGTATGCGATTGAATTTTCATAGCTGAAAATTAAATTTTTGTGAGGTTATCAAAATAATAATAATAATAGTAATAATCTCTTAAACCATAATTATCGAGGCCTACTATCGATTTTCCTAAAATTTTACTATAACGAAAACCCAAATTACAGAGGAAGGGCCTAAATAAAATTTCTTTTTTCCGAGATGATTAAATGCGATAGAAAAATATGAGAAAATCTTTAACATGAGAAAATTAGATAAATAAACATGATTTAGGGTTGGACTATTAAATAAAACTTAACCGCTACATCTTGATTTTTTTTTCTACCTGTTTGCTTGTCAAAAGTCCAAGTGGCATTGTTATATACTATCCTCTTGTTTTGGATAATTGCATCATTAAATTTTTTTGGATTCTGAGCACATGGGGCGCCCATGGGATCAGAGTAGGACTTAGTTGATGAAATCTATTGACATTGCTTTGATGCTCTAACCATTTCATAAATTTGTTGAATGTAGCCTTCTTCTTAGAACCTTTGGATGAACTTGATGAAGGACGTTTGTCATATTTTTTGACTGGTGTCGAGGGATTGTCCATGACTTGCTTTGCCTTTTGCTTTAAATATCGTTGAACTTGATCAAGATTACATCACTGATCAAAATTGAATTTCTCTCAGAATTTGAATTTAAACTCGCGGACAATGGAGACATAAGCATCATTGTGATGAACCTTATGATATTTGAAATTCCAAAAAAGAATCCAAGGAACTTCAAAGTCAATTGAAAATATAATCTCATTTAATGCTTTGATTGACTTAGGTTGCTTCATAAAAACTTGAAATCCTGGAATAACTAGTGAAGGTAATGAATCTGAGTTAAACCCAAAATATGTCCACCAGTCGAAGAACCAACTTTGAATATATTGATCAAAGACACCTTTGTCAAAGAGATGAACCAAAAATGGTCAAATTTTCTATAGTAGAATGGTCTAAACCATGCCATTTTGTAGTCTAGGAAATTGAAATGTTGAGGCTTGAAATGGATTGAGAATGTTTTGTTTTCAAAAGGGGAGGAACCCTATTCTTTGGATGATAAATCTGAGAATCTAAAATTTGGAATAAAGAACTTTTCCTTTGTCATCTTTAATATACTCGATTCGAGCTGGTTTAGTGTCAAGGAGGATAAGCTCACAGATCTGTGATTTTTGAGTGTATCAGCTTCAAAAAAGAGACTTTCTTGGCAGAAGAACAGTGTTGAGGTTTAAAGTTTTAGAGTTTGAACAGACCGTGGTTCAAGAAAATGAGTAAAGGTTATGAATTGAAATTTTGATTTTGAAAAGTAGGAGGATGGAGATTGGGGTTTTGATAAAACCTGTAATTGAGAAGCTTGAGACTTTTGAGTCATTTGAGGGGTGGATTTCACAACTTGGCTAGATGATAGAGGTGGAAATTCGGTAAGGCTTTTATATTGATTTTGAATCTTGATTTCAGGATGAGTTGAATGAGTTAGTGTTTGAATTTGGCTCTTGGGTTTGATAGCAAAGTCGTAAATAGTGGGAACATAAGATTGAGTTTGCTCACCTTTGCCTGGGTTTGGTTCCATCTGAAATAGTGACATTGAAGTGAGTTGCTTCAAAGAAATCTGATAGTAAGAAAATGAGTTGGGAAAACTCCTATGAAAATCTTTGAATAAAATTCAAATTTGAAAATAATATTTTTGAATATTGTTTAAAACTAGTTTTAAAGGTTGTAAAATTCTTCGTAATGGTAGTTGAATAAATGTCCTAAGATGCAGGTTTTAACTTAATTGAATAGGACACTATCTTTTTAATGCATGTGCCATGAATGAATGCGGACCCTAACTCTTAAATGCAAATTTCTATTTGAATATGCTTGTGAATTTATGCAAGAGGAGCATAAAGGAATATGATAGAATAATCGTTTGGAATGTGTTCTTGAAAAAGTAAACAGAAAGGGATAAAATTGAACAATATGAATAATTTATGAAATATGTTTGATATCTATATTATTTCATACTGGGCGAATGCCCTTTTGGTTATTTTAAGGTTTTGATTCCAGTCATTTTCTGATTGTATTAATATTTGGGCTCTATCTAATAAGGTACAAATTTCTTGATTTGTTTCTTGAAGAGAAAGAGTTTGTATAATTTCAAAAAGAGTTATTAATTTTTGGGTGTAGGACTTTTTAGCTTCCCAAGCTAGGCTCAGAAGCCTTTCGTGGATGTCTGTTAATAATTTGAATATGGCATCTCTATCTTTTTGTATTAAATCAAGTCTTCTTACTGTTTGAATCTTTTTCTTGCTTCAGGATGTATTTTTCATGGACTCTGATCATATTAATATTATTAGAAGGAATCAAATCTTTTGGACCGATAAATTTGAAACAAATATTATTTCCTATGATAAAGGTATGAATAGTGCTTTGGTTTGAGGAGTGCCAAGAATAACATTTTGTCTCATATTTTTTAGTAGAGTAAATGAATTCCTTAAATAATAATTTTTATGGCAAATATAAATACTTGATACTTTGTATTGGATTTGAAATGGATTTCTATTACCACTAAGGAGTTGTTAAGATGCTTTCTCATAATATTGGAATGGAATTAATTCTTTTTTTATGCAGCTTTGTTTTGCACCACTGTTAAGGAGTGCTATTGTTTTTAGCTCAAAATTATCTTGAATTTTTAGAGTAACGTAAATATACCATTTTTTGAAATTAACTTGATTAATGGTAGTCAATAATTTAGAATGTGATTTTGTTTTACTTAGGCTATGAAGAATATATGAGCGTTTTGAACGAGCGTGGGTAACTTTGAATATTTTCTTTCGACTTTTAGGATTGTTTATTTCTAATTTTTTGCATTTATTGGCCATATGCCCTGTGTTGAAGGTTTTTTGAGGGGGAATGGAAAATTAAATTAAAGAAAAAGGAAAATGATGCCTCAAATACTCACGATTGTCAGTCGTAGTACTTAAGGGTCGATCCACAGGGAAAACGTGAAATTATGGTCATTTTAAAACTAAACGATTAAATTTAACGAATTAAACTAAATGGAATTATTCAAGGTAATTTAATAACCTACTTCAACAAAGCATCAAAACAACCTAATGACTAAACCTAACCTAACCTTTATATTGAGTAACCAATTAAACCAAACTAAACAACTAAACTTGAAATTAACCATGGTTTAAAACTAACAACCTAATTACTTTGTTATTCCAGAATTAACTAAGGCAAATTATGCCATGGCATTAAACTAAGGGGAGGGAACGAACAAAACAAACAGAGGAGTTGAGCAACCCAGCCAACATTCACCATCATCACCTTCTAATTAACAAACAGAAAAGCAAAAGAGCAGGACAAATTCAAGGAAGGGGAACACATGAACGAAAGCAGAAAAATTGAACATGAAACACAGGAGAACAGAAACGAAATTCAGCAAAATCAAAAATAGCAAGGGAAAGGGGAGAAATTGAACCAAGACAGAACGGAAAACTCACAAAGGTTCGGTAACCCAGAATTGCAACCAACGAACACCAGAAAAGGCCATTCGAACAACCGCAACAGGGGAGAGGGGAAATCGAGCAATATTGAATGCAATAAACCCAGAATTTTGCAAAATCAAAATCGAAAGCTTAAATACAACCAAGGAATCTCGAAATTGCAATGAATTCAACTATAAACCGAATCTAAAACCTAACCCTAATTTTTGAAATTCGAAAGCAAGAGAACGAAATTGAAGAACATGAATCGAAATTGACATTAACAACGAAATTGAACGAAACTAAACCTAAAATGAAATTAAACCTAATCTACTCCTAATTACCTACTCTCAAACATGGCGTCTTCTTCCTCCTTTTATACCCGAACCCTTCGCCTCTGGACCCTCGATGTGACGATGCGTGGACGGCGGATGAGGGGACAGCGAGGTGCTTTGCTGGCATTTGGAGCGTGGTTGACGGGTGGTGATGGTGGAGATAAAGGTGGTTTCGAAGATGGGAAGCAAAACCGTGGGTTGGGGTGGTTTTGCGTTTCGGGGTTTGGGGAAAACGGTGGGCTGGGTGATGTGGTTAGAGTGAGAGGGAGGTGACGAGGCAGAGAGAGAGAGCAAGCGAGGTGGGCATGGGGGTTCGAGAGCTTTCTAGGTCAAGGGTCTGGGTTTGGGGGTCTGGGAACGAAGAAGCAGGGCGCGAGGAGGAAAGAGAGAAGAAGACGGACGCGAAGAGGAAGGGGAGGGGGTCTTTAAACTGAGCTGGTTCAGCAGAACAGGCCGGTCCTGTTCAGGCTGGACCGGTTTGTTTTTTTTTTCCTTTTCTTCTTGGCCGGTTTTTCATCAATTTTTGGCCCGGTTCTTCAACCTCCGACAATTCTTCTATTTTTCTGACTTTTTCCGCCATTTAAACCCTTTTTCCACATTTATTCAAAATCTGCAAAATAAAATAAAATCAATTAAAAACCTTAAAAATATTATTAAAACGAGCATAAAATCGGTGAAAAAGTACCTTAAAAATATCACATTTTTAGCTCAAACACCCTGTTTTGCCATTTTTAAGGTACATCTTTTCCTAGATATTTTTTGTTTTGAATATGACTTTTCGGGATTTAAATCAAATATTTCTAAATTTCCTTTTGTGATAAACGGAGTCTTTAATTTTGAAAATTTCTTGGAATTAATTTTGACAATTCGGGCAATATTTGATTTATCTAAAGAACTCTACTTTGAAGCACAAATTTTTGGTGGATTTGTAATGGATGATTTATGAATGCAAAGTGTTTGTTTTGGTAAAATGGGCTTCTCTAGTTTTTCAAGAGCATGGAAATTTTTCTGGAATAATTTGATTTCCCTCTTGTTATTGTTTCCTAATTTTGTTGTGGGAATAGAAGGAATTTCTTTAATAGGTATGCTAAAAGGATTGAATAAAGGTGGAGAATTGCTCTGAGGAGTTTTCTTTACTTTGGAAAGCTCTACCGAATAATTGCTTGAATTTTCTCGTAATTGGGTGGTTATCAAATCTAGTTGGGTAGTCATAGTATGTAGTATTCGGTTGCAATAATTATTTCCCTCGATAATCTTGAGTGTTTCATCAAAAATCTTCTGAGTTTCTTGGTCTTTTTCCCTATCTCCCTCCTGAGGTTTTTTGAATGGAGTGGCAATAACAGAGTCATCCTTGGATACAAGAATAGATATGATGTACAGTGGAGGATGAGCAGATACTGTTGATTGCTTTGTAATAGGATTGCGCCATAACTTTGCTTGACGTTCTATGGCACAGATGGAAGGATGATTGTCTGGAATAGTAATTTGACGTTTTTGCAAATATGTATTTAGCTAGTCAAAGAAGGGTATATTTGCTTTGATTTTGGCTAATTGGTTATAATAAATAGTCTTGAGTAATTGTTGCATGTCCTTAGAAAAAAGGGAAAATAACCATTTTCTATAGGGCTGGTTATAATCCTGATAAAATTCTTTATTGAGATAACATCTATTAAATTGAAATGCAACTTTTGTAATTTCATTTAATTTAGATGGAGCTCTCATTTGGGAATAGGTAGGTGACACCGGGCATTCATCAGATTGAGTATCATTGTATATGACTTCAGGTAAAGGAGTTCGATTGATTATTCCACTGATATCAGGGTTTCTATTAGAGGATGGCACATATGAGATTGAGGATCTTATCTATTGGTAATCTGGAATAATAGAAGGACGAGAAGGCTCACAATATGAACTAAATCAAAGCAAAGGCCTTCCATCAGGACTTCTCAAATAAAAGAGATTTCTCTAATTTTAATATTGCTAGGGGGTGTAGGTTTAGGAATAATGAGTTCTTCAGGTATGGTAATTTCATCCCACTTTAGCCTTTTAGGGACATAGGTGGATGATTCATCAACATAATCTTGAATAATAACGGTTTCTTCCTTTTTATAAGGAATGATGCTAAGTTTTGGATTTAATTAAGAAGAAAGCAATATAAAGTAGACTCGATAGGTAACCGCAAGGTTTTTGGAAAGCTCTTTCAATTTATCAGCCAATAAATAAACATCAAGGACTAGAGTTTGAAAAATTAAAGGATCAGCAAGATCTATTGAATAGTTTGGACAACAATTGAAATAGATTGGACCATTACAAACTTTTGATTGGACCATTGCAAGTAGTGAGTATTTGTATGTTTTTAATCTATCGTCTCTTAAGGTTAAGTAGACAAGGGTTCAATTCCTAATTTAGTTAAAGGTTTAACAGCTTGAACTAGGCCAAAATAATATATCTGAAGCCTTTTTGAAGATATTTCTTAATTGAAACTCTTTATAAAAGCTGAAAGGTTTTGTAATGATCATTTAAACTAATGGTTTCTTCATGAATTTTGACAGAAAAAGCAGTTTAAAGATTAAAGGACCAATTGAATAAATTAATTCAATAGGTTGAGAAGACATATTCCATTTGGAATAGTTCCCGGATGCATGAATTTCTTTACTATGTACTATGCTTGACTCTAAAGGAGATGTAGATGGTGAAGATGATGATGATGATGATGATGATGATGATGATGATGATAATGATAATGATCTAGACAAAAGCCTTCTTAATGATGTTGCCATGATGCTAAGATGATTAGCATCAATATAAACAATTAAACTAACCACAAATATGCAGTTATCTCAGACAGAAAACTGTTAGGTACCCAGCCATGCACTGCGGGACCGCACTAGGACCACCTCCGCTGAAACCCCTTTATTGGAAGGACCACCAATGACCAAGCTGACCAACGAACTTACTTGGGGCATCCTAAGGAGTCGTAGAAGGTTGACCAATACTGTTGACTAACATAGCTTTCAAGCCAGATAACCCACTTATCTCCATCTTTAATAAGGATATTTATATGTCATTAAGGGTTAATTGATATTCTTTAGGCTAATTGATTATTTCTTCGACTAATCACAAGGATTTAGCCTAGATGTATGATTATAAAACTAAATAAAACTAAAATAAAAGATACTAGACACTTAATTAACGCTTGGGGACTTGACTAGACACTTGGATAAGTTGACTAAACACTTGGGTAGAAACTTGGCTAACACTTAGCTCGGATACCAATTGGGGATAGGATCGGGTGCAACTTTTTAAATTTGAAATAAATTGCAAAATATGATCAATTAATAGTAAAACTTGATTAATTAAGAGTAAAGCTTGATTAGCAATTGATTAAAACAACAAGCATGAATAAAATAATGAATAGGAATGGTGCGAAGCTTGAATAAAGTAGCAAATATGAATAAAACTTCAGCAATTAATGAATGGTCCCAAGAAAAGTGATGGAATAGATAGAATGAATGAAATCATGCGTAAAATATTAATAGAATTTGAAAAGTAAAGATTATTGAATCAACTTACTAATATTATTGAATTTGGCAAATGAATTGTACAAGGAAGCAGAGGATATGGAAGAAAGAGAAAGTGGGGACAGAATATGTAGAAGGAAGAGAGGGAGATAAGTTCTGCCATCGCTAACAACTTTGAAACCTTTATATAGGCCCAAAAAATAAATGTACAGCACGACATATTAATTGCTACAACAACCTGATAAGAATACTGACATTTGGATAAGACTATTGAGTCATCTTGAATGGTGATCTTATCATGAACAACTGTATCCGGACAATTTTGACTAGTTATCGTCTGACAAGTTTTAGAAAATTTGGCAGCTGCTTCTTGATTTGTTATTATTACTTGTTGCGTGTCGAATTTCAAGGGATTTTGCTGTATAGAGTCCCCTGTTGTTTGCAAAGTCTAGAATAGCCTTGTAATATGTTACACTGTTGGTTCTTGAATGTAAGTTGTTGGTAATAGAGTCTGATACTCAGTAAAACTATATTGAGTTGATTTCTTAAAGTAGAAGAACTTATACTCTTAGCTGGATAGAAGTGCGCATTAGGAATAACGCATTGAATAAATTGGATGATATACTGATGAAGGGATGGCCAATAATTTGTGGTAAATTGTTCATGAAACTAGATCGTTTGAATGTAAGCAGTAGGCACCTCGACGAGTACTGAATGATCATAAATTTTGTATAAGGGATCGGTAGAACTTGAGTGGATTTAAATATCAATAAAAGGAAATTCATGAACTTGAGAGCCATCGATCATAGCGGATAAAGATGGCATATTCGTTATATTGAGGTCCTTAGAAAAGAGTAATATAGAACTCATGTCTTGATCTTTAAGGTAAAATAAAAGGGATTCTTGAATGTCTTCGAGGTTGTTTGGATTTTGAATTTGGGTTGATTTGGATGTGGATGACATCCAGAATAAAGGAATTGAAAAAAAATACATTGCTTAAAGGAACTATTTACAGAGGAAGTCAGCAAGGGAATTGTTCTCTTAATGAATTTAAAATTCAAAACTAAATGTATTGCTTGTAGGAGAGAAAAAAATATGTTTTGAGACATATTTTTGAACGTCCTTTTGTAAAACTTCTTTTTCAGTTTTGTAATCAATTCTTAATGAGAATTTCTAGTAATATAAATCATCTTGAAATTTGAAAATACACAAAAAAAAAGATAAAATTTCCTTTTAAAGTGTGGAATAATGAATTTGAAATCTAGGCTCTACTATGGAACCTCACTAATTGTTCATGATTTGGTTCAAGATGTTGCTTGAGGATTCTTCCAAAACTATTGTCTGACGCATCTGTTTGAACTGTTATGAATGCATTTGGGTTTGATATGCAAGACATGGAAGTGATTTGACCTTGCTCTTGATATATTTGATCATTTGAGTATGCTCTTAAGACCACGCATGAGGAGTTTTCTTGAGTCTTTGAAATAATGGTTTCAAATTTCTTGAGGCTTAGAAAAATTTGCAATAGAATTGAGAAAACTAAACATTTTTGTAATTGCTTTTTATCTTTTATTTCACTTGTAAACTTATATGGAAATTCAAGGGATTGTTGAATGGGTTTAATAGTACCATTGCAAATATCATGGCCTAAAAACTAAAACTTTGTTTGAAATAATTTCATTTTTGGACCAGAAACGGACTAACCCATTTCTTTTAATAACATTGAAAATTGTTTTCAGATGCTTGAAATGTTTGTCCAACCTTTTTGAATAAATAAGAACTTCTATTGAAAAGTTAGAATAATCATTGAGTATATGATTCATAATATGTTGAAATTCAAAAGGAGCGTTTCTAAGTTCAAATGGCATCACATTCCACTTGTAGTGTCCAAATAGAATTGCGAATGCAGTTTTATATCTGTCTTTCTCAACAATTTGTTTTTGCCAAAAGCTAGATTTCATATCAAGTTTTTAAAATATTTTTGCATCAAATAATCTTCCTAATAAATATGTTTTGTTGGGAATTGGATATCTTACCCATTGAAGAACATTGTTGAGTGGTTTGAATCATTGCTTTTGTTGATTATAGGCATAGAAGGCTTCATAACTCCAAGGAGATTTGGAGGATCTAATGAGTCTTTTATCCAATAAAGATTGAATTTGCTTTTTGAAAATTCTAAAAAGCTCTTTATTCATTTGAATAAGACACGCTTTTGTTGGAACTTTTCTTTCATCAAAATCTTTTGCACATGGTAATTCTACCATATGTTGCTTTCTATCCTAAAAGGCATTTGGGAGATCAGCATAGACGAATTCTTCAAATAATTTCTTAATTTTTTGAATTTTTTGTCGAATTTTTGGTACAACAAGTTGTATTTTAATACTGGCTTGAATGATTTCTGTTTGAAAGAAAGCTATTTGTTTTTCTTTAACATAAATAATTTTTGAAATTGAAGCTTCTTGAAGAACTGCGATATCTTTATTTTTCATGGGAGAAGAAAATTCGAATTTAATTTCTTTTCCAAGAATATTTGAATCAATTCCTTTAGAATCAACAGTACAAGATATATTTGAGTAAGGAAAGGAGTTTCAAAAATAATTTTTTGTTTGAGATTTTTGACAAGTATAAAAACATTTTTAGAGCAGTATTTATTGTTACGAATATAAGTATTTGAAAGCTTGCAATTAATTTGAAGCTTAGATTCAATTCCACTAGTCATTTTCTCTTTGATTTTTTCAAAATATTTTGAAGAAATTAAACCTTCTTGAATGCAATTTATATCGGCACTACTGTATAGCAAAGCTATAGAATGAAGTTTGAAATCTTTCATAAAAACATACCATTTTTGAAAATCAATATGATTAATAATTGAAAGGAATGATCCATAATCTTGATTATTTGGACTTAATTTAGGAGAAGATGAAGGAGGTTGGTTAGGAGGTTTTGAAGATTTGATTAAAGAGGCCTGATTCCCAAGATCTTGAATTTGGGAAATGAAGATTGAGTTTGATTCCTCAAGGAGATTTTGCTTTTTAATTTGATTTTTTAATTCTTTAACTTTGATTTTGAGTTGGTTTAATCGTTCTCCTTTAAAGGTTTCAAGTATTTGCTTTAGCCTAAAAGGTTGTATTCTTGATTTGGTAACTTTATCTTTGAGTAATAAAATTTTGAACTTATGGATGCATTGAGTTCTGATTCTAGTTCCTCGATCTTTTCAATGATATCAAAGAGGAGTTCTTCTTGAGATTGATATTTTAGAATAACGTTGCAATTGTTAGGACAAAGAGTAATGTTTTCATCTGAGGATTTAGAACGACTAAAATCAGATGTTTGAATTTCATAAAGGGTTTTCTTAGAATTGTCATGGATTAAAAAGGAAAACACTATTTCTTGAAGTTCTTTATCTTGAATTTTATAGTATTCATATTAATACCATTTTGATCTACCTTAAAAGGATAAATTTGAGTACTAAAAGGAATGCCAAGAATAACTTCCTATCCTATATTTTTAACTTGAATGAATGAATTTTTGAAACAGTATTTTGTATAACAAATATAAGCAATGGATAATTTGTAGTAGATTTCCACTAATACTAAGAAGTTTTTCTTTTGTTTTTAACTCAAAACTGTCTTAAATTTTTTAAATAATATAAATATACCAATTTTTACAATTAATTTGGTTGATGAAGATTTGTAGTTAGAATTTGACTTTCTTTGATTTATGCTTTGAGAAGTATGTAGGCATTTTGATTGAGTAGGGGTAACTCTGAATATTTTCTTTCGAATTTTAGGATTATTTATTTCTAATTTTTCTTTTTATTAGCCATATGCCCTAGTTTGCCATATTTAAGACATAATATTTTTCTAGATATTTTTCATTTTGAATTTGTCTTTTTAGGTTCTATGAAATTTCTTTTTATGATAAGTGGAGATTTTATTTTTGGAAATTTTTTGGAATAATTTTTGATAATTTGGGCAAGATTTGATTTATCTTAAGAACTAGATTTTGGATCAGAATTCTTAGTTTCATTATTATAGGATGATTCGTAAATACAAAGTGTTTGTTTTGGTGAGGAGGGTTTTTCTAATTTATCAGGAACATAGAAAATTTTCGAAAGCAATTTGTTGTCATTTTTACTGTTGTTTCCTAAATTTTCTAGGGGAATTGAAGGAGCTTCTTTAATGGGTATTGCTAAAAGGATTGAATAAAGGTGGAGAATTTGTTTTAGGAATTTTGGAAGATTCTAATGAATAACTGTTAGAATTTTCTCTTGACTGAGTTTTATTGAAATTATCTTCAGTGGTTTGAATAAGATTTGAATTATCTGATAGGCTAGATTCAGAATCTGAGCTTTCAGATTAGTTGCTGTGGGACGGATTATTCGTGCAAAGTACTTCATTTGAAGGAGAATTTTCAAAAGTATTTTGAACTTCTTGCTTTGAAGAGGAAGACGAAGGACGAATGGAAACGATTGTTTCTTTTATAAGAAGAGTGTGCAATAATTTTCATTTAGTGCCACATAAGTATTTATTGTAACTAGGTATAGAAATTTGATGTTTTCGAAGAAAGTCATTTAGCCAATCGAAGAAAGGTATATTTTGTTCGATTTTAGCTAATTGAGTATAATAAGTAGTTTTGAATAATTGTTGCATATCTTTAGAAGAATGAGAAAAGAATCAACCTTGGCAAGACTGATTATAATCTTGATAGAATTCTTTGTTAAAATAAACTTTATTAACTTAAAAAATTTGATTCGTAAAAGAGGTTGAATAAATAGATTTAGAAAAATCATTTTGTTTGGAACCGTTTCCTTTCGAATATAAACTTTCATTGATCCTTATGCTTGAATGTTAAAGAGAGTTATATGATTATGATGTCACGCTGAGGTCGTGATGATGAGATGATGATGAGAAGGATGTCATGATGTTGTTATGATAATTAGTCTTAGGATAATCAATTAAACTAAAGAAATTAATCAACACGAAATAATACATAAATAATCACTTATCTTAAACAAAAACCACTAGGTACCCAGCCATGCACTACGGGATGACACTAGGACCACCTTTGCTCCAACCCCTTTACTGTCGGGACCACCAATCGCCAGGCTAACCAACAGACTTACTATGGGCGCCCTAAGGACTCACATAAGGCTGACCAATGCTGCTAGCCAACACAGCTTTGAAGCCAGATAACCGGCTTATCTCCATCTTTAATAAGGACATTTATATATCATTAAGGGTTAACTAACCTTTTAATTGATTAGTCCTTTCACTAATCACAGGGTTTAGCCTAGATGTATGACGACAAAGTTAAACAAAAAGTTAATTAAGTTATTATTGGGCACTTAGTTAGACACTTCGCTAACTTTGACTAGACACTTAGGTAGGTACTTGATTAAACACTTGGTAAACGCTTGGGTACTTTGAATAGACACTTGGCTCTGATACCAATTGGGGACACTATACAACAAAACCCCTTGAAATTCGACACGCAATTCGACACAAAAGCATGCAGTAATAAAAAATCAAGAAGCAGCTGTCAAATTTTAACGAGCTTGTCGGACGACAACCATTCAAAATTGTCCACGTACAAACTGTTCCAGATAAGATCACCATTCAAGATGACTTAATAATTTTATCCAAATGTCAGAACTCTTATCATGTTACTGTAGCAATTAATATCTTGTATAGTACATTTATTTTTTGGGCCTATATAAAGGCTTCAAAGTTTTAAGCAACAATAGAACTTATCTGCCTCACTTCTGTGTACATATCCCTTCCTCACTTTCTTTTTCGGCCTTATCCTCTGTTTCCTTGTACAATTCATCTACCGAATTTAATAATATCAGTAAGTTCATTCAACAAAGCAAATTATTTTCATATTTTACGCGTGATTTCATTCGTTCTATCTATTCCGTACTTTCCTTAGGACTATTCATTAATTCCTCAAGTTTTATTCATATGCGTTATTTTGTTCAAGCTTTGCACCATTCCTATTCGTTATTTTATTCATGCTTATTATTTTAATCATAGCTAAGCTTTACTCTTAAATAATCAAGTTTTACTATTAATAGATCATATTTTGTAATTTATTCCAAATTAAAAAAATGCACTCGGTCTTGTCCCCAACTGGTATCAGAGCCAAGTGTTAGCCAAATTCCTACCCAAGCATCTAGTCAACTTATCCAAGTGTCTAGTTAAGTACCCAAATGTCAATTAAGTGTCTAGTATCTTTTATTTAGTTGTGTTTAGTTTTAACATCATGCATTTAAGCTAAATCCTTGTAATTAGTCGAAGGACTAATCAATTAGCTTAAAGATCAACTAGCCCTTAGTGACATATGAATATCCTTATTAAAGATGGAGATAGGCCAGTTATCTGGTTTGGAAGTTGTGTTGGTTAGCAACATTGGTCAGCCTTCTGTAAGTCTTTAGGGCCTCCCAAGTAAGTCTATTTGTCAGCCTGATGATTGGTGGTCTCGGCAATAAAGGGGTTGGAGCAAAGGTGGTCCCAGTGTGGTCCCGCAATGCATGGCTGGGTACCTAGCGGTTTTCTGTCTGAGATAAGTGCATATTTGTGTGTTATTTTGTGTTGATTAATTTCTTTAGTTTAATTGATTATCCTGCGACTAATCCTGGCAGCATCATTAAGAAAGCTTTTGTCTAGATCATTATCATCATCATCATCTTCTTCATCATCTACATCTCCTTTACAGTCAAGCATAGTACATAGTAAAGAAATTCATGCTTCCGACGACTATTTCAAATGGAATATCACTTCTCAACCTATTGAAATAGTTCATTTAATTGGTCCTAAAAGGTTTAAAACTGTTGTTTCTGTCAAAATTCATGAAGAAACCATTAGTTTAAAAGATAACTACGAAACCTTACAGCTTTTATCAAGATTTTCAATTAATAAATATCTTGAAAAAGGCTTTTGATAAACCCCTTGAAATTCGACACACAAATCGACACGCAAGCATGCAATAATAAAAATTACGAGGCAGCTGTCAAATTTTAACAAGCTTGTCAGATGTCAACCATTCAAAATTGTCCGCGTACAATTATTCAAGTTAAGATCACTATTTAAGATGACTAAATAATCAAATTACTGACACCCAAGCCCCTAAGTTCAAGCGTAACTATTTTTAGTCCCCTGCCTTTTCAAAACTAATTTTGGGATACCCTATGCTTTCAGAAAACTAATTCTTAGGTCCTTTTTTTCTTATTATTTAGTCCTTGAACTTTTAGGAATTGTAGAATAGTCCCTGGAATAGGAAAAACGTGTAAATAAGCAATTTTTAGGGGTTTTTTAAGAAAATATTCTTTTTTAAACTTCTTATAGTGACTTTACTGATGCGTCACAATCTACTACTTATATCTTATATATATTATAATTTCGATGGTTATAGGCCAACCATGCTTAGCAAAAATAACTAAAACTTAATTAGAGAGTTTTGACCATTACCTGAACTTAGTCGGCGCTGGACTCCAGTGTTCCTCTAGCTTCCGGTTTGCAGAGATTGCTAATGTCAACCCCACATTCCTTAGATAAGGCACAACACAGATCTGTTTCGTTTTCTACCTCAAACCGTAGTCACTAATCAAGCTTTTAATCTTTTTCAAGGATAGTGCAATTTCAATGAAGAAATTATAATATTTAAGACATAAGGTTCAATTGGATAACGTTCCCTACTGGGAAGCTTCTTTTATTAAAAGCTTGACATTGGAAATATTACAATGGAAAGCTTTGAAGAGGGACTTAAGCTAAGATCATTAGAGATGTTTGCTCATAGAGAAATGGAGAATCACAACTTCTCTTTAACTTAAGAATTCTCAAATGACCGTATCCCTTCTCAGCAGTCGACCTCTCTGTTTATAGAGGGGATGGAGGTACATAGGATGCCCTAATGGCTATGGTACATAAAGATTTTTCACATGGCTATAGTATATACTAACTCTACAGTACACACTTTTATTTTATATACCAGACACTCATGAAAATAGTACAATAATGGAGCAGCCACTTTTCAGAACTTCTAATGATGATAAGACTAGTCATCATTATTGAGATTCTGCATGCCTTCATCTCCAATTATATCTTCAAGACCATCATTATCTGGATAATCATCAAAATCTTCCTCAATTTGTTTAAGATACTCTGGGTCCCATTCTTCAAATAATTTAAGCAGATATTTTTTCCCTTTTTCTAATAATAATTTTTCAGTTCCAATATCAAAGAGATAATCAAAGATATCTTCTAACACTACTCCGTCTACCTTCATGTAGTCTTTAAATTCATTACCATAGGCGAAAGTAGTGTTTTCACAATGCATTAATATTTTTTCTTGTTCGATTAATGCCCAACATTGATGATAAATGTTGAAAAATCCAATGGCCCTTGATAAAGCAGGATCAATAATTAGATGTACCAGATTTCCATGAATCCAATTTTATCGTTGATCATTGAGATCATCACAATGAACGATTTAGACAAGATAATAGACTCGTTTGGCTTTTCCATTTTCGTATTCAATTAGAGCGCTACAAACCTCCAAGGTTAGGCATCTGTGAATTGGAGTTTTTGCTGGACCCTCAGGAGATGTAAGAATCCAATATATCCTTTTGAACATGCATTGCTAGAATATAGTTAAGGTTGAGAAAAATGGAAAATTTAGATATGGGATTTCTATGAAGTAAAGTATCATCCCGTTTTTCCAGGCTTTAAAGACAGGATCATTTGGAGATAATGAATTTGTTGGGAAATAAATACCACCAACTCCAGATCTATCGGGAAAATAGATTGTTGTACTCCAAGACTCCCAAATATCATAAGAATAATGATGATAAAAGTCGATGCAGGCTACATACCACTCATTAAACCATTTTTCTCAAACATGAGAGCTTATTTTTTCTTCAATATCATAAGGACACTGAAGGTAACTAATTTGTAACTCTAGAAGGGAAAATCTTTGGGCTATTAGGTAGGCAGTAGATAGTAGACCAAAACGTGATCTACTTTTAGTATGGAATTCTAGGTTATTGATAAGAACTTTACTAGAAAGCGTAACTTGTTCTAGTAGGAATGGAATTTTGTTAAGGATTTCCTCCTTTTCTAGTAGGAGGTTGGCTTTGATGATCACCATTAGCGAGTTCTCGAGTTAGACTTTCGGCAAGGGAATTCTTCGATCCTTGCATGTGTTCAATAGAGAAGGAAAACTGGTTAAGCCATAACCACCAACACAGGAGTCGCCCTTCTGCTTGCATATTTGATACATTCTTTTTCACAAAACAAAGTATTCATTTGCAATCTGTTCGAATAAAAAAAGGTTTTGGGGCTAAAAAGATTAAGAATTTTTCAATTCCCCTTATGACAGCAAGGATTTCTTTTTCCATTGTAGGATAGTTGCATTCTATCTTGTTAAAACTTCCACTGTAATATTTGTAGAGTTTTTCTCCTTCTTTGATTTTGAGTACCGCACTCCAGTGCTCATTCCTGGTATTTGTTTCAGGAACTAAATCATTTCATTCATTAGGTAAATTAAGAACAAAAAGATTTTTACACATCTTTTTGAAGTTTTGAACAATCTTTGTATCATTGATGGTCCATATCCAACTTACTTCTTTCTTGAGTTTCTGCTACAATGGCTTTATTAATTTAGCTAAATCTTTTATGAAGTCTGAAGCATAGGTAAGGCATCCAAAAAACCTTTCTAATTGCTTTCTGTCCTCAATTTTTTTAGGAAACTTTTCTATTTTTTCTAGAATATGCTTTTGTGGGATGATTTGCCCAGCTTTTATCTCTAGGCCTAAGAACTCAATTTCTTATTTAGCATAAATGCATTTGTTTTTAATAAGTATAATACCATGATCAATGCATCTTTGGGTGATAGCCAAGACATCATCTTTGTGCTGTTCTATGGTTTTGGAAAAGACAAAGATATCATCAATGTAAACTAAATGATTAAGGTCTTTGAAGATGTTATCCACTCTTCTCTGGAATATTTGGGATGCATTTTTAAGACCCAAAGGCATTACTGTCCATTCATAATATCCTTGTGGGTACCTAAATGCAATTAAAGGAATACTTTTCTCATCCATTTTTATCTACCAATAACTGCTTTTGCAATCCATTTTTGAGAACCAAGATGCTCTTTGAATTCTATTGAAAAGGACAGTTTTGTTAGGAGTATAATAACCATCAAAAATAGTATTATCGTTAAGCTTTTTGTAATTGATTACCATTCTAAATTTTCCTCTTTTTTCTTCAACATGATTCCTTACCATGAAAGCATAACTGGTGTGAGGACTTTTTCTATTCCTAATTAATCCTTTATGTAGAAGCTCTGTGATTTGTTCATCAAATTCTTGAATATCCTGGTATGTATACACCATTTGTTTAACTCGAATAATAGTGTTGGGATTTAGTACAGTGATTTTAGCAAATGTTTTATCTTTATCCCAAAATTTTAGTGGATTATCAGAGTAGAGTTCTTTGCATAATTTTTCTTGTTGTTCAACAATCTGCTATTTAATAGATAACTCAAGTAATGAGATTGTCAGTGCTATTTCTCGTTGTGCAGGCATTACTTTATGACGACGTTGGCTACTTGCATATTCAATTTTTTGATGAGTGTAAGCCTTGATTAATTTTTCAATAGGGACTGAGTGACCATTAATTATAAATATTATCTGATTGATGGTCTGCGTGCATGAAGAATATAATCTTTGAAAATTATTTCCAATAATCATATCATGATAGGGTTGATTAGTAGCCCATAGAACTATTATAATGCACTGAACTCCTCTTAATTCTATGGATAACCCTTCTATGGCTTCATTGTGGCTCATACTATTATAAGCTATCCTTACTTGTAAAGGGTTTTTAGCTCTTTTCCATATAAACTCAGGAAATAATGATATTTTTCCAAAGCATACAGAACAACCACCATCTATGTAAGCACATAGTTCATATTTATTATAACCTTTTAAACATACCTTGATTGGGATATAGATGCTATTAGGATTTGTGTTGGTAGCTTCATAGTATATCTCCATTGTCATGTTTTTGACTAATTCCTCTTCATAAATTGGTTCACTAATAGTTCTCGTTTTATACCCAATGACCTTTCTTTCTAGGCTCGTAATTCGATCTATACTGGGTGTTACAACTTCAAAACTCATTCTACTCATTTCACTTGTCAGGCTAATTGTGTCATCTTCTTTAAGCTCTTCTTCGGCCGATGAAGGTCCCTCTTCCTAATCTGACCTTATACTCATACTTCTTAATAATTGGGGTTTAAAGGTGATTTTGCCTTCCTCATCAATCTTTATTATATTTTTCTTATTAATCTTTGTAGGATTGACAAAGCTAGATATCCATGAGCGATCGATTTTTATTTCCTGAGGATTGGATTTAATGCTTTGGATTTTTTGCATAGGAGTAGGACTTCCAAATTTTTATGCCTATATCATTGTCACCGTAGCCTTAGGGTCTATTGTATTATCTAATCTATAGATAATTTTTCAAAATATCCTTAAGGTATATCCTCCTCTTTTCATATCCATCCCAACTAGTTTTAGCTTAAGGGATAGGAAGTTTTTAGCAAATTCATCTTTTAGACCCACATAATATCTAGGTCGATAATTGAATCCTACTGACTCATTATATAAATTGGTTTTTATCCCTGTGATAATTTGGTTATTAAATTTGGTATGCCTAATATCACAGAGTAAAGCATAAAGATCAATATCTTTACCTTAATATTATAATGTAGTGATTTGACCTTGGACACTTTCGACATGGATATATGT
This sequence comes from Selenicereus undatus, assembly GCA_017589665.1. Taxonomy (NCBI): domain Eukaryota; kingdom Viridiplantae; phylum Streptophyta; class Magnoliopsida; order Caryophyllales; family Cactaceae; genus Selenicereus; species Selenicereus undatus. The sequence continues at coordinate 46,319,670 of JACYFF010010365.1, read as the reverse complement.
ATACTTTCTATCCTTTTTACGCTTAAGGATATTTTCCCAATTAGTGAGATTAACTTCCCCAACGTCATACTCACAATCCTTTATCTCAAGATCTCCTTCCATCATTTCACATACATATTTGATTTTTAATTAAAAGATGGATTTTTTATAGATCATGTCTTTTTGGATTATGGGAAGAACCCAATCTCCTTTGACTTTTTCATGATCACCACCAAGACTAACTGAGCTACTTTCCATCATATGATGTGTTTCTTCATAATCACTTTCTTCATATTCATTATCCCATATAATTTCAACAATCCCTTTGTTGTTATTTAGGGTTAGGTCTAATGCCTCATCTTCACTAAGCTCAACATAATCTAGGCTTTCCATGGTTTCAATAAGTTTGTTATTCTTCATATTTTTGCATTCATTAGCATAATGCCATACTTCTCCACATGCTCAATGTTTGCAGTTTTTTTCCCTGTAGGGCAATAAGCAGCTTTCCTAAAAAATCTTTATTTTTTAGGACTCTTTTTGTTATAGTATTTTCTTCTATATTTCTCGCCTCTCTACTTGGTAAAGCTCTTTTTCTTATAGATTTTTTTTTCTTCTTTTCTCAGGTTCCTTTCCCAGTTAGTGAGGTGAATCCCAGCAAGTTAAGAACTACTTCTTAATCTTCTTTTGTTTTTAAAGATCAAGACATTGTTCATTGACCCATTTTCGTAAATAGGAAATTCTTGAACCAAGGGTATCGACAACATCTATTCGTTCAAGCATGGCATGTATTTTTCATTAATTATAAAATTTATAGGATATGGTAATTTGTCATAGAACATACCAAGATTTGTTTCATTATGCCCAATTTTGTAGTAGTATTGACTGAATTCAGCAATATAATTTTCTAAATATCTCATATTCCATAGCTCTATGTCGTTAATCTTTCTTTGCCATTCTCTTGCTTTTTCTTCAGAATCAAGTTTAGCTCCGATGAATTCGGTTTCAATTTCTTTGCACAAATTTCTGAACATAGCAGCTGGCGTTTCCATTACTCTTAATGTGTTTTTACTATCTTCACTTAATGAATCATGCTAGTCAGCTACAGTGCCAGAGAAACTATGTTCGATTTGATTTAGGAAGTTTGCCACAATCCATGTAGTTTTAGGTTTAAAATACTATTCATTTCTCTTTTCTAGTGCTCAAATATTTCTTCTCTATTATGGGCTCCATAAATGTTTAAGATATATCCAATTTGGCTAATTGAGCTAAAGCCAATTTCTTCATAGGTCATGGTTTTCCTTGGGATAAACCTGAAGGAAAAATTGTTTGTACGTCCTACTGGATCATACCTAGGTTTTGGGAAATGAGTATTTCTTCTAGATGGTTTACCAAATTCTTTAGGTTTAGGAATGACATTCTTAACTAGATTAGTCTCTGTTTCACATAGGTTGATTTCTTCTCCAATCTCATTGATTTCATTTTCAGTAGTCTTTTTACCATAATTTTTATCAAGTTTTCTCCTAATTTCTTCTAATGGTAACACATTGAGATCCTCTAACTTAATCAGATTCATCTACTGATATATTTCTTCTTCTAATTGGACATTCTTGGTCTCTTCATTATCATCAGACAAAACGTCATGTTTATCACTAATTGTGCTCATGATTTTGTTTAATTCTTTCGGATTTTGTTCTTTTTCGAACATTTTTTGTAGCTCTTCAAGAGTATACTATTCATACTCCATCTTCTTTTTCTTTCTTTTCAATTGATTTTTCACCAGATTGTTTTCCTACTTCTTTTTGAATTTTCATCTCTTGCAAAGGAAATGGAATCTTGTTTTTTGGGTTTTGGAAAGGATATTTATGTTGAACAGGAGTACTAATACTAGGAGTAATTTTTTCGTTATGCCTGGCTTTGTTAATAAGAGAAAGATGGACTACAGTTAACTGATTCTTAAGCTCCCTCAGATCCAATTTAATTCGACTTTTAATTCTAAAACTATATCAGTGATATAATTTAATTGACGTGCTAATGAGGTATTACCTTCAGGTGAGTGGACAATGTGTGAATAATTAGGACCAGGACAAGCAGGTGATGATTCAAGCATTAATTGCAGTTAATTAGCTTAATTATTTATTAATTAGCTTAATAATCTTAATTATTTTTTGTGGATGTGGCTCTAATACTAGTTAAAAGAGGGCCTCAAGTTATACTAGTGGGCAAAATATCACAAACACAAAATTAAATTTTTCGAAAGTAAGTTTTTAAGGATTGAAGGTAAATTTTCAAATATGAAAAGTTTTTCGACGTGCTTTGCAAATTAGAAAAGTGCCTGGACCTAGAAAATAGTTCAAATAAAAATTTGAAGGCCCTTTCTGTTAGTTTCTTAAAAAGACAAGGTACCTTATATTTAGTTTTAAAAACTGAGGGTCCTTAAAATGATGTACACTAAACTGAGGGTACCTCTGTGTAGTTTATTGCTAAATAATGTTATCCTTTTATTGTTCAAATGTCAGAAATCTTATCGTGTTAATAAATATCTTGTACTGTGTATTCTACTTTTTAGGCCTATATAAAGGCTCCAAAGCTGTAAGCAAAAGGTAGAACCCATCAGCCTCTTTCCTTTGTATCATATCCCTTCTTTTCTCTGTCCTACCTTTATTTCATTGTACAATTAATCCGTAATATTCAATACTATCAGTAATTTTTCATTCAATCGAGTTCATACTTTACACTTGTTTTCATTCTTTCTATACTATTCCTTCAATTTCCATCACTGTTCATATATGTTTTAGGACCATTCATGTTGAATTAATTTTCGAATTTTACACTATTTATTTCACTATTCCTATTCGTTACTTTGTTCATGCTTATTTATTTGATCAATTGATTAATCAAGCTTTACTCTTAATTAATCAAGTTTTAATATTAATTAATCATATTTCAAAATTTATTTTAAATTTTAAAAATTGCACTCAATCCTGTCTCCAACTGGTATCAGAGCCATGTGTTAGTCAAGTACTTACCCAAGCATCTAGTCAGGTTAACCAAGTGTAAACCAAGTGTCTAGCCAAAATTAGCCAAATGTATAGTCAAATTAGTTAAGTGTCTAATTAAGTGTTTGGTGCTCCTTATTTTAGTCTAAATTTATTATCATGTAGATGCGCTAAGTCCCTATGATTAGTGAAAGGAGTAATCAATTAGCCTAAAGAAGGTTAGTTGACCCTTAATGACATATACATATCTTTGTTAAAAGACGAAGATAAGTCGGTAATCTAGCTTGGAAGTTGCATTGGTCAGCAGCGTTGGTCTGCCTTCTGTGAGTACTTAAGGTGCCCCTAGTAAGTCGGTTGGTTAGGCTAGTGATTGGTGGGCTCGACAGTAAAGGGGTTGGAGCAAAGATAGTCCCAGTGTGGTCAAGTAGTGCATGGTTGGGTATTTATTAGTTTTCTGTATGAGATAAGTGCATATTTGTTTGTTATTTTGTGTTGATTAGTTTCTTTAGTCTGCTTGATTATCTTGAGACTAATCATCTTAGTAGCATTATGACATCCTCATCATCTCAACATCATAACATCAACATGACATCATCATCATATAACTCTTATTTCACATATAATTTCTAATGAAAGTTTAGATTCAAAAGGAAATTGTTTTAAGCAAAATGATTTTCGAAAGATATGCAACAATCATTCAAAACTATTTATTATACTCAATAGCCAAAATCAAAGAAACTATGCCTTTCTTTGGTTGGCTGAATGACTTTCTTTCTAAATCTAAATTTTCTATTCCTAATTATAGTAAATATTTATGTACCACCAAGCGCTATTTATGGCATTGTCTTCTCACAAAAAGAAACAACTAGTTCTGTTCATCCTTTGTCGTCCTTTCCAAAGCAAGAAATACAAAATACTTGCGAAACTTCTTCTTCAAAAGAAATACTCTTCACGGATAAACCATCCTGCAGTAATTAACCTGAAACCTTGGATTCTGAATCAAGCGTTTCAGAATCTAGAATCTTATTCAAACCATTGAAGATAATTTCAATAATACCCAATTGGAAGAAAATTCTAGCAATTATTAATTAGAATCTCCCAAGCTTGAGAAAATCTTTGAGACTAACTCTCCACCTTTATTTAATCCTTTTAGCATAACCATTGAGGAAATTCATTCTATTTCCACCACAAAATTAGGCAACAACAATAAAAAAGAAATCAAATTATTTCCAGAAATTTCCCATATTCCTGATAAATTAGAAAAACCCCTATCTCCAAAACAAACAGTTCGTATTTATGAATCATCCTATAACAATCAACCTAAGAATTCAGATCAAAACTCTAATTCTTTAAATAAATCAAATCTTATTCGAATGATTACAAATAATTCCAAAAGATTTCCAAAAGTGAAAGCTCCACTTATCGTAAAAAGAAACTTAATAACAGTTGTTTTAGAACTCGAAATAACTAATTCAAAACGAAAAATATCCAGAAAAAAATGTCTTAAATATGGCCAAACAGGGCACATGACCCATGAAAAGAAAAAAATTAGAAGTAAATAATACTAAAAATAAAAATAAAAATAAAAATTTATGTACAAACAATCTTAGATTTCAAGGAAAAGTATTCAAAGTTACCCCTGCTGAATCAAAACATTCATATACTCCTCAAAGCATAAATCAAATTAATTTGTGTATTTATATTATTTTAAAATTCAAGATATTTTAATGTTCAAAACAAAAGAACAACATCTTAGCACTAATGAATCTCCACTACCAATTAAATACAAATTATCTAATTCTTATATTTATAACAAAAGATATTGTTTCAAGAACTCATTCATTCTAATTAAAATTATAAGGCAATAAGTTATTCTTGATATACTTTTTATTGCTCAAATTAATTACTTTAAGCTAAATCAAGATGGTATTCCTACCAAACTGTAACCCCCCCAACCACTAGGGCTAGGAGTGTTACATTTTTTTAAAAATTCTACTTAATTTCTGAGGCGATGCGGCCAAAGTTTTCACTAAACACTAACCATTTCACAGGCTAAAAGCCATACAATAAATCCCTACAATCAACGAAATCGTAAAGAACTCCAAAATAAGCTTAACGGCTACACATCGGAGTCCATAACTCAACGAGCAACTCGCTCGAAGTACATCAATCAATATAGTTCATTAATTAAAGAAGAAATGAAAGATACAACTCAACAATTCACACAACTGGAGTAATGGGGGTTTGCTTCCCAAAGTATAGACAACTCCAGTTAAAAAAGAAGACAACTGACTAATAAGTTGGTTAGCTCACATGGCCATATAGAGCGACTTATAATTAACATGCATTACATGAACTGGAGTGCCGTAACACTTAAATCTACTTCTGTATGTGCACACATGACACCTCATCAAGTAAGGGTAGACTTCGACTTGGCACTTGTAAATTGACTTCTTCCTGTTATAGTGAAGACTTGGGGAAAAGGGGGAAAGAGTAATGGGATGAGCAACCACACACTAACTGAGTATTCCCCGTCTCCTTAAAACCAAAACTGTTGCATGCAATAATACCATTAATAGTCACATATCAGGTATTTATGTATTAATATCATATTAGGTGATCATAGTCCCCCAAGGACGGATTATTACCCATAAACATCATTCTAGCCACTCAAACTCATTTCTAGGTCTCTGAATGACCAAATCTCCTTACTAGTAAGCACTTAAGTACATAAACGAGCAACGAGGATTATGCACAAAACTTTCTTTCACTGAATGAACCCTTTTAAAACTTACATGCTCGATGCTTCATAAGAACATGGCCATACTTTGCTTGGGATTTCATTCAACCTATTCTTGCTCATTCATAAGACATGCATGGGATATGCACAGGAATCTTTCTTTTTCGTAAAAACACTTTACTTAGTCTTACTTGAAATTTCATTCATAGGGTATGCGTAGGATATGCACATTTCAAATCTCATTCAGATCCCATTCATAAGATATGCACATAGTATGCACAGAAAGCTTTCCTTCTTTGCTTGAAAACACTTTGCTTAGCCTCTTGAGGCTCATAAAAACACTTTACTCAGCCTCTGGAGGGCTCATGAAAACACTTTACTTAGCCTCTTGAGGCTTATATGACTTAAAAAGAAATTTCTTTTGTATTGGTCCGCTAATGACCCTTGTGAGCTTTCGTAACTTATTCATACTAGCCTCTTAATGGCCCTTAAAATCTTTCTTTTTCCTGAAATACTTAAAATGGTGAAATACTAACTGCTTTTCTTATTCATTAGGAAAATACTCTTGGCATAAGATCATTGTTTATTAAAAGAAACATACATAACAATTTAACCACATAAGTGAGGAGACTAGACTCTTAGAGGTACTTTGTTACTGCCATCCCGAGCTGGCCAAACTCAAACGACAACATACACCTATCCAGACAGACATCATACTATGCTGAGACATAACTTACATACTTAGACTTTAGGTGGAAACCAAACCACCATCCCCGAATCATCTCAACATAGCTTACGATATACCAGGCGGGATACTAAGCCACCGTTCTTGGGTCTCAGACTTAAGCTTAAAGTTTCTAGAGTAGCTCCTCCACGTACACGTAAACATAAACATAATTACTTACATACATGCATACTCATTCCTATTCATGCATATGCTTTATGAGCTTATGGTATGAAAACATAATTTTCTCGTAACACTGCTCAAGCTCCTCCATGTACACATAAGCATGAACATAGTTACTTACACACATGAATACTTATACTTATTCATATATATGCTTATTTTGCAAAATTGCCCATAATCCTACTATTGGTTGTGGTTCTTTCATTTTCAGCTTGAAAACCTTTCAAAGTATGAATTTGCTAACTTGCAATTCGAAACTCATTTGAAACTTAAAGTACTTAGCTAGCATATAACTCAAACTAAGTTTTGTGATGAAACTCCTTCAATTTCCTTTTTTCACTTCACTTCAATCCTTTTTAAATTCAAAAAAGGAGACATAAACAAACCAAAGCCCCAAAACATTTTTCGAACTCGCTACTAGTTCTCTTTTTAACTTCTTAAACCTATCGACTATTCAGTTGGGTCATTAACTGAGTAGTTTGACGATTTTGGAATATTTTAAGCTACATACACCTTAACAATTAACAACAATTAGTAAATACTTAAAAGAATTCATTATTAGGAAAACAAGACCTTGATGACCCTTTTTAGAGATGTCTAACTTCAAAGTCAATCACATAGCATCATTTAACATTTTCAATGGGGAGAGGGGTCACACATAGCACATTTATAACACTTGGCAACTTAACTTGGCAGAATCTTCCCAATAAGTCACACATGGCCTCGCAATCCACACGATTGCGGTAAATCACAACCCAGGCTCCCTCCTCACACAACACCAACTATAAGATCCTCAAATCTCTCAATTGTTTCACCTCAAACCATCCAACTACCAAACTCGGTTCAATATTGCATAATTCAATCAATTAATTCGCAAAGCCCATATCCACAAGCATAATGTTCATAGGCTATTACTCAATTAGACTTTAAACATGTTCAAGACAATTTTAGCAATGACTTCAGAGTATATTTCACCTATTCTGCAATTCCCCAAATTGACGAATTAGAAAATCTACGCTTCAACCCAACATGCAAGGATCCAAAATCAGTGCCATAATTACAATTACCTCTTTTCCGTTTCAAATTCCCCAAATACTGACTACTAGCTCATACTCAAACATGCGTCAACTAAAATTAGTAAAAGTCGTTGGAAATTGCTAATAATTTACGAGGCAAGAAACACTCACCTGGAATCCATGCTAAAGGACCCAATTTTGGGGCTTTCGGGGCTGAGTTTAGATGCTTAAGGACCTGAAATTCATCCCTCTTTGCTGCTACTCTCAGACCTGAAGCAACCCGACCCAGACATGGTCTTAGCCCTTTATTGTTGCTGCTACTAGTGGTTACTGGAAAGGGGTTGCAGGGCAAGGGTGCGGCGACCAGTCGCCAGCACACTGGCGTCGTGGTCTCCTCTTTCTTCTCTCTCTCTCTCTCTTCTGGTGGTTGTGTCATGGTGGAGGAGATGCAGGGCTGATGTGGGTAGCGGTTGATCCGACACCACCTGCCACCGGATCTGCCGCTTGCTCGCTAGCTCTCGCTCACTCTGTCTCACGCTCTCTCTCTCTCTCTCTCTCTCTCTCTCCCTCTCTCTCTATCATGGAGGTCGCGAGACGGGGGCTACGGTCAAGGAAAATCAGGAAACCCCGCTCCCTTTTTCGCGTGTGTGAAAAGAAGAAGGGGGCTCAGTCCTTTTTTAGTCCCCCCTCTTTTTCTCATATTTTTTGTTTGTTTCTTGCCCATTCAACTAACATCGCTAGTCTAATCTCGTACCCCATGTTCTAACCTGAATCAATAATACAACCCTTTGTCAATTACATTCCCAAATATAACAAGGTTCGATTTAATAAACATTGAACTACTTCTAAGGTTGACAACCCAATCGTGTTCGGGTTCCTGATCGATTTAGTATTCGTTAATAATCCATATTAACGCTTACTAAAAATCATCAAAAGATTTTCAAACTAATAATAATAATATTATTAATGGCGACAAAAACATTGTTTTTGATAAAAAGTATCCCTCGCATAAGCACATCAATAATAATTTAACTAGTATAGTTAATAAAAATACGAATTTTATAACGTAGAAACGCAATACAATCAACTTAACGTAAAATAGGGAACGCATGTGTTACATTCTTCCCCCTGTAAAAGAATTTCGTCCTCGAAATTCTAAGGTTCACAGTTCAGTTGTACCTAAGACGTACACACACTTGACACAGTCTACACAAATTGCACTAAAATCCAAAATCTCTTTTACAATCAACTGAAACCGAGAAAGGTCATATGGTATCCAGTCTCCTCCTCGCTAATCCTCTTCGAGCGTCTACTCACTCTATTTAGGCGCTGAGGGCAAATCGCATGGAAGAGGAGCAAATGAGTTGGTGTGGAAAACCATATTAAACTTGGTTTGATAAAGGAACATAGATTTTCAATAATCTAGACTCAATCCTCCTAGTAAACAACAACTCAATGTACATGCATCGTTATGAATTGAAATCTAAAGGTAGGACAATTGGGCAATTGACATCTGAAGGTCATATAAGGGTATTTCCATTCCAAAACATGAATTCAAGTCATCTTTAGGATCACAAGGGTTAACCTAGAGATTCCTATAACACATTAGAGTAATAAGGACATCACATAGCACCAGGTAGCATCACTTAAGCACAATGTGTAACGCCCCAAAGGTACACAAACCACTGTTTGTATTTCTTTTATTAGTTTTCCCAATTAAAAATGATAACCCAAATGATTAGGCGTTACCACCGTCCAATAAGGACAACGCTTTGCTTGTACATGATAAACTTAGCCATAATAATCAATGTTTACCATCAAAGACATTCACACCATCACAACCCATCAGCCCATTTAGATAAATATAGAAATTGTTCTAACATCAAAACCATTCAAACATCTCAAGGATTACACCAAAATATAGAATTCTGATAAAATATACAGTCTCAACACCAAAATATATCACAATACGGTGTTATAAACATCTCAACAATAATACACCATCATTTCATATAGACTTCCCGGCTCACTTATCATCGTCAACTGTCCTACCCACCTGAGGGCGATTCACTGAACACTTTCATAAAACAAATCATGAAAACATTTCGAACTGTAAGCCTCGAAGCTTAGTACATGCATTCCTATATTGCTAAACGTTCATAGAAAAACTAGTTGGGCCCGTATCGCAATTCATTTTTAATTAAAAACAAGGAATGAGATAAATATGAAACTGTGTTGTCAATTATTATCTGATAGTGACCCCTAGTAACTGTTACGATCCGAAGTTCAGTGTACACCTGCCAAGCCGATCGGGGAATCTGGCCTGAAGCCGCACGGGTAACTAAAGGGCTATGCCCTGTAACTGATAATTGATTGAATCACTAATTATGTGATAAATAACTAACTAAACTGATTCATTGATGTACATACCAAAACAGTATAATTTTGATAGATACGTGCTGATTTCTAAAGATACAGACAATGAACGTACCTGGAATTTTTAAATATAAGCTCACTGAATAATATTATGCACAACAGTGAAAGGAATGATAGATTAGGCCGATTCTATACAAAATTATCGTTGTAGGAGCATACAGTTAGCAAAAATATTTATTTCATAGCAAATAATTTAATAAAAGAAAGTAAAAGCATAACAAGGGCTTAGAAAGAATGACTCATAACTTAGTCATTCGACCTCTGATTGAGACTTAAAACCCCAATATAGAAAGCTTAGGAAGTCCCAAAAATTGTTCATTTATAACACCAAGCTTGATTCCCACAATAGAATTCCCAAAATGAGGCTAGAATACAAGCATGTTAGTTTTGGTCCATTCTGCACAGTTTTGGTAAAATAAGCATAACTTCTTCCACGCACCTTAGATTAAGGTGATTCGAAAGGAATTTGAAATCTAACACACTAAACTATCTACCTACAAAAAATCATAAGTTTCCAATGGGCCGATCATTACAAGTTTAATCCCGAAATCTGTCCTGTTTTCCTGAAATTTTCAACCCTCACTGTTTTAGCTTTCCCTCTTTTTTTTACACAAATCCTCAACTTAAACTGTTTCTTAAAGGCATGTAAACAAGCTTTGGTCCATCCCAACATCATTCAAATTCACCATCCCCAAGTTCACTTCATAATCATATCCAATAAAGATTATTTTTCAATCAAATACACACATAAGCCAACTTTAAAGCTAGTTTAATCCAAACCAAACATTATTTGCGAAAACCCTAGTTTATGGCCAACTTGGACTCACTCCAACTCATTTCAAATCATCAAAAATATCATCATAAACACCAATAGGTTAGAAGATGACCAAATCAAAGATAAAGCAATCAAAATCCAACATTTTATCATCAAGCTTGCATGATTAGGGATTAACCCTAACCTTAGCATAATCCAGCCTCAACTCCACCATGATCAACACCAAAATAACTATTGTTTCTTATCAAAATATCATGATCAAAGATCACAAACATCAAAACAAGGATGAAAACTAAAGTAAAAAGCAAAACCAATAGGATCAAGTTCAAGATTACTCACTTAACTTGAAGATAAGTAGAGATGGAGGTGATGTTTAGTAGTTTTGGTGATGGAGGATGGTGGCTAGTGGTAGAAGGATGTCAGGGGGGGTCGAAGATCATCGGGGATGGCTGGAAAACTAGCTGAAAAATAGCCAAATAGTGGTTGGAGCTAGTTCCAGTGGGGGAGAGAGAATGGAAAGAGAAAATGGAGTTTTTGGGTTGACTTGTGATTTTTTTACTAATCCAAATCTTGCCTAAGTTTTTAACTAGAAAAGTAATTTTTTTAGGCTAACCAGGGCTAAGTTTAATCATGGTAATTAGTTAGGTTAGTAAGCAAACTTGTTGGGCTTCAAATCGGCCGAAATAAGATGGGTTCGGGAATAAAACGCTTTGTAAGGATAACATTTTTACGAAACTCAAAATTAAATTTTTGCAATATTATGAAAAAAAAAATAAATTACTTAGATTAAACTTGTTAGGGCCTACTATCAATTCTTCCAAAATTCTACGTTAATAAATTAAATAAGCAAATAAAATCTGAATTGGCCAGTGAAGGCCCAAATAAATTTTTCCCCACTAGGGTGAATAAATGCGATAAATAAACAAGAGAAAAAAAATCATGAACATGAGATAATTAAATAAATGAACATAATTAAATAATTTAGGGTTGGGCTATTATAGTCTTCCCCCCTTAAAAAGTTTCGCCCTCGAAACTTATGACTTTACCATGTAATGCAAGATTACCTCAAATAATTGTGGGTATTTGGCTTTCATTTCCTCTTCATCCTCCCAAGTAGCTTCTTAGGAGGTATGATTTGACCATAGCACTTTGACTAGAGGTATCTGCTTATTGCGCAACTACTTAATCCTGCGATCTAGTATGTGGATCGATTGCTCTTCATATACTAAATCTGCAGAGATTTCAATAGGTTTAGGTACAATGATATGGTTTGGATTTGGGGTATACTTTCTAAGCTGAGAGATGTGAAACACGTTATGCACATGTGCTAGCTCTACCGGCAGATCCAGTTGATATGCAACGGCATTTAACTTTTCAATGATTTTATAAGGTCCAATATATCTAGGACTCAATTTGCCTCATACCCAAACCTCTTGATACCCTTAGTTGGCGATACTTTCAGAAAAACTTTATTGCCAACTTGAAACTGCAAAGGTCCCCTTCTCTTGTCTGCAAAACTCTTTTACCGACTTTGGGAAACACTAACGTGCTCCCGAGTCGTTCTTGTTGTTTCCACGGTTTCCTGGATCATTTCAGGGCCTAAAATCAATGCCCCATCCAAATCACTCCAACATAGTGGGGTTCTACATTTTGTCCCATATAGAGCCTCAAACGGGGCCATTCTGATGGTGGACTAGTAGTTGTTGTTATAAGAAAACTCCACCAAAGGTAATATAACGCCCCAAATGAACATAAATCACTGTTTGCGATTCTTTCATTAGTTTCCCCAATTAGAAATGATTACCCAAATGGTTAGGTGTTACCGTCATCTAACAACGACAAGGCTTTGCTCATACATGATGAATTTAACCATAATAACCAATGTTTACCCTCAAAGGCATTCACACCATCACAACCCATAAGATCATTTAGATAATTGTAGAAATTGTTCTAACATCAAAACCACTCAAACATCTCAAGGATTACACAAAAATATAGAATTCTGATAAAATATACAGTCTCAACACCAAAATATATCACAATACGGTCTTATAACATCTCAATGATACTACATCACTATTTCACATAGACTTCCCGGCTCACTTATCGTCTTCAGCCGTCCTGCCAGCCTGAGGGCGATTCACTGAGCACTTTTCTAATACAAAAGATGAAAACATTTCGAAATGTGAGCCAAAGTTCAGTACATGCATTCATGCATTGTCAAACATTCATGGAAAAAAACTTGTTGGGCCCGTATTACAATTCATTTTTTAATTATACATAGGGAATGAGGGAAATATGAAACTGCATTGTCAGTTATTATCTGATTGTGAACCCCTGGTAATTGTTACGATCTGAAGATAGGTGTACACCTCCAAGTCGATCAGAACCTGGCCTAAAGCCACGTGGGTAACTGAAGAGTTATACCCTGTAACTGATAACTGATGGGGTCACTAATTATGTGATAAATCGCTGATTAAACTGATTCATTGATGTACTTACGAAAGCATTATAATTTTTCAAATACATGTTGATTTCTAAAAATACAAGCAATGAACATACCTGAAATTTTTAAAAGTAGGCTCACTGAATAATATTACGCACAAAAGTGGAAGGAATGATATATTAGGCCTCAATTTTGTACAAAATTATCATTGTAGGAACATACGGGTAGCAAAAATATTTATTTCATAGCTAATAATTTAGTAAAAGAAAAGTAAAACCATAACAAAGGCTTAGAAAGAATAACTCATGACTTAATCATCTGACCTCTGATTAAGACTCAAAACCTTAATATAGCAAGCTTAGGAAGTCCCAAGAATCTTTCATTCAGAACAACAAGCTTGATTCCCGCAATAGAATTCCCAAAATGAGGCTAGAACACAAGCAGGTCAGTTTTGGTCCATTCTGCGCAGTTTTGGTGAAGCGACCATAACGTTTTCCACAGACCTTGAACTAAGGCGATTCAAAATGAATTTGAAATTTAACACACTGAAATATCTACCCACCAAAAATCATATTTTTCCAATGGGCTGATCATTAATAGTTTAATCGTAAACTTTATCCTATTTTCCTGAAATTTTCAGCCCTCACTGTTTTGGGTTTTCCCTTTATTTTTACACAAATTATTTATTTAAACCATTCCTTAAAAGAAGGTAAACAAGCCTTGGTCCATCCCAATATCATACAAAGTCACCACACTCAAATTCACTTCATAATCATATCCAATATAGATTATTTTTAAATCTAATACACACATAAACCAAGCTTGCATGATTAAGAAATAACCCTAACCCTAGCATGATCCAACCTCAACTCCACCATGATCAACACCAAATAACTCTTGTTTCTTATCAACGCAACATGATCAAAGATCACAAACATCAAAACAAGAATCAAAACTAAAATAAAAAGCAAAACCAACAAAATCAAGTTTCAAGATTACTCACTTTGATTGAAATAAGTAGAGATAGAGATGAGGTTTAATGGATTTGATGATGGAGGATGGTTGTTAGAGGTATTAGGATGTTTGGGGGGGGGGGGAAAGCCACCAGGGCTGGTCAAAAACACCTTAAAGTTGCTGGCCTGCTGCTGCGGTGAGGGAACAGAGAGAGGAGAGAGAAAATGAAGTTTTGGATTGAGTTGTGTTCTGTTGACTAATCGAACTCTCTCTTGGCTGAGTTTTTATCTAGTAAAATCACTTTTTAAGCTAACAATGGTTAAGTTTAACAATGGAAATTAGTTAGATTAATAAGCAAACTTGTTGAGCTTCAAAACGATCGAAATAAGTTGGATTTGGGAATAAAACGCTTCATAATGACAACGTTTTAACGAAACTCAAAATTAAATTTTTGTAATCTTACGGAAAACAAAATAAATTACTTAGATTAAACTTGTTAGGGCCTACCATCAATTCTTCCAAAGTTTTAGTTAATCAATTAAATAAACAAATAAAATCTGAATTGCTAAGTGATGGCCCAAATAAAATTTTTCCACCGGGTGAATAAATGTGATAAATAAATATGAGAAAAAATCATGAACGTGAGGTAATTAAATAAATAAATATAATTAAATAATTTTACGGTTGGGCTATTACGACCTTCCCCTCTTAAAGAGTTTCGCCCTCGAAACTTATGACTTTTCCATGTAATGCAAGATTACCTCAAATAATTTTGGATATTTGGCTTTCATTTCCTCTTCAGTCTCTCAAGTAGCTTCTTGGGAGGTACGATTTGACCATAGCACTTTGACTAGAGGTGTAACGCCCCCAAAATACTAATGACATGATTACTGATAATTGCAACGAAAGACTCAGTAACCGAAGGCGCTACCGCCGTCCTGATGAGGACAAGGCTCACTGAAACCATTTAATCTCGCAACTCGTGCTTACAATCACAAAATCTAGTAAACTGAACACTTCAAGCCCGAAGTTCATAATAGTTTAATCATACCATGTACTAACTCACATTTCATACCACACACGTACTTGACCCTAAGGTCGGTTCCAATATTCAAGCTATGCTGAATCCACTGTGAGCATCTGATGACCTTCAAAAAGGCTTGCTAAAAGGAGGAATATGTGGCACTTCATCACCTAAAATGGAAAACATGAAAACAATTCGAAAATATGAGCAAAAACTCAGTACATACATCCCTGTATTTGTAAAATGACCATAGAAACACTGGTGATGGGTACCCGACTTTGCAATTCATTTAGTTGGCAATAAAAATGAAAATGAAAGTAATATGAAATTGAATTGCTCATTATTATCTGGATGTGAACCCCTTGCATTGATATGATCTATACATAGGTGTACACCTGCCAATCCGATCAAGAGTTGGCCTGAAGCCGCGCGGTAAATGATGGGCTGACGCCCTATAGATGATAACTGACGGGGTCACAAGTTAAATGGCAAATCACTGTATAAACTGATTCATTAATAAACTCATTAAGGGTTATAACTTGATAAACATGATCTGCTTTCTGAAGATACAAGCAATGGACGTACCTTGAGTCTTTAAAACAAAATGTTATCTAACTTGATATAGGTCAGCTATTTCATAAATGTCATCTGACTTGAGACATATGCATAATCGGGAACGATAACTAGGCCTCAACTCTGTTTCATAAATGTCATTGAAAGTATGTGTAGTTAGTAAATGATCCTTACTCGCACAATTGAGTAAGTAAAAGTATGCGTAACAGAAATTGAGTAATTAAATGGTATACATAACTCGTGTATTTCTATATAACTTCAAAACTGAATTGATGAAAGTAAAAATAGTCCACAATGAGATAAATGGTATTACAAAGGAAAAGGCCTTGATGGCAATAACCAAGAGAATGATTACGACCTTTTCTAAAATAAGTTGCTGATACAAGTTTAAGGCTCACTGATGTATAGTTTGGTTCAAGATAACAGCGAGTACACTAGACTGGCTTGATAAATACGTTTGATACAATCTGAATTGAGTAAGTAATAGAGGTTTGAGGCCAAGAGAGGTATATCTTGGTTTAATGGCACAAACTGCAATAACTTGGTCTGATAAGTCACAACATCCCACCTCTCATATTTCATTCATAAATCCATTAGATAAAGAATTCCACCTCAAATGGGTCATTGAACTCATTAGAAGCAATTAAGCTCACCAAGCATGGTATTTTCTTTGTAAAATTCACAACTGAATCAAAGCTCAAAAACAAGCTAAAAGCTCAGTAAAAGTCCATGAATATTTATTTCCCCCTATAAATGACTTGGCCCAAAATACACAAAATGAGTGCATGATCAATCTCACTTGATTCTTTTTATTACTCTTTATACAGTTACTGAAAATACTTTCAAAAATCACCAAACTCAAAATACTCAGCCAAATTTCATGAGATCTTACAGGAGATTTAGAAATAATATGAACAGTCTATCATAAAAGTTTCAGAATTTTCCTCCAAGTATACACTGCACAGAAATTATAAAAACAACCTGATTTACATCCAAGTAGGTCGGTTCACTTCAAAAATTCATAACTTTCATTCTAGACCTCAAATGGATACATAAAACCTCAATATAAAAATATTAAGAAGTCCCCAAAAACTTTCATTTACAACTCAAAACATGATTCCCACAATAGGATTCCCAAAATGGGACTAAAACACAAGTGTATCAGTTTTGATCTCATTCTACACAGTTTTGGTAAAACGACCATAACTTTCTGCACAGACCTCGGATTAAGGCGCTTCAAGAGGCACTTTAAAGATAACACAATGAAATATCTACCCACCAAAAATAATAATTTTTGGCTGGACCATTCATTACCAGTTTAATCCCAAAGTTATCCCTAATTTCCTGAAATTTCAGCCCTTAACTGATTTAACTTCTCTTCCTTTTTCACATAAAAATCACTTGAAATAATTTCAAATCACCACAATCAGATACAAATATATCATTTAAGGCCTCATATATGTATCCAAACTCTAAACAACTTCATTAATACATAATTACTAAATTCGTATCCAAAACAGGGCAGTTTTCTTCAACATTCCATAACTCACTGATTACACCTCCAAACTTCATGAACTTTTGCCAAAAAATCCCAAATAATATAGAGAACCTACAGTAAAAATTTCAGAATTTTTGGACAATCCTATAATTTCCCGAATTTCGACAGTGGCATAAAAACGAATGCAAAATCATGATAATCATGCTCTTGATCAAATACCCATAACTCCAAACATCTCCAAACTCAATAAAAATTGCACAATAACTATCAATTTGATCATCCAAACATAACCCATAAAGAAAACAACCATAAAACTCAAGATAAAACAAGTTAGGGTTTTGGGATATACCTCACTTTAGGCTTGAATTAGAGAGAGGAGGAGGCTGTTTTGAGTGATTTGAGGGGTTGGATAAGATAGCTAGTAGCAAGGGGAACTTGGGGCAGCTAGGAGGTGGCCGGAAAAGTGGTCGGAACCACCAAAATAGGTGGCACAAAGGGGCAGCAGCTTTCAGCTTAAGGAGCCGTGGAGAGGAGAGAGAAATGGAGAATGAGTTTTGATATTTTGCTGATTTCTTTGCTTGTGTATAAAATTGCCTATTAATTGATACATGTGGCTGAAAATTTAGCACCCAAAAGTAGTATTTTTGTTAATTAAAATAAGGTGCTAAAATGAGCAATTAGTGAAATAACAAAAGTTAGTAAGGTTTTGGGCTTTTGTTTTGGGCCAAAAAAGCTAAATTGGGGCTTGAAAAATTATTTGGAGTGTTGAACAAAAATAAAAATTTGTATTGCTCGGAATTGAATTTTAGCGAAGGTAAGAAAATAATTATTCACTAATTTATACTCACCGAGGCCTAATATCGATTCACCCGATATCATTCAATCAACGAAACTTCGAATTAACAATCAATGAAACTTGAGTTGCAAAGTGGTACCCAAAATGAAATATCTCCCAACTGGGATGATTAAATATGATAAATGTAGGTGAAAATTTTAAATAACATGATGGAACTCGTTAAATAAATAAATGGAGTGTAATTGAATTTAATGAATATGATTTGGTTAAACAAATGACCATGAGTGATTAAGTCAATAAACATGGTAAAGTAATTGAATAAACATGATTAATGAAATAAATAATATTGATTTAAATAACTAAATAAATAATAAATATAGGTTGGGGTCGGGTTATTACAAGAGGTATATGCTTATTGCGCAACTACTTAATCATGTGATCTAGTATTTGGATTGGTCGCTCTTCTTATACTAAATTTGTAGTGATTTCAATAGATTTAGATACAATGGCATGGTTTGGATCTGGGGTACACTTTCTAAGCTGAGAGATGTGGAACACGTTATGCACGTGTTCTAGTTCTACCAGTAGATCCAGACGATAAGCTACAGGATTCAACTTTTCAATGATTTCATGTGGTCCAATATATCTTGGACTCAGTTTGCCTCATACCTCGATCCTTTTGATACCCTTAGTTGGCTATACCTTCTAAAAAACCTTGTCGCCTACTTGAAACTCCAAAGGCCTCCTTCTCTTGTCCGCGTAACTCTTTTGTCGACTTTGGGCAACCTTAATATGCTCTCTAATCCTTCTTGTTGTTTCCAAGGTTTCCTAGATCATTTCAGGGCCTAAAATCAACGCCTCATCCAAATCACTCCAGCACAGTGGGGTTCTACATTTTCTCCCATATAGAGCCTTAAACGGGGTCATTCTAATGGTGGACTGATAGCTATTGTTATAAGAAAACACCACCAAAGGTAAATCATCTTCTCATTTACCTTGGAACTCTAATACACAAGCTCTTAGCATGTCCTCTAGAATTTGATTCACTCTTTTAGTTTGACCATCTGTCTCAGTGTGATAAGAGCTGCTAAAGTTCAATTTGGTTCCAAAGGCCTTTTGAAGTGCTTGCCAAAAACGGGTTTGGAATCTTTGACCCCTATCTGATACTATATCTAAGGAAATTTCGTATAGTCGGACTATCTCTTTAACATACAACTGGGCTAGCCTTTTAACTCCGTAGGTATCTTTGATTGGCAGAAAATGGACCGACTTGGTAAGTTGATCGAGTATAACCCAGATAACATTCTTCTTCGAGACAGAAAGGGGTAAACCCATACTATATCTAAGGGTCGCAATTCACCCACGGGATGCTGATGCTCTGTTTTAACTTTCTGGCAGGTCAGACACTTGTCTACATATTTTACAACCTCCTTTTTCATATTATTCCACCAGAACTATTGCCTTAAGTCTCTGTACATCTTGGTGCCTCCTGGATGCACCGAGTAGCGAGTATTGTGATTCTCCTCTAGGATCTGTTTCCTTAGTTCCTCATTTCGGGGCACACATAGGCGATTCTGGACTGGCAGGGTCCCATCCTCATGTACTACAAACCCGAGAGACTTTTCTTTTTCTAAATTTTGCTTTATTCTTTGGTGTTCAAGATCACTTTCTGGGTTTCCTCAAATCTCTTCCACTATGGAAGGCTATAAGGTAAGTGCTAATAATTGAACATGTGCTTGCCATGGGACACTAGTTGAATTCCCAAGTCCTCAAGTTCTTTCATGAGACTCAACTGAGTAATCACCACAGTATTTGAGCTATGTTGCGCTTTCCTACTCAGGGCATCTACTGCAACATTTACTTTTCTTGGATAATATTCAATATGCAAATCATAACCTTAAGTAACTTAAGCCAACGCTGTTGCCTCAAGTTGAGTTCCTTGTGGGTTAAGATATACTTCAAACTTTGATGGTGAGTATAAATTTTGCATGGTACTCCATATAAGTAATCTTTCTAAATTTTCAGTGCAGAGACCACGACTGCTGACTCCAAGTCATAGGTAGGATGGTTTTTCTCATAAGGCTTGAGCTGTGGAGAGGCATAAGCTACTACCTTATCTTCCGGCATCAGGACACGCCCCAATCCGTTCTTTGAAACATCACTATAAAAGGTATACTCCTTACCTTCCATTAGTAGCGTTAGGATTGGGGCGGTATGTAGTCGCTGCTTTAGCTCTTGAAAAACTTATCACATTTTCGGTCCACTCAAACTTGTTCGCTTTCTTCACCAGATTGGTCATGGGTGAAGCTATTTTTGAAAAGTCCTTGACGAACCTTCGATAATAACCTGCTAAACCCTGCAAGCTTCTAATATCGGTGATGTTAGTAGGCCTTGGCCATTCCAAGATTGCCTTATGTTTGAGCTAAAAATGTGCTATTTTTAAGGTACTTTTTCACCGACTTTATGCTCATTTTAATAATATTTTTAAGGTTTTTAACTGATTTAATTTTATTTTACAGATTTTTAATAAATGAGAAAAAAGGGCCGAAAATGGCGAAAAATGCGAGAAAAATAGAGGAAGTGTCGGGGATTGTCAAAAACCGATCCAAATTGTCAGAGAACCGGCCCAAGCAGCAATTACAAAAACCATACCAGTCCAGGAAGAAAACCGGACCGGCCGGTTTAGAAACCCGATTCAGCCTTACCCCCAAGCGTGCGAGGCACGTGACCCCCAATCATTACCCCTCCCCTCCACGCTCTCTCTCTCTCTTCGCGTTCTGCTGTCCCTGACTCCCCAGAACCCTCTTCATATCCATCTCCATCCCCATCACCCTTCGCTCTTTCTGCCCTCCTCATCTCTTTCTTTCTTGTCTCTTCTCTCTCACCCACAGAAACCAGCCCACAGTATTCCCCAAACCCAGAACCCAGAAACCCCCAAAACCCACAGACTTCGAAAACCCACCCTCATCAACCATCCTCATCCGCAATTCACGCTGCAAACTCCACACACCCCCCTTTGCTGGCTCTCATCGTCACCATCCACGACACCATCCCAAACCGACGGTGAAGACTCGAGAAGGTTCGGGTATTTAAGAGGATGCAGCAACGCCATTGAAGCTTAGTTAGGGAATTAGGTAATTTAGAAGTAGGTAATTTTAGTTAGGTAATTTAGGGTTAGGGTATATTTAAATTCCAGTTTTAGGGTTTAGCTTCGTTTAATTTCGTTCTGATTTTCGTTTTCATTTTCGTATTCGAAATTTAGGGTTGATGTTAGTTAGGGTTTGAATTTTGATTTGGTGTATTTGTGCTTCGATTCGAAGTTTTTGGGCTGTAATCCAAACCTTGAGCATTTTAGATTGGAATTTCGGTCAATTTTGGGTTATGGCGTTCGATTATTTCCCCTCTCCCCTGAGTCACTTTCTGCTCGAGCTCTCTATCTGGGCTGGTTCTGGTACCCCCCTTGGTGGCTAAGGACGCTGAACGAAGCTAGGTTTTCTGCCCCTACTCCCCTGTTTCTTGCATTCTGTTGGGTTAAATTGTTCGCATTCTACTCTGCTTTGTTCATGTTCTGCCTTAAGCATGTTTGATCTCGGTTATAGATTGATTCTGTTGATTGAATGTTTGAAGATGCTGCTGTTTTCTTTTCAGCTAAGATAGTCTTGGTGGTTGAATGATGTTTGATGGTGGTAGTGTTCTATTTCAATTTGAAAATTTCCCCTTCCCCTGCTGCTGTTTTAGTTTGTTGTTCTGTTTCAGTTCTATTTACCCCCTTTCCCTATTGCTTCGATTTTGCTTATGATACATTGGTTGGGTGTTTCAGTTGCTTGATTTTCTGGGTCCTTTGATGCTTGATTGCCTCTAGTAATGGTTCAATTGAATGTTGCTAGGCAGGATCGAACTCCATTCACTCTCAGTTCTGCTTCTCTGATTAACAAGCTAGGTTTAGTTTGTTTGCTGGGATCGTCCTGTTCTTAATTTAGGTATTAATTGTCGGATTTAATTCGGGCTTTATTGCAGTTTCATTAGATTCAATTTTGATAGCTTTAAATTCCCCTGAGTTGGTTCTGTTTTGGCCTTGATTTAGTTCACTGATGATGACTTAGAATTAGTCGTTTATCATTTTAGTTAGGTTCGAATGATTCTAAATTAATTCCTCACTTTTTAATGACCATAATTTCAAACATCGTCCCTGCGGATCGACCCTCAAGGTACTACGACTGACAATCGTGTACTTGAGGTTTCCTTTTGTCTTTAGTTTAGTTTTCACCACCTCAAGAAAATCACCTACACCTTCACCTTCTGGGGGTCAACTTTGATTCCTTCTTTTGTAACTACATGTCCCAAGAACACTAATTCTTCCAACCAAAACTCTCACTTCTTTAATTTGCCATAAAGTTGATGCTCTCTCAGTGTTTGTAACACCATCCTCAAATGATCAGCATCTTTATCTCTGTCCTAAGAATAGATAAGAATGTCATCTATCAACACCACCACAAATTTATCTAGGTAGGATCTGAAGACTCTGTTCATAAGATCTATGAAGGTTGCAGGAGCATTGGTGAGACCAAATGGCATCACTGTAAACTCATAGTGACCATACCTAGTTATAAACGCAGTCATGGGGATGTCATCAGGTTTAATCCTAAGTTGGTGGCACCCTTACCTCAAATCAATCTTTGAGAAGACTCATGCTCCTTGCAATTGATCAAACAAGTCATCGATTCACGATAAAGGATATTTATTTTTGATGGTGATCTTGTTCAACTCCCTGTAGTCAATACACAGCCTTAAAGTTCCATCCTTTTTCTTTACAAACAACACTAGGGCACCCCATGGTGACACACTTGGCCTAATAAAGCCCTTCTGCAATAGCTTATCTAATTGAAGCTTCAGTTCCTTAAGCTCAGTTGGGGCCATACGATATGGGGCTTTGGAAATAGGTTGGGCATCAGGGATTAATTCAATTCCAAAATCAATTTCCCTCTATGGGGGTAATCCTGATAACTCTTCAAGGAAAACATCGTCAAATTCACATACTACGGGAATATTTCTAGCCTTCTCTTCTATTGCTTTGGTGTCAATAGCATAACACCAATATCCCATACACCCTTGACATAATAATACCTTGCTTTCATAACAGAAATCAGGGATAGGATTTTTCCTCTCTCTGCCCATAGAAGAACACTTCTCGCCCTTTTTCATCTTTCAAAATAACCTTAAGATCCTCAAAGTCAATCTTATCTCCATAGGTGTGCATCCAATTCATTCCCAATATGATGTCAAAATCAGAAAAATCAAATTGAATCTAATCCACAGGGAAGGTGGTTCCACCAATGGTAATGGGAACAAGTTTATAGGAGATAGGGCATTCAACCACACAATCATTGGGTAGCTTGATCCTATAATTGGCTTCTATCCTCGTATCTTCTAGGTTCAATTTCATGGCAGATCGGGTGGATATAAATGAATGAGTAGCACCTGAATCAAATAATACACAAAATGACTTTGAATTTAAAAAGAGAGTTCTAGTGACTACCATACCAGAGGTGGCAGCTTCCTTCTTGCTCATTACATATGCTCGTCCTACTACTGCAGGCCTTGGTGGTAGGGCCCCTGGTAAGGTGGGCCCAAGGGTTTTGCTGCACCTTTATCTACAGCCTTCATCCTTCGGGGGCATGCGGTAATCGGGTGTTCAGGGCTTCCACACCACATGCACTTATTAGTTCCTAATCAGCATTTAAGGGTGGTGTGATTTCTTCTGCAGCATTTTGCATAGGGCGCTGTTGAGCTTGCAGGACGACTCTTGGCGGGAGCAGGAGTAGGTTTCTTCTAGTTCACACTCTCACTCGGAGTTCCTCAGTCAAACCCCTTTCTATTTTGGTTGATTGGATTCAGCGCTTATAATTAAGTCTTTACTCGTTCCGCATCAGCCGCTCTCTCATATATTTCTTGGTAAGTCAAAATTGGTTATCCAGTTAATTGATTCCAAATATAGAAGGCCAAACCCTCTTCAAACCTTCTCATCTTCAACCTTTCAGATGATACAAACTCAGGAACAAACCTAGATAATTCAATGAACTTACTGGCGTACTGCATCACAGTCGTGGTGCCACTTATCTTCAGCTCCATAAACTCTTTCTCCTTTTACCTTTAGACCACTACTGAGTAAAATTTTGCCCTCAATTCACTCAGGAATTTATTCCAGGTGAATTCAAGCCCTATGACCTTATCCTTAATAGTATTCCACCAAATGTCAGCTTCACCGGTCAAATAATACATCCTAATGTTTACTTTCTTTTCTTCTAGCACTTTTACCACTGTAAAGATTTTCTCCATTCCCCTTATCCACTCCTCCAATAGCACTGAATCATAAGTTCCATCATAAACTTTGAGGTTTCGTCGTGCTACCCTATCTACTATTTTATCCTCTTTAGGAGGGGTTTCAGTAGGTACTTGGGGAATCCGCTTCATCAATTCGGCTACTAACGCCAGCCAGTAGTTCGGGTCCCCAATGTTGTTAGCTAACTCAAAAGGAATTGGTGGCATTTGGTAAAAATTTGGTGGCAAATGATGGGAGGCTTGATCACCCGATCCCTAGCCATGATCCGAGATTTCCTTTATATGAACCTCTTCAATGTTATGCACTGATTTGAACATTCTAATCATACATTAAAGGAGACAAATCAATCACTAAAATACTCAAACATACAAGATAAGCATGCTCAACAAATACATTTAATATAACTCAAAGATTATTGAAAACCAAAAGCTTCATTATATCATTTCATAACTGATTATTTACATACATAACTACCCGTTTATATACATGATCAGCAAAACATATTACATATAACTGACTAGGCAAAATCAGTTTTGACTTCTAACTCAACCACAAATACTAACTAGCCCCAAGATACTAGGTCCGTCACATGACCAAAGAGAGATACGTACCACGTCATCATGGCCGGAGAGGATGTAAATTACTATATACAATATCATATCCTACACAAAATACATCCATCCAAACTGACCATGCTATA
This sequence comes from Selenicereus undatus, assembly GCA_017589665.1. Taxonomy (NCBI): domain Eukaryota; kingdom Viridiplantae; phylum Streptophyta; class Magnoliopsida; order Caryophyllales; family Cactaceae; genus Selenicereus; species Selenicereus undatus. The sequence goes on along the minus strand of JACYFF010010365.1, from coordinate 46,294,490 downwards.
AACGAACGGGGCTCAAAAAGAAAACTACTAGCACCAACCCCTAGAACCACCTAATGATCCTTAGATGGATCGTAATCCGGGTTGGACTCATCATCAGGCTCTTCGCCTGAATCGAAGCTGCTAGTCGATCCCTTTGACTCGACATCACCAACCTCCTGCTCAACCTGTTGCTCCTACTGAACCTATTGCTCCACTATCATCTTGTAAATCTCCTGATCCCACTGTTGCTCGACCACTACCTCATCAATGTCCTGATCCTCCTCAGGATCATCCTCCTCCTCCGGATGGTCCTCGTCCTCATAACTAACCACCACTATCTCTGGTGTATTAGGGAGGTCGATCACCACATGAGCCTCTCTAGGACTGTCAGGCATCAGTGGGGTACCTGGTGAAGGTGGGGAGGGTGGTCCCTGTGCTAGTACTGGGGTTGCAGGCGGGGGATGTACCTGATGTAAAGGGAAGACATGCTGTAGAGTCTCCATGGTAATCCCCCTCTCCTTAAACTCCTCCTGCAATAACAACTATGTAGCGATAGTAGTCCAAGCCCCCTGGGCCTGAAACCTAGGTTCGTCCTAACTTGGGTTCCCTATTACCATATAGTGATGATAACAGAGCCTAAACTCCACCCACGAATGAACTGGGGGTAAGGACTAGAGTAGTCTATGTGCACGGACTGTAATACTACGAAACTCAGAGAAAGGGTCATGTGCATTAGCCTCTATACTAGCATGCAGCAATGCGATATGACTAGCCATAGATGCACCCAACATCATGTTGACACCATAAGGATCCATCTAATAAAGAAAACACATATATGAGAGCCATACATAACCATAATTAAGGAACATGCAAATGTAAGCAACCTGTATTTCTAATATCGTTACTACACCTCTAATATCACCCTAGCAGTATACAATCACCCTCACCACCAACCATTCTCACCCTCTTATTTCTAAACTCCACATTCCACAAAGAAAATCTCAATTTGGCTATGATACCAAATCTATAACACCCCAAATTAACATAAATCACTGTTTGCGATTCTTTCATTAGTTTTCCCAATGAGAAATGATAGCCCAAATGGCTAGGCATTACAGTTGTCCAATAAGGACAAGGCTTTGCTTGTATATGATGAACGTAACCATAATAACCAATGTTTACCATCAAAGGCATTCACACCATCACAACCCATCAAATCATTTAGATAATTATAGAAATTGTTCTAACGTCAAAACCATTCAAACATCTCAAGGATTATACCAAAATATAGAATTCTAATAAAATATACAGTCTCAACACCAAAATATATTACAATACGGTGTTATAACATCTCAACAATAATGCATCACTATTTCATATAGACTTCCCAGCTCACTTATCGTCTTCAGCCGTCCTACCCGCCTGAGGGCGATTCACTTAACACTTTTCTAAACCAATACATGAAAACATTTCGAACTGTGAGCTGAAGCTCAATACATGCATTCTTGCATTGTTAAACATTCATGGAAAAAAAAAACTAGTTGGGCCCGTATTGCAATTCAGTTTTTAATTAAACACAGGGAATGAGGTAAATATGAAACTGCATTGCCAATTATTATCTTATTGTGAACCCCTGGTAACTGTTATGATCTGAAGATAGCTGTACACCTGCCAAGCCGATCAGGACCTGGCCCAAGGTCGTGTGGGTAATTGAAGGGCTATGTCCTGTAACTGATAACTGATGGGATCACTAATTATGTGATAAATCACAGATTAAACTGATTCATTGATGTACTTACGAAAATATTATAATTTTGATAAATACGTGTTGATTTCTAAAGATACAGACAATGAGCGTACCTGGAATTTTTAAATGTAAGCTCATTGAATAATATTATGCATAAAAGTGGAAGTTGTGATAGATTAGGCTTTGATTCTGTACAAAATTATCGTTGAAGGAACGTACGGTTAGCAAAATCATTTATTTCATAGCTAATAATGTAGTAAAAGAAAAGTATCAGAGGCTTGGAAAGAATGACTCATGACTTAATCATCTAACCTCTTACTAAGACTCAAAACCCCAATCTAGAAAGCTTAGGAAGTCCCAAAAGTCTTTTGTTTTGAACACCAAGCTTGATTCCCACAATAGAATTCCCAAAATGTGGCGAGAACACAAGCATGTCAGTTTTGGTCCATTCCGGGCAGTTGTGGTAAAATGACCATAACTTCTCCCACAGACCTTGGATTGAAGCGATTCAAAATGCATTTGAAAGATAACACACTGAACTATCTATCCACCAAAAATATAATTGTCCAATGGGTCGATCATTACCAGTTTAATCGTGAACTCTGTCCTGTGTTCCTGAAATTTCCAGGCCTCACTGTTTTGGCTTTTCCCTATCTTTTTACACAAATTCTGAACTTAAACCATTCCTTAAAAGTATGTAAACAAGATTTGGTCCATCCCAACATCATACAAAGTCACCACACTCAAATTCACTTCATAATCATATCCAATAAAGTTCATTTTTCAATCTAATACACACATAAACCAAGCTTAAAGCTAGTTTAATCCAAACCATACTTTACTTGCCAAAACCCTAATTTATGGCCAACTTACACTCACTCCAACTCATCTGAAATCACTAAAAAAAACATGATCAAAACACCAATAAGTTAGAAGATGACCAAATCAAAGATAAAACAATCAAAATCCAACACTTTAACATCGAGCATGCATGATTAATAAATAACCCTAATCCTAGCATGATCCAACCTCAACTCTACCATGATCAACACCAAATAACTCTTGTTTCTTATCAAAAAAACATGATCAAAGATCACAAAGATCAAAACAAGAATCAAAACTAAAATAAAAGGCAAAACCAACAAAATCAAGTTTCAAGATTACTCACTTTGATTCAAATAAGTAGAGATGAAGATGAGGTTTAGTGGATTTGATGACGGAGGATGGTAGCTACAGGTATTCGAATGTTGGGGGATGGAAAATACCAGGGCTGGCTGAAAAATTGGCTAGAAAACACCCTGAAGTTGCTGGCCTGCTGCTACCGTGAGGGAAAGAGAGAGGAGAGAGAAAGTAAAGCTTTGGATTGAGTTGTGTTTTGTTGACTAATCTAATTCTCTCTTGGCTAAGTTTTTATCTAGTAAAATCATATTTTGAGCTAACCATGGTTAAGTTTAACCATGGTAATTAGTTAGATTAATAAGTAAACTTGTTGGGCTTCAAAATGGACTAAAGAAGTTGGGTTTGGAAATAAAACGCTTCGTAACGATAACGTTTTTACGAAAATCAAAATTAAATTTTTATAATGTTACGCAAAACAAAATAAATTACTTAGATTAAACTTGTTAGGGCCTACTATCAATTCTTCAAAAGTTTCTGTTAATCAATTAAATAAATAAATAAAATCCGAATTGCCAAGTGAGGGCCCAAATAAAATTTTTCTACCAGGGTAAATAAATACGATAAATAAATATAAAAATTATGAACATTAGATAATTAAATAAATAAACATAATTAAATAATTTTAGGGTTGAGTTATTATAGGTAAATCATCTTCCCATTTCCCTTGGAACTCCAATACACAAGCTCTTAACATGTTCTCTAGAATTTGATTCACTCTTTCAGTTTGCCCATCTGTCTCAAGGTGATAAGACCTGCTAAAGTTCAATTTGGTCCCAAAGGCCTTTTGAAGTGCTTGCCAAAAATGGGCTTGAAATCTTTGATCCCTATCTGAGAGTATATTAAGGGGATTCCGTGTAGTCGAAATATCTCTTTAACATACAACTGGGCTCATTTTTCAAATCCCCAGGTATCTTTGATTGGGAGAAAATGGCCCGACTTGGTAACCCGATCGATTATAACCCACATAGCATTCTTCTTCGAGGAAGAAAGCGGTAAACCCATGACAAAATCCATTGAGATCGGATCCCACTTCCACGTGGGAATTTCTAGCGGTCATAATTCACCCATGGGACACTAATGCCATGCTTTAACTTTTTGGCAGGTCAGACACTTGTCTACGTATTCTACAACATCCTTTTTTATGTTATTCCACTAGAAGTATTGCCTTAAATCTCTATATATCTTGGTGCCTCTTAGATGCACTCAGTACCGTGTATTGTGAGCCTCCTCTAGGATCTGTTTCCTTAATTCCTCAATTCGGGGTACACATAGGCGAGTCTGGAATTGCAGGTCCTATACTCATGTACTATAAACCCGGGAGACTTTTCTTTCTCTAAATTTTGCTTTATTCTTTGGAGTTCAGGATCACTTTCTCGGTTCACTCGAATTTCCTCCAGTATGGAAGGTTGTAAGGTAAGGGCTGATAATTGAACATGTCCTTGCCTATGGCGCACTAGTTGAATTCCCAAGTCCTCAAGTTATTTCATGAGACTCAACTGAGTAATCACCACAATATTTGAGCTATGTTGCGCTTTCTTACTCAGGGCATCTGTTGCAACATTTACTTTTCTTGGATGATATTCAATCTGCAAATCATAATCCTTAAGCAACTCAAGCCAACGCTGTTGCCTCAAGTTGAGTTCCTTCTGGGTGAAGATATACTTCAAACTTTGATGGTGAGTATAAATTTTGTGTGATACTCCATATAAGTAGTGTTTCCAAATTTTCAGTGCAAAGACCACAGTTGCTAGCTCCAAATCATGGGTAGGATAGTTTTTCTGCATCAAAACACACCCCAAACCATTCTTTGAAGCGTCATTATAAATGGTATACTCCTTACCTTCCATTGGTAGCTTTAGGATTGAGGCGGTAGTTAGTTGCTGCCTTAGCTCTTAAAAAGCTTTTTCACACTTCTCTGTCCTCTCAAATTTATTCACTTTCTTCAGCACATTGGTTAGGGGTGAAGCTATTTTCGAAAAGTCCTTAACGAACCTTCGATAATAGCCTGCCAAACCCAGAAAGCCTCTAATCTCAGTTATGTTAGTAGGCCTTGACCATTTCATGATTGCCTTCACCTTCTGGGGGTCAACTTTGATTCCTTCTTTTGTAACTACATGTCCCAAGAACACCACTTCTTCCAACCAGAACTCGTACTTCTTTAATTTTCCATAAAGTTGATGCTCCCTCAATGTTTGTAATGCCTTCCTCAAATGATCAGCATGTTCATCTATGTCCTTAGAATAGATAAGAATGTGATCTATGAGCACCACCATCACTGTAAACTCATAGTAACCATACCTAGTTTTAAATGCAATCTTGGGAATGTCTTTAGATTTAATCCTAAGTTGATGGTACCCTGATCTCAAATCAATCTTAGAGAATGATCTTGCACATTGCAATTGATCAAACAAATCATCTATTCACGGCAAAGGGTACTTATTTTTTATGGCGATCTTCTTCAACTCCCTATGCTCAATACATAGCCTTAAGGTTCCATCCTTTTTCTTTACAAACAGCACTGGGGCACCCCATAGCGACACACTTGGCCTAATAAAGCCCTTCTGCAATAGCTCATCTAATTGAAGCTTCAGTTCCTTAAGCTCAATTGGGGTCATACGATATGGGGCTTTGGAAATAGGTTGGGCATCAGGGATTAATTCAATTCTAAAATCAATTTACCTTTGCGGGGGTAATCCTGGTAACTCTTCAGGGAAAACATCCTCAAATTCAAAAACTACAGGAATATTTCCAGCTTTCTCTTCCTTTAATTGGGTGTTAATAGCATAACACTAATATCCAATAGACCCCCGACATAATAGCTTACTTGCTTTCATAGCAGAAAGCAAGGTACAAGATTATTCCTCTCTCTGCCCATAGAAGAGTACTTCTCTCCCTTTTTCATCCATTAAAATAACCTTAAGGTCTACATAGTCAATCTTAGCTCCATAGGTGTGCAACCAATTCAGTCCCAGAATGATGTCAAAATCAGATAAATCAAATTGAATCAAATCCACAAGGAATGTGGTTCCACCAATGGTAATGGGAATAAGTTTATAGAAGATAGGGCATTCAATCACACAATCATTGGGTAGCTTGATCCTATAATTGGTTTCCGTCCTCCTATCCTCCACATTCAATTGCATGGCAAATTGGGTGGATATAAATGAATGAGCAGCACCCGAATCAAATAATACACAAAATGGATTTGAATTTAAAAAGACAGTTCCGGTGACTACCGTACCAAAGGTAGTAGCTTTCTTCTTGCTCATTATACACGCCTATCCTACTACTGTAGGCCTTGGTGGTGGGCCCCTTGGCGAGGTGGGCCAAGGGTTTTGCTACACCGTCGTCTATAGCCTTCATCCTTCGGGGGCATGCAGTAATAACGTGTTCAGGGCTTCCACACCACATGCACTTATTAGTTCCTACTCGGCATTCAGGGGTAGTGTGATTTGTTCTTTCGCATTTCGCACAGGGTGTTGTCGAGCCCGTAAGACAACTCTTGGGAGGAGTAGGAGAAGGTTTCTACTGGTTTACACTCTCACTTGGAGTTCCTCGCTCAAACCCTTTCTCTTTTGGTTGATTGGATTCAGTGCTCTCAACTCTGTCTTTACTCAATCCACTTTAGCCGCTCGCTCATATATTTCTTAGTAAGTCATAGTTGGTTGCCCAGCTAACTGATTCCGAATAAAGAAGGCCAAACCCTCTTTAAACCGTCTCATCTTTAACCTTTCATATGATACAAACTCAGGAACAAACCTGGATAATTATGTGAACTTACTGGCAAACTGCATCACAGTCATGGTGGCACTCATCTTCTGCTCCATAACCTCTTTCTCCTCTTACCTTTGGACCACAACTAGGCAGAATTTTGCCCTCAACTCACTTAGAAATTTACTCCAGGTGAATGCAGGCCCTGCGAGCTTATCCTTAATAGTATTCCACCAAATATCCACTTTACCAGTCAAATAATACGTCCCAATGTTTACTTTCTTTTCTTCTGGCATTTCTACCACTGTAAAAATTTTCTTAATTTCCCTTATCCATTCCTTCAATACTACTAGATCATAAGTCCCATCATAAACTTTATGGTTGCGTCGTGCTACCCTATCCGCTAATTTATCCTTTTCAGGAGGGGTTTTAGTAGGTACTTGGGGAATCCGCTTCTTCAATTCAGCTACTAAGGCCAGCCAGTAGTTCGAGTCCCCAATGTTTTTAGCTAACTCAGAAGGAGTTGGTGGCATTTGGCCAAAATTTGGTGGCACATGATGGGAGGCTTGATCACCTGATCCCTAGCCATGATCCGAGATTTCCTCTATATGAACCTCTTCATTGTTATGCACTGATTCGGTCATTCTGATCATACATTAAATAAGACAATTCAATCACTGGAATACTTAAACATATAAGATAAGCATGCCCAACAAATACATATAATATAACTCAAAGATTATTGAAAACAAACCCAAAGCTTCTTTATATCATTTTATAATTGATTATTTACATACATAACTGCCTGTTTATATACATGATCAGCAAAACATATTACATCCAACTGACTGGGCAAAGTTAGTTTTGACTCCTACCTCAAACCCAAACACTAACTAGCCCCAAGACACTATGTCCGTCACATGACCAAAAAGAGATACAGACCATGTCAACATGGTCGGAGGGGACCTAACTGACTATATACAATGTCATATCCTACAGAAAATACATCCATCAAAACCGACCATGCTATAAACAAACAAGGCTCAAAAAGAAAACTACTAATGCCAACCCCTAAAACCACCTAATGATCCATACATGGATCGTAATATGGGCCGAACTCATCATCAGGCTCTTCGCTTGAATCGAAGCTGCTAGTCAATGCCTCTAACTCGGCATCACCAACTTCCTGCTCAACCTATTGCTCCACTATCCTCTCATCAATCTCCTGATTCCACTATTGCTCTACCACCGCCTCATCAATGTCCTGATCCTCCTAGGGATCATCCTCCTCCTCCGGATGGCCCTCGTCCTCAGAACTAATTACAACTACCTCTGGTGTATCAGAGAGGTTTGTCACCATATAAACCTCCCCAAGACTGTCAAGCATCAGTGGGGTACTTGGTGCGGGTGAGGAGGGTGGTCCTTGTGCTAGTGTTGGGGCTGTAGGCAGGGGATGTGCCTAATGTAATAGAAAGACATGCTGTAGAGTCTCCATGGTAATCCCCCTCTACTCAAACTCCTCCCTCAACAACAACTCTATAATGATAGTTGTCCCAGCCCCCTGGGTCTTAAACCTAGGCCCGTCCCAACCCGGGTTCCCTGTTATCATAAAATGATGATATTAGAGCCTGAACTCTACCACATATCAACTGTGGGTAAGGACCAGAGCAGTCTCTGTGTACGGAACGTAATACTGTGAAGCTCCAAAAATGATCATGTGCATGGGCCTCTGTACTAGCATGCAGCAGTGCAATGTGAGTAGCCATAGATGCACCTGGCATCATGTTAACACCATAAGGGTCCATGTAACAAAGAAAACACATATATGAGAGGCATGCAAAACCATAATTATGGAACATGCAAATGTAAGAAACCTGTATTTCTAATATCGTTACTACACTTCTAATATCACTTTAGCAGTATACAATGGCCCTTACTACCAACCATTCTCACCTTCTTATTTCTAAACTCAACATTCCACAAAGCAAGTCTCAACCTGGTTCCAGTACCAAATCTGTAACGCCAAAATGTACATAAATCACTGTTTGCATTTCTTACATTAGTTTCCCCAATTAAAAATGATGACCCATATCATTAGGTGTTACCACGGTCCAACAAGGACAAGGCTTTGCTTGTATGCGATAAACTTAGCCATAATAATCAATGTTTACAATCAAAGGCATTGACACAATCACAACCCATCAGATCATTTAGATAAATATAGAAATTGTTCTAACATCAAAACCACTCAAACATCTCAAGGATTACACCAAAATATATAATTTTGATAAAATATTAGTCTCAACACCAAAATATATCACAATACGGTGCTATAAACATCTCAACGATGATACACCACCCTTAAATATAGACTTCCCAGCTTAGTTATCATCTTCAGTTGTCCAACCCGCTAGAGGGCGATTCACTAAACACTTTCCTAAAACAAAACATGACAACATTTTGAACTGTGAGTTGAAGCTCAGTACATGTATTCCTGTATTGTTAAACATTCATAGAAAAATGGGTTGGACCCGTATTGCAATTCATTTTTAATTAAAAACATGGAATGAGATAAATATGAAACTGCATTGTCAATTATTATCTGATAGTGAACCCCTAGTAACTATTATGATCTGAAGATAGGTGTACACTTGCCAAGTTGATCAGGGAACGCAACCTGAAGCTATGTAGATAACTAAAGGACTATGCCCTATAACTGATAACCAATGGGGTCACTAATTATGTAATAAATCACTGATTAAACTAATACATTGATGTACTTACCAAAATATTATATTTTTATAAATACGTGTTGATTTCTAAAGATACAGACAATGAACGTACCTGAAATTTTTAAATGTAAGCTCATCGAATAATATTATGCACAACAATGATATGAATGATAGATTAGGCCCTTATTTTGTACAAAATTATCATTGTAGGAACATACAGTTAGTAAAAATATTTATTTCATAGCTAATAATTTAGTAAATGCAAAGGAAGAGCATAACAAGGGTTTAGAAAGAATGACTCGTAACTTAGTCATCCGACCTCTGATTGAGACTCAAAACCCCAACATAGAAAGCTTAGGAAGTCCCAAAAATCTTTTATTCAGAACACCAAGCTTGATTGCCACAATAGAATTCCCAAAATGTGGCTAGAATACAAGCATATTAGTTTTGGTCCATTCTGCACAGTTTCGGTAAAACGACCATAGCTTTTTCCACATACCTCGGATTAAGGCGATTCAAAATAAATTTGAAAGCTAACACACTGAACTATCTACCCACACAAGTCATAATTTTCTGATGGGACGATCATTACCAGTTTAATCCTGAAGTCTGTCCTGTGTTCCTGATATTTTCAGCCCTCACTGTTTTAGCTTTTTCCTATCCTTTTTACACAAATCCTCAACTTAAACCATTCCTTAAAAGCATGTAAACAAGATTTGGTCTATCCCAACATCATGCAAAATCACCAGACTCAAGTTCACTTCATAATCATATCTAATAAAGATCATTTTTCAATCAAATACACACATAAACCAAGCTTAAAGCTAGTTTAATCCAAACCATACATTATTTACCAAAACCCTAGTTTATGGCCAACTTGGACTCAATCGAACTCATTTCAAATCACCAAAAACATTATCACAAACACCAATAGGTTATAAGATGACCAAATCAAAGATAAAACAATCAAAATCCAACACTTTATCATCAAGCTTGCATGATTAAGGATTAACCCTAACCCTAGCATAATCCAACCTCAACTCCACCATAATCAACATTAAAATAACTCTTAGTTCTTATCAAAACATCATGATCAAAGATCACAAACATCAAAACAAGAATCAAAACTAAAGTAAACAGCAAAACCAACATCAAGTTCAAGACTACTCACTTTGCATAAAGATACGTAGCAATGGAGGTGATGTTTAGTGGTTTTAACGATGGAGGATGGTGGCTAGTGGTAGAAGGGTGTCGGGGGGGTGTAGGAGATCATTGACGCTGGCTAGAAAACAGCCAAACACTGGCAGGAGCTAGCTACCGTGGGGGAGAGAGAAAGGAGAGAGAAAATGGAGTTTTTGGGTTGAGTTGTGATTTTTTGACTAATCAAAATCTTGGCTGAGTTTTTAACTAGAAAAAAACTTTTTTAGGCTAACGATAGTTAAGCGTAATCATTGTAATTAGTTAGGTTAATAAACAAACTTGTTGTGCTTCAAATCGATCGAAATAAATTGGGTTCGGGAATAAAACGCTTCGTAACGATAATGTTTTTACAAAACTCAAAATTAAATTTTTGTATTGTTACGGAAAACAAAATAAATTACTTAGATTAAACTTGGTAGGGCCTAATATCAGTTCTTCCAAAGTTTTTCTTTAATAAATTAAATAAACAAATAAAATCCAAACTGCCAATTGAGGGCCTAAATAAATTTTCCCAACTGGGGTGAATAAATGCGATAAATAAACACGAGGAAAAAACAACCATGAACATGAGGTAATTAAATAAATGAACATAATTAAATAATTTAGGATTGAGCTATTGCACAATGGCATCGTATAGAATCAGGAATTCAGCATTCTCAAGCCTGGGAATCATAAGCAACATGAAACCATATAACATGCATATAGCAAGCAATTCACAAAATGAAAACATACGCAGTCAACATTCCTAGGACCTGTGGGTTATGGGCCTACACGCCTCCACTACACTACTCTGATAAAACATATAAGGGCAAAAATATGTGAATATAGGTTTCTAGGGTCGCCTCATCATGCTTCAAATATGTGCGTATGCAATTATTCAGCTATAACATGGAATCATAGAATTCACGGAATGCAAACGAGTCTAAGGTCATGCCATGCCATGAATTACAAAACTTAAATCATCTGGAAAATCAAGTCACATACTAAACCAGACTCAAGTCAAGCAAACACCAAGAAGTGTAAACAACTTATTCATAAAACACATAATTGGTTAAGAATAACGAACTTAAATAACTATATAACCTTCTATGGGCTTTAGATTCTATACAATGCTAGGACTATGCTTTAAAGCATTCGGGCTCCTAGTAGTGTCCCACGAAAAGACACCTACGCAAGTATACATGAATACAACCCCCAGCTAAAACCTATGCCTCAAGGTTTGCCCAAATTGTTTAGAGTTAGCCATCAATCAACTAACAGGGAGTAAGAACAACGACATCATTGGTCTTATGGATATACATTGAGGTGTTGTGATGCTTGTTTCTCGTAGGGTGGGTGCAGGAGTCTTAGGAACTCATGGTGTGAAAGAGGCGGTTCAATCTCCTTCAGAAATTCTTGGTGTCCACATTTGTCGTTAAAGCTTACGAAGTGTTGGAATTGTATGGATCGTCTCCTGAAGAGGTGTCGAGGTGACACATGTTGTAAAATAATTCCAAAGTCTGTCAAGTTCTTCCTTTTATCTCCGTTCTAGGTGTGTTGGGGTTGATATAGCCAGGACACTATCATTCTTATGAAAAGAATAGCATTCCATGCCGCGATGAGCATAACGCTTAGTTGACTCGTGAGTAATAATAGTTATGTGATGCGAAATAAGGAAGACTCCTTACGTAAGTGATCATTCGAGATAGGACCTCATCTAAGCATTAATGGCACTTATACGAACGCTAAGAATAATACTTATGCAACAGTCAACTAGACTCTATCACAATCACCCATACTGACATGCACGCGTACGAAGTTCTCACATAGTTCCTTTAGTAAATGAGAAATTATGTAAAAAGGGGCATCATTTAAAAGGACTTTTAGTCAAGAAAACAATCTTTAATTACTTACTAACAACTTGTCATGAACACATCAAGCAACGAATGCAGATTGATATCTAGGTATTTGAAACATCAATGTAAATCACATGCAAGTCTTTAGACGCAACCCTAAGGCCTAACCAGATAATTAGAAAGGTCCTAACTTTTAAAGCCTCTATGTTTTTAAAAGAAGGATGGTTTAACTGCTTCTAGCTCTTTCTCTACCAACCATGGAGTGCGTCTGCTCACTCTATTATCGGGCTCGATAAGCAAATCGTACTTAAGGGGCAAGAATGAGATTGGGCTAAAACATTCTCAGTTGTTTGAGTTCAAACCAATTGTACTTGAAACCTTTGATTTAAATCGCCTAGGTGTATGCAAAACAGCTTTCGATTAAAATCACCAAGGTGCACACACAAAACACTATTGATTGGGCAAACACTTAGCTCATCTACGAGAATACAAGTCATTTGGCTTATACTCTTAGCAATTCATTCATTCACTCGATTAGTGAGCTCACTCAAGCCGCGCCTAACTAGCTAAACGCACTAACATTCACATAAAACTCACATTTGCACACCAAAGTAAGCATATATCACATCATTGTGAACACGTTCCTAGATAACTAAATGAAATGCAAGACTCAGGTCGCGGCCTGTGATCGCAAGACCTTGCTCTAGTACCATCTTGTAACACCCCCAACCCCTAGGGCTAGAAGTGTTGCGTTTTCTTTTAAATCCTACTTAATTTTTGACGTGAAATGGCCAGAATTTCCACTAAAACCTGACCATTTCACAGGCTAAAAGTCTTACAATATATCCCTGCAATCAACGGAAGTGTAAAGAACTCTAAAATAAGCTCAATGGCTACACGCTCGAGTACATTAAACAATATAGTTCATTAACTAAAGAAGAAATGAAAGATACAACTCAACGGTTCACACAACTAGAGTACTGGGGGTTTGCATCCCTAAGTATAGACAGCTTCAGTTAAAAAAAAAAGACAACTGACTAATAAGATAGTTGGTTCACATGGCCATACAGAGCGACTTATAATTAACATGCATTACATGAACTAGAGTATTGTAATTACATACAATTACAAAACTAGGAATACATCATGTTACATCATTTAACACGTACATCTATTTCTATATGTGCACACGTGAGACCTTATCAAGCAAGGGTAGACTCTCACTTGGAACTTGTAAATTAACTTCTTCCTGTCACAGTGAAAACCTGGGGAAAAAGTGGAAAGAGTAATGCGATGAGTAACCACACACTCAGTGAGTATTCCCGATCTCGTTAAAACCAAAATCGATGCAGGCAACAATACCATTAATAGTCAGATATCACATATTTATGTATTATTATCATATTAAGCGATCATAGTCCCCAAGCACAGATTATTACCCATAAACTTCATTCTAGCCACTCAAACTCATTTCTAGGTCTCTAAATGACCAAATCTCCTTAGTAGTAAGTACTTAAGCACATAAACGAGCAACGAGGATTATGCATGAAACTTTGTTTCACTGAATGAATGCTTTTAAAACTTACATGCTCGATGCTTCACAAGAACATGGCCATACTTTACTTGGGATTTCATTCAAACTATTCTTGCTCACTAATAAGACATGCATGGGATATGCACAGGAATCTTCCTTTTTTATAAAAACACTTTACTTAGCCTTACTTGAAATTTCATTCATAGGGTATGCATAGCATACACACATTTCAAATCTCATTTAGATCCCATTCATAAGATATGGACACAATATGCATAGAAAGCTTTCCTTCTTTTGTTGAAAACACTTTGCTTAGCCTCTTGAGGCTCTTAAAAATACTTTACTTAGCCTCTGGAGGCTCATAAAAACACTTTACTTAGATTCTTAAGGCTCATATTACTTAAAAAGAAATTTCTTTCATATTAGTCGGCTAATGACCCTTATGAGCTTTCGCAACTTATTCATACCAGCCTCTTAATGGCCCTTAAAATCTTTCTTTTTCCTAAAATACTTAAAATTGCGAAATGCCAAATATTTTCTTATTCATTAGGAAAATACTCTTGGCATAAGATCATTGTTTATTAAAAGAAACATACATAACAATTTAACCACATAAGTGAGGAGACTAGACACTTAGAGGTACTTTGTTGCTGCTATCCCAAGCCCACCAAACTCGAGTGGCAATATACGCCTATCCGAACGGACATCATACTATGCTGAGACATAACTTACATACTTAGATTTTAGGCGGGAGTTAAACCACCATCCCTGAATCATCTTAACGTAGCCTACGATATACCAAGTGGGATACTAAGCCACCATCCCTAAGTCTCAGACTTAAGCGTAAAGTTTCTAGATTAGCTCCTCTACGTACATATAAACATAAACATAATTACTTACATTCAAGCGTACTCATTCCTATTCATACATATGCTTTATGAGCTTATGGTACGAAAACATAATCTTCTCGCAACACCGCTCAAGCTCCTGCACGTACACATTAGCATGAACATAGTTATTTACATACATGCATACTTATACTTATTCATATATATGCTTATCTAGCAGAATTGCCCATAATCATACCATTGGTTATGGTTCTTTCATTTTCAACTGGAAAACCTTTCGAACTATGAATTTGCTAACTCCTCAAAACTCATTTGAAACTTAAGTACTTAGCTAGCATATAACTCAAACTAAGTTTTGTCATAAAACTCCTTTAGTTACCCTTTTACACTTCGTTTTAATCCTTTTGAAATTCAAAAAAAGAGACATAAACAAACCAAAGCCCTAAAACATTTTTCGAACTCGCTACTAGTTTGCTTTTTAACTTCCTCAACCTATCAACTATTCAGTTGGGTCATTAACTAAGTAGTTCGATGATTTAGGATAATTTTAAGCTACATACACGTTAACAAATTTATAGGCAACTGGTAAATACTTAAAAGCATTCGTGATTATGAAAATAAGACCTTGATCACCCTTTTCAAAGATGTCTAAGTTCATAACATTTTCAAGGGGGAGAGGGGTCACACAAAGCACATTCATAACACTTCGTAACTTAACTTGGCAGAATATGCCCAATAAGCCACACATGGTCTTGCAATCCACACGATTGTAGTAAATCACAACCTAGACTCCCTCTTCACGCAACATCGACCACAAGAGCCTCAAATCTCTCAATCGTTTCACCTCAAACCATCACACTACCAAGATCAATTCAATATTGCATAATTCAATCAATTAATTTGCAAAACCAATATCCACAAACATAATGTTCATATGCAATTACTCAATTAGACTTTAAAAATGTTCAAACCAATTTTAGCAGCGACTTTAGATTATATTCCGCCTATTCTGCAATTCTCCAAATTAACAAATTAGTGAATCTGCACTTCAACCCAACATGCAAGGATCCGAAATCAGTGACATCATTACAATTACCTCTTTTCCATTCTAAATTCTCCAAATATTGATTACCAGCTCAGACTCAAACATGCGTCATAAATCAATAAAAGTCGTTGGAAATTAGTAATAATTTAGGAGGCAATAAACAGTCACCTGGAATCCATGCCAAAGGGCTCAATTTAGGGGCTTTTGGGGATGAATTGGGACGCTTAAGGACCCGAAATTCGTCCTTCTTTGCTGCTACTCTCAAATTCAAAGCAACCCGATCCAGACCTGGCCTTAGCCATTTATTGTTGCTGCTACTGGTGGTTGCCGAAAAGGGGTTGCAAGGCAAGGGTACGATGACCATTCGCCGGCACACTGGCGTCGTGGCCTCCTCTTTCTTTTCTCTCTCTTTTGGTGGTTGTGTCACGCTGGAGGAGATGCAGGGCTGCTGTGGGTAGCGGCAGAACCGACACCACCTGCCACTGGATCCACCGCCTACTTGTCGTGTTTCGCTCACCCAGTCTCGTGTTCTCTCTCTCTCTCTCTCCCCCTCTTTATCTGTCATGGAGGTCACAGGGGCTGGGGTCGAGGGAAACCAAGAAACCCCCCTCTTTTTCGCGTGTGTGAAAAAAAGAAGGGGGCTCAGCCCTTTTTTACCCCCCCCCCCCCTTTTTTGTTGCTTGCTCACTCAACTAACATTGCTGGTCTAATCTATAATACAATCCTTCGTAAATTACGTTCTCAAATAAGACAATGTTCAATTTAATAAACATCGAACTACTTCTTTGGCTGACAACCTAATTGTGTTCGGGTTCCTAATCGATTTAGTACTCGTTAATAATCCATATTAATGCTTACTAAAAATCATCGAAAGATTTTCAAAACTAATAATAATATTATTATTAATGGTGACAAAAATATTCTTTTTGATAAAAATTATTGCTCACATAAGCACATCAATAATAATTTAACTCGTATAGTTAATAAAAATACAAATTCTATAACGTAGAAAGGTAACACAATTAGCTTAACGTAAAATGGGGAACGCGGGTGTTACACAAACATATGAAGTTTAAAGATAAAAGACTTTAAGAAATAAAGATTTCCCTTTTAATTCATGATGATTCTGAAGAATCCCTTTGTGAAATTCAAACATCTGATTCCAGCCATTCAAACCCCTCTGACGAAGATGTTACTATTTTTCCTAACAATTGTAATGTTATTACAAAAGATCAATATCAGAAAGAACTCCTCTTCGATATCATCGAGAAGATTGAGAAACCAAAAATCAAAACTCAATGCCTCCACAAGCTTAAAAATTTATTACCCAAAGATAAAACTATTGAATCAAGAATACAACCTTTTAGCCTAAAGTGCTAGAAATCTATGAAGGACAAGGACCTAGTCTCTCAAAATTATTAACAGACAAAGAATTAAAATAAGAAGTAGATCAACTCAAAACCGAAGTTGAAGAATTAAAAATTCATATTGAAAAGCAAAACCCCCTTGAGGAATTGAATTCAATCCTTATTTCTCAACTTCAAGAGCTTGAAAATCGAATCTCTTCACTTGAAACTTCAAAACCTCGTAATCAATCCCCTCTTTCTTCTCCTAAATTAAGTCTACAGGACCAACATCTTGAAGCATTCCCTTCAGTCATTAACCGTATAGATTTTCAAAAATGGTATGTTCCTATTGCTATTATAGTTAAAGATTTCATTTTCATTCTATTGCTCTGCTAGATATCGGTGCCAATATGAATTGCATTCAAGAAGGTTTAATTCCTTCAAAATATTTTGAAAAAACTAAAGAGAAAATGACTAGTGCTACCGGATCTAAACTTCAAATTAATTACAAGTTGTCAAATGCTTATATTTACAACAATGAATATTGTTTCAAAAATATTTTTATAGTTGTCAAAATTCTCAAACAACAAGTCATCCTTAGAACTCCCTTCCTTACTCGAATATATCCTTTTACTGCCAATTCCAAAGGAACTTATTCAAATATTCTTGGAAAAGAAATTAGATTCGAATTTTGTTCTACTATGAAAAATAAAGATATTACAACTCTTCAAGAAGCTTCAATTATAAAAATTATTTCTGCTAAAGAAAAACAAATAGCTTTTCTCCAAACAGATATTGTTCAAGCCAACATTGAAGAACAACCTACTATACCAAAAATTCAACAAAAAATTCGAACAATGAATAAATTATTTGAAGAATATGTGTGTGCTGATATCCCAAATGCCTTTTGGGATAGAAACCAACATATGGTAGAATTACCATATGAAAAAGATTTTGATGAAAAAATTATTCCAATAAAAGCATGTCATATTCAGATGAATAAAGAGCTTTTAGAATTTTGCAAAAAAGAAATTCAACCTTTATTAAACGAAAAGCTCATTAGATCCTCCAAATCTCCTTGGTGTTGTGCAACCTTCTATTTCTACAATCAAACAGAAAAGGAATGTGGTGTTCTTAGATTAGTCATAAATTACAAACCACTCAACAAAGTTCTTCAATGAATAAGATATCCAATTCCCAACAAAAAAGATTTATTGCGACGATTATATGATGCAAAAATATTTTCAAAATTTGATATGAAATCTGGCTTTTGGTAAATTCAAATTGCTGAAATAGACATATACAACATTGCATTCACGGTTCCATTTGGACATTAAAAATGGAATGTGATGCCATTTGAACTTAAAAATGCTCCTTCTGAATTTCAACATATTATGAATGATATACTCAATGATTATTCTGAAATTTCAATCATTTACATCGATGATGTTCTTATCTATTAAAAAAAATTGGAACAACATTTCAAAGATCTAAAAACATTTTTCAATGTCATTAAAAGAAATCGTTTAGCCGTTTCAACTCCAAAGATGAAATTATTTCAAACAAAAATTCGATTTTTAGGCCATGATATTTTTAATGGTACTATTAAACCCATTCAACGATCCATAGAATTTGCAAATAAATTTCCAAATGAAATTAAAGACAAAAATCAATTACAAAGATTCATTGGTTGTCTCAATTATGCTGCCGATTTTTTCCCCAAACTTAGGGAAATTTGGAAACCATTTTTTCAAAGATTCAAGAAAAATCCTCCTACATGGTCTTAGCATACTCGAATAGTCAAATATATTAAGAGTAAGGTCAAATCACTCCCATGTCTTGGTATACCAAACCCACATGCATTCATGATAATTCAAACAAATGTGCCAGATAAGAACTTTGGGGGAATTCTCAAGCAATGACTTTACCCAAATCCTGAACAATTAGTAAGTTCCATAGTGGAACCTAGACTGGACATCAAGTAAGTTATTCCACTATTAACGAAGAAGTTTTAGCCATTGTTTTATGCATTTCAAAATTTCAAGATGATCAACATTTTAAAAAATTCTTTAAGAATTGATTGCAAAAGTGCGAAAGAAGATTTACAAAAAGATGCTCCAAATCTTGTTTCAAACCAAATTTTTGCCTGGTGGCAAGTAATACTTTCAGTATTTGATTTTGATATTGAATTCATTAATGGTGAGAAGAGTTCCCTTCCTGACTTCCTCACTAGAGAGTTTCTCCATGCAAAATGACTTGGCTTCATTCTCCATTCTAGATGTTATACACAACTGAATCAACCACATTCAGAATCCTAAAAACCTCAAAGATATTCAAAAACCTCTTATCTTTTAACTTAGGGATCAAGACAATGAACTCCTTATTACTCCTATCGTAGGATTTTCATACAATAAATATGCCATTTTTATCTGCTATGATCAATGGCAATCAAGTTCATGGATTTTCTTTTATTCATATTTAAATATACTCAAATTCTACCAAACTCTTTTACCAAACTTCTATGGACATCCAGTACTCGCCATGATACCAACTGGATACATTCAAATGCTCTGTTTTCCAAAGCACTATATGAAGACAGATAATTAGATACCACTTGATCAACATACTATCCAATTTATTCAACAAGATTTTCTAGATGCACATCTTTGTCCTGCCAAGGAGCACTGGTTCTTTTACACTCAACATTCGCCTTCATCATCACCTAAATCTCCTTTAGACTCAACATGGTCGAATATCCCACTCAATTGCCACCTACCTATGTTCAAGACCATCGGTGCAACATATTACAAGAATATTCAAGACTCTATGGCCACTAGGGGACACTGTATGTCAAAACCCCTTAAAATTCGACATGCAATTCAGCACAATAATAAAAATCACGAAGCAGCTGCCAAATTTTAACAAGCTTGT
Organism: Selenicereus undatus; assembly: GCA_017589665.1. NCBI lineage: Eukaryota > Viridiplantae > Streptophyta > Magnoliopsida > Caryophyllales > Cactaceae > Selenicereus > Selenicereus undatus. The sequence continues at coordinate 46,274,403 of JACYFF010010365.1, read as the reverse complement.
CAGACATCAACTATTCAAAATTGTCCGCGTACAACTGTTCAAGATATGATCACTAGTTAAGATGACTCAATAATCTTATCCCTTTACTGTTCAAATTTCAAAAATCCTATTGTGTTAATAAATGTCTTGTACTGTATATTCTACTTTTTGGGCCTATATAAAGGCTCCAAAGTTGTAAGCCAAAGGCATAACCTAGGTAAGGCTCCTATCATTGAGTTCATTAGTCCTAATTCAGAAATTTATTGAGGAGAATGCAAACAGTGGAACATGCTTAATTGCTAATTAGTTGATTCATAGTTAACCGCAACAGAAGACTTAATGATGGAAGGCGCTACCACTGTCCTGATAAGGACAAAGCTTACTGAAACCATTTAATCTTGCAACTCATGTTCACAATCGCAATATCTATTAAACTAAAAACACTCAAAGACCAAAGTCCATAATAGTTCAACTTCAATACAGTCGACTTAATCATACCATGTGCTAACTCGCACTCCACACTACACAAGTATATTGAATATATACCAAACTTGACCTTGAGGTCGATCCCAACATTCATGATATGCTGAATCCACTGTGAGTATCTGATGACTTCCAAAAGGGCTTGCTAAATGGAGAATCATGTGATACTTCATCACCTAAAATGAAAAACATGAAAACAATTTGACGATGTGAGCTAAAACTCAATACATGCATTCCTGTATTGTAAAATGATCGTAGAAACACTATTGATGGGTACCTGCCTTTGCAATTCATTTAGTTCGCTGTAACAATGAAAATGAAAGTAATATGAAACTGAATTGCTCATTATTATCTGGATGTGAACCCATGCAATGATATGATCTATACATAGTTGTACACCTGCCAATCCTATCAAGAGCTAGCCTGAAGCCACGAGGGTAAATGATGGGCTAATATCGTATATATGATAACTGGAGGGGTCAGAAGTTAAATGGCAAATCACTGTATAAACTGATTCATTGATAAACTCATTAAGAGTTGTAACTTGATAACCATGATCTACTTTCTGATTACTTGATTCATAGATAACCGCAACAAACGACTTAATAATAGAACGCGCTATAGGACGTAAGGGGGACTTGTCCCACATTGGATGGAGAGGGGAATGAAGCCTCTTTATAAGGGGTTGGATACCTCTCCCTAGTAGACGTGTTTTAAAACCATGAGGCCTCGGCCAAAGCGGACAATATCTGCTAGCGGTGACCTAGGGACGTTATAACCTATCTGCCTCTTTTCTTTGTACCATATCCCTTCCCCACTTTTCTCTATCCTTATCCTCTATTTCATTGTACAATTCATCTGCAATATTCAATCCTATTGGTAAGTTTTCATTCAATCCATTTCATATTTTACTCGTGTTTTCATTCTTTCTATGCTATTCCATCAATTTCCATCACTGTTCATGTACGTTTTAAGACCATTCATTTTGAATTAATTTTCAAGTTTTGCACTATTCATTTTACTATTCCTATTCGTTACTTTGTTCGTGCTTATTTATTTAATCAATTGATTAATCAAGATTAATTCTTAATTAATCAAGATTAATTCTTAATTAATCAAGTTTTAGTATGAATTAATCATATTTGGTAATTTATTTCAAAGTTTAGAAATTTCACTCTACTTAGTAAAACTATATTGAGGTGATTTCTTGTAGTAGAAGTATCGATGCTCATCAGCTGAACAGATATGTGCATCTGGAAAACCTCGTTGATTAAATTCGATAATATGCTGATCAAGTGATATCCAATAATATGTCTTGATATAGTGCATAGGAAAAGGGAGTGTTTGAATGTATCAAGTTGGTGTCACCATCAATAATGGATGTTTATAGAAGTCTTGTAGAAGAGTTTGGCAAAATTTGAGTGTCTTTAAATGTGAATAAAAGGAAATCCATGAATTGATTGCAATTGATCATAGCGAATAAAAATGGCATATTCATTGTATCGAGGTCCTTTGATATGAGTAATAAAGAGTTCATTGTCTTGGTCTCGGAGGTAAAAGATACAAGGTTCTTGAATATCTTTCATGAGGTTTGAATTTTGAATGTGGGCTGAGTATGATGTGGATTACATCTGGAATAGAAGAATTGAAGCAAAGCTACTTTGCTTGAAGAAATTCCCTAGGGAGGAAGTCAGGAAGGAAATTGTTTTCTCCATGAATGAATTCAATATTGAAAACTGAAAATATTACTGTGAGTGAACAAAATTTGCTTTGAGACAAAATTTTCAATGTCCTTTTGTAAAATCTTTTTTGCACTTTTGCAATTTATTCTTAATAAGAATTTCTTGTAATATAAATCATCTTGAAATTTGAAAATACGGAAAGAACAATAGATAAAATTTCCTTTTTAAGTGAGGAATAATGAATTTGAAATCCAGTCGAAACTCCACTATGGAACCTTTCTAATTGTTTTAAGTTTGGATCAAGACGTTGCTTAAGGATTCTACTAAAATTATTGTATGACACATCTGTTTGAATTGTTATGAATGCATGCAGATTTATTATGCAAAAACATGGGATTGATTTGACCTTACTCCTGATATACCTGACTATTTGAATGTGTTCATGAGACCATGCCAGATGAATTTTCTTGAATCTTGGAAATAGTGGTTTGCAAATTCTCGAAGTTCAAGAAAAATTTGCAAGATAATTGAGATAACCAAAAATTTTTGAATTGATTTTCACCTTTGATTTCATCTATAAATTTATCCGCAAATACAATGCATCTTTGAATGAGTTTAACTGTACCTTTAAAAATATCATGGTCTAATAATCGAATTTTTTTTTGGAATAATTATTTTGGAGTAAAAATTGCTGAAACATTTCTTTTAAAGACATTGAAAAATGTTTTCAAATGCTTGAAATATTTATCCAAATTTTTTAAATACATAAGAACATCATAATGTAAACTACAAAAAATTCGGAATAATCGTTGAGTATATCATTCATAATATGTTGAAATTCAGAAAGAGCATTTTTTAGTTCAAATGGCAGCACATTCCGGTCGTAGTGTCCAAATAGAACTGTGAATGCAATTTTTTGTCCGTCTTTCTCAACAATTTGAATTTTCCAAAAGATAGATTTCATATCTATCTAAGAACACCACGTTCCTTTTCTGCTTGGTTATGGACATAGAAGGCTGCACAACTCCAAGGAGATTCGGAGGATCTAGTGAGCCTTTTGTCTAAGAAGGATTGAATTTATTTTTTGTAAAATTCTAGAAGCTCTTTATTCATTTGAATAGGATGTGCTTCTGTTCGAATTTTCTTTCATCAAAATCCTTTTCATATGGTAATTCTATCATATGTTGCTTTTTATCCCAAATGGCATAAGGATAGACATAATCTTCAAATAATTTCTTGATCATTTGAATTTTTTGTTGAATTTTTTGTACAACAAGTTGTTCTTCAATACTAGCTTCAATAATTTCTTTTTGGAGAAAAAGCTATTTGTTTTTTCTTTAGCAAAAATAATTTCTGAAATTGAGGCCTCATGAATAGCTACAATATCTTTATTTTCCATAGGAGAAGAAAATTTGAATTTAATTTCTTGTCCAAGAATATTTGAATAAATTCCTTTGCAATCGATAGTAAAAGAATACATTTGAGTAAGAAAGGGAGTTCCAAGAATAACTTGTTGTTTGAGATTTTTGACAAGTTAAAAACATTTTTGAAACAATATTCATTATTGCAAATATAAACATGTGAAAGCTTGTAATTAATTTGAAGCTTAGATCTGGTAGCGGTAGTCATTTTTTCTTGGTTTTTTCAAAATATTTTGAAGGAGTTAAACCTTCACGAGTGTAGTTCATATCGACACTGCTATCAAGAAGAGTGAATGAAGTTTGAAATCTTTGACTATAATAGTAATAAAGGCATACCAATTTTGAGAATCAACATGATTAATAACTGCAAAGAATGATTCATGAATTTGAGAAATGAGGATTAGGTTTGATTCCTCAAGGAGATTTTGTGTCTTAATCTAGTTTCTTAATTCTTTAACTTCGACTTTGAGTTGATTTACTTCTTGTTTTAATTCTTTTATGGTTGTAGGTTTTGAAAGATTTGATTCTTAATAGGTTTCTAGTATTTGTTTTAGGTTAAAACGTTGTATCCTTGATTTGATAACTTTATCTTTAAGTAATAATCTTTTAAGCTTATTTTTGATTTCTGGTTCCTCAATCCTCTCGAAGATATCGAAGAGGAGTTCTTCCTGATATTAGAGGAATTCTTCCTGAGATTAATCTTTTGTAATAACATTACAATTGTTAAGACAAAGAGTAACTTCTTCATCCGAAGAGTTAGAACGACTGGAATCAGATGTTTGAATTTCACAAAAGGGTTTCTTTAGAATTGTCATGGATTAAAACAGAAAGCATTATTTCTTGAAGTTTTTTATCTTCAAATTTCATAATTCTGGTATAAATGCTATCTTGATTTACCATGAAGGGATAGATTTCAAGAATAAAAGGAATGTCGAGCATAAGTTTTTTCCTTATACTGTTAACTAGCATGAATGAATTCTTCAAATAATATTCTTTCTTATAGATATAAGTGTCAGATAATTTGTATTTAATTTGCAATGGAATTCTATTAACACTAAGAAGTTGTTCTTTGGTTCCTTCATAATATTGGGATGGAATTAATATTTCCTTGATGCAGTTTTAGTTTGCACCACTGTCGAGGAGTGGTATTATTTTTAATTCAAAATTATCTTGAATTTTTAAAGTAATATGAATATACCAAATTTTAAACTTAACTTGATTTATGGTTGACAAAGAACTAGAATTTGATTTTGTTTGAGTTACGCTTTGAAGAATATATAAGTGTTTTGATTGAGAACGGGTGACTTTAAATATTTTCTTTTGAATTTTGGGATTACTTCTAGATAAATGTTTCTTTTTATTTTTAGGATTATTTACTTTAAATTTTTTCCTTTTATTGGTCATATGCCCCATTTTGCCATATTTAAGACACATCCTTTTTCTAGATTTTTTTCATTTTGAATTTGACTTTTCAGGTTTTGGAAAAATTGTTATTAAATTTCTTTTTGCAATAGGTGGAGCTTTTGCTTTTCGATTTTTTTTGGAATTATTTTTGATAATTCAAATAAGATTTGATTTTTCCGAAGAACTAGACTTTGGATCTAAATTCTTAGGTTCATTATTATAGGATGATTCGTAAATACAAGGTGTTTGTTTTGGTAATGTGGGTTTTTCTAATTTTTCAGGGGCATCGAAAATTTTCGAAAATAATTCAATTTCTTTTTTATTGTTGTTTCCAAAATTTTCTGGGAGAATTTAAGAAGTTTCTTTGAGGTGTATGCTACATGGATTGAATAAAGGTGGATAGTTGGTTTGAGGAATTTCCTTGACCTTGTAGGATTCTGATTAACTACGAGAATTTTCTCGTAATTGGGTTTTATTGAAATTATCTTTAGTGGTTCGAACAAGATTTGAATTATCTGAAACACTGAATTCAGAATCTGAACGTTTAGGTTGATTATTGCACGGCGGTTTGTCTGTGTAGAGTGTTTCTTTTGAACAAGAAGTGTCGTAAATATTTTGAATTTCTTGCTTTGGAAAGGAAGACGATGGATGAATAGAAGTAGTTGTTTCTTTGATAAGATTTTTCCATAATTTTCAGTTAATGGCATATAAGTATTTATTGTAATTTGGAATAGAAACTTGATGTTTTGGAAGAAAATCGTTTCGCCAGTCAAAGAAAGATATATTTTCTTTAATTTTAGCTAATTGAGTATAATAAATAGTTTTGAATAACTGTTGCATATCTTTTGAAAAATAAAAAAAGAACTAGTATCGGTAAGACTGATTATAATCTGTATTAAATTGTGTATTAAGATAAACTCTATTAACTTGAAAAGTTTGATTAGTAAAACAGGTTGATTTAGGAAAATCATTTTGCTTGAAACATTTTCCTTTTGAATCTAAACTTTCATAATTCATTACGATTGAATGTAAGAGAGAGCTAGATGATAATGATGTCATGTTGATGTCATGATGATGAGATGATGATGCTAAGGATGTAATGATGATGATGATATAAACAAAAGCCTTAAGATGATTAGCCTCAATATAATCAATTAAACTAAAGAAACCAATTAACACATAATAATACACAAATATGTACTTATCTCAGACAAAAAACTGCTAGGTACCTGGCCATGCAACGTGGGACCACACTAGGACCATCTTTGCTCCAACCCCTTTACTGCTGGGGCCACCAATCACCAGGCTGACCAACGAACTTACTAGGGGCGCCCTAAGGACTCACAGAAGGCTAACCAATGATGCTAACTAACATAGCTTCCAAGCCAGATAATCGACTTATCTCCATCTTTAATAAGGATATTTATATATCATTAATTATTAACTAACCCTCTTTAAGCTAATTGATTAGTCCTTCAACTAATCACTAGGTTTTAGCATAGATGCATGATGATAACGTTAAACAAAAAGTAAATTAAGTTATTACTAGACACTTAGTTAGCACTTGGTTAATACTCAGCTAATACTTGATTAACTTGACTGGACACTTGGTTCAACACTTGATTAATCTTTAGTACACAATTGGGTAGGTACTTGGGCAACTTGACTGAGGACTTGACTCTGATATCAGTTGGGGATAGGACCAAGTGTAATTTTTAAAATTTGAAATAAATTACAAAACTTGATTAAGTAAGAGAAAAACTTGATTAATAATTGATTAAATAAATAACCATGAACAAAGCAACAAATATGAACAGTGGAATGAATAGTGCAAAACTTGAAAAATTAAGTCAACGTGAATGGTCCTCACGAGTACATGAAAAGTGATGGAAGATGGAATTCACGCATTTGAATAAAATTTGCAAAGAGAATTGATTGAATGAACTTGCTGATATTTGATTGAATTCTCTACATATTGATTACAATGAGGCAGAGGATAAGGATAGAAAAGAAAATGGGGAAAGGGATATGGCACAAAGGAAAGACGTAAGTAAGTTCTGCCTTTGCTTACAACTTTGAAGCCATTATATAGGCCCAACAAGTAAAATGTATAGTACAAGATATTTATAAACACGATAAGATTTCTGACATTTGAATAGTAAGAAGATAAGATTTTTGAAGCATCTTGAATAGTATACTGATCTTGAGCAGTTTGCATGTGTATAATTTGGAATGGTTGACATCTGACAACCCTGTTAAAACTTGAGAGCTGCTTAATTTTTATTATTGCGTGCTTGCATGTCGAATTTGAAGGGGTTCTGCTATATAAAGTCCCCTATTGGTTGCAGAGTCTGGAATATTCTTGTATGTTGCACTGATAAAGGAATTGCTAATAATTTGTGATAAATTCATGAAAACAGATTGTATGAATGTAACCAGTGGGAACCATGACAAGCACCAGATGATCATAGAATTTCTGTATAAGAGATATGTAGAACTTGAGTATATTTAAATATGAATAAAAAGAAATCCATGAATTTGAGAGCCATCGATCGTATTAGATAAGGATGGTATATTCATTGTATCGACATCCTTTGAATGTAGTGAAATGAAGTTCATCAGTATGATTTATAAGATAAAATAAAGAGGTTCTTGAATGTCTTTGAGGTTTTTTGGATTTTGAATGTGGGTCGATTTAGATGTGGGTTACATCTGAAATAGGAAAATTAATGCAAAATTACTTTGCTTGAAGAAATTCCCTAATGAGGAAGTTAAGAAGGGAATTGTTCTCTCCATGAATTTAATATGAAAATTGATAACAGAAAGTATTGCTTGCCAGTGAGCAAAAATTTGTTTTGAGACAAGATATTGACCATCTTTTTGTAAAACTTCTTATGCACTTTAACAATCAATTCTCAATAAGAAATTTTGTAATATAAATCGTCTTGAAATGCTGAAATACATAAAACAATAGATAAAAATTCCTTTTTAATTGTGGAATAATGAATTCAAGGTCCAATTCAGACTCTACATGGAACTTTGCTAATTGTCTAGGATTTGGTTCAAAACGCTACTGGAGAATTTTACCCAAGATTATTGTCTGACATGTCTATGAATGCAAATGGATTTGGCGTGCCAAGACATCGAAGTGATTTGACCTTACTCTTCAAATGTTTGACTATTTGAGTATGTTCATGAGACCATGTAGGAGGATTTTTCTTGAGTCTTTGAAATAATGGTTTGCAAATTTCTCATGGTTTAGGAAAAATCTACAACACTATTGAGAAAACCAAAAATTTTTGAAATTGATTTTCACCTTTAAATTCAGTTGTAAATTTATCTGCAAATTTAGTGCATTGTCGAATTGGTTTACTAGTACCATTAGAAATGTTATGGCCTAAAAACCGAATTTTTGTTTGAAGTAGTTTCATTTTTGGAGCAGAAATGGCTAAACCATTTCTTTTAACGAGATTGAAAAATGTTTTTACATGTTCAAAATGTTGATTCAAATTTTTTGAATAGATAAGAACATCATTGATTTAAACTATTGAGAAATCATTGAGTATATTATTCATACACATGTTGAAATCTAGAAGAAACGTTTTTGAGTTCAAATGGCATCACATTCCATTTTTAGTGTCCAAATGGAATCATGAATGCATTTTTGTATCTCTCTTTTTCAGCAATTTGAATTTATCGAAAGCCAGATTTCATATTAAAATTTGAAAATATTTTTGCATCATATAATATTCCTAATAAATCTTTTTTGTTGGGAGTTAGATATCTTATCCATTGGAGAACTTTGTTAAGTAGTTTGTAATTTATGACTAGTCTAGGATCACCACGTTCCTTTTCTGCTTGATTGTAGACATAGAAGGCTTACAAGGCTGTACGACTCCAAGGAGATTTGGAGGATCTAATGACCCTTTTGTTTGATAAGGATTGTATTTCTTTTTTGCAAAATTCTAAAAGCCCTTTATTCATTTGAATAGGGTGTACTTTTGTTGGAATATTTCTTTCATCAAAATCCTTTTCATATGGTAATTCTACCATATGTTGCTTTCTATCTCAAAAGGCATTTGGGATATCAACGTAGACATATTCTGCAAATAATTTCTTGATTGTGTAAATTTTTTGTTGAATTTTTGGTACAACAATTGTTCTACATTACTAGCTTGAGTAATTTTGGTTTAGAGAAAAGCTATTTATTTTTCTTTAGCGGCAATAAGTTTTGAAATTGAGGCTTCTTGAAGAACTGCAGTATCTTTATTTTTCATAGGAGAAGAAATTTTGAATTTGATTTCTTTTCCAAAAATGTTTGAATAAGTTCCTTTGGAATCGGTAGTAAAATGACATATTTAAGTAAGGAACCGAGTTCCAAGGATGACTTGTTGTTTGAGATTTTTGACAAGTGTAAAAATATTTTTGAAACAATATTCATTATTGCAAACATAAGCATTTGAAAGCTTGTAACTAATCTGAAGCTTAGATCGAGTAGCGCAAGTCATTTTCCTTTTTGTTTTTTCAAATTATTTTGAAGGAATTAAGCCTTCTTGAATACAGTTCATATAGGCACTGCTATTTAGAAGAGCGATGGAATGACTATGATAGTAATAGAATTATACACTACAAAAAAGGGTGTCCCCTTTCACACTTAATTTTGCATCTCCTTACACTTATAAATGTAGAAATAGTAATGGCCCCACGTTTGTCACAAGTTTAAGCAAATATATATTGCCCACACTTACAGGCGTAGAAGAAGGATTAATTACCCACATATCATGTGTGGTTTAATCAAACATTGCCCACATATAGGAGTGTAGAAAGCTCTCTTTTCTGGCACGCTTAGAAGTATTGTTATCATTTTCTCTTTTTCTTTGAAAAAATAATGCTCATAATTAATATAGAATTCAATAATTAAAAAGAACAATACATTTACTATTCTTTTTTCTAAGTACTAAATTCTATATTAATTACATGCACTGGCGCAAAAATTGTGAAAAATTTACAATAAAACCAAAAGTATAGCACGTCAAACTAGATCAAAGTTTCCACAATCATTGAATTTATCCTTAATGCCTTCAAGATGTCTGCATCATCCATGCATACAAAGTAATCACTAAAAGCAAAGTTGTAATAATTTTTGTACTACCTTTACACATACGATTAATGAAATAAAGTAATAATGTCGACTAATTAGAGTTATTGCTATATACACATGTACAACTTCCAAGATAAGAACTAATTTAATCTTCATTGTGTCCATCCAGATGCACTATGGCTTGTAACCTATTAGGGAATTTAGAGAGATAAAAAAAATTAAACATTAGAAAAAAAAGAAATAATTTGATAGACATAAAAAAGAGAACATAACTATGAATTAAAAAACAAAAATATCCACAGCCATATACACTGAGGGAACAAGGCAGTGCATCACATGAGATGCAATCATTGAGGCAGGAAAATGTAGCAACATCCAGTAGAGTTGTGCAACAACAACAACTGCAACCAAGTTGCCATAGATACTAGTACACCATAAGGCATTCAAACATATATATAATAGGCTAGATAGGGGCAGAGCCACTTATAATTCAGGACGAGATTAGCACACTAATAGGAACAACAATCTCCAAAAGATCCAAACTTGCTTGGGACAATGTTCAAAGATTACATATTAAAAGCTGCAGATAACATATTAAATTGATGAAAGATATGTGAGACAAGATACTAGCTCAAACAAGTGTTTTCTTTAAAACATTCAGATTATACCTTGAAAGCAGGGGAGTATAGGAAAAATGGGAGACACGTATCTTCCCTCTACATATCTACAATCGAAATTCCACACAATTTAGTAACATTAAAGAACCTCCACCACCATCTTTTTCCTTTACGTATGAGTGGAAAATGGTGAAGAACCAACGAGGAACGAAACGCCAGCTAACCAAGTATAGGAAATGTCAAAGACACAACAAATAGAACTTTCAAGTTCTAGCCAACTTAGAAGATGTACTGGTTATGACACTCAATACACATGCTTATCAAATTATAATGAGCGAGGAGACAATTCTTTCAAAATTAGACATGGCTAACAAATAGAAAACAGGGATCAAATAAAAGAAACCTCTAGAAACACAAGTCAAATGCAAGGTCATGACAACAAGCAAAACATAAAAAATTAACTTGTTTCATTATGTACTGCACAAAATTAAACAAAGACGCTTAATGCCATGGCAAGAAAGCTGTAAACATGTTTGTTTTCCATGTTCTTGTCTTCATTTTTTATTTGTAAGTGGAACAAGGTTTCTGGCAAACACTTGAATGTTCTTAATTACAAGTAGATACACCATCCAGAAACTGAACTGTTTTAGTGATAAACAATCTTCTTTTCCGATCAACTATATTCTGAATTATTCCATTATAATCACTATCTGCTAATAAGTTTGCCTGGTTAATCAAGGATTAATAAATGGAAAAATAGACAACTTTTTTTTCCCCTCGTCGATGATCGTAAATAGACTTAGCCAAAATAAGAACAGATAAATGAACTAACCAAAGCAAAAAAGACATAAAAAAATATCAGTACTTCATCAAGGATAGAAGAAATGAGAATCATATTTTGTGCGTCCAATAAAATAAGGAATGATATTCACTAATCAATTCAAGGTTCCAATTCAAACTATTACCATCAAACCACTGGAAATAACTATGATCAAGATAACGAGACCCAGCAAGAGAGAGAGAGAGAGAGACCTGGATTGGATTTCCTTAACTTATCGGTCAAACTTTATCTTGGGACATATAAAGGCTGGGATTGAATTGGAGCTTTACACACTGCAGAAACTCTAAATATAGAAATTGACAGGGGATGCACCTCTTACTCATTAAACAACTTGGAGTTTGTATGACTAAGATGATTCATTCTTCCATTTGTTGATGAATTTAGAATGAGAGATAATTATGGTTGCCCAAATCAATGTAACTATCACTAGCAAATAAGTGCGAGTCGTGTTTTGATGCTGAAGTCCCCCATGGGAATGTTCTGGTTTGAGTCTGGGTTGTCTTGGCTTCTCTATCAAAGTACCTAAAATGAAGCAATCAAGGAATTGCCCAAACAAACTAACCTAAAACCTTCTAACTAAATTCAGGACTCAAACCTATACTACTCAGTGGGAAATTGGGACGAAATAAACAAGTAATAAGACAACAAATCAAGCAGAAGACCCGAATAACAATAAGAAGCACCACACCTGATTCATTAATGCGATGCCAATCCACCATTCGAGTGGTGTTGCGGACTGGCGCAGTCTTCAATTCTTCTTATTTGGGTCGTGTAGATGAATGGTTGAACCAGAGGGGCTAGCAATACGATTACTCGTAGTTGTTGGTTACTCACAGTTGTTCGTCACTCGTACCGAAGGAAACTACATCCAATTTGGATATGCAAATTCCCTATTTGGAGATTTTGTAGTTCTACCCCGAAACCCTAAAGTTGCTAAGAGAGGAAGAAATAGAGCTAAAGTTGGGAGGGATAATCCTATGGAGGAGTTTGGGTGAAAGTGCACAACCAGCAATGGAGTCCAAAATAGCCACCGCTACCGGCCTAAGAGAGGAGGAAAGAAAATTTACAGGGGCAGATGATTTACAGGGGGCGACGGAGTTAGTTTTATTGAAACAGGTAGTGACGCCGCTCTTATTCTTTGTAGGAAAAAGTAAAAAAGAAAAGAAATCATCTTAGGCGCATAGTTAGTTTATTAACCTGTCCATACTTAATGAATTTGGAAAGGGGCTGTGAGTTCCCCACACTTGTAAGTGTGAAGTGGAGAATTATTATAACCTTTCTCTCACACTTCTGTAGGTGTAAGCTTGTAAATGTGGAAGGGTGCAATATTTTTGAAAATGAATACGGTTATTGACTAAAAGAAACAATTCATGATCTTAATTATCTAGACTTAGTTTAGGGAAAGATGGTGGAGATTGATTGGGAGATTTTGAAGGCTCGAGTGAAGAGACTTGATTATCAAGATTTTGAATTTGAGAAACAAGGACTAAATTTGTTTCTCCAAGGAGATTTTGAGTTTGAATGTGATTTATTAATTCTTGAACTATTATGGGTTTAGAAGGATTTGAACTTTGTCCTTCATTGGTTTTTAATACTTGCTTTAGGCTAAAAGGTTGAATTCTTGATTCAATAGTTTTATCTTGAAGTAATAAGCTTTTAAGCTTGTGAAGACATTGAGTTTTGATTTCTGGTTCCTCAATCTTTTCAACGATATCGAAAAGAAGTTCTTCTTGAGATTGATCTTTTGCAATAACATTACAATTGTTAGAACAAAAAATAACATCATCATCTGAGGAGTTTGAATGGTTGGAGTCTGATGTATGAATTTCACAAGGGGCTTCCTCCGAATCGCCATGGATTAAGAGGAAAAGCATTATTTCTTGAAGTTTTTTTATCTTCAAGTTTCATAATATTGGTATGAATATCGCCTTGATTTATCCTGAACGGATGGATTTGAGTAATAACGGGAAGCCCGAGAATATTTTCTTGCCTTATACTTTTAACTAGAATGAAAGAACTCTTAAAATAGTATGTTTTATAACTAATATAAATATTATATAATTTGTATTTAATTTGCAATGGAATTTCATTAACGCTGAGAAGTTGTTCTTTCGTTTTCTCATGATATCAGCATGAAATTAATACTTCCTTGACGCAGTTCTGGTTTGCACCACTATCAAGGAATATTATTGTTTGTAGCTCAAAAGTATCTTGAAATTTTGAAGTAATATGAATATAAAATTGTTTAAAATTAATTTGATTGAAGATTGATAAAAATTTGTAGTTAAAATTTGATTTTCTTTGATTTATGCTTTGAGGAATATATAAGCATTTTGATTGAGCAGGGGTAACTTTGGATATTTTCTTTTGAATCTTAGGATTCTTTATGTATAAATTTTTCTTTTTATTTTTAGAATTATTTTCTTCTAATCTTTTCCTATTATTGTTGATATGCCCTATTTTTCCATTTTTAAGGCACATCATTTATCCAAATATTTTTCATTTTGAATTGGTTTTTTTGGGTTGTAAATAGCTGTGCTCAAATTTCTTTTTATGCTAAATGAAGCATTTACTTTTTGAAGTTTTTTGAAATTAATTTTGATAATTTGGGTAAGATTTGATTTATCAGAAGAACTGAATTTTGGATCTGAATTTTTTGATTGATTGTTATAGGTTGATTCGTAAATACAAACAGTTTGTTTTGGTGGTATGGGTTTTTCTAATTTATTAGGAGTATGGAAAATTTTCGAAAATAATTCATTTTCTTTTTTATTGTTGTTTCCTATGTTTATTGTGGAAGTAGAAGGAGTTTCTTTAATGTGTACGCTAAAAGAATTAAATGAAGGTGGAGAGTTGGTTTGAGAAATTTTCTTAGTTTTGAAGGATTCTAATGAATAATTGTTAGAATTTTCTCTAATTGGGTTTTATCGAAATTATCTTCAATGGTTTGAATAGGATTTGAGTTATCTAATGAGCTAGATTTACAGTCTGAGCTTTCAGGTAGATAACTGCAAGATCGTTTATACATGCAGAGTATTTCTTTCGATGAAGAATTTTTACAAGTATTTTGAATTTCTTGCTTGGGAAAGGAAGACGATGGATGAATAGAGCTGTTGTTTCTTTGATGAGAAGATTATGCCATAATTTTTGCTTAGTGGCACATAATTATTTATTGTAATTTGGAATAGAAACTTGATGTTTTGGAAGAAAATTATTTACCCAATCAAAGAAAGGTATATTTTCTTTGATTTTAGCAAATTGAGTATAATAAATAGTTTTGAATAACTGTTGCATATCTTTTAAAAAATAAGAAAAGAACCAGTCTCGGTAAGACCGATTATACCGTAATAGAATTCTTTATTAAGATAAACTCTATTAACTTGAAAAGTTTGAGAAGTAAAAGAGGTTGATTCAGGAAAATCATTTTGCTTAAAATAGTTTCCTTTTGAATGAAAGCTTTCATTAGGAATTATACATGAATGTAAAGGAGAGCTAGATGATGATGATGATGCCATAATGATGTCATGATAATGAGATGATGATGCTAAAGATGTCATCATGATGATGATCTAAACAAAAGCCTTAAGATGATTAGTATCAGGATAATCAAATAAACTGAAGAAATTAATCAACATGTAATAACACACAAATATGCACTTATGTCAAACAGAAGACCGCTAGGTACCCATACATGCACTATAGGACCACACTAGGACCACCTTTGCTCCAAGCTATTTACTGCCGAAACCACCAATCACTGGGCTGGCCAACAGACTTACTAGGGATGACCTAAGAACTCACAGAGGGCTGACCAATGTTGCCGACCAACAAAGCTTTCAAGCCAGATAACCGGCTTATTTCCATCCTTAATGAGGATATTTATATGTCATTAAGGGTTAACTACTAACCTTCTTTAAGCTAATTGATTAGTCCTTCGACCAATCACAAGATTTTAGCCTAGATGCATGATGGTAAAGATAAACGAAGAGTTAATTAAGTTATTATTAGACACTTACTTAGACACTTAGCTAACTTGACAAGACACTTAAGTAATTTGCCTAAACACTTGAGCAGATACTTGGCTAACACTTGGCTCTGGTACCAGTTGGGGGATATAACTGAGTGCAGTTTTTAAAATTTGAAATAAATTTACAAAATGTGACTAATTAATACTAAAACTTGATTAATTAAGAATTAAACTTGACTAATAAGTAACTAAAACAATAAGCATGAGGAAAGTTTATGCATATGAATAATGGAAAGCTTTAAAATTGATTTAATGTGTATTGTCCTAACTTAGTACATGAACATTGATGAAATAGTATAGGAAGAAAGAACTCATGCGTAAAACATGAATAGAAAATTTGCAAAGTGAAGGTTGTTGAACTTACTGATATGGATTGAATACTACAGATTGACTACAATGAGAGGATAAGAAGAGAGACGGGAAAGGATAATGTACAAGGAAGTGAGGCAGATAAGTTATGCCTCTTGCTTGCAACTTTGAAGTCTTTACATAGGCCCAAAAAGTAAAATGTATAGTACAAGATATTTATTAACACGATAAGATTTCTGACATTTAAATAATCAGAAGGTAAGATTATTGAATCATCTTGAATAGTAATCTTATCTTGCACAGTTGTACGCTGACCATTTTGAATGGTTGATGACTGTCATGCTTGTTAAAACTTGACAGCTGCTTCTTGATTATTATTATTGGGTGCTTGCGTGTCGAATTATGTGTTGAATTTTAAGGGGTTTCGCTTTACAACGTCCCCTATTGGTTGCAAAGTTTAGAATATTCTTGTAATATGCTGTACTGGTGGTCTTGAATGCAAGTAGGTAACAATGGAGTCTGACACTCAGTAATACTATACTGAGGTGAGGTAATTTTTTGGAGTAAAAGAGTCGATGCTCGTTAGCTGGACAAATGTGTGCAACATATATATATCTATATATATCTATCTATATAT